>CM067844.1:279304409-280521909 GCA_034509565.1 Triticum monococcum
GTTAATACCAATTGTGCTATTTCCTTGTCCTAAAATTGAATGATCCTCGATCCACTTTCAACTTCGGCCAAGGTACATTTGGTATTCGTTCTTCTCTTTCTACCACTCACATTTGTCTTGGAATGATGGATAGGCCAAGTACTTCTACCAACCCACTCTTCATGGAGCAAGACGACGACATGAACTCCTTCGTCACAAAGAGTCACCTCTTTGGTGCACAACGTGCTTTGCATCAAGAGCAACAAGCTATGAGTGAATGCATCGACAACCTTGCCGCCGACTTGCGACTTTCCGAGCAACGTACAAGGGACTACTTCGACCACAAGCTCGACGATCACAAGCAAGAGAGTGACGCAAGGATGGACAAGATTCGTGCTTTGTTGCTCAACTGCTCTTCTTCCACTTCAAGAAGGAGCCGTTCAAGCCGACACTCCGACTTCACACTCTCCAGCTCAAGTACACCGAGATCTAACACTCTTCGCTGAGTCGCACACCATGATCGTCAAGCAAGCCTCAATCCCCTACGCGACACCGACTCTCAAGAGCGCCGACAATGTAAAACTCAAGACGCCTTTGCGCTAGCACGAGAACGGCAACGACAACGCCAACATGAAGAGGAAGAGCGAACGCATCTACACCAAAATGCCAAGAAGAACAACTCCGTGAAGCTCAAGTGCTTGCGACGTAACAAGCCCTCCAAGATTCAGGTCGAGCCGTAGCCGACCGAGGCCGACAAGCGTGAGAACAAGAAGAAGCATTTGATGAAGAAATTCAAGAACAGAGATTTCAATCTCGCGTGCATCGTCAAGTTCCTCAAGATCCTCTTCTAGCTCGACAAGCTCCTCCACAAGCACATCAAGAACAACAAGTTCCTCAACATCATGAAGACAATGGAGATCCTCCATGACAAGAGCAACATGAGGTTGACAACCCTCCGTGTCAATAGCACCACGAGTTGAACAATCATCAACAACATAAGCGTCATCATCCCCGACCCCAACACAATGAAGAACAACGCTATGGCAAACTCAAGTTCATCATTCCCAAGTTCAACGGAAGCAACGAACCCGAAGAGTACCTTTCATGGGCATTGAAAGTTGACAAGATCTTCCGTTTGCACAACTATGAAGAAGAGAGGAAGATCGCCATGGCATCCCTTGAGTTCCAAGACTATGTGCTCATTTGGTGGGAACAAGTTATCGAGCGCCGAGAGGCAAGAGGTGAACCACCCATCACTACTTGGGCGCAAATGAAGGATGTCATGAGAGCACGCTTCGTACCTACTTACTATAACCGCGACCTCTTGAAGAAACTCCAACAACTCAAGCAAGGAACCAAGAGCGTTGAAGAGTACTACAAGGATATGAAGATTGCAATGATACGAGCCAATGTCACGGAAGATGATGAGCAAACAATGGCACATTTCTTGAATGGACTCAACCATCCTATCAAGAAGATCGCCGACTTCCACCATACTCGAACCTCATCGAGCTAGTGCACCAAGCTACCGAAGCGGAACGCCAAGTTCAAGATGATTTCAAGTATGCCAAGTTCTCATCCAAGTCCTACGGCTTCTCCAACAACCAAACTTCAATGACTCCAACACCGACTACAAAGCCTTCTACTACCAACATCGACAAGTCGAGTTCCAAGAAAGCGTCATCAACTACAAGCCATCCTACTACGAGCAACTTCAAGCCGAGAGCTTCATCAACATCAACCCCAACCGATGAGACCGTCAAGATGAGTTCCTTCAAGTGTTTCACTTGCGGAGGCAAGGCCACAAGTCCTATGAGTGCACCAACAAGCGAACCATGGTCTTCAACAACGATGGCACTTATGACTCACTAAGTGATGGAGAAATGGAAGCCCTTGAGCAAGTCGCCATGCACCGCCAAGTGAACAATGAAGAAGACCAAGTCTTTTGCGATGAAGACTCAAGTCCCGCACTTGTTGTCTCCAAAGTCTTGACTCTCCAACATCACCAAGAGGAAGACCAAACATGCCACATATTCCACACCAAGGCCGGCATCAATGGACGATCCATTAAGGTCATCATCGATGGAGGGAGTTGTCATAATCTCACAAGTGAAGAACTTTGCTCCAAGATCCAATTTCCCAAGACGAAGCATCCACATCCATAAAAAGTGAAATGGCTTAGCGACTCCGGCACCAACCAAGTCGAGCACCGAGTACAAGTCTCTTTCAAAATTGGCGCCTACAAAGACACCTTGGAGTGCGACGTCGTTCCAATGACCGTTTGCCATCTTCTCCTTGGATGCCCATGGCAATTCGATAGAGGATTCATCCACAACGGCCGAACGAACCACTACATATTCAAGATGAATGGCAAGGAGTACGTTCTCCGTCCAATGTCGCCAAGTCAAGTGATCACTGACAAGCAAGCGACCCATCGTGGAGATCATAGTGAGAGAGCGAGCCATCAAAAAGAGAGTGAGCGCCACAAGCCCAAATCGAGTGCCTCCATGATGAGCGAAAAGAAGAACCTAGTTCTATTTTCCACCAAACGTGAGATAAGATAAGTGTGTGAGAACCCATCTAGTGTGACACACTATGTCCTCTTGTGCAAGGACAACGCACCAAAAGCTAACACCTCTCACTCTCTACCTTTAGTCTTGTCTTCTCTTTTGCAGGAATTTGAAGATGTTTTCCCCGATGAGCTACCTCCGGGCCTACCTCCTATACGAGGCATTGAGCACCGAATCAACCTCATCCCCAGAGCACCTCTTCCAAACAAAGCTCCATACCGCGTCAACCCTGAAGAAACCAAAGAAATACAAAGACAACTAAAACATCGCATAGACCATGGACATGTGCGTGAAAGTTTGTGTCCTTGTGCCGTCCCAGTCATTCTTGTGCCAAAACATGACGGTAGCTTTCGCATGTGCTCCGATTGTGGACCTATCAATGCTATCACCATTCCACGCCTAGACGATATGCTTGATGAGCTTAGCGGTGCCACTATCTTCTCCAAAATTGAACTTAAGAGTGGTTACTATCAAATCCGCATACAAGAGGGTGATGAATGGAAAACCACCTTCAAAACCAAGTTTGGTTTGTATGAGTGGTTAGTCATGCTGATGGGTCTCTCGGAGGCACCGACCACTTATATGCGCCTTATGAATCATGTCTTTCACCCTTACATTGGTATATCTGTTGTGGTTTACTTCGATGACATTCTTGTGTTTAGCAAATCTCTCAAAGAGCATGTCACCCATGTCCTTACCGTTTTGCAAACTCTTAGAAATGGAGAAATGCCTTTTTGGTGTTGATAAGCTCGTTTTCTTGGGTTTTGTTGTTTCCTCTAAGGGTGTTTATGTTGATGAGTCCAAGATCAATGCTATTATGACTTGGCCACAACCAACCAACTTGCATCAAGTGCGTAGTTTTCTTGGTCTTGCGGGTTTCTATCGTCGATTTGTGAAGGATTTTAACACCATTGCATCTCCCTTACATGCTTTGAGCAAGAAGAATGCGCCTTTTGTTTGGGGACCTACCAAGATACCGCATTCAATGAGCTTAAGAATTTGCTTACTCATGCTCTCATGCTTGCTTTACCCAACTTCGACAAGACTTTTGAGATTCATTGCAATGCTAGTGGTAATGGCATTGGAGGTGTGTTAACGCAAGAGAAGCGCCCCATAGCTTACTTTAGTGAGAAACTTTCCGGAGCGCAACTCAGTTACCCCATCTATGACAAAGAGCTATATGCTTTAGTCCGCGTTTTGCATCAATGGGAACATTACCTTCGTCCACATGAGTTTATCATTCATACTGATCATGCGACTCTCAAGTATCTTAAGGGTCAAACCAAGTTGAACAAGCGTCATGCTAAATGGAGTGAATTTATTGAGTCTTTTCCTTATGTCATCAAATACATCAAAGGTAAGGAAAACATTGTAGCGGATGCTCTTTCCCGCATATGCATGCTTGTTACACAACTTGAGTTAGATGTCATTGTCTTCGAGCATATCAAAGACTTGTATGAGCATGATGCAACTTTTGCTACTCCTTATGCCAAGTGTTTGTCGCATACAACTTGGGAACGCTATTACATCAAAGATGGATATCTTATGAGAGCTAACAAACTTTGAATCCCCAAGTCTTCTCTTCGTTTGTTGCTTTTCCAGGAATCTCATAGAGGAGGCTTAATGGGACATTTTGGACGCGACAAGACGTTCGCCACGCTCTCGAAGAACTACTTTTGGCCCAAGATGTTTCGAGATGTCAATCGCTTAACCAACTGATGCTCTACATGTCGCAAAGCTAAGTCCAAAGCTCAATCTCATTGCCTCTATATGCCTCTAACAATTCCATACCAACCATGGGAAGACATTAGCATGGACTTTGTACTTGGTTTGCCTAGGACTCGAAATGGGAAAGATTCAATATTTGTCGTTGTGGACCGTTTCTCTAAAATGGCACATTTCATTCCTTGCAACAAGATAGACGATGCTTCACATGTTTCTAATATATTTTGTAGGGAAATATGGCGTCTACATGGAGTGCCAAAGAAAATTGTCTCGGACCGCGACGTCAAGTTCCTAAGCTTCTTTTGGAAGACCCTATGTGCCAAGCTCGGAATCAAGCTACTCTTCTCCATGGCTTACCATCCTCAAACCGACGGCCAAACGGAGGTGACCAACCGCACACTCTCCGCTCTACTTCGAGTACTGATCAAGAAGAACATCAAGGAGTGGGAGGAGTGCGTACCTATCGCCGAGTTCGCCTACAACCGAGCAAGACAGTCAACAACCGGCAAGTCCCCCATAGAGGTCGTCTACGGATTGAACCCATTGTCACCATTGGACATTCTTCCTCTACCACTCCAAGAGCGCATCAATTTGGACGCAAGTGCACGAGCGACCCATCTCAAGAAGGTGCATGAAGATACAATAAACACCATCGAGCACCAAGTACAACGCCTTGCGACCAAGCTCAACGTCAACAAGCACCCTATGATATTCAACATTGGAGACCTCGTGTGGCTACACCTTCGCAAGGACCGCTTTCCCCAAGAACGCAAATCCAAACTTCAACCACGCGGGGATGGACCATTCAAGGTTCTTGCACGCTACAACAACAACGCATACAAGATCGACATCCCTCGTGACAAGTACTCCGTAAGAAACATCTTCAACATCAAAGATCTCTCGCCCTACCATGGTGATGAGGATTTCGATCCAAGGACGGATCTTCCCCAAGGGAGGGGAGATGATGTGGAGCATCACAAGATCATCCCCATGGACGCACCTACACCTCCAACGGCACCACTTGGACCAATGACACGAGCCCGGGCCAAGGCTATCGAAGAAAGGTGAACTCACTCCTCTCCGAACTTCCACTTTCTATGCATGAGACATGGCTAGTACCTAAGTCCGGGGTGTTGTGCATGATTAGGCACCAAGAGGACCCTCCCAAAGATGCACATGAAGATGTACAAGTCCCCAAGTCCACGGATGAGGAGAACCAACGGAGGGAGCCAAGAACATCTCCTAGGCCCTGGACATCCGGCCCCTGGAGCGTCATCCACTACAGCAGCACAGCCGCGAGAAGCTACAGGCCCCGAACATCCGGCCCCGATAGCCCCAACATCCAGCCTCTCCCGAGCCCCCGGACATCCGGCAACCTGCCGGAAATCCGGCCCCTACGGACCCGAGAGCAACAAATGCCACCATCCCAGCCCGGACATCCGGCATCATCTGGAAGCCCGGACGTCCGGCCCGACCAGCCCAGACGTCCGGCCTCCCCTGTCTGCGCACAGTGAAGGGCCAAGGCCCGTGTATCCCTTCTCCCCTAGACTATATATACTCCCCCTCGCCCAACTTTCTAGGGTTAGCATTGTGATAGCTCATTTGAAAGATAGAGCTACGCTCATCCATATCGGATCTCCTCCTTGCGAGAGACCGCGGCCTCTTCGGAGAAGATCCCTTTGGATTCAAGCCCCCTTTCTAAGGGAAGATCCCCCCATGGATTCAAGACCTCCTCACGGAGAAGACCTGTTACCTTGTATCGTCCCTAGTTGATCGTGTATCATGTATTGTTCCATGTACTCGAGGATCTAGCATATGTTTGACTATTTCGTGTTGGTTTAGTGTTTCCTTCCGTGTTTCCCCTTGTGTTTTCCCTCGTTTTCCCCTCATTTTCCTCGTGTTCTTCATGGGATCCGCTCCTTTCGTGAAAGATCGGGCGATTATAATTCTACCCTACATCACAAAGCTCATGCATTGGCACACGGAGAGGACAAATCCCAACGATGGAGATGATCCGAAGCTTAGACACCTCATGGATGGAAGCTAGTGGAGAGCGTTCAACGCCGATTGTCGGTATTTCTCATGTGATGCAAGGAACATCGTGCTCGGCACGTGTACCGATGGCATGAATCCGTTTGGCAACCAGAACACCAAACATAGCACATGGCCCGTGTTTGTATGGATGTATAACCTCCCCCTAGTTGTGAATGAAGTCAAAGTACATACACATGAGCATGCTGATTCAAGGGCCGAAACAACCAGGAAATAATATTAATCTTTATTTGGGGCTACATCAAGAGGAGTTAGACATGTTATGGAAAACACGGGCCAATACATGGGACGCCAGCAAAGGTGAGTATTTCTATATGAGAGTCGTGACGATGCACGACTATCTGGGTTACTGATATGTCGCAGGCTAGGGGTGCCATGGATATTGCGGATGCACGCGGTGCATGGATGATATGACGTCTCAGCAGCTAACATCAACGAAAGATGGCGGGTCTAGGAAAATCGTGTACATGGGGCATCAAAATGGCTCGAGAAGGACGACCCATGGAGAAATCATGGAGATCTATTCAATGGTTAGGCTAAGCATCGAGGACCTCCACGTAAGGAAGAAAATGGTACAACGCCTAGTGTATTTTGTTAGTTACCTGTTTCAGGGGGCTAGATCGAGGTACTCTAGTGTGCAAAAGTTGATGTTTGTCCTACTCATGTCCTCAAGGAAACTGTGCTACTACTTCCAAGCACATGAGATTACGGTTGTCACCCGCTTTCCGTTGCAAAGGATACTCCGAAACCTTGAGGCTACTGACAGAATAGTGGAGTGGGCTTTGGAATTATCCAGCTTTGGCCTGAAGTTTGAGAGCACATCGACAATTCAGAGCAGGGCATTGGCAGAGTTTATTGCAGAATAGACGTCAACCCCTGATGAGGAAGTGCTGGAAACAGTTACCTCCGGCAAGGAAGCATCCCAAGAATGGATTATGTATTTCGATGGGGCATTCTTCCTGCAAGGTGTAGGGGCTGGCGTGCTTCTAGTTGCCCCTAGTGGGGACCACCTGAAGTACGTTGTCCAGATGCATTTTTCACGGGAGGAGGCAACCAACAATATAGCGGAGTATGCAGGGCTCCTTGCCGGGCTCAGGATTGCCGCGGAACTGGGAATCTAGAAGCTGATCATTCGAGGAGATTCACAACTTGTGGTGAGACAAGTCAACAAGGATTACCAAAGTCCATTGATGGAGGCATACGTTGAGGAAGTGAGAAGATTGGAGGAGAGCTTTGACAGATTGCAAACAGAGCATGTACCCCGTGTGGAAAATAGCATAGCTGATCATCTGTCAAAGTGTGTTGCGCAAAAACTTCCTGTGGAACCGGGAACTTTTGTTCTCCATCTTACTCAGCCCTCTGTATCCCCGGCAACAATGGCCAGAGAGAGGAGGAACTTGAACTCCGGTGAGCCTCTCCCGATAGAGCCTCCCGCGGCTCCTAGTAGGGACCCCGCCGGAAACAACTCACCATTGATTGTCGGGGTGCGCCCTCCTGCCGGGCCATTGGGCCCCACGGTCAAGGAACGCGCTCCCACAGATGAGGAGGTGCCGCTAGTCCTTGTTGCCGAGCCCCAGGCCCCAACTTGGGCAAGGCACATAGTCCATTTCCTCCAAATCGGAGAACTTCCCGATGAGCAGGAGGAAGCTGAAAGAGTAGCCTAGAGGGCAAGTATCTATCAGTTTGTCAATGACACTCTATACAGAAGGAGGCCCAACAGTGTGAAATTGAAGTGCATCTACCGGGAAGAAGGAAAGGAACTGCTGCTAGAAATACACAAAGGCATGTGTGTCTCCCACATTGGATCAAGGGCATTAGTTGGGAAAGCATTCATACAAGGATTCTATTGTCCCACGGCACTCCAAGATGCGGTCGAGCTAGTCACCTAGTGTGAAGCCTACCAAATCCATTCCAAGAACATCCATCTGCCTGTAGAAGCTCTTCAGACAATCCCTTTGTCATGGCCGTTTTCGGTATGGGGGCTCGAAATCCTCGGCCCTTTCCCCTGAGCTGCCGGGGGCTTTGAATTCTTGTTCGTTGCCATCGACAAGTTTACGAAGTGGCCAGAAGTAGATTCCATGAGAAGGTGACTGCTAAGTCAGCTTTCAAGTTCTTGAAAGGATTGGTGTGCCGCTTCGGGGTCCCTGCCCGGATCATCTCCGATGATGGCACCCAGTTCACGAGTCGTGCCTTCATGCAATATGTTCATGCCCTCAGAAGCAAGATCTCATTTGCCTCTATTGCACATACCAGAAGCAATGGACAAGCTAAGAGGGCGAACACTAAAGTGTTGCAAGGACTCAAGACAAGAACATTTGATACGCTGCAGAAGTGCGGCAGGCGATGGATCGATGAGCTCCCTATAGTTCTCTGGTCCCTCAGAACGACACCAAACCGAGCTACCAAGGAGACTCCCTTCTTCCAATGGGGTAGAACCAGTTATCCCCACGGAACTCCTTTATGAGTCACCTCAAGTGCTTTCCTACAATGAAGTAGCGGAGGATCGGCACTGGTGTGACGACGTTGTGCTTCTCAAGGAGAACTGTCTCCGGGCTGCTACGCATGCTGCACGCTACCAGCAAGCCCTGTGTCGCTATCATAGCTACATGGTTCATGCTCGGTGTTTTGAGGAAGGTGACCTTGTCCTTAGGAATGTTCACTCCGCCAAGGGTACAAACAAGTTGATGCCGAAGTGGGAAGGCCCTTAGCGGGTAGTTCGCGTCACCAGACCTGGCGCAGTTCGTCTGGAGACTAGAGATGGCATTCAATTGCAAAACTCATAGAATATTGAGCATCTCCGCAGGTTCTACCCGTAAGGCACGGATGTCGGGCCCTGCTCGGCAGCCACCCCTTTGTACAGGCCTTTCCTCAGTTGCATGTAACCCCTTGTACAAAGCCAGGCGCAGACCCTGAGCAATAGAGAAATATATGAAGCGCTGGGGGCCCCCAACAAGTTGCATGCATGCATAAGCATTTCATGAGCATCTCATGTTCATGTAGATAAGATCACATCTGGCATCATTTCCATCTACATAAACTTCAGGCTCCTGCCAAAGACTTGGCCTCCTAAGGGAGATGGAAAGATGAAGCCTACACTACAATCTCCGGCAAGCCAAACAGATAAGTTATATCTCTTGTTTGTACGTGTACTGTAAGCAAAAACTTGTGCATAAGAGAACCTCGCCGCTTTTTGAAACTTAGGTGCTCCCACCCCTTTACTCGAACGATGCTTCGGTCGGGATGGTCGCATTGGCCTTTGTTGAAAAAAGATTGGCGGGGGCTGGTCCCTCATCACAATTTGTGCCCGGTAGGCTTGACTCCCCAGCAACAAAATAGAGGGTATCGGCAGGATAGCCTACCGGGGGAAACTCATTTATTTAAAAATATGGAGGCACTCCGCCTCTGCATGGACATATACATGCATGAGTCCCCGACAAGGTTCATCTTTTTCATTAATATGCCAATCAAACAAGTACAGACCTTACAGAACACAAACAAGACTTTAAGAGATTACATTATTTGAGCTAAAATTTGGTAAGTGCCTACAGATTAAAGATTGAAAAAAGATAAGTGCCCCATAATGCCCATTCTTGTCCCTCTCCTCCTAGGCACAACAGTCGAAGGTGAAGAGGGCAAAAGGAGTGCCTGGGCAGAAGCTGATAGAGGCAAAGGTGTCCCGATGTTTCGATGAGATGGTGGCTATCGTTTTCTGTGGGAGTCGACCTTGACGATCCGACTACGAACGTGCGAGACGTCGCGCCTTAGCAATCGCTAAACCAACTTCCGAGGGTTATTGACCATGCCGGAGCACGATCAACCTGACCACGAGGGTCTGTTTCCTGCAAGCAAACGAAGAACAAGCAAGAAACTGAGATTGCAATCTGGATATTGCGAATATAAGATGAAAGCTTTATTGATCAAGATGGGGTTCTGTGACGTCTTGGTCTGGTCGTTGGACACAAACGAAGTACGCGAAGTTGCAGCTATGGCGAACTTTTAATCTAAACAAAACCCAAAGTCTAAACGACGCCCTAAGGGCTGTATATATGGAGGAAGAGGGGGGAATTTCGTGGCCCTTGAGGGTGGGGTCCGAAACCAACCCTAACTCTTGTTTCCCCACACATACGGACTCTAAAAATAGCCTATACTTAAGTATTTCGAAATTACATGGGCCTGGCCCATTAATAAGGTGACGCAGCACCTAGAATAGCCTATGGACGAATATTATGAAGTGGCATCTCGTATATTTCGTCCAAGGCTTCATGCACTCCTTATGGCGGCTTCAAAGTCCTGAAATCATCACTTGTAACTCCGTTCTTGATCCCCTTGCGCATGCCATCAACTCCATGCGTGTTCTTGCTCCAATGTTCATCCTTCTCCAAGCTAGGCCCTTCATTTGTAAGCAAAACAAATGTATCCAATTTAGGCAGCATCATAATCTCATGAACATTAGAATCATTACCAAGAAACGAAAGTACCTGGTAATTTAATTGGCGTGCGCGAGCTCTAGTAATTGGTCCAGTATATGTAACAGTAGGGGCTGTGGGTGTAACAATGGTATTGATGTCCTCATCATCCTCCCCTTCTTGAAATGAAGTCGTCCACGACGGAAACTCATCTTCCTCACCCAAATAAGGCTTCAAATCTGCAATGTTAAAAGTGGGACTAACCCCAAAATCTGCAGGTAGCTCAAGTTTATATGCATTATCATTTATTTTCTCTAACACCTTAAAAGGACCAACAGCACGTGGCATTAGCTTTGATTTGCGCAGATTAGGAAATCTATCTTTACGCAAATGTAACCAAACAAGATCTCCAGGGGCAAACACAACATGTTTTCTACCCTTATCTCCAGCAAGTTTATATTTAGCATTCATACGCTCAATGTTTTCCTTAGTTAACTCATGCATTTTTAAAATCAATTCAGAACGTTCTTTAGCATCAAAATTAACCTTCTCCGAAGATGGAAGAGGCAACAAATCAATAGGTGCACGAGGTAGGAAACCATACACAATTTCAAAAGGGCACATCTTAGTAGTAGAATGCAATGAACGATTATAAGCAAATTCAATATGAGGCAAGCATTCTTCCCACATTTTCTTGTTATTCTTCAAAACAGCCCTAAGCATAGTAGACAATGTTCTATTGACTACTTCAGTTTGTCCATCAGTTTGGGGGTGACAAGTAGTACTAAAAAGGAGCTTAGTCCCCAACTTAGCCCATAAACATCTCCAAAAGTGGCTAAGAAATTTAGTATCACGATCTGAAACAATAGTATTTGGCACACCATGCAAGCGAATAATTTCACGAAAGAACAAATCAGCAACATTAACAGCATCATCGCTTTTATGACAAGGTATAAAGTGTGCCATTTTCGAGAACCTATCCACGACAACAAATATGCTATCCCTCCCCTTCTTTGTTCGAGGTAAACCTAAAACAAAATCCATAGATATATCCTCCCAAGGAACACTAGGTACAGGCAAAGGCATATATAAACCATGAGGATTTAGTCGTGACTTAGCTCTTTGACATGTAGTGCAGCGAGCAACAAAACGCTCAACATCCCGTCTCATCTTTGGCCAAAAGAAATGTGTAGCAAGTATATCCTCCGTCTTCTTGACGCCAAAGTGTCCCATTAATCCTCCTCCATGCGCCTCCTGCAACAACAAAAGACGAACGGAGCTAGCTGGAATGCATAGCTTGTTAGCACGAAACACAAAGCCATCGTTGAGAACGAACTTGTTCCAAGTTCTCCCATCCTTACAATTCTGCAATACATCTTTAAATTCAGCATCATGAACATATTGATCTTTGATGGTTTCCAAACCAAATATTTTAAAGTCAAGTTGTGAAAGCATAGTATAACGACGAGACAATGCATCAGCAATAACATTTTCTTTACCCTTCTTGTGTTTAATGACATAAGGGAAAGTCTCAATGAATTCAACCCATTTAGCATGTCTAGGGTTCAGTTTTGCTTGACTTTTAATGTGTTTCAAAGATTCATGATCAGAATGTATAACAAATTCCTTGGGCCATAAATAATGTTGCCATGTTTCTAAGGTCCGAACAAGAGCATATAATTCTTTATCATAAGTAGAATAGTTCAGACTAGGTCCACTCAATTTTTCAGAAAAGTATGCAACAGGTTTGCCATCTTGTAATAACACACCTCCTAATCCAATTCCACTAGCATCACATTCAAGCTCAAAAGTCTTATTGAAATTAGGAAGTTGGAGCAAAGGAGCATGTGTCAACTTATCTTTCAATACCGTGAAGGCTTCTTCCTGTGCGGTACCCCAAACAAAAGGCACATCCTTCTTTGTAAGCTCGTTGAGAGGGGCAGCAATGGTACTGAAATCTCTCACAAAACGCCTATAGAAACCAGCGAGGCCAAGGAAACTCCGCACTTGTGTGACCGTTTTGGGCTGCGGCCAACTCTCAATAGCATCAATCTTGGCTTTATCAACTTCAATTCCCTGTGGAGTAACAACATAGCCAAGAAAGGATACTCGGTCGGTGCAAAAGGTGCACTTTCCAAGGTTACCAAACAAACGTGCATCACGTAGAGCAATAAAAACAGCACGTAAATGTTCCAAATGTTCCTCCAAAGATTTGCTATAAATCAATATGTCATCAAAGTAAACTACCACAAATCGTCCAATGAAAGCACGTAAAACTTCGTTCATTAACCTCATGAAAGTACTAGGTGCATTAGTTAACCCAAAAGGCATGACTAACCACTCATATAATCCAAACTTAGTTTTAAATGCTGTTTTCCATTCATCTCCCAATTTCATACGAATTTGATGGTATCCACTACGCAAATCAATTTTGGAGAATATTGTAGAGCCACTCAATTCATCAAGCATATCATCTAACCTAGGAATAGGATGACGATAACGAATAGTAATGTTATTAATGCCTCTACAATCAACGCACATACGCGACGTACCATCCTTTTTCGGCACTAAAATGATAGGAACAGCACAAGGACTAAGGGATTCGCGTATATAACCTTTGTCGAGCAGTTCTTGTACTTGACGCATAATCTCCTTCGTCTCCTCTGGATTGGTACGGTATGGTGCACGGTTGGGTAATGATGCACCGGGAATTAAATCAATTTGATGTTCAATCCCTCGAATAGGTGGTAATCCCGGTGGCACGTCTTGTGGAAAGACGTCAGCGAACTCCTGCAAAATGTTAGTGACAGCAGGAGGCAAAGAGGAAGGCACGTCCTCGAATGAAAATAATGCCTCTTTGCACACAAAAGCATAGCAAACAGATTTGCTAAAATCTAGATCATCAATATCAGATTTGGTGGCAAGTAAACATGCACTTTTCAATTTAATTTCAGAAGCAACACTAGATTGTTTATTATTATTAGGCTGCATTTGTTGCTCAAATTCTTTTGCCACAATTTGATTTTCACTCTTATTTTTCTCTTGTTTTGCTTTATTAGCTCTATGAATATCATCTTTCAAAATGGAATCAGGAGTCATAGGAAGCAAAGTAATATTTTTATCCTTATGAACAAGAGTATACTGATTGTTTCTACCATGGTGAACAGAATTTTTATCAAATTGCCATGGTCTACCAAGTAATAAGGAACATGCTTGCATAGGTACCACATCACAATCAACATAATCAGCATATGTAGAGATACTAAAATGCACACGAACAGTACGTGTTACCTTAACCTTGCCGCTGTTGTTGAACCATTGGATGTAGTAAGGATGTGGATGTGGTCTTGTGGTGAGAGATAGCTTCTCCACCATCTCCATGCTAGCCAAGTTGTTGCAACTCCCTCCATCTATGATCACGCGAACAGAACGTTCCTTCACAACTCCCTTTGTATGGAACAAATTATGCCTCTGATTTTGCTCAGCTTGTGTAACCTGCACACTCAAAACACGTTGAGCAACTAAACATTCATACCTGTCAGCATCTTCAGGAGCCATGTATTGCGTCTCATGATCAGAATCGTCTCCACCGTGTTCGTCACGTGTAATAAGAGCCAAAGTCTCCTCATCATAGTCACTAGCGGACTCATACCCACCATCCTCACTAACAATCATCACACGTTTAGATGGGCATTCTCTCGCATAATGACCTCCACCCTTGCAACGTCGACAAATAATATCATGTGTTTGCCCTGTGGATGCCATGGATGAAGAAGAGCTCTTTGCAGGCCCAGAAGGTGTGTTCTTGGCAGATAGTGGTGATTGTGCCTGCTTTATTGTATCACGGTTGGAGGTGGCAGCCGACGGAGGCGCTTGTGTAGCAGAACGTGTGGAAATAGATGATGCACGTGGTGTCCATGATGAAGATCGACCTGCAGAAAAGTTAGTCCGCGCCAATGCCTGTCGATCCTGCACTTCACGTTCAGCTTTACAAGCAAGATGGAATAAACGAGTGATATTAGTATAGTCCTTATACTCTAGAATCGTCTGAATCTCTCTATTTAATCCACCCATAAAACGTGCAAGCATAGCTTCATTCTCCTCAACAATACCACATCTAATCATGCCAGTTTGTAATTCCTGATAATACTCTTCTACAGAATTTTTTCCCTGTCTTAAGCGCTGCAATTTTTGAAGTAATTCACGTTGATAATATGGTGGAACCCAACGAGTACGCATAGCAGTTTTCAAAGCAGCCCAAGTAGCAGGAATGGGATATAATCTACAATGCTCAGACCACCAAACACATGCAAAACTAGTGAATGCACAAACAGCAGCAGGAACACGTCTCTCCTCGGGATATTGTAAACATGTAAATCGTTGTTCAGTTTCTAACTCCCAAGTAAGATATATATCAGGAACATATCTACCCTCAAATGGTGGAATATTCAATTTTAGTTTAGGGAGATGGTCATGATCTCGTACCTGAGGGTGAGCCCTACCATTGCCATTATTTGCATGTGGACGACCTGGTTGTTGCTGTGCTGGTGGTGGCACGTAGTTCTGATTTTGATCAACCTCATCCTCGTAATCGCCAGCAAAATCATCCTCCTCCGCATCAGCAGCAGGAGCCACAGAAGTAGCAACAGCAGCACCAACAGTTTGGCCAGGTGCAAGAGGGAGGCGGCTCGCTCGGCGGAGGGCTGTTTCACGATGTGTAGGTAGTCGTTGTTGTTGTTGTTGTTGTTGTAGAGGTGCGTTAGGCGCAGCCGGTGGTGGTGGTGGAAGACGTGCGAGCAATTCATTAAACCTGTTATCGAGCTTTGTTTCGAACGTCTTCTCAATGCCATCTATCTTCTCCATGGCCTCTTCAAATCTGTTTAGCACATCTTGCACCTGTCCATTCATCATTTGCTGAAATTTATCATGCAACTCCTGATTCGTCATGTTCTCCTAGTCAGTCTCGTCGGCTTGTGATCCTGCCATGGTTAGCAACAATAGAAACACACAAGAATATGATCCTACAGAATACTAACAAGAGGTGGTGGTGGTGTCACAAATCCGTCAAGCAATTCTCAAATTCTTACCAGTTCTTACCCAGCAGCAGGCGGTGATCGGCAACCGTGGTAGTCAAAACTCTCAAAAGCTTGGATAGAGCGATTGCCAGGGAGAGTCAAACGCACGACGTAGATGTATGTGGAGCTGGGAAGGCTTATAGTATGGTAGCAAAAAGGGTCAGCAATAATCAATTCAGAGATGCAAAGTTGAATAAACGCTCAACGACGGTACTGTGCTGGTCCTAGGCTAGACCGTGCTAGAGACGCGAGCCTAGAACACTAACAAAATCACGGCGCTGCACGTAAATAAGGGAAAAGCACACTCTGGAACTTTTTTTTTTTCGCTCTCTTTTTTTTTTTGCGCTCTCTTTTTTTTTGCGCTCCTCTTTTTTTTTTTTTGCGAAAAATCACTATAATGGCGAGTGTCTCAAAACTCTTCCCTCGTCAAACTGGTAGGATGGCACGAAATTTTTTTTTGTTCACTTTTTTTTTCGGAAATCAGGGCAGCGACGACGAAAAAGTGCGACAAAAAATCACTATGATGGCACGTGGCTCAAAAGACTCAGAAAAGCCTAAAAATAGGATAGGGAGAAAATTTTTTTGCCCGTGAAAATTTTGGCCTAAAAACTGCCCGGGGGTCTCCAGACTCTTTTTTTTTCTTCCGAGACCTACGCAGGCAAGGAAACACAAAACGGAATTTAGATTGGTCGCAACAACAAACCTAATATGAGAAGAACTCGGATTGGTGGTGGATATATGGTTGTAGTATATGGCAGCGGTGGTGGTATATGGTAGCGGTGGTGGAATATGGATACGGATTGGTGGTGGTATATGGATACGGATTCAGAGCGGTGGCGGATAAGCAATGGAGGTAGATGGGCGATGATGATGGTGCGGCGGCGGCGTGACAACTTATGACCAGAACTCAAAACTCTAAAAGACTAGACTCTAAGACCAGCAACTTGACACGACGATGCAACCGCAAATTCAACAAAGCAAAAACCCTAAAAAGATTATGCAAAGGCTCAGATTGGTTCGGATATGATGAACTAACCCTAATTTTTTTTTGTGTGGCTTTTTCGTGGACTGTAGGTATGAAGAACAGACTCGATCTAATCTACGAAAAACTGTAAAATCTCACCGAGCAACCTGGAAATCTGATACCACTTGATAGAGGCAAAGGTGTCCCGATGTTTCGATGAGATGGTGGCTATCGTTTTCTGTGGGAGTCGACCTTGACGATCCGACTACGAACGTGCGAGACGTCGCGCCTTAGCAATCGCTAAACCAACTTCCGAGGGTTATTGACCACGCCGGAGCACGATCAACCTGACCACGAGGGTCTGTTTCCTGCAAGCAAACGAAGAACAAGCAAGAAACTGAGATTGCAATCTGGATATTGCGAATATAAGATGAAAGCTTTATTGATCAAGATGGGGTTCTGTGACGTCTTGGTCTGGTCGTTGGACACAAACGAAGTACGCGAAGTTGCAGCTATGGCGAACTTTTAATCTAAACAAAACCCAAAGTCTAAACGACGCCCTAAGGGCTGTATATATGGAGGAAGAGGGGGGAATTTCGTGGCCCTTGAGGGTGGGGTCCAAAACCAACCCTAACTCTTGTTTCCCCACATATACGGACTCTAAAAATAGCCTATACTTAAGTATCTCGAAATTACATGGGCCTGGCCCATTAATAAGGTGACGCAGCACCTAGAATAGCCTATGAACGAATATTATGAAGTGGCATCTCGTATATTTCGTCCAAGGCTTCATGCACTCCTTATGGCGGCTTCAAAGTCCTGAAATCATCACTTGTAACTCCGTTCTTGATCCCCTTGCGCATGCCATCAACTCCATGCGTGTTCTTGCTCCAATGTTCATCCTTCTCCAAGCTAGGCCCTTCATTTGTAAGCAAAACAAATGTATCCAATTTAGGCAGCATCATAATCTCATGAACATTAGAATCATTACCAAGAAACGAAAGTACCTGGTAATTTAATTGGCGTGCGCGAGCTCTAGTAATTGGTCCAGTATATGTAACAGTAGGGGCTGTGGGTGTAACAATGGTATTGATGTCCTCATCAGAAGCCCAGCCTGACCCTGTTGGGCTCCAGGAGAGGTTGCCTGGCAGGGACAGGAGGGCACCCACGAAGGCGGTGATGGAGAGCATGGCGGAGATGACCTGTCAACCGCCACCAGCAGGGATAGCAGGACGCGGCAGGGCTAAGGGAGCTGCAGCCTGTGAGGAATCCTGCCAAGGTCCACTTGGAAGGCTGCTGGAGGAGCCAGAGGCGCCACCCCCATTTCTGCTCCCAACTCCCCGGCAAATCACCTTGCCGGATAGGAGATGTAGGTGTAGATGGGGCTGCTGCCACCTGATGGTGACGGTCTGACTGATGCTTAGCCGGAGTCGGAGGCGTTGCCCTCCCGGTCGGT
Organism: Triticum monococcum; assembly: GCA_034509565.1. Classification (NCBI taxonomy): domain Eukaryota; kingdom Viridiplantae; phylum Streptophyta; class Magnoliopsida; order Poales; family Poaceae; genus Triticum; species Triticum monococcum. The sequence continues at coordinate 279,322,637 of CM067844.1, forward strand.
GCCGTCATCATCGTCGTCACTATCCTCCTCGTCGCTATCGCTCGAGGAGGAGCTTTCGTCGTTGGTCGAGCTCTCCGCGCAACACCCTAAGTGAACACCCGAGCTCCCAAAAACTTTGACAGACAGGAAATCGTCCTTCATTAACTTAAAATGGAGGATGTGTCCTACTGACAAGCTATGGGCGCGAGCAAAGGTCTTCCAGCCTCGGCGGAAGTACATAACATGAGGGGTGGGGAAGTCTACGTCTACCCGGAAGTTGCCATTCCCGCAGCCCCTCATGTGCAGCCTGAACGCTCGCGGTTGTTCAAGCTCCATCTCCCTTGCGAATGGAGTAGGAAGGAGGAGGCGACCATGCACAGGATTGTACATCCTGATGAAGAACTCCCAAGGTTGGGCCCCAACATGGCCCTCCAACGGAGGAGGGGCGTCTGGCGGAGGCATAGCCGGAGCGCCTCCCCGTCCTCCTCCCCCTTGAGCACCACGACGACCACGACCTCACCCCCCTCCATCCTCCTCTCATGGCAGATCCTACTGCCACATCGTTTGGAGGAGGGGGGATATGTTGTCGAGCAGAAGCTCTTGTCGCCGCCGCTGGAGCACCACCACAACCATGCCCTCTCACTTTGGCGAGCAGGGAAAGTTGGAAAGAGGAGAAGGGAAGTGTGTGGGCGAACACACCATTCCTACCCCTTTTTATAGAGGGACGATGCGGGGGGCTGCCCCCTTGCCCAGGAGGCAACCGCTCTGCTCCTCCAATAACGCCTCCCTGCACCTTCAACAGCTCGGGGAATCAGAGCCGACCCTCTACGCCAACCAACAACGCCTGGTTTTCTGCCATGACGCCCATCCCCAGGCACTCTGCATCCACCGCCTACCATACCCAATGTATGAAGCACACGTGGGGGATGCACTTGAGGCGGGAGGCGGGTGGGATGGCAGTTTCCGCCCCGTGATCGTGGCGCATGGGCAATCCACAGGCCATGATCTGGTTTTTTCCCATAACGCTTAGAACGACGCACGGGGAAACCAGAAACTAGCCCGGACTTAAGTAATGAAAAATTAAAGAAGATCTCAAGGGGCCAGCCACTTCCACGCCCTTCCTGTGCACTTATTAGGGCCTGCCCCGATGATGCCCGACAGTGCGTTCGCAGGTCCGGGGCCTTCTGTCGATGCAACAAACCCTGGGTCCGTTTCCCAGACTGTGCACATGCACGAGAACAAGATCGTGGCACCAAGGTGAAATTAGAATGCAAGGGATCAGTTCTTCGAAGGACCAGCATGCAGCACAAGAGGACCAAGACTAGCTAGAAAGACCAAACATCTCTAAAGGAAAAAATACCTCCCTTGTCGGTAAGCGAGCCTGGCAAGGACGGTGTTACCCCCGGAAGCAAGCCTTCAGGTCACCACGGCAGGCCTGCCGAGGCCTGCGGAGGCAGAACCACGCCACCACACCACCTCATCACAACGCACGTCACCGATTGGTGCGGTGTCAAGCTCCAAATTGACTAAGTGGCTGCTATTCGCCACATGGCAGCCACCTCCTAAGACGTGTCAAGCAAGCAGGTGCGAAGCTGGCAAAACAGCCCAACATGGCCTGCCGGGCGAGCTGTGATGTGACGTTGAGCGGCGCATTTAATGCGCTCTGCCAACCTGCAGAGTTAGGTATGATAGCATTGTTTGCTACATAATCAATACATAATGAATGGTTTGCCACTATGGTGACCCCTTTATCTATAAGGAGGCCCAAGGCAACTGTAGAAAGGGCTGGACAGTCGAGTGGCTAATCCACGCCCTCACATACTCAAACGCGCATAGCCACTTCCACCCCAAGGCAACCCTGCCAGGCAAGCGTGCTGTGCTCACAACCATTTTTCCACCAACAATCCACTAAAGCAGGAGTAGGGTTCTATGCCTCACGGCGAACCGAAGTTGGGTAAACATTGCCCACGTGATCTCTCTTGTGCTGTTCCACACTCCTCTGCTCTTTGTGCAACGTGCCATCCCCCGCCGAACCAGACAGGGATTTTGGTGCCATAGCTAGCCGCGGTTTGCTGCGATAGCAGGAGAGCCTAGCCGGGTCAAGGCCACCCCAAGGACAAGTCCAAGATTTCCCCGGCGGGCTTCTCGGGTCTGCCAAAGGCAAGGAAATCCCTCCAAGGCACCACCGCTCAACCGCACAGCGACGCAAATCACTTGTCAGTGTGGTGTCGAGCCTCTAGATGATTAAGTGGCTTCCACTAAGCACGTGGCAGCCCGTTGGAAGACAGATCACACCCATTTGACACACGTCCAGAGGCATGTCGAGCAGATAAGTAGAAAATGATTAAACAACACGGCAGGTTTGCCGGGTTACACCATCAGCATGACACCTCGCAGTGCATTTAATGCACTTTGTCCTAACTGCCAGAGTAAGGTATGATAGCAATGTTAGCTATCTAATCACTAGATAAAGACTGTTTTACCACGGTGGTTACGCCTTAGCTATAAAGGGAGGTCCAAGGCAACATAGAGAAGGATTCGGACCACTCACACTTGTACGCGTGTAGCTGCTCCCCCGAGACAACCTTGCCAGGTTCGAGCGTTGTGTGTTGTTGTGTTCCTCCATCTAATCCACTAAAGCATTACTAGGGCTTTACGCCTCACGGCAGCCGGAACCTGGATAAAGACCACCAGTGTCATCGCCGTCACGCTGCCTCATGGCTTCCACTCTTTGTTCAATGTGAGCTCCCCCTTGCCGAACCACAAAGAGGCTCATGGCCCCATAGGTGATCGTGTTCTCCGACGACATCTTTGGTGCGCCAGGTAGGAGGGCTCGCTTGCGCGAACCCAAAGTTGTGAACAACGCGTTCATCATCATCATCATCTTCATCGTCACCCTCTTCGTCAAAGAAATTGCAGCAGTATGCTGTTGGCGAGCAACCAAAATACGCAAGGGAAACTAACCGTACGAATATCAATTGGTAAACACAAGAGGGATAGCATGCATTAGCAATAATAAACATCAGTTCGACAAGCACCAAAGCAAGAACAGTTCAGAGCCTAAAGATAGAATACATGTTGTGTCTTATTACAGGGTGTCATGGCAATAAGAATGGCTCAAGGCTGAGCCCGACAACCTCCGGGAACCCTTGGGAATGAGGGAACCTTGTCGGCAAGAGGACCTGCCTTGGCCACGACAGTAGAAATGTCGGTACCTGAAGACAGCTTCTTGATGCCATCGGCAAGGTTGAGGTCTGGGTGAAAGAAGGCGAAGTTGCTCAGGACCAGGAACAGGGCGTCGCGAGCAAGCTTTCGGGACTCATCAGCAAAGCAGGCAGCCCTGTCGTCCTCGTACGTCTTCATCCCTTCGATCAAGCCTTCAAAGAAAAGGGGCAACTTGACACTTGGGACTTCATGCTTACCAACGTAGAAATCCAACTCTTCATGTCCATCTTCGAGATCTCGGTAGTGAGGCATTCAGCGATGTTAACCATGCTCTTGATCCAGAGGTCATGCTGCTGGATTTGGTTTTCAAGCTTCTCTTCTGCATCCTTCTGGAGAGCTGTGGCCCTGGTCAGATCTATCGTCAGCAACCTCTCATAGCAACCGGCGGACTAAATTTCCTTCTCCAAGGATCCTGGCCATTCCTTCATATCAGAAATGGCGCCGTTGGTGGTGTCAAGGTCCTGGCTCTTGGAGGAAAGCTACAATTGCACCTCCTTCAAGATGGTCTCTAATTTCTACGCTTCTTCCTTGAGAGCCGCGATCTCCTTGTTGCTCCCGGCAAGGTCTTCTGTCATCTTGCTCACTTGATGATCAATATCAGTCTTGGCGGTAGATGGGGCAGCTAGCTCATCGGTAACCTTCTTCAATTGGGCTGAGGATTCAAGGGTAAGCGCGCTGAGAGCAGCCTTGTGGCTATCCTCCATGTCCTTGGTGCGCAAGAGCCTCTAGTTCTTCATCCTTGCCATGGACGGTGGCCTCGAGGTTTCCTTCACAGGCGGAGATGTCCTTCTCCTTGGCGTTCAGAAGTGCTTCGTGCTCCACCAAGCGGACCTCCCGGGCAGTGATATCTTCCTTGGATATGGTCATCACTATCTCTTGTTGCATGATGGATTGGGACTGCTTCTTGTACCATTCGCGTAGCTCGTTGCCTTTGTCCACCAACTTCTTGCCCATAAGATCAGCAGAATCACACTGCTCCTTGTCTGCCTACGCCTTGAGATTGTACCTGTGTTGTACATCTTTGAACCCTGCCGCCATGGATTCTAGGAAAGCCAAATCCTTGGTGCCATCAGCAGAATGACCAGTTTCTTAACTCTCTAAGACAACGGCGCAAGTATGTGTCTGATTTCTTCATCGAAGTCTGCGTCAGCCGATGCAAATGATCTTGAAGCAAAAGATCCAAATTGGGCGAGGACTAGCACCAACTTGCTTGGGGAAGGTTGTGGGGCCGTGGCCACGGGAGAATTCAAGGGAAAGGGCCCCATGGATTGGAGAGGGGCCTTCTCTTCAATGACTGTGTCTGGGCCAGATGCGTTGCCGGGGATCTTCTCCGTCTCTTCGAGGATTTCTGTATATCCTTTGTAGTCTATTCTCGGCCATCCACGGCAGCGATCCTGGTGGCCTCCTCGGCAGCATCCTTCCCAATACCGGCCACCTCCTCCAAAAGCCCCGGCTCATCAGTTGCCGGGGCTGCAAAAAAATCAATAGAAAATGATAATAAGATACCAGATATTGCTAAGTCAAAGACCCAGAAGCGAAGCAATTCAAGTAAGAAGACAAGTGGGTTACCTGGTGGTGTTTGCTGTGAGGGAGCACTCCCTTGAGGGAGTCCTGGATTAGGGGGTCCCCGAGCGCGCGGCTATGTGACGTGGGTCAGACTGGTGGGTAGTGAAGAAAGATAGAAGGCTTCCCCCCGTGTCCGGATGGGACTCTCCCTGGCCTGCAAGGCAAGCTTGGCGTTCGGATATGAAGATTCCTTTCTCTGTAAGCCAACTATGTACAACCCTAGCCCCCTCCGGTGTCCATATAAACCGAGGGATTTATTTGGTAGAGGCAATCATAATCATACAGGCTAGACATCTAGGATTTAGCCATTACGATCTCGAGGTGGATCAACTCTTGTAACCCCTATACTCATCAAAGTTAATCAAGTAGGAAGTAGGGTATTACCTCCATCAAGAGGGCCCGAACCTGGGGAAACATCGTGTTCCCTGCCTCCTGTTACCTTTGATCCATAGACACACAGTCCGGGACCCCCTACCCAAGATCTACCGGTTTTGACACCGACATTGGTGCGTTCATTGGGATTTCCTCTGTGATGTCGACAAATGATTCGATGGCTCATTCGATCATCCACAATGATGTTGTTTCGGGGGGATCCCCTCCCGGGCGAAATTTTCGTATTCAGCGGCTTCGCGCTGCGTGCCAGCTCGATTGGCCACCTCGAGCAAATCGATAGCTATGCCCCGGGTCATCAGACCAGTTTTGGGAAACTAAACTATGTCGCCGATATCCAAGGAGATTTGATCTTCGAAGGGTTCGGTGCCCCGATTGCCGCTCTGGCCTTAGATCCAGAGCAGGCTGTCAGGTCCGAGGATGGGAGTTTAGAGCCAGTCGGACTCTCTGCAATTATGGAGAGTGCTACCGGAATCCGGAGGAGATGGCGTCATCGGCAAATCCAAAGACGAACCGAACCCTCCTCACCACTGAAGCGCTCGACACTCCGCCGGACTCTAAGTCCGAACTCTCGAGGTCCATGTCAAGTGGGCACCGCCAGGAGGCTCCACCTCCGGCTAGCTCCACAGATTCTCGTTTCTCTGTCCAACCCTCGCCTTTAAACGAGGCTCTGGACTTAATGTGATCACTCGCCATTACGGAAGGATTGCTTCCGCATTATGCCCAGCCCAGACTAGGGGCTAAGTGTGAGGAATTTGATATCCCACCCACCACCCACTTCATAGCCACTATCGAAGATCTAACCGACATGCTGGACTACGCCTCCAAAGACATCGACGGTATGGACGACGATGCCGGAGATGAACAAGGCCAAAACCCTCTGTATACCGAACGATGGAGGGCCACCTCCACATACGACGTGTACATGGTGGACACACCCAAAGAGGATGGCAACGGCAGAAAGGTGGATCTGGTTGAGGACAAGCCTGCTGAACCCCCTTTGAAGCGTTGACGTCAGCGGCACCGCTCAAAATCGCATCGCGATAAAGACGGCAATACCGGCACCAAAGAAAATGATACTCTGGCGAATGCTGAAGACCCTGAAGCCCTTGTAGAGCCAACATCCGAAAAGGATGATTGGGAGGATGGGCAAGTAAACTGAAAGTGCTAGTGATCGACTAGAGGGGGGTGAATAGGTGATTTTTATGAAAGTCTTCAAAACATGGAAGTTTCGAAGACAAACGATAGAAATAAACCTATTACCATGCAGCGGAAGGTGGACTACACTAAGCGAGCCATAGTCAAGTATTCAATGAAATGAAAGCATAAAGACTAATAGCAGTTAGGCAGTATAGATCAGGATGGAAGATAGTATGAAGCCAATCAGAACAAGCAGTCACACAGTGAAGACAGAAGATAATGCAGACAAGCAATGACTTCACAAGGACCAACTATAAATAAAGAGATGGGGAAGATAGAACCAGTAGCTCGTTGAAGACAATGATTTGTTGGACCAGTTCCAGTAGCTATGACAACTGTACGTCTGGTTAGGGAGGCTAAGATTTAACTCAGAAGACCGTGTCTTCACCTTATTCCCCTTGAGCTAAGGACACTCAGTCCTCGCCCAATCACTCTGGTAAGTCTTCAAGGTAGATTTCCAAACCTTCACAGACTTCGTTCACTGGCGATCCACAATGACTCTTGGATGCTCAGAACACGACGCCTAACCGGCTGGAGGATTCATAGTCCTCAAGTGTAATAAGTCTTCAGATCACACAGACAGGAAGACTTAAGTGATGCCTAACACTCTTTGGCTCTGGGTGTTTAGGGCTTTGTCCTCGCAAGGAATTCTCTCTCAAAGGCTTCAAGGTGGGTTGCTCTTAAACGAAAAAAGCTATATACTAACTCTGAGCAGCTAACCGTTTATGGTTGTAGGGGGTGGGCTATTTATAGCCACTAGGAAACCCGACCTGATTTGTCCAAAATGACCCTGGGTCACTAAGGAACTGGCACGTGTTCCAACGGCCAGATTTCAAACACACACGACAACTTTACTTGGGCTACAAGCAAAGCTGGCTTATCCAGCTCTGGATAAGATTTGCTCTCATTGTCTTCGCTCGAAGACATAGGATTTTGGTTAAGCATCACTTCAGTCATTCTGACTGGTTCACTTGGACCCCACTTAACAGTACAGTGGTTCCTATGACTCAACAAAGAAGAAAAAGAACAACGAAACAACTAAGTCTTCGCGCTCCATAGTCTTCACGCAATGTCTTCTCTTGTCATAGTCTTCAATGTGAATATCTTCACATACCACCTTTGACTTCAATGTCTTCATACAATTTTAGGGGTCATCTCTGGTAGGAAAACTGAATCAATGAGGGACTTCTACCTGTGTTATCCTGCAATTCTCACTAACACATTAGTCCCTCAACCAGGTTTGTCGTCAATACTCCAAAACCAACTAGGGGTGGCACTAGATGCACTTACAATCTCCCCCTTTTTGGTGATTGATGACAAACTGGTTGAAGTTTTCAACGGGTAACAAAATATGTGAAATTGTAAAGGATAGGGTATTGTCTTCATAAGTGGCAAAGGCTCCCCCTGAAGATGTGCATATAAGTAATTTGCTCTTGGAATGCAAGTGCACATGGCAGGTTGTACTTGTGGAGATCCTCTTCAACTTATGATGACAATTCATCATGCATGATTTGATGTAACGAAGATAATGACATGCATAATGAAAAATGGACGTCTGCAAAATGACCTAAGTGCGGAAGTTGTCATCGCACATGCGGAATTTATCATCGCATCACAGAATACCAAATAGGTAGCAGACGACCATCGAGTTTAAGTCTTACAACTCAAAGAACGAAATGTATCGAAAAGCAAGAGTTGTAAGCACTTGGCAAAAGTAGAAAAATGTAAAGCAACCACCCATATGGACCCTCTTGAAGACTATCAACTCATATACTTCTCCCCCTTTGTCAGTAAGGACCAAAAAGGTTTCAAGACATAGAGCGCCTACTCATTCCCGTGAGGTGCAGGCGAGGCAGCAGGGTTGTCGTTGAGGTCCGGTGGTGCAGTGTCGACACGCACTGAAGTTGGAGGAGCTGAAGTTGCATCATCTTGGTCATCGATGACTCTGGCATTCACTGTCGCAGCTAAGGATGAATAGTCAGAGTCTTCAAGTGAGGGAGTCCGACGCAAGTGAGCTTTCCTTGGAGGAGTTGAGTCAAACTTGAATCGTTCGATGAAGCCATCGTCCTGCAGATCAGCTTCAGCACTAAGCAATGTCAAACTCTTCCACGACCTCCGACGGGTTTCATGAGTGACAAAGGCCTTCTTGGTGGCAAGATTTCGAATGCGGTAGACATCCACCAAGAGGCTTTGCATCTGACACTTGAGCCAGTTGTGATGCTTGTCCTGTTTCTGGTGTAACGCGACGAGAAGCTCTCGGTCATTGAGAACACGAGATCGCCTTCGAGGCCTTTGCGCAATGGTGCTTCCAGTGGCGTCGGTTTGAGTGCGAGGGGCACGTGTGTTGCCAGCCAAGGGATAAACACACGAGACTGCCTGAACTCCTTCAATGGGCTGGGTGAAGCTTTGGTGATCAGCATTGTGAAGATAAATGGGATCCTTAGCAGGCTCTGGGTAAATAGCTTCAATAGAAAGATCAACCTCTGGCAAGAAGACAAGATGATTGCGCGCAGACGGCTGATAGTTTATGGCAGAGTGAAGCTTAATAAGGCGCATTACCCATGGAGCATAGAACTTCAGACCAAAAATGTGAGAGCCAGATGCAGCGAACTGCCTGATGAAGAAGTATTGAGCATTGAAGCTGATGCCATTGAAGATGTAGAAAAGCAAAGTCTTCATTGCTCCTTCAAGCTTTCCTGCAGACGAATGTCCTTTGACAGGCCATAGAGTTTTTCTGAGGATATGATAAATGGTGCGAGGCAGATACTCTAGGTCTTCAACAAAGAATTCAAATGGGTAATCAGCGTCCTGAGGCAAAGGCTTCATCTTGCTCAGCATTTGACTCATGTTGGGTTCTGGCTTCTGAAAAATGCTCTCCAAAGCATTCTGGTGTTGTTGACAACCTGGCTCATAGTATTCACCAGGAGTGGGCAGGCCTGTGAGCTCAATGATACCAAGAGCTTTGGCTTCATCATGGACATTGCCTGTCATCCACTCAAGGACCCAAGTCTTTGGATCCCTGTTGTAGCCTCGAATGTGAAGAGTTGCAAAGAACTGTAGCAGAAGCTCTTCATTCCAGTGTTCCTTATCTATGACAAACTGCAGGAGTCCAGCATCTCTGAAGCAATCCAACGCTTCTTCAAGGCAGGGCAGGCCAGCTATAGCTTCAGTGTCGAGACGCATATGTGGAAATATGCGCCCTTGATTGTATAGGACGCAGGAATAGTAGCTGCGCTGCTGATAGCTCCAGAACCGATCTGATGAAATGTGAGGTTTTGTGTAAGGGTTCTTGGCGCTGTTGAAGAAGGTGTTATGGGCCACGAAGCCATTCACATTGAATACCCCAGGTGAAGTTGCAGTGCCTGGGAATCGTGGAAGTCTTGGCTTGGGCTTCTGGACGGGAGGTCTGTGCTCGACATGATAGTCAAATTGTGGACCCACAGCAGGTGGAGGAACCAGAATGGGCCATCGGACCATAACAGGCTGACCACGATCAAATGCCAGCTCAATTGTATGAGGTCTTGGTGGGGGTACAGGAGCATTGACATTGTCATTGATATGGGCTTCAGGGACCACATTGGCTTCAGGTGCTTTAGTATTGGCTTCAGGCACTGCAGTGGCTTCAGGTGCTTGCACTTCTGGCACCGCATGAGCTTCAGGCACCACATTAGCTTCAGCATTGACAACGTCATTGGCTTCAGTGTTGATGTTGGTGGCCACCTCAGGATTGTTAACCTCCACTTCAGAAGCTGGAGGGTCGGACACGTTCTCCTCGAGAACAACATCTTGGTGGGACGTGGGTGTAGCAACTCTTTCTACTTCAACACTTGGTTCTTCTTCTTCATCGGCTGATGCAGCCGGAATATCTTTAGCCGTTTTGGCTTCAGACTCTGACACGTGCACAGTGGGAGTGACTTGGGGCCTTGGTCCTTTGCGAAGCCTGCGTAATGCTGGCGACACTTGCGGAGATGGAGTTTGTTGGGCCTCAAACTCATCGTCATCTTGCACGGGTGAGGTGACTTGTGGTTGGGGAGAACTTGGGGTGTCTTGTCACTATGGGTGATCAGCCCACGATGCATCTTGAGCAGTTGGCGTTAGAGGACGACCAATGCTGATGAGTTCGCTGTGCGTGAGCACAGGCGATGATACCAAGTGGTGCTCGATCTGAGGAAGGACTTCATCATCTTCAACATTGTCGTGAGGACCAATGTCTTCAGCTGCGGTAGGGTCAATAGCTGGATTGTCTTCAGCTTCAGGAGCCTCTATGGAAGCAGGCTCATAAACTATCACTTGGTGTTCTTGATGTTCAGACACAGGACGAGCCACTGAGATTGGCTTGATATCAAGGGGCTCTGTGGGAACAGCCCGGTCTCTCTTCTTTGTTTTCCGTTTCTTGGTTGGAGGAGCATCATCAGTGGTGGCCTAGGTTTTGCGCTTTCTGGCTTCGGCTTCAGCTGCCCTTGTTTTCTTCAGTTCTGAAGCCACTGTGGGGACCTTAGGCTTCGAGCCTGTCATACTGGCTGGGAAGACAATGTGATGTTCTTCCTGCCTTGGTGCTTTGGGTTCTGCCACAGCTGGCTTCTTATTCTTCTTGGCCGCCATTCGGGGGTCGATGCCTGGTCGCCCCAAAGCCTTGCACTTTTTAGCTTCATTGTACCCCTAAACACATTTAGCAGTGAGATCCTTCATGCGTTCACGAGAACCTTTGGCTTCTTCGCGTTTCGTGTGGAATGCTTCCTTGAGCTCATGCATCATGACCTGGAAGTTCTGAATGTCTTCAACATTGAGCTTGGCCATATGCTTCTTGAATTGAGCCTTTTCATAATCTATCTTATGCTTCAGCTCTACAATTTTCTGAGCTAGAGCCAGCTCAGCAGCAATGGCTCCATGGAAGGCGACGCTGAGGCCAGTGGGAAGCTGAAGATCATCAAAGCTGACGTTTGGGCTATCAAACCACTCATCAATGAACTTGTTTAAGATTTCCACATCAAAGAGAGGAAGGTCATTGAAGATTTCTGCCTCTTGCTTGCTCTTGATCAACTGCTCAAGAGCGTCATCGCCAAGATCATCATCGCTGGATAGATCAATGGCGTCATTCTCGTTGCGCAGAACAGCAGCAGGGGTCAGTGGCTGGTGGGTTGCATCGGTATCTTCACTTTGGAGGGCTTGGAGATGCGTGACAGATCTTCAGACTGCACACTGTGTTCAGGAGGTGAAGTGGCCAGAGGCTTTGCCCGTGAAACATTGGTGCAGGGGCAGGCTTTGAAGCTTTAGGTTTCTTCAGCTTCTTTCGCTTCGGTGGTGCAGGCGCTTCGTCAGAATCAGCGTCGTCTGCAGGTTGATCCACGACTGCCCCATGAACCTTTATGTGAGTAATGAGACCTTCTAAGTTATAGAAGGGCCCAACCAGATTGGGTTCAGCTTCGCGTGTGCCGTCAGCACGAGGAGCAGAGGGGCCTGGATTGAAGTCTAATCCCAATGACTTCTTGTTTTCTTTGGCCGAGTTCTTGGCAAACTGGAAGTTGCGATTGAACAGATTGTTGTCACAACACCATAGCAATGAAGATGGGTCTGCATCTGCAGGCTGTGGTCCACGGACCATGTACGGATAAAAGCCTTGTTCAATGGCTTCAGCTCTAGACCTGGGTTGAAGACTTCTGTACTGTCGGATCTCGGGTTCCGGCAGACCCTTAAGGTCCGAACACTAGGGTGTGCACGGAGATCACGTCCTCAACCTCCCCGCCTCACAAATATCTAAACTATTAAAAGGATCACACAAGAGACACAAGATTTATACTTGTTCGGGCCACCATTATGGTGTAATACCCTACTCCAGTGTGTGGTGGATGGATTTCCTCTTGGGGCTGGTGATGATGAACAATACAAGGAAGAACAGCCTCGCGAGGGTCTGTTCTTGGCTGGGGCGATGAACTGCTAGGAGGAGTTCAGTCGCCCTTCTCTCTCTCTCTCTCTCTCTCTCTCTCTCTCTCTCTCTCTCTCTCTCTCTCTCTCTCTCTCTCTCTCTCTCTCTTTCTCTCTGATTTCCGATCTTTGATCCGCTAACTGCTCGAACCGAACCCTACCGAACCAACCAACCCCCTTGCTATGTGGGTGGCTGGTCGTATTTATAGGAGCCCTGGTCCTCTTCCCAAATGTCGAGCGGGAAGGGAGCCAATAATGGCGGGCTAATTTGAAGGGGGACAGCAAGTACATCTATCCTGACTAAAGGTGGTCTTCGCCTGCGAAAGACTCTGCGGTGACACCGTGCTGGGCTCCATGGTGACCTCCGTCTCGTAGTCCACTTGGTCCTGGTCTTGTTGCACCGAAACGGCAACCTTTGCCTGATGCCTCGGTACTCCGTGGCTGCGCTTGCCCCCTTTGCACCAAAGAGGAAAGAAGGACGATGCGCGCGCTGGCACCCCGCCTGGTGTCCTCGATCGTCATGGCTTGCATCACGGGCACCTCGCGAGGCACCCTGCCTTGATATCTCCGTCTCCTCGCGAGCCAGCCTAAGGAGGCTGCGCCCGAGGATGCGCCGTGTCGTCCGCCTCGCGAGGGTCTTGAGTCTTGTGCTTGATGAAGGTGGGCCATGTTGGGCCCCCATTCGAGCCACGCCGCAGGCCGCAGGCAGGCAAGTCCGGGTTGTTCCTCCCGGAGTCCATGCCGAGGGCTCCTCCCACGAGTTCGTGCTCCACGTCGTCGTTCCTCTTCAATCCTGGATCTGTCTGCCTCCCTTCTTCGCCTCCGTCGTCCCTCCAGGAGGGCCTCTGGAGCTCTGGCTACAGCACGCCGGCTGCAGCGCCCTCGCGACCGAGGCTGAGGTCGTGGTCGCCGCCCCGGGCGAGGTCTACTTGTCCCGCGGCTGGAGAGAAATCGCCCAGGTCTGCAAGGTGAGGGGGTCTTCGCGGTCCACCTGGAGTATGATGGCACTGCAGTGATGTTCCTCAAGGTCTTCGACGCGATCGGGCGCCGGCTGGAGTGTTGCCGCGGGAGAGGCGGCCAGGACCTTGCCCTGGAGAGGGCCAGGCCCGTCGACCGCTCCCTTGGCGAAGGCGCCGGGGGGTCCAACGACTCCAGCGAGATCTTCGTGACTCCAGAGACGAGCGACGACAACTACGAGCCCCCGAGCCGGCGCCGCTCCCGGAGCAGGGCGGGCTCGTCAGGCCGCTGCCGACCCTGATCTGGATGTGGTTGGCGCCGGTGCTTGACGGCCCACTGTTGATGATGGCATCTTCTGCTAGAGCCCATGTAGTTAGCACTCCTTAGGATCCGTTCCCTGTGAGGAATCAAAATGCGCCCCACGGGGGCTTGTAAGGTGTCTGTAGTCCCGTTTGTTAATATATGACCTTTGCTATGGATTTGTGTGAGTTGCCGATTCCGTCATAGCTTAGTTTTCCCGTTCGAACCTCGCGAGGGCTTGGTGCTCTACGCCGACAGGTCCCAGTCCCAAGGCGGCATCAGCCGTCGCTGGTATGCCAGGTCGCGATGCCGTGGTCAAGGCCAGGAGGTGAGCGACCCGGGGTTCGGTAAGAGCCGCTGAGTCGCGATGCTCAGGAGGTCCCCCTTGGCGCCCAAGCAGCCGTTTCTTGGTGAGAAAGGGAAGCAGCGTCGCTAGTACAGAATTGCCTTAGGTGCGGGGGTAGTGCCATGGTAGCCAGCGCTGTGGGATGTGACTTATCTTGAGGATCGGGGATTATCCCTGGTGCGCCGTCGGGTTCGCGCGTCGGTAGGAGCGGAGTCGCTCGGCAAGGTCCTCGCGAGCCCCTTCCCCCTTGCCTCTGCTCCCCTTTCTGCTCTACGTCCTCGGGTCCCGGCCCTCGAGCTTGTCTCAGTCGTCGCTGGTATGCCAGGTCGCGATGCCGTGGACAAGGCCAGAGGGTGAGGGCTGGAGAGCCAGTAGGAGCCCTGAGTCGCGATGCTCAGGCACCCCCCCTTTAACGTGCAAGCGGTTCGCGCGGGCGAGGGTGAAGGGAACCTCGTGAGGGCCTTGGCTAGCGCAGTTCCCTCCAAGGATCCTGCAGAGTCATCACAGAAAGAAGATGGTGTTGCCGTGGCGGCCATTAGTCGATCGTTAGTCACTCGAGAGCTTGCTGGTTGGAGTAGGTGAGGTGTATCTGGGCACCCGTGAGCCAGCGCGGGGCTCATGAGGCCCTACCCCTAGGTGGGTTGCGCCTGGCACTGGGCCGTATCTTGAGATGTGTCCCTGCAAAATTTGGTTAGATGCCGGTACTCTACGTCCTTGGGTCCCGGCCCTCGAGCTTGTCTCAGCCGTCGCGATGCCGTGGACAAGGCCAGAGGGTGAGGGCTGGAGAGCCAGTAAGAGCCCTGAGTCGTGATGCTCAGGCACCCCCCCTTTAAGGTGCAAGTAGTCGACATGGAGAAGAAGGGATGCCGTGGACGGGCATCATGCAATCAACCGTGATAGGCAAATGCATAGTTGGAAATAAACGCTAGGGGGATACATGCCGCTGGGTCTGGCCCGAGCGGCTTGGGGATGATGCAGCCCGAGGGCCGCCCCAACAAGGCAAACTAACGACCGAAAGGTAAATGCAGATACATGCCGCGGGGACAGACCCACGCGACCTGGGAGTGATGCAACCCTGGGAGGGCGCTCCCAGCTGAGAACGGAACTTGAAAGATGTCACCTGGGGATGTCATCGGTGTAGTGGCGTTGGTGTAGCAGACTTGACGGGCCGCAGAAGCCGAACCTCACGAGCCCCCAGGCCCCAGGGCCTCGGGAGGCTCCGGAGGCGCTGGTGACTCCTCGCGAGCTGCCTCCATCTCCGCCAAGGCCGCGGAACGCCTGTCTTCCTGAGCGTCCACGATACCCCTCATGAGGCGCTGGTACGCCGCAGCCATGCTCGGCAGGCCGTAAGGCATGCGAACATAGCTATGGGGTGGACCCCCGCAGCGCCCCACTTGTGAGGGCCAGAGATGCTCCGTCGTGGCGATCTGATTGAGCCCTGGTACGTCGACGCAGACGCGCAGCCCACCATCCTCGCCTGGATGCGGGGCCACGGCTGGCAGGCGGCCGCAACCTCTCATGATCCTTGTCTCCTGTAGTTATTGAATGGCCTTGTCAACGAACTCCTGCTGGTCTGGCCTTCCTTGCTCGGCTCCTTCCCGGGGGAAACGTGTCGCGAAGCACGCCTCCACATGGTGCCCAAGCACCTCCCTCGTGACCCTGGCCAGGTCGATGGCCCTCCAGATGAGAGCCCCCGAGCCCTGCCTGAGGAGGGCATCGGGCGCGCTTTCCTATGCGATGGAAGGAGGGTCCCCCTGGGCAGACGTGGGCCCTGAGGGGCCTGCCTCTTGAGGGGCCGAGCCTGACGATGTCTTCTTCTTCTTGGGGGTGGTCTCGGGAAGCCTCCTGCTTCCGCGATCTGGGTCTTCTAGTGACGCGGCCTGATAGGCCCGCTCCAGGGAACACACTGCATCCTTTTCTTCATAGGGCACCGTGATGACGCCGCCACTTCCTGGCATCTTGAGGACGTTGTAACCATGGTGGGTCGCAGCCATGAACTTGGCCAGCGCTGGGTACCCGAGGATGGCGTTGTACGGCAGGCAGATGTGGGTGACGTCGAAGTCGATGAGCTCGGTGCGGTAGTTGCTGCGAGCCCCGAAGGTGACAGGGAGGCGGACCTGCCCGATCGGGACTGTGGAATCGTCGGTGATCCTGGAGAAAGGCTTGGTTGGCTGAAGCTGGTCATAGGGCACTTGGAGGTTGTTGAATGTTTCCACGGACAGGACGTTGAGCCCTGCCCCGCCATCGATGAGGGTCTTCGTGACCAGCACATTGCTGATGACCGGGGAGTAGAGCATCGGGAGGACTCCTGCCGTGGCCGCGCACTTGAGCGGGTCTGCCGAGCTGAACGTGATGGGGCACGCCGACCACCTGAGGGGGCGCGTTGCTTCGAGCTTGGGGAGAACTGCATTCACCTCACGGGCAAACTGCTTGAAGATACGTTGAGAGGCTGGGGCTTGAGCTCCGCCCAGGATGCAGGCGATTGCGCGCGGCTCCTGGAAGCCCTCAGCCCCCTCGTCTTGATGGCAGTCTTCGTTCCTTCTTGGTGGAGGCGGCAGAGGAGGTAGGCCTGCGTTGCCATGAGGGCAGTCCTCACGAGGCTGATCCCTCCAGTCTCCCTCGTGAGGCTGATCCCTCCATCCTCTCTCGCGAGGTGTGTCTTGCCAGCGGTCCTCGCGAGGCTGGTCGCGCCACCCCTGGCGCGGGCCGCGGTCTTCCCAGCGTCCTGGGTTTCTTCCTCCTCCTCGGCCGTAGCCCCGGTCAGCATGGTCAGGGCGATGGCCGATCCTTCCTTCTCGCACGGCGCGGGGCTCTTGACATTCGTTGGTGTTGTGGGTGTGGAGGTCGTGGTACACGCAGTACCGGCTGCCTCTGGAGGGTTCGGGCAGATCCTTGCCCCGCTTTGTGTCTGGTTCTGCCGCGAGTACGGCAGCACCCTTGCACTTCGCATCCTTGGCTTTGGGCTTCTTCTCTTCTGGGTCCGCGGCAGGCAGCTCGAGGAGGGAGAGACGTCCCTCCTCAGCCCTGGCGCACTTGTTCGCCAAGTTGAACAGCTCCAGGGAGGTGCAGAGGTCTTCGTGCATCGCCAGCTCCTCCTTCATCTTAACGTCGCGCACGCCGTCGGAGAAGGCAGAGATGATGGCCTCCTCGGACACCTTGGGGATCTTGAGCCGCGCGCTGTCGAAGCGCTGGATTTTCTTTTGCAGGGTCTCTCCGGGTTGTTGCTTGATGCGGCGCATGTCGCTCACGGCGGGCGGCCGGTCGCGAGTACCTTGGAAGTTGGCGATGAAGCGGGCGCGCATCTGGTCCCAGGAGGAGATCGTGCCTGGAGCCAGATTCAGGAGCCCGGTTCGAACTCCTTCCTTGAGCGCCATGGGGAACCAGTTCGCCATGACCTTTTCATCCCCGCCGGCAGCCTTGATGCCCAGCTCGTAGAGCTGGAGGAACTCTGCGGGATCGGTTGTGCCGTTGTAGCGAGGAGGCAGGTCGGGCTTGAACTTGCCGGGCCACGCGACGCTGCGCAGCTCAGTGGTGTAGGCGTGGCAGCCCGCGGTGGCCACAAAAGGCCTCGGTTGGTGGAGAGCTTGGTCTTGAGGGTCCCCACGCGCTGCAGCTAGGAGCAGGGCGGGGTCTTGGCGCGCTGGAGCTGGGGCAAGGTCGCGGCGCGCCGGAGCAGGGAGCGCCCTGGTAGCCCCTTGCGGGCGAGGAACTTCTTGGCAGCTCTGCTCTTGCTGCGCTGACGCCTGACGGAGCGGGTTCCGCCCAGGGGCCAAGCACCTTGGAGCCGTGGCATCTTCTTGGAGGGGAGGCGGCTGGTGCGCCTCTGGAGCTTCGTTGCCCGCGCGGGGCAGAGTGTGGCGCAGAGGGATGGACGGCGCGGAAGAGCCCCCTGCGGCGTGGACAAGCTCGGCGACGCGGTCGAGCCATTCTTCGTAGACGTCGTCGACAGGACGGTAGCGCAGGAGCTCGTTTGCCGCGAGGAGCGCAGCCCGAGCCTCCAAGGGTGCGCGGAGCGCGCGGGACGAAGAACCGGCTGGAGCGAGTGATGGAGTAGCGGTGCAGCCGTCTTGCCGCACGGACGGGTGCTGAGACGATGCCTGCTGCTCGTCCCCCGCTGGGCCGGTGGCGGCGTTGACGGCGGGCGACGGGGAACGACGAGGACGCCCATCGACGGGGGCCGTCTAGGCAACGCGAGAAGCAATGGCGGCCCGGCGCTCGGCGCGGGCCCGACGAGCGTCAGACATGGATGCGACGGTCGGAGGAGAACGGAGCGGTGGAAGACGAATTCCGGCGCACCCCTACCTGGCGCGCCAAATGTCTGATCTCGGGTTCGGGCAGACCCTTAAGGTTCGAACACTGGGGTGCACGTAGAGATCACGTCCTTAACCTCCCCGCCTCACAAAGATCTAAACTACTAAAAGGATCACACAAGAGACACAAGATTTATACTGGTTCAGGTCACCATTGTGGTGTAATACCCTACTCCAATGTGTGGTTGATGGATTGCCTCTTGGGCTGGTGATGATGAACAATACAAGGAAGAACAGCCTCGCGAGGGTCTGTTCTTGGCTGGGGCGATGAACTGCTAGGAGGAGTTCAGTCGCCCTTCTCTCTCTCTCTCTTTCTCTCCGATTTCCGATCTTCGATCCGCTAACTGCTCGAACCGAACCCTACCGAACCAACCAACCCCCTTGCTATGTGGGTGGCTGGTCCTATTTATAGGAGCCCTGGTCCTCTTCCCAAATATCGAGCAGGAAGGGAGCCAACAATGGCAGGCTAATTTGAAGGGGGACAGCAAGTACATCTATCTTGACTAAAGGTGGTCTTCGCCTGCGAAAGACTCTGCGGTGACGCCGTGCTGGGCTCCATGGTGACCTCCGTCTCGTAGTCTGCTTGGTCCTGGTCTTGTTGCACCAAAACGGCAACCTTTGGCAGATGCCTCGGTACTCCGCGGCTGTGCTTGCCCCCTTTGCACCAAAGAGGAAAGAAGGACGCTGCGCGCGCTGGCACCCGCCTGGTGCCCTCGATCGTCATGGCTTGCGTCACGGGCACCTCGCGAGGTACCCTGCCTTGATATCTCCATCTCCTCGCGAGCCAGCCTGAGGAGGCTGCGCCCGAGGATGCGCCATGTCGTCCGCCTCGCGAGGCTCGGCCCCTCGCGAGGGTCTTGAGTCTTGTGCTTGATGAAGGTGGGCCATGTTGGGCCCCCATTCGAGGCACGCCGGAGGCCGCAGGCAGGCAAGTCTGGGGACCCCCGTTCCCAGAACGCCGACATGTACAAGATGTCTCCCCACGGCCGCTTAATGGCATTTTTCTCAGCATACTCCTGGGTCACGAACCTGTACTTGAACCATTGTTCTGCCCAATATCTTCGAATCCATTGGATTCGGGTTTTCCGCTGATTGTAGTCCTCCTCTGGATCTGTCTTGTACAGCTCATAGAGGTCAGGAGGCAAATCTCTTGAGGTGTTTCCACGGTGCTGTCTGCCACCCTTCCTTGTAGATTTCTCTGTTGCCATGAAGTTTAGACTGAAAGGTTTCAACACTGTCAAAGTCTTCCGTCTACTGGTCAGACAAGAACTGGCTTCAAGAGAGTTTATATGATGTTGTAAGAACTCTGCAAATGAATGCAGACTATGAGAACCAAGGGATTCTCCCACGGACATGTACCTGTGACAGCATTAAAGGTGCGAGGGAAGGGGAAGAGGTCATATGCATTCTCAGAAGATTTTGAAGATAAATCAGTTTAGAAGACATTGACCTCATAGTGCGAAGACATTCACTCATAGGTAGAGAGTTGGTTCCAGATTTGTACGAATCCATGAATAAGTACAAGTGAGGAATCTAACTACTTTGTGAAGCATAAGTGAACATACTAGGCATGTTATGAGATGCAGTATGAGATAGATCCAACTTGTGTGAACAGAAACTACTTGTTGTTGAAAAGGATGAATCTATCGGATCAAAAGGACTGTAAAAAGGAGGTTTTATTTACCACACGAGGAACTGCTAGATGGAGTGGGAGAGGAGGCCGAGCAGTTCGATCTTCCGTGCCCTAACTTGGCGACGGAGGACACCTACGACGACGACGGAGAAGACGATGTCCGCGGCCGGCGTGAGGACGGCGTCGGTGAGGTCGCGGCAGCTAAGCGCTTCGTCGCGGGCGTCATCAAGGGCTAGCGGTGGGGCTAGGGTTTTTGCGAGAGTGGAAGAAGAGATAATGACTGGGGTGAGGCATGTATTTATAGGGACAGGGACGGCACAGTGTTATTACACAGATGCCCCTGGCGGTTCACATCTGAAGGACACGTGGCGATCATGCAACATATTGGAGGTTGTTCCATGTTCCCATGCACGCCTGGATTGTCGGGTAGTCGTTCCCACTTCTCCGGGTTTCAGGTAGAAGGATTTAGCATTGAAAGCAGATTAATGTTTGTCTCTGTGTCTTCTGCTGACAAGAACGTAGAGAAGACATTTTGAGAGTTTCAATAGAATGCATATGAATTGGATAGATAGACTTCAAATAGACGCATAGAGGGGTTAGGGTCCGATCACATTCACTTAGTTCAAAAGATTCAACAAGAAGACATGGCTATAAGTGAATGCTGTAGAGGACAGAAACCAAATCAATACATTGAAGGTAAACATGAAGCCATGTTAATAGTGAACACAAACAGAAAGCAAAGACTTTGCAAATGTAACACCAAGGGAAAGTATTCCAAACAGGAGTTTGGTGGTGGCGTTACCCACCGTATAGGAAATATTAGACCCAGATACGGCACAATTATCGTGGCGCTCCGAAGTCAAATTCCTCATTAATGTATTCACACTCAGAATGTAAGTCTTCATTGATTGAAGATATACTTGACTTCGTGTGTTGCACATCTAAGTCATCAACATGCATAAGTGTTAGGATGTGTGCCCGATCATAAGACATTTGAGGATTCCAAGATATTTAGCTCACACCATAACTTGCAAAACCTCTTCTCATCCAAGGGCTTTGTGAAGATATCTGCCAGTTGCTCTTCAGTGTTGAGGTGTATGATATCAATATCTTCCTTCATAACATGATCTCTGAGTAAGTGATGACGAATTTCAATGTGCTTTGTCTTTGAGTGCTGAACTGGGTTGTTAGCAATCTTGATGGCGCTTTTGTTGTCGCATTAGAGTAGTACTTCCTTCAGATGAATGCCATAGTCTTTGAGTGTTTGCTTCATCCATAGAAGCTGAGCACAGCAAGATCCAGCAGCAATGTATTCAGATTCAGCAATGGAGAGAGATACACAGTTCTGCTTCTTCGAAGACCAACATACAAGTGATCGTCCCAGAAAGTGACATGTGCCTGATGTAGACTTGCGGTCCACCTTGTCACCAGCATAATCAGCATCTGAGAATCCAACTAGATCAAACTCTGAGCCCTTTGGATACCATAATCCTATTGTTGGGGTGTGAGCCAAATATCGAAGAATTCGCTTCATAGCTAAGTGATGCGATTCCTTTGGTGCCGCTTGGAATCGGGCACACATGCAAACACTAAGCATGATATCTGGCCTAGATGCACATAAATAAAGCAAAGAACTAATCATGGAGTGGTATACCTTTTGATCGAACTCTTTACCACTGTCGTCGGGACCCAGATGGTGTTTAGCTGGCATTGGCGTCGTGTAACCTTTGCAGTCTTGCATTCCTAACTTCTTCAGGCAATCTTTGAGGTATTTCTCTTGAGATATGAAGATGTCGTTGCGTTGCTGTCGTATTTGAAGACCAAGGAAGAACTTCAGCTCACCCATCATGGACATTTGATATAGCTATTGCATCATATATCCAAACTCATCACTGTATTTCTGGTTGGTACAGCCGAAGATAATATCATCCACATATATTTTGCACACAAATAATTCACCGTCATATGTCTTCGTGAAGCGAGTGGGATCTAGGGAACCAGGTTTGAAGACTTTGCTCTTCAGGAAGTCTTTGAGTGTGTCATACCAAGCACGAGGGGCTTGTTTAAGGACATACAGTGCCTTGTTGAGCTTGTAAACCATGTCAGGATGTTTTGGATCTTCAAAGCCAGCCGGTTGTGCAACATACACTTCTTCTTCAATCTTGCCATTGAGAAAAGCGCTCTTCACATCCATTTGATACAGAAGAATGTTATGATGATTTGCATAGGCCAGCAGTATACGTATAGCTTCAAGCCTAGCCAAAGGAGCAAATGTTTCATCGAAGTCAATTCCTTCAACTTGAGTGTATCCTTGAGCAACGAGATGAGCTTTATTTCTGACAACTTGACCATACTCATCTTGCTTGTTGCGATATATCCATTTAGTGCCTATGATATTGTGCTTACGAGGATCAGGACGCTTGACCAGTTCCCATACATTATTCAGCTCAAACTGTTGAAGCTCTTCTTGCATAGCTTGAATCCATTCAGGTTCCATGAAAGCTTCATCGACTTTCTTGGGTTCAGATATTGAGACAAATGCGAAGTGTCCACAAAAATTTGCTAGTTGTGTTGCCCTTGAACAAGTGAGTGGACCTTGTGCATTGATGCTGTCAATTATTCTCTCAATCTGTACTTCATTTGCAACACGAAGATGAACAGGACGAAGATTTTGCTCTTGCTCATCATTGTCATCGTTAGAAGGATTTTCTTTAGGCTGAGCATTGTCTTCAGGTTGATCAGGTGCAGAGATGATGAGTTCCTCTTCAGGCTGAGCTTCAGACGGTATGATTTCTCCAGTTCCCATAAGCTTGATGGTTTCACTGGATGGAACTTCATCTAGCACATTTGGCAGGTGCTCTCTTTGTGAGCCGTTAGTCTCATCGAACTGCACATACACAGTTTCAACCACTTTATAGTGAAAGAGGTTGAAGACTCTGTAGGAGTGCGAATCCTTTCCGTATCCAAGCATCAAACCTTCATGTGCTTTTGGTGCAAATTTTGAAGCGTGATGTGGATCCTTGATCCAGCACCTGGCACCAAACACTCTGAAGTAACTGACATTTGGCTTCTTACCAGTGAGGAGCTCATAGGATGTTTTGTTCAGAAGCTTGTGAAGATAAACACGGTTGATGATATAACATGCAGTATCAATAGCTTCAGGCCAGAACTTTCTTGGAGTCTTGTATTCATCGAGCATCGTCTGGGCCATCTCAATAAGTGTTCTGTTCTTGCGTTCCACGACGCCAATCTGCTGCGGCGTGTACGGAGCTGAGAATTCATCAGTGGTGCCCAAAGTATCAAGATAAGTGTCGAGGCTGGTGTTCTTGAATTTAGTGCCATTGTCACTTCTGATGTGCTTGATCTTGATGCCATAGTTGTTCATGGCTCGATTGGCGAAGCGTCTGAAGACATCCTGCACTTCAGTCTTGTAGAGGATTATATGCACCCATGTATATCTTGAATAATCATCAACAATGACGAAGCCATAGAGACAAGCAGTAGTAGTAAGAGTTGAGTAGTGAGTGGGACCGAAGAGGTCCATTTGTAGCAGTTCGAAGGGTTGAGTCGTTGTCATGATTGTCTTCGAGGGATGCTTGGTCCTCGTCATCTTTCCAGCTTCACAGGCACCGCATAGGTGATCCTTCTTGAACTTGACGCCCTCGATGCCTATGACATGCTTCTTCTTTGCAAGAGTGTGCAAGTTCCTCATGCCAGCATCCCCTAGTCTCCGATGCCAGAGCCAGCATTCTGAAGCTTTTGCTAGAAGACGTACGGCAAGCTATGGTCCTGCTGAGAAATCTACCACGTACAAATCATCTTTCCGATACCCTTCAAAGACTAGAGACTTGTCAGATTCCATTAGAACAAGGCAACGATATTTTCCAATATCACAATCATGTCTAAATTGCAAAGCATTGAGACAGACATTAAGTTGAAACCAATGGATTCAACAAGCATCACTTTATCCATGTGTTGATCCCTTGAGATTGCAACTCTACGTAGACCCAATACCTTGCTTTTACCAGTATCAGCAAATGTGATGTGACTCTTGTCAAATAGACTTCGCTTGCCAGTCATGTGATTAGTACACCCACTATCAATAATCCATTCTGAAGCAGCTGGTGTCATACCCTACAGTGCAGTTAGGGAGATAGGCTTCACGAAGAGAATTGTGAAGCATAAACATTTGACGAGCAAGTGGATTATGAATGCTTAGATCGAGGTTAGGACTGAGAGGGCAAGTAGCAAGCGACTCAGGAACAAAATACATAATAAGACCATTTGGGCATTTGATCTTGCACCCTACAAGATGTTTAAGGTCCCCAGCAACAGCTTCAGACGAATTTGATTTTCGGCTGGAGACCCTTCCCTTCAATAGAGAGTTAAGCTTTCTTAGCCACCCACATCTTCAAGGGTGGCTTCGAAGCAATGAGTCTGAGTGCAGTATTTGAGAACTTTGGCTTTGGAGCCCTAGCAAATAGTCTTTCAGGAGGACAATAGTACTCATAAGAATAAGCAGACTAGTTCTTGGCCATATGAACATGGCGGTTTGACGAAACGCGCTCATATTCATGGGCCTGAGTATGGTTTCCCTACAAAACATTTGCGTTAGTGTGACTCAGGTGAGTCCTATGTCTGTATGAAGCCTTTGGACCATATGAAGCCTATGGTCTGGGGTTTGTCTTCTTCACTTGTGGTGTGATGACGACATTCATAGGGAGATTCTCCAACCACTTTTTCGGCACCCAGACATTCTTCATAGGTGGCCCATACCTGCAGTTAGTACCAATATACCTGGCAAACACTTCACCATTCTGATTCTTAAACAATTTATAGTTTGCATCAAAGGATTCATCAATAACAATGGGATTAGCACAAGTGAAGCCAGATAGGGTGGATGGATCCACTGAAGGTTCCTTTGCAGCAACCCATGTGGTTTGGGGGTACTCCTCAGGTTTCCAGTAAGAGCCATCAGCATTCATTTTCCTTTCGAACCCAACACCCTCTTTCCTAGGGTTTCGGTTCAGGATCTGCCTTTTGAGGACATCACATAGTGTTTGATGTCCTTTGAGACTTTTGTACATCCCTGTTTCAAGCAATGTCTTCAACGTAGCATTTTCATCAGCAATAGCAGTGGTATCCTCATTAGAGGGGTTAGTTACCACATCAACAGTTGAAGATATTGTAATAGTAGTAGCAGTAGAACATCCAGCAACAAAAGTAGCGTTGTCACGCTCAATGCATTTAAGACATGGTGGTTCAAATCCTTCCTGAGCGGAACTGATCTGTTTGGCACGAAGTGACTCGTTTTCCTTTTGAAGATCTTCATGAGCCGCTCTCAATTTCTCAAGATCTTGCTTCCATTGAAGATAATCATAGGAAAGCTTTTCATGAGTTGTTGAGAGCGTTTCATGACGACTTTCAAGTTCCTCATACTTAACATGAAGATTTTTTATGTCTTCAATTAAGGACTGAGATCGAGTCATTTCAGTGTCTAACAGGTCATCACTTTTGTCTAATAGTTTTTGAATATGTTCCATAGCTTTATGTTGTTCAGTTGCAATTTTAGAAAGTGTTTTGTAGCTGGGTTTGGAACCACAATCAGATTTATCTTCACTGGATGTTTGATAGTGAGTAGTGCGTGAGTTTACCTTGGCACCGCGTGGCATGAAGTAGTAGGTGGGAGCGGAGTTGTCCTTGTCATTAGCAACGGCGTTGGTGATGAAGTCATTGTCTTCAGTGTTGAAGATGGACTTGGCAATGTATATTGTAGCCAGACATGCAACGCCAGAATCGGACTCCTCCTCAGACTCCACCTCCGCCTCCTCAGAAGCGGACTCCTCCTCTAAATCCATTTCCTTGCGAACAAACGCACGAGCCTTGCCAGATGAGCTCTTCTTGTGTGATGAAGACTTTGAGGAAGACTTGGAAGAAAACTTTGAGTATTTCTTCTTCTTCTTCTTCTTGTCGTCAGAATCATATTCCTTGCTCTTCTTCTTGTTGTTGTTCTCATTGTCCCACTGCAGACACTCAGAGATGTAGTGACTAGGTTTCTTGCACTTGTGACATGTTCTCTTCTTGTAGTCATGAGCAGATGCATCATCATTCCTTGAGTTGGATCGTGAGGACTTTATGAAGCTTTTCTTCTTGGTGAATTTCTGAAGCTTCTTCACAAGCATAGCAAGCTCCTTTCCAATGTCTTCAGGATCATCCGAACTGCAATCAGATTCTTCTTCAGATGAGGAAACAGCTTTTGCCTTCAAGGCACGAGTTCACCCATAGTTGGGACCATAGATGTCTCTTTTCTAAGAAAGCTGAAACTCATGTGTGTTGAGCCTTTCAAGTAACCATAGATGTCTCTTTTCTAAGAAAGCTGAAACTCATGTGTGTTCAGCCTTTCAAGTATGTCAGATGAATCGAGTGTCTTGAAGTTAGTGCGTTCTTGAATCATCAGGGCTAGGGTGTCGAATGAGCTGTCAAGTGATCTCAGGAGTGTATTGACGACTTCATGCTTGGTGATCTCAGTAGCGCCGAGGGCTTGAAGCTCATTTGTGATGTCAGTGAGTCGATCAAACGTGAGCTGAACATTCTCATTGTCGTTTCTCTTGAAGCGGTTGAAGAGGTTCCGAAGGACACTGATTCTTTGATCTCTCTGGGTTGAGACGCCTTCGTTGACCTTGGAGAGCCAGTCCCAGACTAGCTTAGATGTTTCCAGAGCACTCACACGGCCATACTGCCCTTTGGTCAGATGACCACATATGATGTTCTTGGCAGTGGAGTCCAGTTGAACGAACTTCTTGACATCAACAGCGGTGACACCTTCACCAGCCTTGGGGACGCCATTCATGATGACATACCAGAGGTCGACATCAATGGCTTCAAGATGCATGTGCATCTTATTCTTCTAGTAGGGATATTCAGTTCCATCGAAGACTGGGCACGCAGTGGAGACTTTTATTATCCCTGCAGTCGACATAGCTAAAACTCCAGGTGGTTAAACCGAATCACACAGAACAATGGAGTACCTTGCTCTGATACCAATTGAAAGTGCTAGTGATCGACTAGAGGGGGGTGAATAGGCGATTTTTATGAAAGTTTTCAAAACATGGAAGTTTCGAAGACAAACGATAGAAATAAACCTATTACCATGCAGCGGAAGGTAGACTACACTAAGCAAGCCATAGTCAAGTATTCAATGAAATGAAAGCATAAAGACTAATAGCAGCTAGGCAGTATAGATCAGGATGGAAGATAGTATGAAGCCAATCAGAACAAGCAGTCACACAGTGAAGACAAAAGATAATGCAGACAATCAATGACTTCACAAGGACCAACTATAAATAAAGAGATGGGGAAGATAGAACCAGTAGCTCGTTGAAGACAATGATTTTTTGGACCAGTTCCAGTTACTATGACAACTGTACATCTGGTTAGGGAGGCTGAGATTTAACTCAGAAGACCGTGTCTTCACCTTATTCCCCTTGAGCTAAGGACACCAAGTCCTCGCCCAATCACTCTGGTAAGTCTTCAAGGTAGGTTTCCAAACCTTCACAGACTTCGTTCACCGGCGATCCACAATGACTCTTGGATGCTCAGAACGCGACGCCTAACCGGCTTGAGGATTCACAGTCCTCATGTATAATAAGTCTTCAGATCACACATACAGGAAGACTTAACTGATGCCTAACACTCTTTGGCTCTGGGTGTTTAGGCCTTTGTCCTCGCAAGGAATTCTCTCTCAAAGGCTTCAAGGTGGGTTGCTCTCAAATGACAAAAGCCGTATACGAACTCTGAGCAGCCAACTGTTTATGGTTGTAGGGGGTGGGCTATTTATAGCCACTAGGCAACCCGGCCTGATTTGTCCGAAATGACCCTGGGTCACTAAGGAACTGACATGTGTTCCAATAGTCAGATTTCAAACACACACGACAACTATACTTGGGCTACAAGCAAAGCTGACTTATCCAGCTCTGCATAAGATTTGCTCCCATTGACTTCTCTCGAAGACATAGGATTTTGGTTAAGCATCACTTCAGTCATTCTGACTGGTTCACTTGGACCCCACTTAACAGTACGGTGGTTCCTATGACTCAACAAAGAAGAAAAAGAATGACGAAACAACTAAGTCTTCGCGCTCCATAGTCTTCACGCAATGTCTTCTCTTGTCATAGTCTTCAATGTGAATGTCTTCACATACCACCTTTGACTTCAATGTCTTCATACATTTTTAGGGGTCATCTCTGGTAGGAAAACCGAATCAATGAGGGACTTCTACCTGTGATCCTGCAATTCTCACAAACACATTAGTCCCTCAACTAGGTTTGTCGTCAATACTCCAAAACCAACTAGGGGTGGCACTAGATGCACTTACATAAACCCCGATGATTCTGTCGAGAACGAGGACTAGGAGGACAGTAACTACCTACTGATCTCCGACAAGGATACGAGCCTCGGCAACAAAGATTTTATCGTGGCGGAGGAACCCGTCGAACAAGAGCGCCTTAAGGGCTGACTAATCGCCACTGCAACAAGCCTGAAAAATAAGCAGCAATAGCTTCAGGCTGATCAGGATTTTCTCAATGATAGACGAACTAACGTCATGGAAGCCAAGGAATACAGCCTCGAGTGCCCAACAAAGAGCGACCCGAAGCGCAAGCTGCTACCCCAATTCGACGATGAGGCCCTGGAGCCCATACCGCCAACGCATGGCACTACTGATAGACTTGACCGACCACTACGTGGCCAGGACAAAGCAGCAACGCAAGCCGAACACTAGCCCGCACCACTTTGCCGTAAAGGTAGGGGAACATCGGCTCCGAGATACACCTACAACCTACGATAGGACCTGGACAATAGAGTCGGTTAGACCAGATCAATCTACGGATCACGGGGCCGTGCTCCAGCATGGGAAGATGACCATCAAGCCTGGCGTGACAAGCACAACCTCACCCGGGCCGAAAACCGCATTCAGACTTCATCCGAACTACGTCGCAATGTGGCCTGATACAGAGGCACCGCACACCCCCTATGCTTCACCGATGATGTAATGGAGCACCAGTTCCTAGAAGGATTTAAACCTGTGAACATCGACTCATACGACGGCACGACGGACCCCGCAGTCTGGATTGAAGATTTTCTTCTCCACATACACATGGCTCGCGGTGACGACCTACATGCCATCAAATACCTCCCCTTCAAACTTAAGGGACTGGCACAACACTGGTTAAAACATCCTCCCTAAAAATTCTATTGGCAGCTGGGAAGATTTGGAATATGCCTTGAGAGACAACTTCCAAGGTACCTATGTACGGCCCCCGGACGCCGACGACGTCAGTCACATAGTCCAGCAACCTGTAGAGTCAGCTCAGAAAATCTGGACAAGGTTCTTAATTAGAAAGAACCAAATTGTTGACTGTCCAGACACCGAAGCCCTCGCGGTCTTTAAACACAGCGTCCGCGATTAAAGGCTCGCCCGACACCTCAGCCAAGAAAAGCCGAAGTCCATGGCAGCCCTTACCGCACTAATGACCCAGTTTTGCGCCGGAGAAGACACCTGGCTAACCCGCAGAAGCAATAGCACCAATGACCCCAGCACCTCTGAAGCAAGGGACGGCAATGGCAAACCATGACGTAACAAGCACAAGCGTCAAATCAATAACGATAGTACCAAAGACACAACGGTCAACGCTGGATTCAGTGGCTCTAAATCCAGTAAATGGAAGAAGCCATTCAAAGGAAACAGAGATGGTCCATCTAGTTTGGACAGAATACTTGATCGGCCTTGCCAGATTCACAGCATCCCCGATAAGCCTGCCAATCATACCAACAGAAACTGTTGGGTCTTTAAACAGGCCGGCAAGCTTAATGCCAGACATAAAGGGAAAGGGCCGCCCAGCAAGGATGACGATGAAGAGCCTCGCCCACCGAACACGGGGGGGGGGGGGGGGGGGACAAAAGAAATCCCCCCCCCCCCCCCGAGGTAAAAACGATGAATATGATATATGTCACACATATCCCCAAGTGGGAGCGCATCCTTTTATATTGTATTGAAATTTCATTTTACACAATTAATTTCATTGTATTTACATTACAGAATACATCGAAATTAAAACTCAATTAAACTAAAGGATAAACAGAGTAAAATCAACTAAAGTACCACGAAAAATGGAATTTCATCAAAATCTTTATTTTTTGTATATATATTATTTATTTCATTGTTTTGTATCTAGCAAAATTGTAAGGTAAAAAACATAAAAGATCCCCTTTATTCTTGGCCCCTTCAAGATATGATGAGTAATTAAAAAATATCAATCTTGGGGTAAAGAGTTTACACTGCTTATGTTTACTGACGTCTACACCGTCGAGCCGGTCGCCCCAAAATTCAACCCATGGTCAGCTTGTCCGATCAGCTTTGATCGAAAGGAGCACCCAACCAGTATCCGTCATGGATGTTCGGCAGCTCTGATCCTTGATCCAATCATCGACGGATCCCACCTTACGCGAGTACTCATGGACGGAGGCAACAGTCTCAACCTGCTCTATCAGGACACTGTCCGCAAAATGGGCATTGATCCGTCAAGAATCAAGCCCACTAAAACTACCTTTAAATGAGTAATACCTGGTGTAGAGGCCCGCTGCACTGGCTCAATATCATTGGAAGTCGTCTTCTGTTCGCCAGACAACTTCCGAAGCGAAGACTTGATCTTCGATATCGTCCCCTTCCGCAGTGGATATCATGCACTGCTCGGACTAACCGCTTTCGCTCGTTTTAATGCAGTCCCAAACTACGCTTATTTAAAGCTCAAGATACCCGGCCCACATGCCGTCATTACAATCAATGGAAACACAGAACGCTCCCTCCGTACTGAGGAGCATACCGCGGACATCGCGGCCGAAATACAGAGCGGCCCTTTCATGCCGCACACCTCAAAGGCCATCAAGCCACCGGACTTTATTAAACAAGACCGGTCAGTTCCACATGCTGACAGCTCAGTAATTCCAGAGCTGGACTAGCAGTTTAGCCTTCGTCGATCGCCACACATATCTGTGAAATTCATACCGCGCGTGCATAATTATGCACTCAAATTACCTTGGGCATCAGCGGAAGCACAATACGGATAGGACCATAGTATGGTTCAACCCTATATGGCCTTCTACTTTTCCTTAATTATTTTTTCTCTTTAACCATAGGTGAATTAAAACCTATTCATCCTACGGACTTACAAGGACTCTTTTCGAGCCCGGTTTTGTACAAATAGCCGAAGACCATTCTTCTCAAGGAATCTCTCTCTCCAAGGCGAAAGCGGCCCAGACGTGCGGCAGGAGGTCCAAAGGATTTTGTAGACCAAAACTTTATTCAAGAACTTGTGTGCAGCTTTTCCCCTTCTTCTTAGACCTCTGGCATATAAAATGGCCTTGGTGATTATCGTGCCCTCTGTACACTACAAAAAAAAGACACATCCGTGACATTTTGGGTTGAACGAAAAAAAATTCTGTCATACATATGACACTTCTATGACGATAATTGTGACAAAACCCGGTATCATCATAGATGTGGTGGGCTCCTACTTCTATGACAAAAAATCATGACAGAAAATGGGCTTTTCGTCCTGGGCGGGCCGGAGACGCAGCTGCATGACATTCTTTGGGCCGTCCATGACAGAAAAAACCGTGGTAGAAGCGAGGGGCAGGAAAATTTCGAGGAGTTCCCGGTTACGGTGGGAGGTCGGGGGCTGAGCGATGCGCGTTTCTGTCGTACACGTACGCGCGTGTGTGCGAGGCGATGGCTCTAACTGAACCCAAGCGAGGCGTTGGGCTCTAACTGAACCCAAGCGATTGCACTGCAGGCTATGTGTTACTGAACCCGAGCGATCGATCGATGGCTGTTAACTGAACCTGATTGAGCGATTCCTTCGCTACCGCTGCTAACTGAAGCCGGTCGATGCTGCCTCTGGGATGAACAGTGAGCGTTGCGGGGGGGGGGGGGGGGGGGTGGATGAACAGTGAGCGGTGGCGTTGCCTTTGGATGTACAGGACCCCGTGGTGTGGTGGAGGGCTGGATGTATAGTAGACGGTGGAGGGGTGCCCGTGGAGGGGTGCTTGAATAGGACCCCGTGGTGTGGAGGGTTGGATGAACAGTAGACAGTGGAGGGATGCACGTGGACGGGTGGTTGAATAGTAGCTGGAGGAGTAGCGCGCGGTGGAGGCTGGATGAACAGGAGCCCGTGGAGGCTGGAAGAGGTCGACGGTAGCCCGTGGAGGCTGGAGGAGGTCGACGGTGGAGATGAACAATATCCCGTGGAGTCCCGTATTGCGGTATGACACACCCCTCCCGATGAACATGACCCCCGTTTCGAACGTAGGAGGTCCATTTCGTCCATTTTGCGGTATGCTACACCCTTCCCAATCAACAGGACCCCCGTTTCGACCGTAGGAGGTCCGTTTCGTCCGTTTTGCGGTACGCCACACCCCTCCCGATCAACAGGACCCCCATTTCGACTGTAGGAGGTCCATTTCCTCCGTTTTGCGGTACGCCAGACCCCTCCCGATCAACAGGACCCCGTTCCGAACGTAGGAGGTTCGTTTCCTCCGTTGTGCGGTACGCCAGGCCTCATTTCCATCGCATGTTCCGTCCAAGCCCTCCCGATGAACACGACCACGCATTCCGTTCCGACCCAGCTGGTTGGCTCCCATGCATTCCGTTGCCTCCCAATGAAGACGACTCATTCCATTGCCTCCCCATGAACAAGATGCATTCCGTTGCCTCCCCATGAACACTACAACGATGCTGGTTCTCTGTTCTGACCCAGCCATGTACACGAGCCCTGGCCGTACGTATGCGCGAGTAGGCGTTCGAGACCCCGCCCGTATGTACACATACATGGCCGTATTTTCTTTCTTGCACCCTGGCCACTGTACGTACGTGTACATGCTACATGCGCGCCTCTACTACGACACGTACGCGCCTCTACTATGACACGTGCGCGCCTCTACATCCACCAGTATATATGTAAGTACACGTTCGCGACCAGAATGACAACGCTACGTACGCTTCGACCAGGTGGGTCCCGACTGTCAGGCACTTCCTTGCGTGCGAAGATGTAGCTGGTGGGTCCCATCAGTCAGGGGGGCGAATTATTTTTTTGGCCCGGACGCACTTCCTTGCGTGCGAAGATGTAGCTGGTGGGTCCCAGCAGTCAGGGGGGCGAATCAATTTTTTTTGCCCGGACACACTTCCTTGCGTGCGAAGATGTAGCTGGTGGGTCCCAGCAGTCAGGGGGAAACGTTTTTTTTTTGCAAAATACAGTGGCCCGTCCGGTGGGTCCCAGCTATCAGGTGGAGGAATCATTATTTTCCGCATAATAAGGAGGCACTTCCTTGCTGCGGCCGTGGACCCAGCTGTCAGCCTCTCCACATACAGTCCATGTCCGATGGAAGTCGTTCCTTGGCCATGTTGACCACGCCGCGCCGAGAGCACCAGGGCGGTGGACGACGGCGAGGTCTAGGAAGGGGACGACGGGGAGCCGGGGAAGACGCGATAGTGGAAGCCCGCGCGGAGATGAGTACGAGGGTTCACTGGTTCGGCTGCGGTGTGTGGCTGCCGTCGCCGTAGGGCCTGGCCAGCGGTGGGAATAGTATGGGGCAGTGAGGCCTCCGCGGCAGCACAACCGGCCACGGGAAGCAGGAGCATGTGGCATGACCGGCGCTGCTTTGGGCGGCTGGAGCAAGAAGACCAGAGATTGAAGAAACACTACGACCGTTGGATGGACATCGTACGGTCACTGGAGCTAGAATCGTTCATATTGTCTAAAGTTGACAAAGGCCCCTGTACCAGTCAACTTAGTAGGCCCACAAGTCAGCCTCCCACCATGGTGGGTCCCATCTAGCAGGGGGAGTATTCATTTTTTGTGTGTAATAAGGGGGCACTTTGGGTGGGTCCGAGCTGACAGTGGGGGGAACATTTTTTCATGAAATACGCTGGCCCGTCCGGTGGGTCCCAGCAGTCAGGGGGGAAACGTTTATTTCGTGAAATAAGGTGGCCCGTCCGGTGGGTCCCTCCTGTCAGGTGGAGGAATAATTATTTTGCGCGTAATAAGGAGGCACTTCCTTGATGCCGCCTGGACCCAGCTGTCAGCCTCTCCACATATAGTACTCTTCCGATGGAAGTCGGTCATTGACCATGTTGACCACGCCACGCCGAGAGCACCAGGGCGGTGGTCTGGACGACGGCAAGGCCTAGGAAGGGGACAACACGGAGCTGGGGAAGACGCAGCAGTGGAAGCCCGTGGGGAGAGGAGTACGAGGGTTCACTGGTTCGGCTGCGGTGTGAGGCTGCCGTCGCAATAGAATAACAGGGGGTGTGGGTGAGTAGAGGGATGGCCTGGCCAGCGGTGGGAGTAGGACGGGGCGGTGAGGCCTCCGCGGCATCATAGCCGGCCACGGGAGACAGGAGCACGCGACACAACCAGCGCTGCTTTGGGCGACTGGAGCAAGAAGACCAGATGTTGAACAAGCACTACGGCCGTTGGATGGACATCATATGATCACTTCAGCTAGAATCATTTATATTGACTAAGTTGACAAAGCCCTTGGTACGCGTGAACTTAGTAGGACCACAACTCGGATTTGGCAGAGAACATATAGCCCATTTGCGATGTGTAAGAATGTATAGCCCATTTTTTAATTCTAATGGAATTTACTACAACCCGTTTACAGTTTGTTAAAAGTACAACCCAACTTCTAGCTAGGACAACGATTAATAATTTCAAACAACCGCTCAAAACAGAATTCAAAAAAAATTCCCACATTTTGAGCGGATCCGAAATATTTTATCCGAAATTTCTAGTTAGGTTAAATATAATTTCAAAATAAAGTTGTATTACATTAAAATCCAACATAATATTGCGCGCGCAACAAGTAATGAAATTAAAAAATTTCAAATTCCAAAAATACTAATTACATGTTTGGTGGATAGTAATTGTCCAGTTGTTATAATTACATCCCACTTATTATTTCTTAAAGTCCATTTTCTTGTTAAGCCTAATGCATACCTCCTAGGAAAGTTTGCAGCCCAGCAGGGCGGAGAATAATAAGTTGACCCGGATATTGTGTTGAAAAAAAGGCATGTGTAGTACAGTACAACCTACCATGGTTACTCAGCCCACATTCAGCGATGCCGGAAAGGCCCAAACAAGGCTTCTGTACAACTTTTTGAAGTCACTGAGCTCAATTCATATCTTAAGAAAAAAGTTAGATTAAAGTGGAACCTAATTAAAAGCTGTCACGAACAAATAAATAATTCAACGGGTCCCACTTGTGCGTGCGTGTGTGTGTGTTTGTGTGTGTGTGAGAGAGAGAGAGATAGAGAGAGACCCATCGGTCGATGCTTGTAAATACATCTTTCAGCCATATGCATTGCTGATGCTTAGTAAAAACTTATATAGTTGACACAATCATATAGAACATCATAGCACACTGAACTTGCATACAAAAATTTCACGCAGGCGGCACAATCAGGATGGAAGTAGTGGATCGCTACGGGAAGGGCTATGTTGAAACCAACGAAGTCGTACATAACGGTTCATCGTCTTTATCAATGACGGGGAAATATCTTGAATGTTGTGCAAAGAAAATAGACAGACAACACAATAAGTTCTGCTAGCACATTAAGTTGACGTACAGCCATTTCTAAAAAAAGTTCAGGTACAAAATTAGAACAGATCACAATCAAATGTACTGGCATATCAGTGCTTCACACCCATAGCTCAGATTTAACTAGTATCTGACAAGATTCAGTTGTTACCTCAAATTAGAGCACATCCAGGAAGCCAGCCGTGCCACTTCTCCCAAAGAAGCAGTGGCCTCCACCGCGCGATGGAGTAGGCCTTGTGCCATCCATCGTTCGGAGCAACATGGGGAAAGTCTGACGTTGACTCCTGTAATGGACGTCGTCGATGGACCCTGGGACCAGCGGCGGCGGCAGGACTTTGATTGATGGATTGACCACTTCTTTGACATGCACGAACACTCGATACAGGTACATCCCTAACGTGGTCCGTGGCTGCCTTGGTGGCGACGAATAGTACAACCCTGGTTCCTGCACCGGTATCTCAACACCAATCACCTTCGGTATGGTGGACGGCTTCTTCATCCATGCCATAACCGTCAGAGCCCAGCTGTCTGGAGGAACACACATACTTACGAACTCACCTCCATGGTCATTGATAAGCTCGTTCATGGACTCGCTGTTCCAAGCACATCGATGCATGCCATGGAAGGTAAGCTTTGTTAAAACCTCAAGCTCAAAGGGCACCGAGCCCCATCTTGGGTGCCACCGATCAAAGTTCACCAGCGCGCCATCGCAGAACAAACGCCGGGAAGATTCGAACACACGAGTGCAGTCGAAAGTTGTCCAGAACCTGACGAAGAAATCAGCCGGTGGCAGACAGACTTCAATGAGCAAGTCACTTATTTGGATGCCGTGCGCAATGCCAAGAGTTTGACAAGGTCGTCCGGCGAGACGGGAGGCCAGTCGCCGTTGATGGTTACCATCAGCACTTTGCCGGCAAACTAGTCGTCAAGCGCCGCCATGCCACTGTTGAGCGACAGCACGCAGCGACCGAAGGCAGGACTAACCAAATTCTTGTGCATGCGCAATCAACGCCCTGCCGCGATGCATGCAGTGGTCGTTCTGGTGCATCAAGGATGGCATGCAGATCGTTCCACACTGGAGAAGAGGAAAAATGGAAAGGTAGAACGCGGCAGTAGCAGAAGAGAAGCTGGCTAATGAGGCTGGGAGGGGATCGAGCAGGAAGTTAATGCTCCACGCCTAAAGGTTTTGGGAAAACCTAATTTTCATAAGGTGACTTATACTCACCTAAACGGAGGGAGTATTCCTTAACCAGAGAATGTTGTGTCTCCCACTCACGCGCTCAAAAAAAAACTACGACACATTTTTTTATCTGTTTGCATAGGTCCCACCTATCAGGAAGGATGGGCACGTACACGAACAGGTACGACTCATCAGTCTACCCGCATAGCCTTTTCATTTAGTCTACCTAGCCGTCTAATCAACTGCCTGCACGCCACTTCTCCCATTTACTTCTCCATCAGGAACCGATTCTCCTCAGCTTCTTCACCTCCCCTTCGTCTTCATTTGCATCCAAACCCCACTGTGTTCACATTGTTTTAACCTCTTTAAATAATCATCTACTACTTCAGTTAGACTAGCCATCTAATCCTAATTCTCCAAACCATACCCCTCCGTTCTAGCGGTTCCAAATGGCGGAAGAGATCGAGTTGCAGGTTTTTAGCGTCCAATATGTCCTCGTCAAAGGCTCAATGCGCATAGTTGCCACCATCACCGTACACCGAAGGGTTGTTCGGCAGTGGATCAACAATGTATCCAACTCCCTCGAAAAGGTAGAGATGAGGGCCATCGGCCTCGACGCAGAGTACACGGAGCATGCCCCTGGGAAGATGTAACGCCCCGGACACACCCGCCGGTGGTCGTTACTCCTGGTGGGATCTAGACTATCCCCATAGATCAATACTAGTCTTTTCTGCGCACTTTGTCCTCACTCATGCGCACCCGGGAGCAACTTCCCGGTCGGTCACCCATCCTGACACTACTCCAAGCTGAGCACGGCCTATCTCCTCCCGCCGCCCGCGCCTTCGTCTTCATCAAGCCCGGCGGTCTGGCGCCGCCCCGCCTCCATCTCCGGCGTCTCACGCCACCGCGCCGGAGCGCTCCAAGTCCGGCGACCGCGCGCCAAGACCGGCGGCCCGCGCCTCTCCGTCGCCGGCGACCGCGCCCGGCAACGCCGCCGCCGCCCCCGTCCGCCCCGTCCTTCTCCGGTCGCCCCGCGGCCTCTCCACCTCGCCGGAGTAGAGGACCGGGCCGGCGGACCTCGAAGACCGTGCCCGCTGCTACAGTGCTGCCGGACCCGATCCAGATCTGGATCTCGGGTTGACTTTTATCCCCTAAC
Source organism: Triticum monococcum (assembly GCA_034509565.1). Taxonomy (NCBI): domain Eukaryota; kingdom Viridiplantae; phylum Streptophyta; class Magnoliopsida; order Poales; family Poaceae; genus Triticum; species Triticum monococcum. The sequence continues at coordinate 279,360,455 of CM067844.1, forward strand.
CCTAATTTTCGTGCTACGTTTGACTGCTCATATCTTCGCATCCGTAGCTCCATTTTGGACATATGATATATCAAAATCTTCGTCTCGACGAGTACATCATTTCATTCCATTGCATCATTTGCATTTGAGTTCATCTTGATGCCCAAAAATGCTGTTAGAAGGAGGCATCGTGAGTTAAATTGCAGATCCGTTAGCTCATCATTGACTTTTGTCATTTTTTCCATGATTATTGTGTGCATGATATGCCCGTGCCCCTTTGAGATGAATTGTTAAGCATTTTGTCTTCTTTCCAGAGGTGCCAGCCATGCATTTTTAGGATGTGTGTGGTGTCTTGTGCAACCTTGCAAAGAGGGGTACCTGAGTAATCTGTATTTAGGGACTTAGTGATTTTCACCAAGTCTGGGATGTTTTAGTTCATGATGCTATATGTCCAGCTTGTTTCCTAGTGATCCGTGCCCCTTTTGAGTATGCTCAGTAAGGGACATTTGTTAACCTTGTTATGCTCTATCCATCCATGTCTTTACTTGTTATGTTGGAGCACCCTACGTTGACTCAATCGAGCTCAACTCTTGCATAGTTGTGTATTTGGGCAGATCGTCAACTCTTTTGCGATTTTGCCGGTGCTATTGCTAGTGATCCATGCATGCTATGCCATTGTTCTTGCCATGTCTAGCTAACATTTTGTGCCTTCTTTATGGATATATGCTTGCCTTGCCATGACTTGCACCGTAGTGAGTGCATCGAGCTCGTTTACATGCCTCCGTGAGTTATAATTTCAGCATGTCTCAGTTTTCACTGTCTGAAAACTGATTGTGTTTCATCTATGTTCGTGTGCTCGTTAGAGTATTTTGTGAACCCTTTTGGCCCTAGGTCATTTTGGGTGTTTTGTTGAGCTTGTTGAGTAGCTCCATGCCATGCTCTTGCTTCTCATGTTTAGGTTATGTTTCATGCTGTTTTGCTGCTCCGAAGAGAGCATCGTGGTCTGAAATTTCAGACTAGTGTTAATTTCACTAAGTCTGAAATCTGTTTTGCTTATTCAGTTTTGCCATGCTTGTTTGAACCCCTTAATGGATGAATTTGCCTATGGATCAGTCCTAGTGATTTGTTAAGCATCTTGTGTACATCCCTGTCATGCATTTTGTTTTCATGTTTGGTGGCTGTAGCATGTTCATTTCGTTGCATTTAGGAGCCTACTTGCTGTAAATCGCAGATCGGCTCGTTTCGTAAAACGCTTGCCATTTCCAAACCGTAGCTCCGATTCCTATGATCTTTATATCGTTTTCAGGGGATTTCTTCCCCTCTATCCAGTGGCACACTTGGTTTTCCAAGTTGAGGCCAGGTTCATGCATTTCCTGTCACGTCTTGCATTTTGCATCCCGCATCGCATCCCGCATAGCATACCATCTTTGCATCTTATTGGTTGCCCTTGCACGTGGTTGATTGTATCCTTGTCGCTTGTTTGTGTTGTTGGGTAGAGCCGGGAGACGAGTTCGCTAACGAGGAGCCCGTTAAGTTTGCTTTTGAGGATCCAGTCAACTCTGACAACTGTGCAGGCAAGATGATCATACCCTCAAAATCACTACTATCTTTGCTATGCTAGTTTGCTCCCTCTTTTGCTTTGCCAATGCTACGATGCCTACCACTTGCTTGTCAGCCTCCCAATTGCCATGATTGAGCCTCTAACCCACCATTGTCCTAGCAAACCGTTGATTGGCTATGTTACCGCTTTGCTCAGCCCCTCTTATAGCGTTGTTAGTTGCAGGTGAAGATCGGAGCCGTTCCTTGTTGGAACATTTATTTACTTGTTGGGATACCATTATATTGCTATGTTATCTTAATTCATCTATATACTTGGCAAAGGGTGGAAGGCTCGGCCTCTCGCCTAGTGTTTTGTTCCACTCTTGCCGTCCTAGTTTCCGTCATATCGGTGTTATGTTCCCGGATTGTTGCGTCCCTTACGCGGTTGGGCTATAATGGGAACCCCTTGATAGTTCGCCTTGATTAAAGCTTTTCCAGCAATGCCCAACATTGGTTTTACTATTTGCCACAAAGCCTCTTTTTCCCCTGGGTTTTCGGAGCCCGAGGGTCATCTTTATTTTAGCCCCCCACAGGCCAGTGCTCCTCTGAGTGTTGGTCCGACCGAGTAGACTGCGGGGCCACCTCGGGGCAACTTGAGGGTTGGTTTTACTCGTAGTATGTCTCATCTGAGTGTGCCCTGAGAACGAGATATGTGCAGCTCCTATCGGGATTTGTCGGCACATTCGGGCGGTGTTGCTGGACTTGTTTTAACCTGTCGAATCATCTTGTTGTACCGAGATACCGAGTCTAATCGGTGTGTCTTGGGTGGAGGTCTATTCCTTCGTTGACCGTGAGAGCTTCTTATGGGCTAAGTTGGGACCCCCTGCAGGGATTGATCTTTCGAAAGCCGTGCCCGCGGTTATGGGCAGATGGGAATTTGTAATGTCCGGTTGTAGATAACTTGAACCTTAATTAATTAAAATGAATCAATTGAGTGTGTTGCCGTGATGGCCTCTTCTCGGCGGAGTCCGGGAAGTGGACACGGTGTTGAAGTTATGTTTGCGCAGGTTGCTCTCTAGTTTCTCGCTCGAGCTTTGCCTCCTCTTCTCGCTCTCTTTTGCAAATAAGTTAGCCACCATACATGATAGTCGCTTGCTGCAGCTCCACTTATACATTACCCCTTTCCTACCTATTAAGCTTAAATAGTCTTGATCGCGAGGGTGCGAGATTGCTGAGTCCCTGTGGCTCACAGATTACTATTACACCAGATGCAGGGACAGATGATACAGCTCCAGATGGCGCGCTCGAGCTCAAGTGGGAGTACTGATGAGGACATCAATACCATTGTTACACCCACAACCCCTACTATTACATATACTGGACCAATTATTAGAGCTCGCGCACGCCAATTAAATTACCAGGTACTTTTGTTTCTTGGTAATGATTCTAATGTTCATGAGATTATGATGCTGCTTAAATTGGATACATTTGTTTTGCTTACAAATGAAGGGCCTAGCCTGGAGAAGGATGAACATTGGAGCAAGAACACGCATCGAGTTGATGGCATGCGCAAGGGGATCAAGAACGGAGTTACAAGTGATGATTTCAGGACTTTGAAGCCGCCATAAGGAGTGCATGAAGCCTTGGACAAAATATACGAGATGCCACTTCATAATATTCGTCCATAGGTTATTCTAGATGCTGCGTCACCTTATTAATGGGCCAGGCCCATGTAATTTCGAGATACTTAAGTATAGGCTATTTTTAGAGTCCGTAGTGTGGGGAAACAAGAGTTAGGGTTGGTTTCGGACCCCACCCTCAAGGGCCACGAAATTCCCCCCTCTTCCTCCATATATACAGCCCTTAGGGCGTCGTTTAGACTTTGGGTTTTGTTTAGATTAAAAGTTCGCCATAGCTGCAACTTCGCGTACTTCGTTTGTGTCCAACGACCAGACCAAGACGTCACAGAACCCCATCTTGATCAATAAAGCTTTCATCTTATATTCGCAATATCCAGATTGCAATCTAAGTTTCTTGCTTGTTCTTCGTTTGCTTGCAGGAAACAGACCCTCGTGGTCAGATTGATCGTGCTCCGGCGTGGTTAATAACCCTCGGAAGTTGGTCTAGCGATTGCTAAGGCGCGACGTCTCGCACGTTCGTAGTCGGATCGTCAAGGTCGACTCCCACAGAAAACGATAGCCACCATCTCATCGAAACATCGGGACACCTTTGCCTCTATCAAGTGGTATCAGATTTCCAGGTTGCTCGGTGAGATTTTACAGTTTTTCATAGATTAGATCGAGTCTGTTCTTCATACCTACAGTCCACGAAAAAGCCACAAAAAAATTAGGGTTAGTTCATCATATCCGAACCAATCTGAGCCTTTGCATAATCTTTTTAGGGTTTTTGCTTTGTTGAATTTGCGGTTGCATCGTCGTATCAAGTTGCTGGTCTTAGAGTCTAATCTTTTAGAGTTTCGAGTTCTGATCATAAGTTGTCACGCCGCCGCCGCGCCATCGCCCATCTACCACTTTTGCTTATCCGCCACCGCTCTGAATCCATATCCATATACCACCACCAATCTGTATCCATACACCACCACCAATCTGTATCCATATACCACCACCGCTACCATATACCACCACTGCTGCCATATACAAACCATATATCCACCACCAATCCGAGTTCTTCTCAAATTAGGTTTGTTCTTGAGACCAATCTAAATTCTGTTTCGTGTTTCCTTGCATGCGTAGGTCTCGAAAAAAAAGAGTATGGAGACCCCCGGGCAGTTTTTACGCCAAAATTTTCACGGGCAAATTTTTTTTCCCTATCCTATTTTTAGGCTTTTCTGAGTCTTTTGAGCCACGTGCCATCATAGTGATTTTTTGTCGCACTTTTTCGTCGTCGCTGCCCTGATTTCCGAAAAAAAGTGAACAAAAAATTTTCGTGCCATCCTACCAGTTTGACGAGGGAAGAGTTTTGAGACACTCGCCATTATAGTGATTTTTCGCCAAAAAAAAAGAGCGCAAAAAAAAGAGCGAAAAAAAAAGTTCCACAGTGTGCTTTTCCCTTATTTACGTGCAGCGCCGTGATTTTGTTAGTGTTCTAGGCTCGCGTCTCTAGCACGGTCTAGCCTAGGACCAGCACAGTACTGTTGTTGAGCGTTTATTCAACTTTGCATCTCTAAATTGATTATTGCTGACCCTTTTTGCTACCATACTATAAGCCTTCCCAGCTCCACATACATCTACGTCGTGCGTTTGACTCTCCCTGGCAATCGCTCTATCCACGCTTTTGAGAGTTTTGACTACAACGGTTGCCGATCACCGCCTGCTGCTGGGTAAGAACTGGTAAGAATTTGAGATTTGCTTGACGGATTTGTGACACCACCACCACCTCTTGTTAGTTTTCTGTAGGATCATATTCTTGTGTGTTTCTATTGTTGCTAACCATGGCAGGATCACAAGCCGACGAGACTGACTGGGAGAACATGACGAATCAGGAGTTGCATGATAAATTTCAGCAAATGATGAATGGACAGGTGCAAGATGTGCTAAACAGATTTGAAGAGGCCATGGAGAAGATAGATGGCATGGAGAAGACGTTCGAAACAAAGCTCGATAACAGGTTTAATGAATTGCTCGCGCGTCTTCCACCACCACCACCGGCTGCACCTAACGCACCTCTACAACAACAACAACAACAACAACAACAACAACAACAACAACAACAACGACTACCTACACATCGTGAAACAGCCCTCCGCCGAGCGAGCCGTATCCCTCTTGCACCTGGCCAAACTGTTGGTGCTGCTGTTGCTACTTCTGTGGCTCCTGCTGCTGATGCGGAGGAGGATGATTTTGCTGGCGATTACGAGGATGAGGTTGATCAAAATCAGAACTACGTGCCACCACCAGCACAGCAACCACCAGGTCGTCCACATGCAAATAATGGCAATGGTAGGGCTCACCCTCAGGTACGAGATCATGACCATCTCCCTAAACTAAAATTGAATATTCCACCATTTGAGGGTAGATATGTTCCTGATATATATCTTACTTGGGAGTTAGAAACTGAACAACGATTTACATGTTTACAATATCCCGAGGAGAGACGTGTTCCTGCTGCAGTTTGTGCATTCACTAGTTTTGCATGTGTTTGGTGGTCTGAGCATTGTAGATTATATCCCATTCCTGCTAGTTGGGCTGCTTTGAAAACTGCTATGCGTACTCATTGGGTTCCACCATATTATCAACGTGAATTACTTCAAAAATTGCAGCGCTTAAGATAGGGGAAAAATTCTGTAGAAGAATATTATCAGGAATTACAAACTGGCATGATTAGATGTGGTATTGTGTAGGAGAATGAAGCTATGCTTGCACGTTTTATGGGTGGATTAAATAGAGAGATTCAGACGATTCTAGAGTATAAGGACTATACTAATATCACTCGTTTATTCCATCTTGCTTGTAAAGCTGAACGTGAAGTGCAAGATCGACAGGCATTGGCTTGACTAACTTTTCTGCAGGTCGACCTTCATCATGGACACCACGTGCATCATCTACTTCCACACGTTCTGCTACACCAGCGCCTCCGTCGGCTGTCACCTCCAACCGTGATACAATAAAGCAGGCACAATCACCACTATCTGCCAAGAGCACACCTTCTGGGCCTGCAAAGAGTTCTTCTTCATCCATGGCATCCACAGGGCAAACACATGATATTATTTGTCGACGTTGCAAGGGTGGAGGTCATTATGCGAGAGAATGCCCATCTAACCGTGTGATGATTGTTACTGAGGATGGTGGGTATGAGTCCGCTAGTGACTATGATGAGGAGACTTTGGCTCTTATTACGCGTGACGAACACGGTGGAGACGATTCTGATCATGAGACGCAATACATGGCTCCTGAAGATGCGGACAGGTATGAATGTTTAGTTGCTCAACGTGTTTTGAGTGTGCAGGTTACACAAGCTGAGCAAAATCAGAGGCATAATTTGTTCCATACAAAGGGAGTTGTGAAGGAACGTTCTGTTCGCGTGATCATAGATGGAGGGAGTTGCAACAACTTGGCTAGCATAGAGATGGTGGAGAAGCTATCTCTCACCACAAGACCACATCCACATCCTTACTACATCCAATGGTTCAACAACAGCGGCAAGGTTAAGGTAACACGTACTGTTCGTGTGCATTTTAGTATCTCTACATATGCTGATTATGTTGATTGTGATGTGGTACCTATGCAAGCATGTTCCTTATTACTTGGTAGACCATGGCAATTTGATAAAAATTATGTTCACCATGGTAGAAACAATCAGTATACTCTTGTTCATAAGGATAAAAATATTACTTTGCTTCCTATGACTCCTGATTCCATTTTGAAAGATGATATTAATAGAGCTAATAAAGCAAAACAGGAGAAAAATAAGAGTGAAAATCAGATTGTGGCAAAAGAATTTAAGCAACAAATGCAGCCTAATAATAATAAACAATCTAGTGTTGCTTCTGAAATTAAATTGAAAAGTGCATGTTTACTTGCCACCAAATCTGATATTGATGATCTAGATTTTAGCAAATCTGTTTGCTATGCTTTTGTGTGCAAAGAGGCATTATTTTCATTCGAGGACGTGCCTTCCTCTTTGCCTCCTGCTGTCACTAACATTTTGCAGGAGTTCGCTGACGTCTTTCCACAAGACGTGCCACCGGGATTACCACCTATTCGAGGGATTGAACATCAAATTGATTTAGTTCCCGGTGCATCATTACCCAACCGTGCACCATACCATACCAATCCAGAGGAGACGAAGGAGATTATGCGTCAAGTACAAGAACTGCTCGACAAAGGTTATATACGCGAATCCCTTAGTCCTTGTGTTGTTCCTATCATTTTAGTGCCGAAAAAGGATGGTACGTCGCGTATGTGCATTGATTGTAGAGGCATTAATAACATTACTATTCGTTATCGTCATCCTATTCCTAGGCTAGATGATATGCTTGATGAATTGAGTGGCTCTACAATATTCTCCAAAATTGATTTGCGTAGTGGATACCATCAAATTCGTATGAAATTGGGAGATGAATGGAAAACAACATTTAAAACTAAGTTTGGATTATATGAGTGGTTAGTCATGCCTTTTGGGTTAACTAATGCACCTAGTACTTTCATGAGGTTAATGAACGAAGTTTTACGTGCTTTCATTGGACGATTTGTGGTAGTTTACTTTGATGACATATTGATTTATAGCAAATCTTTGGAGGAACATTTGGAACATTTACGTGCTGTTTTTATTGCTCTACGTGATGCACGTTTGTTTGGTAACCTTGGAAAGTGCACCTTTTGCACCGACCGAGTATCTTTTCTTGGCTATGTTGTTACTCCACAGGGAATTGAAGTTGATAAAGCCAAGATTGAAGCTATTGAGAGTTGGCCGCAGCCCAAAACGGTCACACAAGTGCGGAGTTTCCTTGGCCTCGCTGGTTTCTATAGGCGTTTTGTGAGAGATTTCAGCACCATTGCTGCACCTCTCAACGAGCTTACAAAGAAGGATGTGCCTTTTGTTTGGGGTACCGCACAGGAAGAAGCCTTCATGGTATTGAAAGATAAGTTGACACATGCTCTTTTACTCCAACTTCCTAATTTCAATAAGACTTTTGAGCTTGAATGTGATGCTAGTGCAATTGGATTAGGAGGTGTGTTATTACAAGATGGCAAACCTGTTGCATACTTTTCTGAAAAATTGAGTGGGCCTAGTCTGAACTATTCTACTTATGATAAAGAATTATATGCTCTTGTTCGGACCTTAGAAACATGGCAACATTATTTATGGCCCAAGGAATTTGTTATACATTCTGATCATGAATCTTTGAAACACATTAAAAGTCAAGCAAAACTGAACCGTAGACATGCTAAATGGGTTGAATTCATTGAGACTTTCCCTTATGTCATTAAACACAAGAAGGGTAAAGAAAATGTTATTGCTGATGCATTGTCTCGTCGTTATACTATGCTTTCACAACTTGACTTTAAAATATTTGCTTTGGAGACCATCAAAGATCAATATGTTCATGATGCTGAATTTAAAGATGTATTGCAGAATTGTAAGGAAGGGAGAACTTGGAACAAGTTCATTCTCAACGATGGCTTTGTGTTTCGTGCTAACAAGCTATGCATTCCAGCTAGCTCCGTTCGTCTTTTGTTGTTGCAGGAGGCGCATGGAGGAGGATTAATGGGACACTTTGGCGTCAAGAAGACGGAGGATATACTTGCTACACATTTCTTTTGGCCAAAGATGAGACGGGATGTTGAGCGTTTTGTTGCTCGCTGCACTACATGTCAAAGAGCTAAGTCACGACTAAATCCTCATGGTTTATATATGCCTTTGCCTGTACCTAGTGTTCCTTGGGAGGATATATCTATGGATTTTGTTTTAGGTTTACCTCGAACAAAGAAGGGGAGGGATGGCATATTTATTGTCGTGGATAGGTTCTCGAAAATGGCACACTTTATACCTTGTCATAAAAGCGATGATGCTGTTAATGTTGCTGATTTGTTCTTTCGTGAAATTATTCGCTTGCATGGTGTGCCAAATACTATTGTTTCGGATCGTGATACTAAATTTCTTAGCCACTTTTGGAGATGTTTATGGGCTAAGTTGGGGACTAAGCTGCTCTTTAGTACTACTTGTCACCCCCAAACTGATGGACAAACTGAAGTAGTCAATAGAACATTGTCTACTATGCTTAGGGCTGTTTTGAAGAATAACAAGAAAATGTGGGAAGAATGCTTGCCTCATATTGAATTTGCTTATAATCGTTCATTGCATTCTACTACTAAGATGTGCCCTTTTGAAATTGTGTATGGTTTCCTACCTCGTGCACCTATTGATTTGTTGCCTCTTCCATCTTCGGAGAAGGTTAATTTTGATGCTAAAGAACGTTCTGAATTGATTTTAAAAATGCATGAGTTAACTAAGGAAAACATTGAGCGTGTGAATGCTAAATATAAACTTGCTGGAGATAAGGGTAGAAAACATGTTGTGTTTGCACCTGGAGATCTTGTTTGGTTACATTTGCGTAAAGATAGATTTCCTAATCTGCGCAAATCAAAGCTAATGCCACGTGCTGATGGTCCTTTTAAGGTGTTAGAGAAAATAAATGATAATGCATATAAACTTGAGCTACCTGCAGATTTTGGGGTTAGTCCCACTTTTAACATTGCAGATTTGAAGCCTTATTTGGGTGAGGAAGATGAGCTTCCGTCGAGGGCGACTTCATTTCAAGAAGGGGAGGATGACGAGGACATCAATACCATTGTTACACCCACAGCCCCTACTGTTACATATACTGGACCAATTACTAGAGCTCGCGCACGCCAATTAAATTACCAGGTACTTTCGTTTCTTGGTAATGATTCTAATGTTCATGAGATTATGATGCTGCCTAAATTGGATACATTTGTTTTGCTTACAAATGAAGGGCCTAGCTTGGAGAAGGATGAACATTGGAGCAAGAACACGCATGGAGTTGATGGCATGCGCAAGGGGATCAAGAACGGAGTTACAAGTGATGATTTCAGGACTTTGAAGCCGCCATAAGGAGTGCATGAAGCCTTGGACGAAATATACGAGATGCCACTTCATAATATTCGTCCATAGGCTATTCTAGGTGCTGCGTCACCTTATTAATGGGCCAGGCCCATGTAATTTCGAGATACTTAAGTATAGGCTATTTTTAGAGTCCGTATGTGTGGGGAAACAAGAGTTAGGGTTGGTTTCGGACCCCACCCTCAAGGGCCACGAAATTCCCCCCTCTTCCTCCATATATACAGCCCTTAGGGCGTCGTTTAGACTTTGGGTTTTGTTTAGATTAAAAGTTCGCCATAGCTGCAACTTCGCGTACTTCGTTTGTGTCCAACGACCAGACCAAGGCGTCACAGAACCCCATCTTGATCAATAAAGCTTTCATCTTATATTCGCAATATCCAGATTGCAATCTAAGTTTCTTGCTTGTTCTTCGTTTGCTTGCAGGAAACAGACCCTCGTGGTCAGGTTGATCGTGCTCCGGCGTGGTCAATAACCCTCGAAAGTTGGTCTAGCGATTGCTAAGGCGCGACGTCTTGCACGTTCGTAGTCGGATCGTCAAGGTCGACTCCCACAGAAAACGATAGCCACCATCTCATCGAAACATCGGGACACCTTTGCCTCTATCAAGTACGATGAGGACTCTCAGCGTTACTATGTGTCTTTTCCTGATGATCAGTAGTGGTGCCTATTCGGGGTTAGATTCAGGGCCTTGTCGCTTGTTGGGGGTCTTTTCTATTTTGGCGTCGTAGTCGGGCCATGATTGAATTGTATGATGGATGTTATTTATGTACTTTGATGTGACGTGGCGAGTGTAAGCCAACTATGTTATTCCCCTTTAAATTATTTAAGAACATGGGATGTGTGATGATTTCCCGACTTGCGACATTGCTTTCAATGCGGCTATGCCTCTAAGTCGTGCCTCGACACGTGGGAGATATAGCCGCATCGAGGGCGTTACAGAAGATCCAGCGCGCTGCCGTCCTTTAGCTGTGCCACGAAGATGATGTTTTGGTGTACCACATCATACACTCACCCTCCATACCAGGTGAGCTTCACGATTTCTTGTCTCGGGAGGACGTATACTTATGTGGGGCAGCCATCGAAGGGGACAAATAGAAGCTGGAGCCGTACAACCTTGATTTGAAAAGCATCGCTGACCTACAAACCAGAGTCAAAATTCCTGTAGAATATTGTGATCAACAGACACCATCCCTATTCGACGTAGCAAATTTTGTGCTCGGTACAAATCTTTAGAAGGGTGACGAGACGGTGGCATTAAGGTCGTCTGGATGGGAGAATTATCCCTTGACATACGAGCGGATAAAATATGCTACCCTCGATGCCCGTGTGAGTTTCGAGATAGCTGCAAGGTCCAAAGAGCTTGTTGCGAAGCCGTCTCCCACAGAGAAGAAGAAGAAGAAGAAGAAGAAGAAGAAGAAGAAGAAGAAGAAGAAGAAGAAGAAGAAGAAGAAGAAGAAGAAGAAGAAGAAGAAGAAGAAGAAGAAGAAGAAGAAGAAGAAGAAGAAGAAGAAGAAGAAGAAGAAGAAGAAGATGAAGAAGAAGAAGAAGATGAAGAAGAAGAAGAAGAAGAAGCAAAGCCTGCACCGGGAGGAGGGCATTATGGATGGATGAACTATTTCCTCTCTTGTAAAAAAAGTATTCCCTCTCGGTGTATATTGATATAGATGGACTATTTCGATGGTGTGCATGTCTTTGGAACAGTGTAGTAGTGTGGGTCCACTTGACTATAAGGAACTATTTATCTGCATATATAGCTTTCTCTCCTACTCCTTCCAGTGATCGGTATGTAGTGCATGTGTCCGTAGACATGATAGCTTGTCCATGGAAGTTCAACTACGACGACCATCACGTTTCATCACGCGATTCCCACGACGCCTCTCCAACCCACGGCACCACGCCCCCCGACGTGCGCCTAACCCCTCTTGGGCGCACCGCCCCTCTGCCTTTGTGTGCATGACATGTGGGCCACCTAAAATGCGGCGAGCATCAAGTTTCTACCACAGCCACCCACGATTCCCACGACGCCGCTCAAACCCATGAAACCACACGTCCCCCGACCTGCTGCTCACCCCTCTTGGCCCCACTGCCCCTCTGCCTACGGGAGCATTACATGTGGACCAGTCACCTATCGGGTCCACATGTTATTGACTCAAAGGTAGGTGTAGTAAGGCGCTAAAGCTCAGTTTCGACGGCCCTGAGAGGGAAATGTAACTCCCGCGCCAGGGCTTGTGGTGCTCCCGCAGCATGAACTCGTGCCAAACTCAAGATTTGTTTCTTTACTATACATGCACGCAACGATTTAATGGACATTGTAATCTCAACATGTGATGGGGAGCTCTAAATTTGAATTTGAAACTTATAAAACGAAAAGCTTCAAAACAAGTAAACTAGGAGAGAGGGAGTATATCGTAGGATGTGTCCCATACAAAATAAGTCCCCTGGTTTGTCACTGCAAAGATGCGGTTAGAAAGGAGCTCAACGTCTTCCTACTCGTACGACAAGAAATTAGCCGCAGACAGCATGGTCTGCCTTTGACCGCCAAGTGCAAGGTTTGTGCTATCTTATTCAATCTCACTGTGGTTCCATCGTACCAATTCATGCTGTGGCCCGTTGCATGGCTGATCCCAATGTTGGACAAAAGTTCTACGGGAACGGTGTCACCGTTGTAAATGTTGTGCAAATTGATGTTTGTACCCTCCCGTACATATGCAAGCTAATCTCCACTCGCACCGAGCCTAACCTGTGAAACAGTGGGCAGGGGGAGAATTAGGAAATGGACACGGAAGTAGTCTTTAGAATGCATTTACTACGTGATCAAACCCATCTTACCTGCTCATCAGAGGAAATCCGAGTGCCCCTCAACGTCGGCTCTCAAGGGGCGTCAACTTGCAACTACGGCCACGCCGCGCTAGAGAGACCCCCAAGGAAACATCCTCGTGCGTTCCACGGAACATCAAGATGCATTTGTATGAGTAGTTTATCTTGTGAGAGAAAAGGATGAACGAGGGAAGCCCTCTAGAGATAGAGATGGACACTACTACTACCAATGTGCTGGCCCGTGCGTTGCAATGGATCCAAAGTAGTAGAATAATACTTGTTCATGTGCTTGAAATATAAACACTCTAGTTTTGATATACATGTGTCAGCAGACATGACAACTTGTCCATGGAAGTTGAACCACGGTGACCATCACGTTTCTTGTTTCTACCACTGCCACACCCACATGCGATTCCCACGACGCTGCTCCAACCCACGGCACGACGTCCCCCGACGTGGACATGGATCCTCTGACGTGGCTATCACTGCCTTGCCCTGCCTTTCCTTCGCTGACAGGTGGGACCCACGCTTATGGGTCCCACATGTCAATGACAGAATGGTAGGATTGTTCACGTCAGGGGATCCTCATCGCCCCGACGTGCCTGATGAGGACATGACTACCTTGGATACGACCAAAAATATTGCATACATGCATATTTGTGAGGTGATTTCTAATGCAAACTATTCAATAGTCTATTTATGTTATCCAGAACAAAAATACTTCACACACTTTTGTGTTTTGTCTAATTGCAGGTGTATGGGACATTTGTACAATCCACATGTGAAGATAAGGGAAAAGGAGAAGTTTAGGTTGTGTTCAAAAAGTCCTCTCACGTCACTTTTGGGCCAAGAGAAGATAGAGTCCAAGTCTCTCACGTTCTGGATTCAGATTCGGACTGCACAGACATACCTGACTCAAAACGCCAACAACTTTTTCATACGGACTCCGAATTGGGTGATTCTTTTTTTGTTGGAAACTAGATTTCGTTCTCTTTCCAACCCAATTGGATTCACCTTCAAATTCGTCCGGAGCGTTGAGTTATGGACGAAACAATCTGGCGTTGCAGCAGAATCCGAGTCAAACTACAAGCCCAAAGGTGTTGCATCACCTCCACTTGGGCCCATGAGCCTTGTACGACCTAGGGTTAGTTTTAGGCTGCCTTGGGACGTCCTCCCACCTCCTTGGCCGCCACCCCTTGCTCCTATATAAGTAGATCCATCTAGTAGCTTTTTCCTTGGGATTTGTTTAGTTAAAAGTTAGCCATTGCAACTTCGTGTATTTCGTTTGTGTCCAACGACCAGACCAAGACCGCTTCCGGATCCCCACTTTTATCAATACTTCATCCATATTCGCAATATTCAGATTGCTTAATCATATTCTTGCTTGTTCTTCGATTGCTTGCAGGAATAGACCTTCGTGGTCAGGTTGATCGTGCTCCGGCGTGGTCAATAACCTCTCGGAGTTGGTTTAGCGATTGCTAAGGCGCAACATCGTTGCACGTTTGTAGTCGAATCGTCAAAGTCGTCTCCACCAAATCGATAGTTATCATCTCATGGAAAGATCGGGACCCTCGTCTCTATCAAGTGGTATCAGTTTTCAGGTTGCTCGGTGAGAATTTCCAGTTTCCCCTAGATTAGATTTATTTTCTTACCTATTGTCCAAGAAAAAGCCCCAAAAAAGTTAGATCTATTCATCCTTTTTGTCCAAGCCAGTCTGAGCCTTTGCAATTTTCTTTTCATTGTTTGCATTATTGAATTATCGGTTGCATCGCCGTGTCGAGTTGCTGGTCTTAGTGTCTAGTTCGTTTAGAGTTTCGAGTTTTGTTCACATTAGTCACGTCGCCGCTGCATCGTTACCCCTTCCGCTGTCCACCACATCATCCATCAATTTCCACCACATGTTACCCATAGTTCATTGTCACAATCATAGTTGAGGTCGTTCACATCTTCGCTTGATCCAATCTGCATCTTATCTAGTTTGTCTTGAAAAGAGGGAGAGAAAAAAAGACAGAGAAAAAAAAAGAGATTAAAAAAAGAAAAAAGTCAGAGAAAAAAAAGAAAGAAAAAGAAAAAAAAAGTGTGAGAAAAAAAAAGAGAGAAGAAAAAAAACAAAATTCGGATATATCTAGACTCAATCTCGTAGTTGAATTCGGATTGGAATCTGTTTTGCGCACTGTTCAGTAAAACAGACATAACTTCCTCATACGAAGTCCGTTTTGGCTCCGCGAGTACTCAAATGAAAGCTAGCGACGAGACGCATTTAAATTGTTGCAGAAGCAAGTTCAGTATTTGACACATCAAAATCGGCTTCTAAATAGGTCTTTTTGCCCTCCGAAGTTCGCGCATACAGTTTGTTCTAGTTTTTCAGGCCAGTTTTAGAATTCTTTGACTCCTCATATCAATTCGGAATTGAGTGATTCTTTTTGCATTGGGAAGCTTGAGTTAGTAGCATTCTTTGAAAAAATTGATCAAAAAAATTGGCTCAATCTTTTCAAGAGGAAAGTTGGAGAGAGAGTTGTTGTATATCCTGCTTGGCAGTTGTTTTTCATCATTATCTTTACTGCCGTTGTGATCTTCACTTATATTTTGCCTTCCAGAGCTACTTAGTATCCTTCATTGATGCTAGTTGTGCTACACCGTGACCTCATTAGTGTTCTAGGCTCGCGTCTCTAGTCCGGTCTAGCCTAGGACCAGCACAGTACCGTCGTTGAGCGTTTATTCAACATTGCATCTCTGAATTGATTATTGCTAATATTTTGCTACCATATATAGCCAACCCAGCTCCACATATTTCTACATCGTGCATACATACGTTCACCTGGCAATCGCTTTACCCAACTTTTGGAGTTACTTGACACCGCTGGTTGCCGATCACCACCTGCTGCATGGTAAGAACTTGTAAGACATTGATATTTGCTTTACTGTGAGCGTTTTACCACCACATCCTAGTAGTTATAGGAGCATTATTTTTGGATTTTGTTCTTGTTTCTACTAATCATGACAGGATCTAGAGTCCGTTCATGGGCTTTGTCGATCGCGGGAGACGTGCCACCACCTATGCAAATATCACAACCGTCGCGAGAGGTGCACAAACATCCAAATGCACATGATCAGGTTAATGTTTCTATACCACCATTTAATGGACGTTTTAGACCTGCTTTATATATTGAATGGGAGTTTGACATAAATAATATATTTGCTTCCCATCATTTTGATGAACATAAAAAAGTTAAGGTTGCGGTTGGTTCTTTCACCGGTTATGCTTTAGTTTGGTGGAGTGAATATTGTCGGTTACACCCTGATTATATACCTACTACTTGGGATGATTTGAAACTTGCCATGCGACATACATTTGTCCCTGCTTATTATACTCGTGACATGATGAAAAAGTTGCAACATTTAAAACAAGGTAGTGACACCGTATCGAAATATTATGATGATTTACAAACTACCTTGTTGCATTCCTCTTTAGAAGAAAGTGAAGAAGATTTTATGGATAGATTTTGGGGAGGATTAAACCGTGACATTCAGGATATACTAATTCATGAACCATGTTATCCTATGGACCGTTTGTTTCGTCTTGCTTGCAAAGCTGAACAGGAGATAACAAGACGTCTTGCCCACAAGACAAACAAGCGGAAGGAGCAAATTCCAAGAGTTGCGACGGTTGTTCCTTCCACCACCACGTCTCCTATGAAAACAACATCCATTGTTGAGAGCACTACATCACCTCCACCATGTGCCGTGTCGCCACCTAGAGTGCCTACATCGTCTTTGTTAAACATAAGAGGTAATGACAAAGGTACCGTTCTTCCACCTCCACATGAGTATGACGAATGCTTTGTCAATTTAAATGAACCATGCAATGAGCTACCCACTACTTTGATCACACCAGCTATTTTAGAGGACTATGTTCATGATTTGACTTTGCCATGTGATCAAACAATTTTGAGTGAACCCATTGAATTAACTATTGACGCAAATGAATCATGTGAATCAGGGAATAAATCATATTTGGATCAAATACGTTTGAAAATAATTGTGCCAATGTTTAATCATTTTGATATGACCTCTAATCTTGGTGATGATTCATCAATGTTAGGATGGTTTAATGATAAGCATTGTCAATCTTTTGATATGAATAAGAGCTTCACTTATATGTGCAAACTGAGTTGCAATATTTTCGTGCCTTTGACTTCTTGTGATAATATATTGGCTTTATTTTCCACGACTTTTGAAGGGTGCTCTTGTATAACTGTGTCATATGTGCCACAACTGAGATCAGTTAAAATGGATGACATATACATATACAACGTGTACACCTTGTCTCTTTTGTTAGCCACATTTCAGATTAAGCAACGCCGAGGACGGCTTTGTTTTCAAAAAGGGGAGGATGATGAGGACATGACTACCTTGGATACGACCAAAAATATTGCATACATGCATATTTGTGAGGTGATTTCTAATGCAAACTATTCAATAGTCTATTTATGTTATCCAGAACAAAAATACTTCACACACTTTTGTGTTTTGTCTAATTGCAGGTGTATGGGACATTTGTACAATCCACATGTGAAGATAAGGGAAAAGGAGAAGTTTAGGTTGTGTTCAAAAAGTCCTCTCACGTCACTTTTGGGCCAAGAGAAGATAGAGTCCAAGTCTCTCACGTTCTGGATTCAGATTCGGACTGCACAGACATACCTGACTCAAAACGCCAACAACTTTTTCATACGGACTCCGAATTGGGTGATTCTTTTTTTGTTGGAAACTAGATTTCGTTCTCTTTCCAACCCAATTGGATTCACCTTCAAATTCGTCCGGAGCGTTGAGTTATGGACGAAACAATCTGGCGTTGCAGCAGAATCCGAGTCAAACTACAAGCCCAAAGGTGTTGCATCACCTCCACTTGGGCCCATGAGCCTTGTACGACCTAGGGTTAGTTTTAGGCTGCCTTGGGACGTCCTCCCACCTCCTTGGCCGCCACCCCTTGCTCCTATATAAGTAGATCCATCTAGTAGCTTTTTCCTTGGGATTTGTTTAGTTAAAAGTTAGCCATTGCAACTTCGTGTACTTCGTTTGTGTCCAACGACCAGACCAAGACCGCTTCCGGATCTCCACTTTTATCAATACTTCATCCATATTCGCAATATTCAGATTGCTTAATCATATTCTTGCTTGTTCTTCGATTGCTTGCAGGAATAGACCTTCGTGGTCAGGTTGATCGTGCTCCGGCGTGGTCAATAACCTCTCGAAGTTGGTTTAGCGATTGCTAAGGCGCAACGTCGTTGCACGTTTGTAGTCGAATCGTCAAAGTCGTCTCCACCAAATCGATAGTTATCATCTCATCGAAAGATCGGGACCCTCGTCTCTATCAGTGCCCCTCATCCCTCTCGGCCCAACCGCTCCTCTGCCTTTGTGTGCATGACATGCGGGCCAGCTGAACTGCAATGACCATCAACCTTTTACCACAGACACACCCGATTGGACGCAGTTTGCGTGCTCCGCTGCTTTGCTCTGATCCGTACTCCCGCACCACCGAATTTTCATGCAGCGGCTGTGACACATTTCGTCCCGGGCATCAATCCTCAGCTGGAGTACTTATGTAATACAGGTAGTACCCGCCGGTTTGGCCATCTATGCCTCGTAACGCCCCGACGCCCAGTTGTGGTACCCTCACCACGGCCATGCCACCACCGGCCGATTCATTTGTCTTTTTTGAGATTTCAAATGGACTATCACATACGGATTATATAGACATATTCTAGTGTTTCTAGCAAGATGCCTGCGCGTTGCACCAAGTTGATGGAAAAGGTAAGCACAACTTATAAATTGATGGATGGAGTACTAGTTAAAGTGATGCATATAATTAAGCAAAGGGATCGCACATGTCGGTATTGACTGGAACGAGAATGCAACAGCACAATAAGAATTAAGGCCACAATGATGCGATCGCAGTGGTGGTTACAGAAGGCAAGAAGAAAGATGGATCCATGAATGTACGACCTCCTCCTCCTCAACTTAGTGTGTCGGGCCACCGACCGTCGGCTAAGGAGCGGCGGCTTTTGTGGCGAGGTCGAGGTGCTTCTCAGCAAAGGCTTCCAAGTCTTCCAGCCGGTTGAGGAAGGCCAATGTTGTAGCGTCATCACTGGCCTTGTAGATACCTATGTACACGATTTCCTCGTACACGTGGATGTGTAGGTCGACGAATTCTTGCAGGGCGAGGTGCCTCGCGGCGAGCGCGACCTCCAGGTGGACATTCTTCGTGGCGTCGGCGGGCAGTCAAAGAGGTTCCGACCATGGAGGCCGATTAGGGTGGCAGGCAATGAGGAGCCCGGGCGTGCGGTCTGGAGGAGTACGGCGATGTCGTCCGCGAGTTTCTTTAGGACGGTGAACTTGTTGCTGGTGGCAACAATCATCTGGTCCAACTGAGAGTCGTAGTTGGCATCAATGGCGGCCATCCACCAGCCTGTCTCCAACACAGTCTGGAGACGATCCTCGGCGCCATGCCGCGGGTCGGCGTTGTGGACCATCTAGCGCAGCCGCTGGCCGCTCACGTGTATCGCCAGCATGGGTCTGGAGAGAGCTCTTTTGTGCTTAGTGTAGGTGCTTAGGCAAATGCTTAGGTTCGTACGATGATGTGGTAGATGCATTGGAACGGAGGGGCGCCTTTATATGAGGGCAATGAGGGTAAACTTCGTTGCATTCACATTACGCAGCCTCTTTTCCCGGACCTCCTACCATTACTTCCCTCATGCATTAATTGAAGGAGGATGCATTGGCCGTTCAACATATCGGGAACCGCTACTCCCTCCCTCGTCTGCATTAAAGTCGTATCGAGAACTGCGCTGCCCGCTGTCAAATCGAATACTCCCTCTCTATATGTACCACCTTTTTTTAATTTCAAGTTTTGCTCCATGGCGCAATCCATCGATACTACTACTGTACAAAAGTGGAGTATATATTTTTTAAAAGGCTAGATGGCGGGGCAGTCTAGCTTGGTCGGTTTCACGAGAGGCGAGGGCCTTTGTGATTTGATGGCTCATTACTGCTGTCAAATCAAATAGTACTACGCCGCCTGCTGCACGCCCGGCGCCTCCATTAAACCCCTTCATTAAAACCGCATGCAAACCGAGAATCCTACTCCGGCCACATGTCCGTTCATGAGCGGGCCGGAATTAAACGCAACACCGGCCGAGCTCCTCCCGTCCGCCCTCAGTTTAAACGAGGCCAGACGCTGGCCAAGCTCCTACCATCCGCCCTCTATTTACACGAGGCCAGACAGACAGCGGGAAAGAATTGCACCCCTCTGCCGCTCCCCCATCTCCTCCTTCACCATTTTCTCCACTCTTCCGATGGCTTCCGATGAGCCGTTCTCTGGCATATTACCCGGCTGGGTGGCCTGCCGAGCCCTCCGGATACGGGCGAGGCCGCTCGGTGCTTCACCAACCTCGCTTGGCTCGACAGAGCCAGTTTCCGCCCCAAGCAGGCGCGTGGTTCAGCAACTCGCCACTCCAGCTCAGCTCGATGAGGAGTGGTGAGTTGCTCCACGCCGGCACGGCAGCGATGATAGAGGCAAAGGTGTCCCGATGTTTCGATGAGATGGTGGCTATCGTTTTCTGTGGGAGTCGACCTTGACGATCCGACTACGAACGTGCAAGACGTCGCGCCTTAGCAATCGCTAAACCAACTTCCGAGGGTTATTGACCACGCCGGAGCACGATCAACCTGACCACGAGGGTCTGTTTCCTGCAAGCAAACGAAGAACAAGCAAGAAACTGAGATTGCAATCTGGATATTGCGAATATAAGATGAAAGCTTTATTGATCAAGATGGGGTTCTGTGACGTCTTGGTCTGGTCGTTGGACACAAACGAAGTACAGGAAGTTGCAGCTATGGCGAACTTTTAATCTAAACAAAACCCAAAGTCTAAACGACGCCCTAGGGGCTGTATATATGGAGGAAGAGGGGGGAATTTCGTGGCCCTTGAGGGTGGGGTCCGAAACCAACCCTAACTCTTGTTTCCCCACATATACGGACTCTAAAAATAGCCTATACTTAAGTATCTCGAAATTACATGGGCCTGGCCCATTAATAAGGTGACGCAGCACCTAGAATAGCCTATGAACGAATATTATGAAGTGGCATCTCGTATATTTCGTCCAAGGCTTCATGCACTCCTTATGGCGGCTTCAAAGTCCTGAAATCATCACTTGTAACTCCGTTCTTGATCCCCTTGCGCATGCCATCAACTCCATGTGTGTTCTTGCTCCAATGTTCATCCTTCTCCAAGCTAGGCCCTTCATTTGTAAGCAAAACAAATGTATCCAATTTAGGCAACATCATAATCTCATGAACATTAGAATCATTACCAAGAAACGAAAGTACCTGGTAATTTAATTGGCGTGCGCGAGCTCTAGTAATTGGTCGAGTATATGTAACAGTAGGGGCTGTGGGTGTAACAATGGTATTGATGTCCTCATCATCCTCCCCTTCTTGAAATGAAGTCGTCCTCGACGGAAACTCATCTTCCTCACCCAAATAAGGCTTCAAATCTGCAATGTTAAAAGTGGGACTAACCCCAAAATCTGCAGGTAGCTCAAGTTTATATGCATTATCATTTATTTTCTCTAACACCTTAAAAGGACCATCAGCACGTGGCATTAGCTTTGATTTGCGCAGATTAGGAAATCTATCTTTACGCAAATGTAACCAAACAAGATCTGATGAGGACATCAATACCATTGTTACACCCACAGCCCCTACTGTTACATATACTGGACCAATTACTAGAGCTCGCGCACGCCAATTAAATTACCAGGTACTTTTGTTTCTTGGTAATGATTCTAATGTTCATGAGATTATGATGCTGCCTAAATTGGATACATTTGTTTTGCTTACAAATGAAGGGCCTAGCTTGGAGAAGGATGAACATTGGAGCAAGAACACACATGGAGTTGATGGCATGCGCAAGGGGATCAAGAACGGAGTTACAAGTGATGATTTCAGGACTTTGAAGCCGCCATAAGGAGTGCATGAAGCCTTGGACGAAATATACGAGATGCCACTTCATAATATTCGTTCATAGGCTATTCTAGGTGCTGCGTCACCTTATTAATGGGCCAGGCCCATGTAATTTCGAGATACTTAAGTATAGGCTATTTTTAGAGTCCGTATATGTGGGGAAACAAGAGTTAGGGTTGGTTTCGGACCCCACCCTCAAGGGCCACGAAATTCCCCCCTCTTCCTCCATATATACAGCCCTTAGGGCGTCGTTTAGACTTTGGGTTTTGTTTAGATTAAAAGTTCGCCATAGCTGCAACTTCGCGTACTTCGTTTGTGTCCAACGACCAGACCAAGACGTCACAGAACCCCATCTTGATCAATAAAGCTTTCATCTTATATTCGCAATATCCAGATTGCAATCTCAGTTTCTTGCTTGTTCTTCGTTTGCTTGCAGGAAACAGACCCTCGTGGTCAGGTTGATCGTGCTCCGGCGTGGTCAATAACCCTCGGAAGTTGGTTTAGCGATTGCTAAGGCGCGACGTCTCGCACCTTCGTAGTCGGATCGTCAAGGTCGACTCCCACAGAAAACGATAGCCACCATCTCATCGAAACATCGGGACACCTTTGCCTCTATCAAGTGGTATCAGATTTCCAGGTTGCTCGGTGAGATTTTACAGTTTTTCGTAGATTAGATCGAGTCTGTTCTTCATACCTACAGTCCACGAAAAAGCCACAAAAAAAAATTAGGGTTAGTTCATCATATCCGAACCAATCTGAGCCTTTGCATAATCTTTTTAGGGTTTTTGCTTTGTTGAATTTGCGGTTGCATCGTCGTGTCAAGTTGCTGGTCTTAGAGTCTAGTCTTTTAGAGTTTCGAGTTCTGGTCATAAGTTGTCACGCCGCCGCCGCACCATCATCATCGCCCATCTACCTCCATTGCTTATCCGCCACCGCTCTGAATCCGTATCCATATACCACCACCAATCCGTATCCATATTCCACCACCGCTACCATATACCACCACCGCTGCCATATACTACAACCATATATCCACCACCAATCCGAGTTCTTCTCATATTAGGTTTGTTGTTGCGACCAATCTAAATTCCGTTTTGTGTTTCCTTGCCTGCGTAGGTCTCGGAAGAAAAAAAAAGAGTCTGGAGACCCCCGGGCAGTTTTTAGGCCAAAATTTTCACGGGCAAAAAAATTTTCTCCCTATCCTATTTTTAGGCTTTTCTGAGTCTTTTGAGCCACGTGCCATCATAGTGATTTTTTGTCGCACTTTTTCGTCGTCGCTGCCCTGATTTCCGAAAAAAAAAGTGAACAAAAAAAAATTTCGTGCCATCCTACCAGTTTGACGAGGGAAGAGTTTTGAGACACTCGCCATTATAGTGATTTTTCGCAAAAAAAAGAGGAGCGCAAAAAAAAAAAGAGCGCAAAAAAAAAGAGAGCGAAAAAAAAAAGTTCCAGAGTGTGCTTTTCCCTTATTTACGTGCAGCGCCGTGATTTTGTTAGTGTTCTAGGCTCGCGTCTCTAGCACGGTCTAGCCTAGGACCAGCACAGTACCGTCGTTGAGCGTTTATTCAACTTTGCATCTCTGAATTGATTATTGCTGACCCTTTTTGCTACCATACTATAAGCCTTCCCAGCTCCACATACATCTACGTCGTGCGTTTGACTCTCCCTGGCAATCGCTCTATCCAAGCTTTTGAGAGTTTTGACTACCACGGTTGCCGATCACCGCCTGCTGCTGGGTAAGAACTGGTAAGAATTTGAGATTTGCTTGACGGATTTGTGACACCACCACCACCTCTTGTTAGTATTCTGTAGGATCATATTCTTGTGTGTTTCTATTGTTGCTAACCATGGCAGGATCACAAGCCGACGAGACTGACTGGGAGAACATGACGAATCAGGAGTTGCATGATAAATTTCAGCAAATGATGAATGGACAGGTGCAAGATGTGCTAAAAAGATTTGAAGAGGCCATGGAGAAGATAGATGGCATGGAGAAGACGTTCGAAACAAAGCTCGATAACAGGTTTAATGAATTGCTCGCGCGTCTTCCACCACCACCACCGGCTGCGCCTAACGCACCTCTACAACAACAACAACAACAACAACGACTACCTACACATCGTGAAACAGCCCTCCGCCGAGCGAGCCGTCTCCCTCTTGCACCTGGCCAAACTGTTGGTGCTGCTGTTGCTACTTCTGTGGCTCCTGCTGTTGATGCGGAGGAGGATGATTTTGCTGGCGATTACGAGGATGAGGTTGATCAAAATCAGAACTACGTGCCACCACCAGCACAGCAACAACCAGGTCGTCCACATGCAAATAATGGCAATGGTAGGGCTCACCCTCAGGTACGAGATCATGACCATCTCCCTAAACGAAAATTGAATATTCCACCATTTGAGGGTAGATATGTTCCTGATATATATCTTACTTGGGAGTTAGAAACTGAACAACGATTTACATGTTTACAATATCCCGAGGAGAGACGTGTTCCTGCTGCTGTTTGTGCATTCACTAGTTTTGCATGTGTTTGGTGGTCTGAGCATTGTAGATTATATCCCATTCCTGCTACTTGGGCTGCCTTGAAAACTGCTATGCGTACTCGTTGGGTTCCACCATATTATCAACGTGAATTACTTCAAAAATTGCAGCGCTTAAGACAGGGAAAAAATTCTGTAGAAGAGTATTATCAGGAATTACAAACTGGCATGATTAGATGTGGTATTGTTGAGGAGAATGAAGCTATGCTTGCACGTTTTATGGGTGGATTAAATAGAGAGATTCAGACGATTCTAGAGTATAAGGACTATACTAATATCACTCGTTTATTCCATCTTGCTTGTAAAGCTGAACGTGAAGTGCAGGATCGACAGGCATTGGCGCGGACTAACTTTTCTGCAGGTCGATCTTCATCATGGACACCACGTGCATCATCTACTTCCACACGTTCTGCTACACAAGCGCCTCCGTCGGCTGCCACCTCCAACCGTGATACAATAAAGCAGGCACAATCACCACTATCTGCCAAGAGCACACCTTCTGGGCCTGCAAAGAGCTCTTCTTCATCCATGGCATCCACAGGGCAAACACATGATATTATTTGTCGACGTTGCAAGGGTGGAGGTCATTATGCGAGAGAATGCCCATCTAAACGTGTGATGATTGTTAGTGAGGATGGTGGGTATGAGTCCGCTAGTGACTATGATGAGGAGACTTTGGCTCTTATTACACGTGACGAACACGGTGGAGACGATTCTGATCATGAGACGCAATACATGGCTCCTGAAGATGCTGACAGGTATGAATGTTTAGTTGCTCAACGTGTTTTGAGTGTGCAGGTTACACAAGCTGAGCAAAATCAGAGGCATAATTTGTTCCATACAAAGGGAGTTGTGAAGGAACGTTCTGTTCGCGTGATCATAGATGGAGGGAGTTGCAACAACTTGGCTAGCATGGAGATGGTGGAGAAGCTATCTCTCACCACAAGACCACATCCACATCCTTACTACATCCAATGGTTCAACAACAGCGGCAAGGTTAAGGTAACGCGTACTGTTCGTGTGCATTTTAGTATCTCTACATATGCTGATTATGTTGATTGTGATGTGGTACCTATGCAAGCATGTTCCTTATTACTTGGTAGACCATGGCAATTTGATAAAAATTCTGTTCACCATGGTAGAAACAATCAGTATACTCTTGTTCATAAGGATAAAAATATTACTTTGCTTCCTATGACTCCTGATTCCATTTTGAAAGATGATATTAATAGAGCTAATAAAGCAAAACAAGAGAAAAATAAGAGTGAAAATCAGATTGTGGCAAAAGAATTTGAGCAACAAATGCAGCCTAATAATAATAAACAATCTAGTGTTGCTTCTGAAATTAAATTGAAAAGTGCATGTTTACTTGCCACAAAATCTGATATTGATGATCTAGATTTTAGCAAATCTGTTTGCTATGCTTTTGTGTGCAAAGAGGCATTATTTTCATTCGAGGACGTGCCTTCCTCTTTGCCTCCTGCTGTCACTAACATTTTGCAGGAGTTCGCTGACGTCTTTCCACAAGACGTGCCACCGGGATTACCACCTATTCGAGGGATTGAACATCAAATTGATTTAATTCCCGGTGCATCATTACCCAACCGTGCACCATATCGTACAAATCCAGAGGAGACGAAGGAGATTATGCGTCAAGTACAAGAACTGCTCGACAAAGGTTATATACGCGAATCCCTTAGTCCTTGTGCTGTTCCTATCATTTTAGGGCCGAAAAAGGATGGTACGTCGCGTATGTGCGTTGATTGTAGAGGCATTAATAATATTACTATTCGTTATCGTCATCCTATTCCTAGGCTAGATGATATGCTTGATGAATTGAGTGGCTCTACAATATTCTCCAAAATTGATTTGCGTAGTGGATACCATCAAATTCGTATGAAATTGGGAGATGAATGGAAAACAGCATTTAAAACTAAGTTTGGATTATATGAGTGGTTAGTCATGCCTTTTGGGTTAACTAATGCACCTAGTACTTTCATGAGGTTAATGAACGAAGTTTTACGTGCTTTCATTGGACGATTTGTGGTAGTTTACTTTGATGACATATTGATTTATAGCAAATCTTTGGAGGAACATTTGGAACATTTACGTGCTGTTTTTATTGCTCTACGTGATGCACGTTTGTTTGGTAACCTTGGAAAGTGCACCTTTTGCACCGACCGAGTATCTTTTCTTGGCTATGTTGTTACTCCACAGGGAATTGAAGTTGATAAAGCCAAGATTGACGCTATTGAGAGTTGGCCGCAGCCCAAAACGGTCACACAAGTGCGGAGTTTCCTTGGCCTCGCTGGTTTCTATAGGCGTTTTGTGAGAGATTTCAGCACCATTGCTGCACCTCTCAACGAGCTTACAAAGAAGGATGTGCCTTTTGTTTGGGATACCGCACAGGAAGAAGCCTTCACGGTATTGAAAGATAAGTTGACACATGCTCCTTTGCTCCAACTTCCTAATTTCAATAAGACTTTTGAGCTTGAATGTGATGCTAGTGGAATTGGATTAGGAGGTGTGTTATTACAAGATGGCAAACCTGTTGCATACTTTTCTGAAAAATTGAGTGGGCCTAGTCTGAACTATTCTACTTATGATAAAGAATTATATGCTCTTGTTCGGACCTTAGAAACATGGCAACATTATTTATGGCCCAAGGAATTTGTTATACATTCTGATCATGAATCTTTGAAACACATTAAAAGTCAAGCAAAACTGAACCGTAGACATGCTAAATGGGTTGAATTCATTGAGACTTTCCCTTATGTCATTAAACACAAGAAGGGTAAAGAAAATGTTATTGCTGATGCATTGTCTCGTCGTTATACTATGCTTTCACAACTTGACTTTAAAATATTTGCTTTGGAAACCATCAAAGATCAATATGTTCATGATGCTGAATTTAAAGACGTATTGCAGAATTGTAAGGAAGGGAGAACTTGGAACAAGTTCGTTCTCAACGATGGCTTTGTGTTTCGTGCTAACAAGCTATGCATTCCAGCTAGCTCCGTTCGTCTTTTGTTGTTGCAGGAGGCGCATGGAGGAGGATTAATGGGACACTTTGGCGTCAAGAAGACGGAGGATATACTTGCTACACATTTCTTTTGGCCAAAGATGAGACGGGATGTTGAGCGTTTTGTTGCTCGCTGCACTACATGTCAAAGAGCTAAGTCACGACTAAATCCTCATGGTTTATATATGCCTTTGCCTGTACCTAGTGTTCCTTGGGAGGATATATCTATGGATTTTGTTTTAGGTTTACCTCGAACAAAGAAGGGGAGGGATAGCATATTTGTTGTCGTGGATAGGTTCTCGAAAATGGCACACTTTATACCTTGTCATAAAAGCGATGATGCTGTTAATGTTGCTGATTTGTTCTTTCGTGAAATTATTCGCTTGCATGGTGTGCCAAATACTATTGTTTCATATCATGATACTAAATTTCTTAGCCACTTTTGGAGATGTTTATGGGCTAAGTTGGGGACTAAGCTGCTTTTTAGTACTACTTGTCACCCCCAAACTGATGGACAAACTGAAGTAGTCAATAGAACATTGTCTACTATGCTTAGGGCTGTTTTGAAGAATAACAAGAAAATGTGGGAAGAATGCTTGCCTCATATTGAATTTGCTTATAATCGTTCATTGCATTCTACTACTAAGATGTGCCCTTTTGAAATTGTGTATGGTTTCCTACCTCGTGCACCTATTGATTTGTTGCCTCTTCCATCTTCGGAGAAGGTTAATTTTGATGCTAAAGAACGTTCTGAATTGATTTTAAAAATGCATGAGTTAACTAAGGAAAACATTGAGCGTATGAATGCTAAATATAAACTTGCTGGAGATAAGGGTAGAAAACATGTTGTGTTTGCACCTGGAGATAAGGGTAGAAAACATGTTGGATACATTTGTTTTGCTTACAAATGAAGGGCCTAGCTTGGAGAAGGATGAACATTGGAGCAAGAACACACATGGAGTTGATGGCATGCGCAAGGGGATCAAGAACGGAGTTACAAGTGGTGATTTCAGGACTTTGAAGCCGCCATAAGGAGTGCATGAAGCCTTGGACGAAATATACGAGATGCCACTTCATAATATTCGTTCATAGGCTATTCTAGGTGCTGCGTCACCTTATTAATGGGCCAGGCCCATGTAATTTCGAGATACTTAAGTATAGGCTATTTTTAGAGTCCGTATATGTGGGGAAACAAGAGTTAGGGTTGGTTTCGGACCCCACCCTCAAGGGCCACGAAATTCCCCCCTCTTCCTCCATATATACAACCCTTAGGGCGTCGTTTAGACTTTGGGTTTTGTTTAGATTAAAAGTTCGCCATAGCTGCAACTTCGCGTACTTCGTTTGTGTCCAACGACCAGACCAAGACGTCACAGAACCCCATCTTGATCAATAAAGCTTTCATCTTATATTCGCAATATCCAGATTGCAATCTCAGTTTCTTGCTTGTTCTTCGTTTGCTTGCAGGAAACAGACCCTCGTGGTCAGGTTGATCATGCTCCGGCGTGGTCAATAACCCTCGGAAGTTGGTTTAGCGATTGCTAAGGCGCGACGTCTCGCACGTTCGTAGTCGGATCGTCAAGGTCGACTCCCACAGAAAACGATAGCCACCATCTCATCGAAACATCGGGACACCTTTGCCTCTATCAAGATCTCTAGGTGCAAACACAACATGTTTTCTACCCTTGTCTCCAGCAAGTTTATATTTAGCATTCATACGCACAATGTTTTCCTTAGTTAACTCATGCATTTTTAAAATCAATTCAGAACGTTCTTTAGCATCAAAATTAACCTTCTCCGAAGATGGAAGAGGCAACAAATCAATAGGTGCACGAGGTAGGAAACCATACACAATTTCAAAAGGGCACATCTTAGTAGTAGAATGCAATGAACGATTATAAGCAAATTCAATATGAGGCAAGCATTCTTCCCACATTTTCTTGTTATTCTTCAAAACAGCCCTAAGCATAGTAGACAATGTTCTATTGACTACTTCAGTTTGTCCATCAGTTTGGGGGTGACAAGTAGTACTAAAAAGCAGCTTAGTCCCCAACTTAGCCCATAAACATCTCCAAAAGTGGCTAAGAAATTTAGTATCACGATCTGAAACAATAGTATTTGGCACACCATGC
Organism: Triticum monococcum; assembly: GCA_034509565.1. Lineage (NCBI taxonomy): Eukaryota > Viridiplantae > Streptophyta > Magnoliopsida > Poales > Poaceae > Triticum > Triticum monococcum. Next base: position 279,390,106 of record CM067844.1, read on the forward strand.
AAGCGAATAATTTCACGAAAGAACAAATCAGCAACATTAACAGCATCATCGCTTTTATGACAAGGTATAAAGTGTGCCATTTTCGAGAACCTATCCATGACAACAAATATGCTATCCCTCCCCTTCTTTGTTCGAGGTAAACCTAAAACAAAATCCATAGATATATCCTCCCAAGGAACACTAGGTACAGGCAAAGGCATATATAAACCATGAGGATTTAGTCGTGACTTAGCTCTTTGACATGTAGTGCAGCGAGCAACAAAACGCTCAACATCCCGTCTCATCTTTGGCCAAAAGAAATGTGTAGCAAGTATATCCTCCGTCTTCTTGACGCCAAAGTGTCCCATTAATCCTCCTCCATGCGCCTCCTGCAACAACAAAAGACGAACGGAGCTAGCTGGAATGCATAGCTTGTTAGCACGAAACACAAAGCCATCGTTGAGAACGAACTTGTTCCAAGTTCTCCCTTCCTTACAATTCTGCAATAAATCTTTAAATTCAGCATCATGAACATATTGATCTTTGATGGTTTCCAAACCAAATATTTTAAAGTCAAGTTGTGAAAGCATAGTATAACGACGAGACAATGCATCAGCAATAACATTTTCTTTACCCTTCTTGTGTTTAATGACATAAGGGAAAGTCTCAATGAATTCAACCCATTTAGCATGTCTACGGTTCAGTTTTGCTTGACTTTTAATGTGTTTCAAAGATTCATGATCAGAATGTATAACAAATTCCTTGGGCCATAAATAATGTTGCCATGTTTCTAAGGTCCGAACAAGAGCATATAATTCTTTATCATAAGTAGAATAGTTCAGACTAGGCCCACTCAATTTTTCAGAAAAGTATGCAACAGGTTTGCCATCTTGTAATAACACACCTCCTAATCCAATTCCACTAGCATCACATTCAAGCTCAAAAGTCTTATTGAAATTAGGAAGTTGGAGCAAAGGAGCATGTGTCAACTTATCTTTCAATACCGTGAAGGCTTCTTCCTGTGCGGTACCCCAAACAAAAGGCACATCCTTCTTTGTAAGCTCGTTGAGAGGTGCAGCAATGGTGCTGAAATCTCTCACAAAACGCCTATAGAAACCAGCGAGGCCAAGGAAACTCCGCACTTGTGTGACCGTTTTGGGCTGCGGCCAACTCTCAATAGCTTCAATCTTGGCTTTATCAACTTCAATTCCCTGTGGAGTAACAACATAGCCAAGAAAAGATACTCGGTCGGTGCAAAAGGTGCACTTTCCAAGGTTACCAAACAAACGTGCATCACGTAGAGCAATAAAAACAACACGTAAATGTTCCAAATGTTCCTCCAAAGATTTGCTATAAATCAATATGTCATCAAAGTAAACTACCACAAATCGTCCAATGAAAGCACGTAAAACTTCGTTCATTAACCTCATGAAAGTACTAGGTGCATTAGTTAACCCAAAAGGCATGACTAACCACTCATATAATCCAAACTTAGTTTTAAATGCTGTTTTCCATTCATCTCCCAATTTCATACGAATTTGATGGTATCCACTACGCAAATCAATTTTGGAGAATATTGTAGAGCCACTCAATTCATCAAGCATATCATCTAGCCTAGGAATAGGATGACGATAACGAATAGTAATGTTATTAATGCCTCTACAATCAACGCACATACGCGACGTACCATCCTTTTTCGGCACTAAAATGATAGGAACAGCACAAGGACTAAGGGATTCGCGTATATAACCTTTGTCGAGCAGTTCTTGTACTTGACGCATAATCTCCTTCGTCTCCTCTGGATTGGTACGGTATGGTGCACGGTTGGTAATGATGCACCGGGAATTAAATCAATTTGATGTTCAATCCCTCGAATAGGTGGTAATCCCGGTGGCACGTCTTGTGGAAAGACGTCAGCGAACTCCTGCAAAATGTTAGTGACAGCAGGAGGCAAAGAGGAAGGCACGTCCTCGAATGAAAATAATGCCTCTTTGCACACAAAAGCATAGCAAACAGATTTGCTAAAATCTAGATCATCAATATCAGATTTGGTGGCAAGTAAACATGCACTTTTCAATTTAATTTCAGAAGCAACACTAGATTGTTTATTATTATTAGGCTGCATTTGTTGCTCAAATTCTTTTGCCACAATCTGATTTTCACTCTTATTTTTCTCTTGTTTTGCTTTATTAGCTCTATTAATATCATCTTTCAAAATGGAATTAGGAGTCATAGGAAGCAAAGTAATATTTTTATTCTTATGAACCAGAGTATACTGATTGTTTCTACCATGGTGAACAGAATTTTTATCAAATTGCCATGGTCTACCAAGTAATAAGGAACATGCTTGCATAGGTACCACATCACAATCAACATAATCAGCATATGTAGAGATACTAAAATGCACATGAACAGTACGCGTTACCTTAACCTTGCCGCTGTTGTTGAACCATTGGATGTAGTAAGGATGTGGATGTGGTCTTGTGGTGAGAGATAGCTTCTCCACCATCTCCATGCTAGCCAAGTTGTTGCAACTCCCTCCATCTATGATCACGCGAACAGAACGTTCCTTCACAACTCCCTTTGTATGGAACAAATTATGCCTCTGATTTTGCTCAGCTTGTGTAACCTGCACACTCAAAACACGTGGAGCAACTAAACATTCATACCTGTCAGCATCTTCAGGAGCCATGTATTGCGTCTCATGATCAGAATCGTATCCACCGTGTTTGTCACGTGTAATAAGAGCCAAAGTCTCCTCATCATAGTCACTAGCGGACTCATACCCACCATCCTCACTAACAATCATCACACGTTTAGATGGGCATTCTCTCGCATAATGACCTCCACCCTTGCAACGTCGACAAATAATATCATGTGTTTGCCCTGTGGATGCCATGGATGAAGAAGAGCTCTTTACAGGCCCAGAAGGTGTGCTCTTGGCAAATAGTGGTGATTGTGCCTGCTTTATTGTATCACGGTTGGAGGTGGCAGCCGACGGAGGCGCTTGTGTAGCAGAACGTGTGGAAGTAGATGATGCACGTGGTGTCCATGATGAAGATCGACCTGTAGAAAAGTTAGTCCGCGCCAATGCCTGTCGATCCTGCACTTCACGTTCAGCTTTACAAGCAAGATGGAATAAACGAGTGATATTAGTATAGTCCTTATACTCTAGAATCGTCTGAATCTCTCTATTTAATCCACCCATAAAACGTGCAAGCATAGCTTCATTCTCCTCAACAATACCACATCTAATCATGCCAGTTTGTAATTCCTGATAATACTCTTCTACAGAATTTTTTCCCTGTCTTAAGCACTGCAATTTTTGAAGTAATTCACGTTGATAATATGGTGGAACCCAACGAGTACGCATAGTAGTTTTCAAAGCAGCCCAAGTAGCAGGAATGGGATATAATCTACAATGCTCAGACCACCAAACACATGCAAAACTAGTGAATGCACAAACAGCAGCAGGAACACGTCTCTCCTCGGGATATTATAAACATGTAAATCGTTGTTCAGTTTCTAACTCCCAAGTAAGATATATATCAGGAACATATCTACCCTCAAATGGTGGAATATTCAATTTTAGTTTAGGGAGATGGTCATGATCTCGTACCTGAGGGTGAGCCCTACCATTGCCATTATTTGCATGTGGACGACCTGGTTGTTGTTGTGCTGGTGGTGGCATGTAGTTCTGATTTTGATCAACCTCATCCTCGTAATCGCCAGCAAAATCATCCTCCTCCGCATCAGCAGCAGGAGCCACAGAAGTAGCAACAACAGCCCCAATAGTTTGGCCAGGTGCAAGAGGGAGACGGCTCGCTCGGTGGAGGGCTGTTTCACGATGTGTAGGTAGTCGTTGTTGTTGTTGTTGTTGTAGAGGTGCGTTAGGTGCAGCCGGTGGTGGTGGTGGAAGACGCGCGAGCAATTCATTAAACCTGTTATCGAGCTTTGTTTCGAACGTCTTCTCCATGCCATCTATCTTCTCCATGGCCTCTTCAAATCTGTTTAGCACATCTTGCACCTGTCCATTCATCATTTGCTGAAATTTATCATGCAACTCCTGATTCGTCATGTTCTCCCAGTCAGTCTCGTCGGCTTGTGATCCTGCCATGGTTAGCAACAATAGAAACACACAAGAATATGATCCTACAGAATACTAACAAGAGGTGGTGGTGGTGTCACAAATCCATCAAGCAAATCTCAAATTCTTACCAGTTCTTACCCAGCAGCAGGCGGTGATCGGCAACCGTGGTAGTCAAAACTCTCAAAAGCTTGGATAGAGCGATTGCCAGGGAGAGTCAAACGCACGATGTAGATGTATGTGGAGCTGGGAAGGCTTATAGTATGGTAGCAAAAAGGGTCAGCAATAATCAATTCAGAGATGCAAAGTTGAATAAACGCTCAACGACGGTACTGTGCTGGTCCTAGGCTAGACCGTGCTAGAGACGCGAGCCTAGAACACTAACAAAATCACGGCGCTGCACGTAAATAAGGGAAAAGCACACTCTGGAACTTTTTTTTTCGCTCTTTTTTTTGCGAAAAATCACTATAATGGCGAGTGTCTCAAAACTCTTCCCTCGTCAAACTGGTAGGATGGCACGAAAATTTTTTTGTTCACTTTTTTTCGGAAATCAGGGCAGCGACGACGAAAAAGTGCGACAAAAAATCACTATGATGGCACGTGGCTCAAAAGACTCAGAAAAGCCTAAAAATAGGATAGGGAAAAAAAATTTTGCCCGTGAAAATTTTGGCCTAAAAACTGCCCGGGGGTCTCCAGACTCTTTTTTTTTCGAGACCTACACAGGCAAGGAAACACGAAACGGAATTTAGATTGGTCTCAAGAACAAACCTAATATGAGAAGAACTCGGATTGGTGGTGGATATATGGTTGTGGTATATGGCAGCGGTGGTGGATATATGGTTGTGGTATATGGCAGCGGTGGTGGTATATGGTAGCGGTGGTGGAATATGGATACGGATTGGTGGTGGTATATGGATACGGATTCAGAGCGGTGGCGGCTCGGCAATGGAGGTAGATGGGCGATGATGATGGTACGGCGGCGGCGTGACAACTTATGACCAGAACTCGAAACTCTAAAAGACTAGACTCTAAGACCAGCAACTTGACACGACGATGCAACCGCAAATTCAACAAAGCAAAAACCCTAAAAAGATTATGCAAAGGCTCAGATTGGTTCGGATATGATGAACTAACCCTAATTTTTTTTGTGGCTTTTTCGTGGACTGTAGGTATGAAGAACAGACTCGATCTAATCTACGAAAAACTGTAAAATCTCACCGAGCAACCTGGAAATCTGATACCACTTGATAGAGGCAAAGGTGTCCCGATGTTTCGATGAGATGGTGGCTATCGTTTTCTGTGGGAGTCGACCTTGACGATCCGACTACGAACGTGCGAGACGTCGCGCCTTAGCAATCGCTAAACCAACTTCCGAGGGTTATTGACCACGCCAGAGCACGATCAACCTGACCACGAGGGTCTGTTTCCTGCAAGCAAACGAAGAACAAGCAAGAAACTGAGATTGCAATCTGGATATTGCGAATATAAGATGAAAGCTTTATTGATCAAGATGGGGTTCTGTGACGTCTTGGTCTGGTCGTTGGACACAAACGAAGTACGCGAAGTTGCAGCTATGGCGAACTTTTAATCTAAACAAAACCCAAAGTCTAAACGACGCCCTAAGGGCTGTATATATGGAGGAAGAGGGGAAATTTCGTGGCCCTTGAGGGTGGGGTCCGAAACCAACCCTAACTCTTGTTTCCCCACATATACGGACTCTAAAAATAGCCTATACTTAAGTATCTCGAAATTACATGGGCCTGGCCCATTAATAAGGTGACGCAACACCTAGAATAGCCTATGAACGAATATTATGAAGTGGCATCTCGTATATTTCGACCAAGGCTTCATGCACTCCTTATGGCGGCTTCAAAGTCCTGAAATCATCACTTGTAACTCCGTTCTTGATCCCCTTGCGCTTGCCATCAACTCCATGTGTGTTCTTGCTCCAATGTTCATCCTTCTCCAAGCTAGGCCCTTCATTTGTAAGCAAAACAAATGTATCCAATTTAGGCAGCATCATAATCTCATGAACATTAGAATCATTACCAAGAAACGAAAGTACCTGGTAATTTAATTGGCGTGCGCGAGCTCTAGTAATTGGTCCAGTATATGTAACAGTAGGGGCTGTGGGTGTAACAATGGTATTGATGTCCTCATCAAGCGAGCACGCCGGTACTGGCGCCGTCGTTGCTGCGTCGTACCATGCTACTAGTGTCTGCGGTGGCCGCGCCTCCCGTGTCTGTGGGCGCGCCTCCCATGCTTGTAGCAGCGCCATGCAGGCAGAGACAGAAGCCGGGTGCGTGGAGAGCGACGAGTCAGTGGCCAGCTTCTCCGTGTCCGCCGCCATCATCGAGGAGAAGTAGAACACGGGAGGCCGCCGCCACATGGGACCCATGAAGGCCACCGCCGAGGCGACGACCGTGGATTCAGGTGGTTTTTTTGCTGCTTCCTCTCTTCCGAGGACCTTCGTCGACCCCGCAAGTGTGTGACGGACATGAGGAAGACAAAGGGATCTGCGGGCGGCCATTTAGAACTAAAATAAGTCTAGATACATCCATTTCTAGGACAAGTATTTCCGGACGCAGGGAGTATTAATTATACAAGAGAGCCGGATTGGCACCTCTTAGTTCATGTAAATGTAACGAAATCCATCATGTTTATATGAAGATACGGCTTTCTTATACGAAATCCTTCATGCTTATATGAAATCATTCCGTGTTTGCACGAATTTCATCTGGTTGGTTAGAGTTGTAAAAATGTATGCCGCTGGCGTTTGATGTCGTCCTCCGCTTAAGGAAGCAGGAGGAAATTTGCCTGCTGCCATTGGAGATGCTCTTTATGCTGGAAATAATAGAGTGACATCCAATCCATTTGAGTTAATTGCCTGTATGATTGACCATCTATAAAAAGTTAATTGCGTGTACAATGTACACGTGACTTGCAAGGTCGCTACAGCTTCGTACAGAAAGTTAAAAAGAAACAAGTCCATCCTTAATCTTGTATTCTAAGTACTCTGTGGATTCCACTGTTAGTACAGTAGCGAAAGAAGTACATATTAAATAAGTAGAGTAATATATAATATAAAAATATAAAGTTAAAAGACAGAATTCGAACTCATGTCATCGCGTTGCGAGCATCCGGAGCTAACCAGCCCAACACATTTTTCTTGTAGACCATGCTGGAGATATATCTCCATGTCTACTCTTATATATACTCCATTCGTTCCTAAATATTTGTCTTTTTCAGATTTCAAATGGACTACCACATACGGATGTGTATGTAGACATATTTTAGAGTGTAGATTCACTCATTTTGCTCCGTATGTCTTTTCAGAAAGGGGTCAGATTTGTCCTTGATTTATTTATGAGGTATCCAGATGGCACTGCACCACCAAGGAAAGAGGGTAACATCAAAATTATGGACTACTTTTTTGAGTATGTTGGTAAGGTCTGGTCATAGTCACTTGTTGAAATCTCTAAAAAGACAAATACTCCCTCTGTCCATAAATACTTGTCATCAAAAGGGATAAAAGGAAATGTATCTAGATGTATTTTAGTTTTAGATACATCTCTTTTTATCCATTTTGATGACAAGTATTTTCGGATGGAGGGAGTAGAAAACAGAGTTGGTGATGATGGTGTGCGTGCCATCCTGCAATATAGGCCGTCGGATTTATATCTAACGGATAGGAAAGAAACTATGGAAATTTTGCAAAAATATACCCACACGTCTCTGCACGTTCGCAAATAAGGCCTTCCCTCATTCAACCTTTTCTCTCACAAGATAAACTACTCATACAAATGCATCTTGATGTTCCGTGCAACGCACGGGCAGCTAGCTAATTTCTTTTAAAATAGTTGCTGCGATAATTGGGTTGAAGTGATATATTTTATGTCTGCCCCAAATGATTTCAGATTCACTAGTAGTAACAAAGAAGATGTTTCCTTGTTAATTAACAAAAAACAGGGTGAAAACTATCACATGAGGCAGGTAAAAACAAGGCACACTAGGTTTAGCGTCATCGTCACTATAGCTGTGCGCGAGCGAGAAGTCTACATATCGAGGAGGCTACCGAGCAAGGCACCGAGACACAATGTTTGAGAGAGAAACCAATTGACAGATTATGATCAGATCGAGTTGTCACCCTTCTGTTGTCATTGTTGGGGGGGAGGGAGAGAAAGACGTATCGAGAGTGCGCGCGGCAGGCGCAGAGGCACAACTAGCGAGTGTGTGTGTGTGTGTGTGTTTTGAAAGAGAAGTAGATAGATTATTATCAAGATCGATGTGCCACCCTACTCCTTCGGTGCCGAGTAGTGTGTGTGTATGTTTGAGAGAGAAGCCAGTCGATAGATTAGTATCAAGATCGAGGTGCCACCCTACTCCTTCGGTGTTGGGAAGTGTGGGTGTGTGTGGGGGGGGGGGGCAGTGACACTCACATATCTCTACTCTTATAAAAAACAGAGTCGGTGATGATGGTGTTCCTGCCATCCTGCAATATAGGCCATCCGATTTATATCCGACGGACAGGAAGGAAACTATGGAAATTTTGCAAAAAGATACCCACACCCCTCTCCGCATTTGTAAATAAGGCATTCCCTCATTCATCCTTTTCTCCTACAAGATAAACTTCTCATACAAATGCATCTTGATGTTCCGTGCAACGCATGGGCATCTTGCTAGTAGGGAGAAGGAGTTTGTGTGACACATATCTAGCTATATTAAGGGATAGGTAGATAGCATATGTGTGAGAGACATTATTATACTTTGAGACATTACTGGCTGTGGGTGGGCGGAATTAAAGGGGTGGGCGTGTTAGACATAGAGAGCGTGTGTGTTTCTATGTGAGAGACTTGTAGGATGGGGTAGAAAGACGAATTTAACCCTCACGGAGGGAGAGAAATACATGAACTACGCTTGTGTGATTCCGATGCCCACAGGGAAATGAGATATGTATGCGTGTGAAAGAGATTGCACAATTCATTCATGTATCACTATCTAGCGATCGTGGACATGCATTGCTTGAACACAAGTCAATATCTACTTCGTATCGTGGCCAAAGGTACAATATAGATTCAACGCTATAAAGATTGGACACTCACATATCCCATTTTTTTCTATTTAAATAAACCTTTTCAGTTGTGCATGCCAAAGTTACAGTGATGTTTCTTCAAACAACCAATGTAGCTATCATGTACATGCACCATTGTTACTCTTGCATTCAAATTCATTAGTCTTAGATGATTTAAGTTTCTATTTCGAAGCAATATATGTAATATACATATATGAATTCAACGGGTACGCAATTTATGAAATGGAGGCTATGTAATCATATGAGGTAACACTTTTAAGTAGCTGACTACAATATCCATTTCTTTTTTGTGCGCCTCTACACTAACACGTCAATGCATTATGTTTAAAGTAAATAACCAATGGCACTAAATTATCTATTTACACGAGAAGTACATAGGCTGAGCGTTTGATCCCTTTTTTGTGAACACGCCACTGCACCCGTACGATTGGCCACGCCCGTGTGAACGTCCAAGTTATCGGCGCATCATCCCGAGTTATTGTCTTTTTTCTGGGGTGGACTTCACACCAGTTATTAACTGGTGACGCGTGCCCCGTGTACACAGTCTAGCATGACCTTCCCGCTAGCACGGTCCAAAATTAGTTGAAACTGGATACGAACGATCCCGCGGGCGGCAAAATCTCCCGCCTCCTTCTAAAATTCCCGCCACCTTAGTCTTTAGCATGTGAAATCCCCCTTTTGTCCTTGGTGCACGGAGACCAACAGTTACAATACCGCCCTCATCTACATGATAGGTCGGGGCTGCTTTGGTAACTTCCGGTTCCCCCATACACGGCACCCCCATTTCCTCTCCCCCTCCCGCAAAAACAACTAACTCCATAGCACCAGAGCATCTTACATCACGTCGTCCGTACTTCATCGCCCTTTCTCCCCTCCCCTCTTGAAACCCTAGACTGCTCATCCACCGGCGTACCATAGCCCATTCACTGCCAGCGGCGTCCACCTCACCGGATCTGCTTCTGCGGCCGCATCTACCCCTCCCACCTCCTCTAGAAACAAGTAGACTGCTCATCCACCACTATACCATAGCCCATTCAGTGTCGGCCTTGTCCACGGCGCCGGATTTGCTTCGCCGGTACTCTCGTCAACCGCTGCGCATCTGCAGCGGCTCATTTGTACTCCCCACCGGAGACGCTTCGTCCACACCCCCCGGAGCCGCCCCACCGACGCCCCCATCGACGGCCTCTGATCCTCTTCGCCGACACCTTCCTCAACCCTACCAGAGCCGCTTCGCCGACACCTTCCTCAACCCTACCGAAGCCGCTTCGGCGACACCATCGTCAACCCTATCGGAGTAGCTTCACCCATACCATTCTCAACCCTACCGGGGCCGCTTTGCCAACTCACAAGTCAGATCCGCTTCCTCGCACCCTCATCCAACCTACGAGAGCAGCTTTTGACGCCCCGTCCACGGCCGCAGATCCGCATCGTTGACACCATCCTTAACCCAACCACCGGAGCAGCTTCTGACAACCCGTCCACGATCCCAGATCCGCGTCGTCGACACCATCCTTAACCCAACCACCGGAGGAGCTTCACCTACACCCTCGTCCACGGCCACAGATCCTCTTCGCCCACACCGTAGTCCACCCTACCGGAGCCACTCCACAAACACCCTACTCGACGGCTCTAGATCTCCTTACCGGACACCGACAGCTAGCGCAGCGTCATCACTCTCGATGTTTCTAACCTGATTCCCACCGTCTGGAGAGATGCCAAGCACCCGCCACGGCCTAGGTACTTGTCACCTTTAAACCCGTCCAGCATCACCTACCCGATGTACCTCAAATATACTAACCGGTCGCTGTTACCTGTTATGCAGCTGGCAAAAACTACAAGGACGATGTTTCTTCTGGATCTAACAACTTGGTCAACCAAGATCCTGGACTGAGGCATTGCTATGATCTTGTAAGCGCGTCTCTCTCTCTCTCTTGTATTGTTCTGTGCCTGCCAGCGTGTTTTGCTATGATTTTCGACCAGTAATCCCATTGTGCAGACAATGATTTCTACTACTGGCTGCTAAATTAGATATGTAGATGTCATACATGATACTACCTCGTACCTCCGTTCCTAAATATAAGTCTTTCTAGAGATTCCACTATAGGCTACATACGGAGCAAAATGAGTGAATCTACACACGAAAATGCATCCATATACATCTGTATGTGGTCCATACTGGAATTTCTACAAAGACATATATTTAGGAACATGGGCGGTACATTACACAAAATCATAGGTGGCATGTAGGAATTCCAGTGCACTACATTAGGCTCCCTTAGAGTGCCTGCTAGTCCAGCATACAGAGTCATGGCTAGTTTATGGTACGCACACAATCGTTAATTGGTGGTTTAAATATGCGCAAGGGATATGCAATGTAGTATCATGTAGAGATGTCTGAAATTAGCTGTGTCAACTTGCAGATAGGGTTACACAATGAAAAAGTACAAGATGTATGTGGCAATTTCATGGAACATCGCAAAAAAAAGGAGAGGCAGCGGTGAGCCTATAAAGTGTGCTATGGTACATCACTCCTCCATTGCAATCATCGTGACATGTTATTTGTATGCCAGTTCTATTAGCCAAGTTTCTTAGGGACAGTTATTACGAGTTATCCTAAGAAAATAAGCACTTGTGACTATAAGCTCCATGTAATAAGCCAACCAGTTCTTTTCATTGCGTTTTCAGCTTATCTTTGGTATGATCAGCGGAAAGTCTAGATTGCATTATATTTTTTCATTTTGCTGCCCATATGGAAATTAATTTGACTTGCAAACATCACAAATTGAACCCAGTGCAGTAATTAATATGATAGGAAAATAGACCATCACTATTTGCTCAAAATGCAAATACAAAATACCATCTACTTGGCACAATCTACTTTGGTCAATGTTTTCCATAGAGATCCCATTGCCTAATTTCAAAGAAGAACACATGACCCACATTTAAATGAAGAACAATTATTTATTGAAATTCGATGGTCCAAGTGGCTGGTTATTATCGTATATCAGCACCACCTGAAAGCATCATATAGCAGCATCAGCTCATAGCAACTCATCATACAGACAACAGCAGTCTGCAATTCATCATATACCAGCAGTAGCTCATAGCAATTCATCATATAGCAGCAGCAGGAGCAGCTCATAGCAATTCATCATATAGCAGCAGCAGGAGCAGCTTGTAGCAACTCATCATATAGCAGCAGTAGCAGCTCATAGCAATTCATCATATAGCAGCAGCAACAGCTCATAGCAACTCATCATACAGCAGCAGCAGCTCATAGCAATTCATCATATAGTAGCAGCAGGAGCAGCTCATAGCAATGTATCATATAGCAGCAGCAGAAGCAGCTCATAGCAATTCATCGTATAGTGGATCAGAATGAAAATTTGGCAAAAAAATCAGAGGAGATCCTCACCTTGTTGGATGAGCTCATCCTTCAACAGCACCTCAAGGCCATGGCCTGGGAGGAGGGGTGGGGGAATAAGGTGCCTTATGCCGCAGTGTGGCATCAGCCGTAGTTGTGCAGGGCCCGCCGGAGTAGTGTGTTGGACGAATCACAGTGGAGCAGCTGCTGGAGACCATAAGAATGAGGGCCGGCGCCAGAGGGAGGAGCAGCCAGGGAGATTTGCCCCTACCCGCCGGCCATGTAGCCTAGCTGGACATAGCATCATCGAGGACCGGGCCAGATGGGACCAGTGGCGACGGCTCGCTGGAGGAACCCTAGTGCTGCAGGTAGGGGATGGAGGTAGAGGGAAAGGGGAGAGGAGATGCAAGCGGGCAGGGTAATTAATGCTTGCGTGTTTGTTTTTACTTGAGGGTCAGGTGTGACACGGGCGTCAGCAGATGCATTTTGAGTGTAATATAGGCAGACAAAAGAGTCATTTCACTATTCCCCTTCCCTTCAATTTTTAGTGAGGTTTTACCCGAAGCACCCCCCTCCAAAGCGAAATTAGTTAAGCCCAAGCCCATAACTCAAAAATGACTTCTTTACATCTATTATGGCTTATTTTGACAATATTCCTTGAAAGGGCGGAATCGAACTAGCCCTTAACCTGCAATTCAATTGTGCGTGCAATGATGAATCACTCCTGCCTGTTATCTGTACATTTAGGCATCATCATACATGGCATAACCTAATACATGTGCATTCCATTGTAGAATGTGGAATATGCAATGTTTGTGTTAGTTCATACGTTGCACATGATGTTTAAATGCCCCTTAAATCTGGTCAGTCAAGTGATGGTCTTTAAGCCTCCTTCTTTGCTTCTTTTCTTGATATGTAAGATTTGCTCACACATCTGTTCAATTGCTTGTTTGCATCAGCCAGCCATACTAGGACTGTTTGCTTTGATTACTTGTTGTTCTTGACCTAACACTCTAACAGAGCTTATCAACGATTTAAACACTAAGGGATGTTGTAGTGGGGCCTTGTCTAACTCATAGGTGACATAAAGGTTTGGTTGTACACTATAGTAGGCTCTCCAAGAGTACCTGGAGATCCAGTTCGAAGGTATGCCTAGTTTTTACATAGTGCAGACATAGTAAATGCTCATTTCATTGTGTGCAATTGCAAGAGATGCGGCATGTTTCATTATGTGGTGTTGTTTTGTTATAATCTCATCCTTTTGTGTTCACAGACTGGAAAGTATGCATATTTATCTTCCAAGGAGACGAGTAACTAGTTTGTGTCACCTTGCAAAGAGGGTGCAATGAAGATAAGATTGATGATTTCCATGTACAAGATGTTAGGAGGAGCCTTGCAAGAGAAGTAGGAGCTGCGCTGAGCCTCTTCAGCCTGCTAAGGTAAGTCACTGTATGCAACTCAACAGTTCAATTCCTTGTTTGTTTCAGGCATAGTTAATTTTCTCTTTTGAATTGCTTTATTTTGTCCTCGGTTAATGAGATGCCCAAATAATCATGCCTGATGTTCAATACTTGTATCACTATTAGCTGACATAATTAAAGGCCTTACCATTTAATTACTCTACCGAAGTGTGCCTGAAGCTTTAAAGTATATTAACCAACTATTATTGCATGAGGCTCACAATCTAGTTTATACTACACTAATGATTGCATAGTTTTGCCTGTTGTAGTATGTTTGAATGAAACCCTCTGCTATTCATTATGCTCCCTTAGACTTTAATTGAGGCATAGAATGGCCAACTGCTTGCTTACTTATATGCAACGTGCTGTCTAAATTTGTAACTTGTCTGTGTTTTCGATTAGGCCCCAACATCATGCTCCTCTGGTGAGGTAAGAGGGATTTCTGTATGCAGGCTGCACAGACTATCTTTTTTATAATTTTTAAATTATCACCTGCTTATGCTTCATGACGTGTAACGTTATTGTTAGTCCTGTTTTCCATGTAGTACAAAATAGTGTCTTGTTCGCTTCACTGTTGTAACTATATGTTTGCCCTAGTCATGTGTACTTACAGAAATATTTCAGGATGAAGTGGCATCAACACAAAGATCTGTGAGCAGTGCGGCATGGCCATTACCGAATGATTATGGATTGGAATTGGAATGTGCTGATGTTCTCGAGCATCAACTAGAGGTGGCAAGACAACGTGTACATGATTGTCAACGTATAATCAACAAGTTGAGACTGGACATGCAGGTATTAGATGCAGGAGTCAAAAAAATGAAACAAGACACTGAGGTAACCACGAAGGAATTGGAGATTTTGCAGACTGGAATTTGTGCTATCTGAATCCGGCCGGTCCTATTTTCTGAAGATATTATAGTTCAAATGGAGTTAAGTTGATGCGCGTCCATGATGTATGAGTCATATTTCCCAGTGTATGTAATTTGTTGTTTCTGTATGCTTTATTATCACCTGTGCCGAACCATAATGCCCAATGGGTATAATCGGCTGTAATCTCTTTATTTTATAGTGTAGGATTATTCTACCTTTCTATGCCTTGATCTCTTTGTTGTATAGTGTATGCTTTTTAGAGGTGATAGTATTGAGTAGGATAATTCTTTGAATATGCTATATCATTCAAACGGGGGCCAACTCGCCCGACCATGGCCCTTCACGGGCCGTCGGATCCATGGGCCTTCTACGTCACGTAGGATCCATGGGCCTTCTACGTCTCGTAGGATCCATGGGCCTTCTACGTCTCGTAGGATCCATCGGCCTTCTACATCTCGTAGGATCCATGGGCCGCCGACTCATTTATGGGTCGTGTACGGGCCTTTAATGGGTCGTAGACGGGCCTTTAATGGAAATCGGACATTTTATGGGCTGACCATAACGGGCCGTTAATAGGCCGTATTTGGTGATGCTATGAAAATGGCCCAACAGACTAACAGTCCACAAATGGGCCGACTGTAACGACGGGCTGAATTTGGCCCACAAGCAGAAAATGACAGTAACGGGCCGTAAGTAACCGAATGTTGCAAATGAGCCCAAGAATAAATGGGCCATCAGAAGGCCGAAAGTTAACTTGGGGGCCGTTAATGGGTATAAAGTGATACATTGTTCATTACGGGCCAGTTTCACCACAGGCCGTTAATGGGTGTAAAGTAATACACTGTTCATTACGGGCTAGTTTCAGCACGGGCCGCTAATGGGCCAAGTGTTACAAAGGGCCTCATATGGCCGAAAGACGTCATGGGCTATACCTGGGCCAGAAGTGAAAGCGGGCTGGAATCATATTGGATGGCCCAGATGATGCTACTGGGCCTAATTCAGATAGGGCGTAACAAGCCTTGGGTTAGCGGGCTGTAAATGGGCTATATGCGAACAGGCCATTAACAGGCTTTCCATGGGCCGGCCCGCCAGCTTTGGACCAAGTCAAATGGGACAGCCTTTTCACAGGAATGGGCCACTGTTGGGCCGTGCCATGTGTCGACGTATCATAGGCGCCTTCAGTCCAGTGAGTGGATGACATCTGTCCCAACGATGAGCCGACACATGTTTCCTCTAGCCAATGATGATTTTACACATGGAAAATCCCCATTGGTCGGGGTTGTTAACGGGTTATCGGATCGAAAACCCGACCTGATAGCTTAACGGCGTTCCATTATGGTGGATGTGATAGAGGCAAAGGTGTCCCGATGTTTCGATGAGATGGTGGCTATCGTTTTCTGTGGGAGTCGACCTTGACGATCCGACTACGAACGTGCGAGTCGTCGCGCCTTAGCAATCGCTAAACCAACTTCCGAGGGTTATTGACCACGCCGGAGCACGATCAACCTGACCACGAGGGTCTGTTTCCTGCAAGCAAACGAAGAACAAGCAAGAAACTGAGATTGCAATCTGGATATTGCGAATATAAGATGAAAGCTTTATTGATCAAGATGGGGTTCTGTGACGTCTTGGTCTGGTCGTTGGACACAAACGAAGTACGCGAAGTTGCAGCTATGGCGAACTTTTAATCTAAACAAAACCCAAAGTCTAAACGACGCCCTAAGGGCTGTATATATGGAGGAAGAGGGGGGAATTTCGTGGCCCTTGAGGGTGGGGTCCGAAACCAACCCTAACTCTTGTTTCCCCACATATACGGACTCTAAAAATAGCCTATACTTAAGTATCTCGAAATTACATGGGCCTGGCCCATTAATAAGGTGACGCAGCACCTAGAATAGCCTATGAACGAATATTATGAAGTGGCATCTCGTATATTTCGTCCAAGGCTTCATGCACTCCTTATGGCGGCTTCAAAGTCCTGAAATCATCACTTGTAACTCCGTTCTTGATCCCCTTGCGCATGCCATCAACTCCATGTGTGTTCTTGCTCCAATGTTCATCCTTCTCCAAGCTAGGCCCTTCATTTGTAAGCAAAACAAATGTATCCAATTTAGGCAGCATCATAATCTCATGAACATTAGAATCATTACCAAGAAACGAAAGTACCTGGTAATTTAATTGGCGTGCGCGAGCTCTAGTAATTGGTCCAGTATATGTAACAGTAGGGGCTGTGGGTGTAACAATGGTATTGATGTCCTCATGTAACACGTGACGGGTGTAACAATGGAAATCTATCTTTACGCAAATGTAACCAAACAAGATCTCCAGGTGCAAACACAACATGTTTTCTACCCTTATCTCCAGCAAGTTTATATTTAGCATTCATACGCTCAATGTTTTCCTTAGTTAACTCATGCATTTTTAAAATCAATTCAGAACGTTCATTAGCATCAAAATTAACCTTCTCCGAAGATGGAAGAGGCAACAAATCAATAGGTGCACGAGGTAGGAAACCACACACAATTTCAAAAGGGCACATCTTAGTAGTAGAATGCAATGAACGATTATAAGCAAATTCAATATGAGGCAAGCATTCTTCCCACATTTTCTTGTTATTCTTCAAAACAGCCCTAAGCATAGTAGACAATGTTCTATTGACTACTTCAGTTTGTCCATCAGTTTGGGGGTGACAAGTAGTACTAAAAAGCAGCTTAGTCCCCAACTTAGCCCATAAACATCTCCAAAAGTGGCTAAGAAATTTAGTATCACGATCTGAAACAATAGTATTTGGCACACCATGCAAGCGAATAATTTCACGAAAGAACAAATCAGTAACATTAACAGCATCATCGCTTTTATGACAAGGTATAAAGTGTGCCATTTTCGAGAACCTATCCACGACAACAAATATGCTATCCCTCCCCTTCTTTGTTCGAGGTAAACCTAAAACAAAATCCATAGATATATCCTCCCAAGGAACACTAGGTACAGGCAAAGGCATATATAAACCATGAGGATTTAGTCGTGACTTAGCTCTTTGACATGTAGTGCAGCGAGCAACAAAACGCTCAACATCCCGTCTCATCTTTGGCCAAAAGAAATGTGTAGCAAGTATATCCTCCGTCTTCTTGACGCCAAAGTGTCCCATTAATCCTCCTCCATGCGCCTCCTGCAACAACAAAAGACGAACGGAGCTAGCTGGAATGCATAGCTTGTTAGCACGAAACACAAAGCCATCATTGAGAACGAACTTGTTCCAAGTTCTCCCTTCCTTACAATTCTGCAATACGTCTTTAAATTCAGCATCATGAACATATTGATCTTTGATGGTTTCCAAACCAAATATTTTAAAGTCAAGTTGTGAAAGCATAGTATAACGACGAGACAATGCATCAGCAATAACATTTTCTTTACCCTTCTTGTGTTTAATGACATAAGGGAAAGTCTCAATGAATTCAACCCATTTAGCATGTCTACGGTTCAGTTTTGCTTGACTTTTAATGTGTTTCAAAGATTCATGATCAGAATGTATAACAAATTCCTTGGGCCATAAATAATGTTGCCATGTTTCTAAGGTCCGAACAAGAGCATATAATTCTTTATCATAAGTAGAATAGTTCAGACTAGGCCCACTCAATTTTTCAGAAAAGTATGCAACAGGTTTGCCATCTTGTAATAACACACCTCCTAATCCAATTCCACTAGCATCACATTCAAGCTCAAAAGTCTTATTGAAATTAGGAAGTTGGAGCAAAGGAGCATGTGTCAACTTATCTTTCAATACCGTGAAGGCTTCTTCCTGTGCGGTACCCCAAACAAAAGGCACATCCTTCTTTGTAAGCTCGTTGAGAGGTGCAGCAATGGTGCTGAAATCTCTCACAAAACGCCTATAGAAACCAGCGAGGCCAAGGAAACTCCGCACTTGTGTGACCGTTTTGGGCTGCGGCCAACTCTCAATAGCTTCAATCTTGGCTTTATCAACTTCAATTCCCTGTGGAGTAACAACATAGCCAAGAAAAGATACTCGGTCGGTGCAAAAGGTGCACTTTCCAAGGTTACCAAACAAACGTGCATCACGTAGAGCAATAAAAACAGCACGTAAATGTTCCAAATGTTCCTCCAAAGATTTGCTATAAATCAATATGTCATCAAAGTAAACTACCACAAATCGTCCAATGAAAGCATGTAAAACTTCGTTCATTAACCTCATGAAAGTACTAGGTGCATTAGTTAACCCAAAAGGCATGACTAACCACTCATATAATCCAAACTTAGTTTTAAATGCTGTTTTCCATTCATCTCCCAATTTCATACGAATTTGATGGTATCCACTACGCAAATCAATTTTGGAGAATATTGTAGAGCCACTCAATTCATCAAGCATATCATCTAGCCTAGGAATAGGATGACGATAACGAATAGTAATGTTATTAATGCCTCTACAATCAACGCACATACGCGACGTACCATCCTTTTTCGGCACTAAAATGATAGGAACAGCACAAGGACTAAGGGATTCGCGTATATAACCTTTGTCGAGCAGTTCTTGTACTTGATGCATAATCTCCTTCGTCTCCTCTGGATTGGTACGGTATGGTGCACGGTTGGGTAATGATGCACCGGGAATTAAATCAATTTGATGTTCAATCCCTCGAATAGGTGGTAATCCCGGTGGCACGTCTTGTGGAAAGACGTCAGCGAACTCCTGCAAAATGTTAGTGACAGCAGGAGGCAAAGAGGAAGGCACGTCCTCGAATGAAAATAATGCCTCTTTGCACACAAAAGCATAGCAAACAGATTTGCTAAAATCTAGATCATCAATATCAGATTTGGTGGCAAGTAAACATGCACTTTTCAATTTAATTTCAGAAGCAACACTAGATTGTTTATTATTATTAGGCTGCATTTGTTGCTCAAATTCTTTTGCCACAATCTGATTTTCACTCTTATTTTTCTCTTGTTTTGCTTTATTAGCTCTATTAATATCATCTTTCAAAATGGAATCAGGAGTCATAGGAAGCAAAGTAATATTTTTATCCTTATGAACAAGAGTATACTGATTGTTTCTACCATGGTGAACAGAATTTTTATCAAATTGCCATGGTCTACCAAGTAATAAGGAACATGCCTGCATAGGTACCACATCACAATCAACATAATCAGCATATGTAGAGATACTAAAATGCACACAAACAGTACGCGTTACCTTAACCTTGCCGGTGTTGTTGAACCATTGGATGTAGTAAGGATGTGGATGTGGTCTTGTGGTGAGAGATAGCTTCTCCACCATCTCCATGCTAGCCAAGTTGTTGCAACTCCCTCCATCTATGATCACGCGAACAGAACGTTCCTTCACAACTCCCTTTGTATGGAACAAATTATGCCTCTGATTTTGCTCAGCTTGTGTAACCTGCACACTCAAAACACGTTGAGCAACTAAACATTCATACCTGTCAGCATCTTCAGGAGCCATGTATTGCGTCTCATGATCAGAATCGTCTCCACCGTGTTCGTCACGTGTAATAAGAGCCAAAGTCTCCTCATCATAGTCACTAGCGGACTCATACCCACCATCCTCACTAACAATCATCACACGTTTAGATGGGCATTCTCTCGCATAATGACCTCCACCCTTGCAACGTCGACAAATAATATCATGTGTTTGCCCTGTGGATGCCTTGGATGAAGAAGAGCTCTTTGCAGGCCCAGAAGGTGTGCTCTTGGCAGATAGTGGTGATTGTGCCTGCTTTATTGTATCACGGTTGGAGGTGGCAGCCGACGGAGGTGCTTGTGTAGCAGAACGTGTGGAAGTAGATGATGCACGTGGTGTCCATGATGAAGATCGACCTGCAGAAAAGTTAGTCCGCGCCAATGCCTGTCGATCCTGCACTTCACGTTCAGCTTTACAAGCAAGATGGAATAAACGAGTGATATTAGTATAGTCCTTATACTCTAGAATCGTCTGAATCTCTCTATTTAATCCACCCATAAAACATGCAAGCATAGCTTCATTCTCCTCAACAATACCACATCTAATCATGCCAGTTTGTAATTCCTCATAATACTCTTCTACAGAATTTTTTCCCTGTCTTAAGCGCTGCAATTTTTGAAGTAATTCACGTTGATAATATGGTGGAACCCAATGAGTACGCATAGCAGTTTTCAAAGCAGCCCAAGTAGCAGGAATGGGATATAATCTACAATGCTCAGACCACCAAACACATGCAAAACTAGTGAATGCACAAACAGCAGCAGGAACACGTCTCTCCTCGGGATATTGTAAACATGTAAATCGTTGTTCAGTTTCTAACTCCCAAGTAAGATATATATCAGGAACATATCTACCCTCAAATGGTGGAATATTCAATTTTAGTTTAGGGAGATGGTCATGATCTCGTACCTGAGGGTGAGCCCTACCATTGCCATTATTTGCATGTGGACGACCTGGTTGTTGCTGTGCTGGTGGTGGCACGTAGTTCTGATTTTGATCAACCTCATCCTCGTAATCGCCAGCAAAATCATCCTCCTCCGCATCAGCAGCAGGAGCCACAGAAGTAGCAACAGCAGCACCAACAGTTTGGCCAGGTGCAAGAGGGAGACGGCTCGCTCGGCGGAGGGCTGTTTCACGATGTGTAGGTAGTCGTTGTTGTTGTTGTTGTTGTTGTTGTAGAGGTGCGTTAGGCGCAGCCGGTGGTGGTGGTGGAAGACGCGCGAGCAATTCATTAAACCTGTTATCGAGCTTTGTTTCGAACGTCTTCTCCATGCCATCTATCTTCTCCATGGCCTCTTCAAATCTGTTTAGCACATCTTGCACCTGTCCATTCATCATTTGCTGAAATTTATCATGCAACTCCTGATTCGTCATGTTCTCCCAGTCAGTCTCGTCGGCTTGTGATCCTGCCATGGTTAGCAACAATAGAAACACACAAGAATATGATCCTACAGAATACTAACAAGAGGTGGTGGTGGTGTCACAAATCCGTCAAGCAAATCTCAAATTCTTACCAGTTCTTACCCAGCAGCAGGCGGTGATCGGCAACCGTGGTAGTCAAAACTCTCAAAAGCTTGGATAGAGCAATTGCCAGGGAGAGTCAAACGCACGACGTAGATGTATGTGGAGCTGGGAAGGCTTATAGTATGGTAGCAAAAAGGGTCAGCAATAATCAATTCAGAGATGCAAAGTTGAATAAACGCTCAACGACGGTACTGTGCTGGTCCTAGGCTAGACCGTGCTAGAGACGCGAGCCTAGAACACTAACAAAATCACGGCGCTGCACGTAAATAAGGGAAAAGCACACTCTGGAACTTTTTTTTTCGCTCTCTTTTTTTTTGCGCTCTTTTTTTTTGCGCTCCTCTTTTTTTTTTGCTAAAAATCACTATAATGGCGAGTGTCTCAAAACTCTTCCCTCGTCAAACTGGTAGGATGGCACGAAATTTTTTTTGTTCACTTTTTTTTTCGGAAATCAGGGCAGCGACGACGAAAAAGTGCGACAAAAAATCACTATGATGGCACGTGGCTCAAAAGACTCAGAAAAGCCTAAAAATAGGATAGGGAGAAAATTTTATTGCCCGTGAAAATTTTGGCCTAAAAACTGCCCGGGGGTCTCCAGACTCTTTTTTTTTTCGAGACCTACGCAGGCAAGGAAACACGAAACGGAATTTACATTGGTCTCAACAACAAACCTAATATGAGAAGAACTCGGATTGGTGGTGGATATATGGTTGTGGTATATGGCAGCGGTGGTGGTATATGGTAGCGGTGGTGGAATATGGATACGGATTGGTGGTGGTATATGGATACGGATTCAGAGCGGTGGCGGATCAGCAATGGAGGTAGATGGGCGATGATGATGGTACGGCGGCGGCGTGACAACTTATGACCAGAACTCGAAACTCTAAAAGACTAGACTCTAAGACCAGCAACTTGACACGACGATGCAACCGCAAATTCAACAAAGCAAAAACCCTAAAAAGATTATGCAAAGGCTCAGATTGGTTCGGATATGATGAACTAACCCTAATTTTTTTTGTGTGGCTTTTTGGTGGACTGTAGGTATGAAGAACAGACTCGATCTAATCTACGAAAAACTGTAAAATCTCACCGAGCAACCTGGAAATCTGATACCACTTGATAGAGGCAAAGGTGTCCCGATGTTTCGATGAGATGGTGGCTATCGTTTTCTGTGGGAGTCGACCTTGACGATCCGACTACGAACGTGCGAGTCGTCGCGCCTTAGCAATCGCTAAACCAACTTCCGAGGGTTATTGACCACGCCGGAGCACGATCAACCTGACCACGAGGGTCTGTTTCCTGCAAGCAAACGAAGAACAAGCAAGAAACTGAGATTGCAATCTGGATATTGCGAATATAAGATGAAAGCTTTATTGATCAAGATGGGGTTCTGTGACGTCTTGGTCTGGTCGTTGGACACAAACGAAGTACGCGAAGTTGCAGCTATGGCGAACTTTTAATCTAAACAAAACCCAAAGTCTAAACGACGCCCTAAGGGCTGTATATATGGAGGAAGAGGGGGGAATTTCGTGGCCCTTGAGGGTGGGGTCCGAAACCAACCCTAACTCTTGTTTCCCCACATATACGGACTCTAAAAATAGCCTATACTTAAGTATCTCGAAATTACATGGGCCTGGCCCATTAATAAGGTGACGCAGCACCTAGAATAGCCTATGAACGAATATTATGAAGTGGCATCTCGTATATTTCGTCCAAGGCTTCATGCACTCCTTATGGCGGCTTCAAAGTCCTGAAATCATCACTTGTAACTCCGTTCTTGATCCCCTTGCGCATGCCATCAACTCCATGTGTGTTCTTGCTCCAATGTTCATCCTTCTCCAAGCTAGGCCCTTCATTTGTAAGCAAAACAAATGTATCCAATTTAGGCAGCATCATAATCTCATGAACATTAGAATCATTACCAAGAAACGAAAGTACCTGGTAATTTAATTGGCGTGCGCGAGCTCTAGTAATTGGTCCAGTATATGTAACAGTAGGGGCTGTGGGTTACATGTTGTGGGTGTTACATCCGTCACGTGTCGGTAACCCTTGACGAAAGGACTTCTATGACGCGCGATTTATCGTCATGGAAGTGGACACTTTCGTGATGATAATTTTGGTAATGTCATGGAACACTTCTACGACAGCACAGGTATGACTATCTTGATTCTGTCATAAATTTGTCATGGATGTACATGCATGACAAAAAACGCGACCTACTGTGACAAACACGTATCATCACGGAAGCGTATTTTTTTGTAGTGGTAAGATCATGTTTTGACGTATCAATCAGATTCCAGTGAAAACAATTTTTATTCGGTATCGCCTTTATTCATAGATTGATGCCGTCTCCTTAGTTGTCTCATTCACACACCTTGGCACAAATTGCCAGGGGCTCTATATGGCCACACATGTGTCGCCAAACAAAAGCCAGAATAGTTTTATAGAACAATTCGGCGTCCCAAGCTTACCATTATATGCATCGGCTCCGAATCATGTCTTTGGTCAATAGTTGGGTTGCCCGGCTCCTGTGTTTGCTACCTTACATTCCATTTGTTCGTCTAGGGTAGTAAAGGGAGAACTACTGCAGTCATGTTTCTGGTTTGTCCGGTCAAGCACCTCAGTAGAGAAAGCTGAAAACTGATTGTCATGATGCGGCGAGAGCTGGTCAGCCATTCGGTGACTTACTAAAATCTTAGAGATTGTTTCCATATTATACGAAGGACCGTTTTTCTGGTCACATACATAAAGCTCAAAGGACTTACTAAATATTCACCCTCTATCAAGCGGGCACCCTCTAGAACGTCCTCTAAATAGCGCTCCAGCGTCTGGTGGTTCTTTCCTCCAGGAGGGCCCTCGACAGCCACTTCGGCGGCCTTCATCTTCACCCGGTGCATCTTGATGTGGGCGAAGGCCATCCGTGCACCTTCTATGCACACCGAGCGCTTAACTGTGTCGATTAGGGGCACTACATCGACAAGTCACTGCGCCAGGCCGAAATAACTGCTCGGAATGGGTTCGGCTGGCCATAGCCGAACTATGACGTCCTTCATGGCCGCTCCAGACATATTATGCAACTCGGCCCACTGCGCCATTTGGTCGTTCAGCAGCGTCGGGCGCTCCCGCGCTGCGAACTATGACTAGAACAACTTCTCCGTCGGATGCCGCTCCTGAGCCTGGAAGAATTGTGTGGTGTCGGAAGATCCGCACTCTTCGGTGGCACTCTTCGGAAGATCCACAAAAGCATCTGGAGAACTCCACACTCGATTAAGCAAGGCATATCTCTAATCGCCAAACTTAGTTTGCAAAAGAAAAGGCTTACCAGCCGCTATTTATCCGGTGTGCCGGTCCTCCTCGCGAGCCACCCTACATTCGGACCGCGCCTCTTTAGCCTCCTCGCGGGCCTTGGTGAGTTTGGTTTCTTTGGCTTTATTATCCTCCTCGAGGGACTTGCACTTGCGGGCAGCGTCCTTGAGCTCTTGCTCTACTATAGCTACCCGCTCCTCGACCTGGCACCGGGTGGCCTGTTCGGCCTTCAAATCTGCAGCCACTTTATCGGCGGCCGCATTGCTCACTCTCGCTTGCTCCTTGGCCCGAGCAAGTTCACCCCTGTGGGTCTGGACCTCAGCAGCACCATATGCAATTTCACACATAACAGAGACTAAGTTTCAACTTTGCATTCGCACATTCATATAGACAGAAACGGGATGTTCGCAGCATACCCTGTGCCTTGTCGAGCCGTTTGTTAATAAGGACAATGTCCTCATCGGCCTGGTTCAGTTGCCGTTTTAGTTTGGAAACCTCCGCAGCCTTGGCGGTTGCCGCTAACAGTGAAGCCTATTTTTTCAGCCAAATAAGTATCTTAGTTCCCGCAGATATATATATATATAGATCCTCTGTTCGCCCTTCTTCATGGGCCGACCAGAGTGTCAGGGGCTACTATCTATTTACAGGCATATTTTCCATATGGAAAGTGGCTATAGACATTACATCACATACCTCGAATCCTGTTAGCAGGCTCATAAAGGCTTCATTCAGCCCGCTTCTAGCGGACTGAATCTTCTCAACCACTGTACCTACGGTGCTCCTCCAAGATGGACGCACTCCGCATTTCGTCCCTCGGCATATTCGGCACCTCCGAATTCATTAAGATCGCCGCAAGAATAGGCGCTCCCCGTTCCCTTGAAGGGGGCTGCTCACTCGACTCTGGATCCGCCTCCGGAGCGGTATTCAGCCGGGGGCCGTACAATCCAGGGCCCCCATCCCCGGCCTTCACGGGGGTCGCGCCCCTCGTGTCCTCAACAGCCGAGGTATTACCCTCCGGTGCCTATTCATGGTCCCCTGCACCTCTCGACGATCCATAAAAATCCTCTGGGATGACACCTCGACGTCATCCGCCCTAGGGGGCGAGGAAATTTGTGGAGGCGTGTCGCTCTCCATCATCTCCGGCGGCAAATCCCCTGACAAGGAGGATTGTTGAGGGAGATCGTGGGTCAGACTAAAACACATGATTTAATATTATTCTCACAATTCATAACGGAGTGGATGTATGTAAAGCGTCCTCAGGCACTTACAATTCCGCAAGGGGCTTGGTCTGGGAGCGGGGCTTGGGGATATCCTCCATGCCCGAATCTGAGTCGTCTGAAAGGGATAACTTTCCCCTCTTAGATGCCCTCGCCTCCGGGTGTGCGGAAGCCGCCCTCTTTTTTCCTTTGAGAGGAGGGTTATCTTGTTCCTCCTCCTCCTCCTCCTCCTCCACCTCCTTGTCCTCGTTTTCGTCTCCCTCGTGAGAGGAGGGAGCCTCGGTCCCTCCGGACATAGCTTCTGAGGTACCATTGTGGTGGGGGCACTTTCGGCCTCCTTGTTCTTCTTCTTCTTGTCCTTCTTTACCGGCACCTCGTATGGCATCGGGAACAACATCCTCATTGGGATAGGATCGGCTGAGCCTTCGGGAAGGGGGGCCGGACACCTGATCCGCTCCACCTTCTTTGTCCAGACCTGTTTAAAGGATGGAATGGTTAGTGAATCCCCTTGATTAACAAACCAAGTTATAGGCGGAAGCTTAGCCCTTACCAGGGGGCGGATGGTTGCAATCAAGACCAACGTCTTCAGACGTCTCCGGGCACGACTTTTGAGATTTAAAGAGGAATTTCCAGATTTCTTTGTGTGTCGTGCCGAAGAATTGTTGCGGAGTTCGCGGCCCTTTTGTATTAAGCTCCCATAGACGGAGAGGTCGTCGCTGGCAGGGAAGGGTTCGACGGATGAGCATCACCTGAATCACGTCAGTGAGGCGGGTGTTCTTCTCTATGATACTTTTGATGCGCTTTTACAGCATCAGCACCTCATCGGTCGATCCCCAGTCTGGACCCTTGTTGGTCCATGACGCGAGTCGTAGAGGGGGTCCGGATCTAAATGCGGGAGTGCCAGCCCACTTGGTACTGCGGGGTTCAGTGATATAGAACCACTCATGCTGCCATGTCTTGACGGTATCCACAAAGGCCCCTTTAGGCCAAATAGCGTGAGGAAGCTTGCTCACCATGGCCCCGCTGCAATCCGCGTGCTCCCCGTCGACCACCTTCGGCTTCACGTTGAAAATCTTGACCCACAGGCTGAAGTGTGGGGGGATCCAGAGAAATGCCTCGCACATGACGATGAACGTCGAGATATGGAGGAAGGAGTTCGGGGCTAGATCGTGAAAATCTAGCCCATAGTAGAACATGAGGCCGCGAACAAAGGGGTGAAGGGGAAACCCTTACCCGCGGAGGAAGTGGGGGTGAACTTGACCCTCTCGCCAGGCTCTGGAGTAGGGATGACTTGCCCCCTTTGAAGGAAGCATGTGTGCGATTTCCGCGGTTAAGTACCTTACCTCCCGGAGTCCCTGGATATCCTTCTTCGTCAAGGAAGAGGCCACCCACTTGCCTTGAGAGCCAGATCCGGACATGCTAGGGGAACGTGGTGGCAATGGAGAAAGATTGAGACTTGGGTGCTGGAGCTCAAAGATGGGAAGGCTAAGGAAGGAGAAGGCGTGGGGTAAAAGATGGGTTCTTATCCCTTTATAAAGGGAACGAATATCAAACGATCTCGCACAAGCCTTGAAATTTTCCTATTCCCAAGGGGTCGAGCGGTTGGAACGGTTGGATTACCCAAGCCCTCATTGATGAAAATCCCACAACAAGGGGACATGATCTCTGCTCTGACAAGACGTGCCACTGGTCATTGCTTCTCGAAACGCAAAACGGGAGGCTGAAAAAACGGTTCAAAATAATAATAAGGCCAGGATTCAATGCCTCGCCGAAAAAGCTGTCAGAAGACATAACCTATTTTTGTTTAAGTATTTTTCCCTCACGGTTCAGGGTTGTAACTATAGTATAGAGCCGGATATAGTTCTTTTGATCAACTACTTTGGATTATTCGGAGGAGGAACCCACCTTGCAATGCCGAAGACAATCTGCGCATTGGACACATCGTCATTGAAGCCTGGTTCAGGGGCTACTGAGTGAGTCCTGGATTAGGGGGTCCCTAGGCGTCCGGGCTATGTGACGTGGGCCGGACTGGTGGGCCATGAAGATACAAGATAGAAGGCTTCCCCCATGTTCGGATGGGACTCTCCTTGGCGTGGAAGTCAAGCTTGGTGTCCGGATATGAAGATTCCTTTCTCTGTAAACCGACCCTGTACAACCCTAGCCCCCTCCGGTGTCCATATAAACCGGAGGGTTTAGTTGGTAGAGGCAATCATAATCATACAAGCTAGACATCAAGGGTTTAGCCATTACGATCTCTAGGTAGACAAATTCTTGTAACCCCTATACTCGTCAATGTCAATCAAGCAGGAAGTAGGGTATTACCTCCATCAAGAGGGCCTGAACCTGGGTAAACATCGTGTCCCCTGCCTCCTGTTACCTTCGATCCTTAGACACACAATCTGGGACCCCTACTCGAGATCTGCCGGTTTTCACACCGACACCAAGCCCAGGCAACGTCAGTTGCCATGCGGCCCGTGTGCACCCACTCGGTGGATGTGACCTCAGCATGAGCAGACCCCTCGGTGGAGGCCCTTGTCAGCGATTCTCCTACTTTGACTTTGGTCAGGGTGGGCCCCTCCTGGTGGACCCTACCTTGCTGGATCTCCTCTTCTCCCTTGGCGGGGGATGAAGCATGATCCTCCTCATCTCTTTGGGCGGGCAAAACCTGCCCCATGCCTTCGCGTCGAGGGGCTCGGCCGTGGGCTGGCACGGGATCCCCTATCCTATCCCCCGCCGGACCCATGCTTGCCAAAGACCTCGGAGCCATCGTGTGCTTGGTTCATTTGGCCCATTGGATGAGGGGTTCTTCGTCTCTACCAAGTCAACAAAACAATACTGAGTCAACAAGTATCAAGTGCATAATGCCTCAACGGGAAGCTTAGTTATTCTCCTTACTCTAGGTCCACGAGCATGGAGCTGAGCTCGTATGCTGTAGGTGGTGGGGTCGCCCTGCCCCTCTTTAGAGTTGGAGGAGTGGTGCTTCCGACAGCTTTGAGCTTGTCAGTGGGGCCGAGGTCCCTGGCGGGATCAAGCTTTGTGAAGAAGCTACGCTGGAATGGGGGATAGGATCAACGCCAATGGCAGCACATCGCTTGGCGTGGTGAGTCTATCTTGGCCTCCGACAGGCGAGTAGATTGGCGGCGTACCACCTCTTCCTGGTTACCCCTAGAGGTGGTCTCCTCCACCCTCTTTGTTACTACCGAGGAGGCAGGGGCGATGTCCCCTGGCTGGTCCGCTTGAGAGGACGTTGATCTGGATCTGGCGCTGGGGCTTGAGGACCCGTTGCGAGCCATCCTCCTCCGCCTGAAGCTGCCCTACTTCATCAGCTCCACCTTCCTCTTGGGCCTCTGCTGCCGTGACATGATGGATTCCAGTCCTGGCAGGGTGAAGCCGGCAACCTCCTCCGCATCGTGCTCCTCGCTCCCTTCGTCAGAAGAACCTTCACCTCAGCACCCTCCTCCCCCTCTTCTTCTCCGGGCCTCGTTACTCCAGCAGCCTTGAGTGCTCTGTCCTCTGCAATTCGCTTTGCGATGAACGCTGCTTCTGTAGGGGAGGTGTGCTTGAAAAGATCATTCTCCACCCTGGAACCCCTTTCTTCCAAGCCGAAGACCCACTCTATTTCAACATCTAGTTTAGGCATTCCCAATCAGCTGCAACTCCGTAGGCATTGCAATCCGACATCCATTTCAGAATCTGGTCCCGAGCAGAGTTGAGATGCAGTGGGACAACCCTTGCCAGCAGATGGAGTGGCCCTAGGCTGCCGAAAAGCTGTTTGCACAGCCAGTTGTGGTCGTATATCGGTAAGTTGTTGATGGGGCCTGGGTAAAGGCACATCCTGTCAGCGGAATTGCCATATTCCCATGCAAACCTATCCCTCTTCTACAACGGTGCGACACAGCGCCAGAGCAAGTCGGCCCCCACCTGCTTGATGGTTAGACCGACAGCTTTGAGGCGAGCAATCCTGTTCAGCAGCATGCGGAGCCATTCATCAGTGAGGCCCCACTTGCTCCAGTCGCTGCCGCGTATGACGCATTCAGTCTGCGCCGCACAGAACTCCGGAGTGTCCTTGTCTTGAATCGAAGACCAATTTGCCCTCCATTCCTCACACCTGCTGCGCTACTGGTCAGGGAGATAATCCCATTCATCCTTCTTGCCCTGGGGAATCTAGCTTATGTTTCCCGAGCGGTGAGATTTGTCTTCAACCCATAGGACGAAGAAGTGCCTAAACAGGTCCACGTTGGGGGTGACTCCAACAAAGTTCTCGCCCAGATGGGTAAAGATTGCCATGAACGCCATTGCATTGGGCGTGAAATATAGAAGGTGAAATCCATACATCGTCAGCATGGCAACAAAGAAATCAGAAAAGGGGGAGGTGAGGCCGTAGAGGAAGTACGCATAGAAGAAGCGGTACGAATCCGATGGCACCTTGGCCCCCTCCGGCAAGACCACGGGCGCTCCATGCCCTTTCAGAACTTCCCTCCCCCACATATATGCGTACTTCATGATTGGAGCGTTACCATCCAAGTTTGACTGGAAGAATACCACGTCTTCCTGTCGCTTCTTTTCCAGCACCTCCGCCCTTTTCTTCCTCCCTTCCACCACGACATCTTTTGCGGTGGCCGCCCGCTTCCCCTATGAATTTCCCTTCTTTCGTCCCAGCTCTTGGGCTCACGGAATGGGCAAAGGATCTAGCTGAGATTTGCGGGGCAGATGTTGGCGATGGGACCAGTTGCTTGGTTTGAGGAAGAAGATGAAGGAAAGAGAAACATATATGAATGAGCAGCGCACCTTCGCGTTGCCTTTTTATTGGGAACTGGCGTAGGGGTTGGCTCTGTTTGGGGCCAAACCCAACGTGCCCAGCGACACATATGGCTCAGGACTGGGGGCTTCTGTCGTGGTACACAATCAGGAGTGTGTTTCCCCTGACTTGTGCATGGACAAAAAGCCTCCACCCCGGCAGCCAGAGCCTAATGAAGGAATCGCTACTTCAGCACACTAAGCAAGGCCAAGCCAGATAAATAGCTCTTTGTGAGATCAAGGAGTGGATCAAGAAGACCAAGTCAGTATACGAGATAGTAGAACACCACCTTCGGAAGACCTTCCTTGCCGGGCTGGAGAGCCTAGCCATGTCGAGGTTGGCCCAGGGACAAGTCCAAGATTTCCCCGGCAGGCTTGTCGGGTCTAGTTCTTCATTAATGTATTCACTCCCCAAAAAAAATTCACTTTGTAAAAATTTTCAAACTCTTTAGTGTTATGCACCCATTCCTTCTAAGATGTGGAAGTGTTAGCACGGGTGCCGACTCTAGCTTACTGCATGTTTGCGAAGTCTAGGATATTTAGCTCACATCATAACACATAGAATCTTTTCTCATCGAGAGGCTTGGTGAAAATATCAGCGAGATTGTCTTCGGTCTTGACGTTGTTGATAACAATATCCTCTCGAGAAACATGATCACGAACAAAATGTTGTCTGATGGCAATGTGCTTTGTGCGAGAATGCTGCACAGGATTGTGTGCAATTTTGATGGCACTCTCATTATCACCATATAGAGGGATATGCTTGACCTTGATGCCATAATCCTTCAGTGTCTGCTTCATCCACAATAACTGAGTGCAACAATGATAGAGGCAAAGGTGTCCCGATGTTTCGATGAGATGGTGGCTATCGTTTTCTGTGGGAGTCGACCTTGACGATCCGACTACGAACGTGCGAGACGTCGCGCCTTAGCAATCGCTAAACCAACTTCCGAGGGTTATTGACCACGCTGGAGCACGATCAACCTGACCACGAGGGTCTGTTTCCTGCAAGCAAACGAAGAACAAGCAAGAAACTGAGATTGCAATCTGGATATTGCGAATATAAGATGAAAGCTTTATTGATCAAGATGGGGTTCTGTGACGTCTTGGTCTGGTCGTTGACACAAACGAAGTACGCGAAGTTGCAGCTATGGCGAACTTTTAATCTAAACAAAACCCAAAGTCTAAACGACGCCCTAAGGGCTGTATATATGGAGGAAGAGGGGAAATTTCGTGGCCCTTGAGGGTGGGGTCCGAAACCAACCCTAACTCTTGTTTCCCCACATATACGGACTCTAAAAATAGCCTATACTTAAGTATCTCGAAATTACATGGGCCTGGCCCATTAATAAGGTGACGTAGCACCTAGAATAGCCTATGAACGAATATTATGAAGTGGCATCTCGTATATTTCGTCCAAGGCTTCATGCACTCCTTATGGCGGCTTCAAAGTCCTGAAATCATCATTTGTAACTCCGTTCTTGATCCCCTTGCGCATGCCATCAACTCCATGCGTGTTCTTGCTCCAATGTTCATCCTTCTCCAAGCTAGGCCCTTCATTTGTAAGCAAAACAAATGTATCCAATTTAGGCAGCATCATAATCTCATGAACATTAGAATCATTACCAAGAAACGAAAGTACCTGGTAATTTAATTGGCGTGCGCGAGCTCTAGTAATTGGTCCAGTATATGTAACAGTAGGGGCTGTGGGTGTAACAATGGTATTGATGTCCTCATAATCCTCCCCTTCTTGAAATGAAGTCGTCCTCGACGTAAACTCATCTTCCTCACCCAAATAAGGCTTCAAATCTGCAATGTTAAAAGTGGGACTAACCCTAAAATCTGCAGGTAGCTCAAGTTTATATGCATTATCATTTATTTTCTCTAACACCTTAAAAGGACCATCAGCACGTGGCATTAGCTTTGATTTGCGCAGATTAGGAAATCTATCTTTACGCAAATGTAACCAAACAAGATCTCCAGGTGCAAACACAACATGTTTTCTACCCTTATCTCCAGCAAGTTTATATTTAGCATTCATACGCTCAATGTTTTCCTTAGTTAACTCATGCATTTTTAAAATCAATTCAGAACGTTCTTTAGCATCAAAATTAACCTTCTCCAAAGATGGAAGAGGCAACAAATCAATAGGTGCACGAGGTAGGAAACCATACACAATTTCAAAAGGGCACATCTTAGTAGTAGAATGCAATGAACGATTATAAGCAAATTCAATATGAGGCAAGCATTCTTCCCACATTTTCTTGTTATTCTTCAAAACAGCCCTAAGCATAGTAGACAATGTTCTATTGACTACTTCAGTTTGTCCATCAGTTTGGGGGTGACAAGTAGTACTAAAAAGCAGCTTAGTCCCCAACTTAGCCCATAAACATCTCCAAAAGTGGCTAAGAAATTTAGTATCACGATCTGAAACAATAGTATTTGGCACACCATGCAAGCGAATAATTTCACGAAAGAACAAATCAGCAACATTAACAGCATCATCGCTTTTATGACAAGGTATAAAGTGTGCCATTTTCGAGAACCTATCCACGACAACAAATATGCTATCCCTCCCCTTCTTTGTTCGAGGTAAACCTAAAACAAAATCCATAGATATATCCTCCCAAGGAACACTAGGTACAGGCAAAGGCATATATAAACCATGAGGATTTAGTCGTGACTTAGCTCTTTGACATGTAGTGCAGCGAGCAACAAAACGCTCAACATCCCGTCTCATCTTTGGCCAAAAGAAATGTGTAGCAAGTATATCCTCCGTCTTCTTGACGCCAAAGTGTCCCATTAATCCTCCTCCATGCGCCTCCTGCAACAACAAAAGACGAACGGAGCTAGCTGGAATGCATAGCTTGTTAGCACGAAACACAAAGCCATCGTTGAGAACAAACTTGTTCCAAGTTCTCCCTTCCTTACAATTCTGCAATACATCTTTAAATTCAGCATCATGAACATATTGATCTTTGATGGTTTCCAAACCAAATATTTTAAAGTCAAGTTGTGAAAGCATAGTATAACGACGAGACAATGCATCAGCAATAACATTTTCTTTACCCTTCTTGTGTTTAATGACATAAGGGAAAGTCTCAATGAATTCAACCCATTTAGCATGTCTACGGTTCAGTTTTGTTTGACTTTTAATGTGTTTCAAAGATTCATGATCAGAATGTATAACAAATTCCTTGGGCCATAAATAATGTTGCCATGTTTCTAAGGTCCGAACAAGAGCATATAATTCTTTATCATAAGTAGAATAGTTCAGACTAGGCCCACTCAATTTTTCAGAAAAGTATGCAACAGGTTTGCCATCTTGTAATAACACACCTCCTAATCCAATTCCACTAGCATCACATTCAAGCTCAAAAGTCTTATTGAAATTAGGAAGTTGGAGCAAAGGAGCCTGTGTCAACTTATCTTTCAATACCGTGAAGGCTTCTTCCTGTGCGGTACCCCAAACAAAAGGCACATCCTTCTTTGTAAGCTCGTTGAGAGGTGCAGCAATATTGCTGAAATCTCTCACAAAACGCCTATAGAAACCAGCGAGGCCAAGGAAACTCCGCACTTGTGTGACCGTTTTGGGCTGCGGCCAACTCTCAATAGCTTCAATCTTGGCTTTATCAACTTCAATTCCCTGTGGAGTAACAACATAGCCAAGAAAAGATACTCGGTCGGTGCAAAAGGTGCACTTTCCAAGGTTACCAAACAAACGTGCATCACGTAGAGCAATAAAAACAGCACGTAAATGTTCCAAATGTTCCTCCAAAGATTTGCTATAAATCAATATGTCATCAAAGTAAACTACCACAAATCGTCCAATGAAAGCACGTAAAACTTCGTTCATTAACCTCATGAAAGTACTAGGTGCATTAGTTAACCCAAAAGGCATGACTAACCACTCATATAATCCAAACTTAGTTTTAAATGTTGTTTTCCATTCATCTCCCAATTTCATACGAATTTGATGGTATCCAGTACGCAAATCAATTTTGGAGAATATTGTAGAGCCACTCAATTCATCAAGCATATCATCTAGCCTAGGAATAGGATGACGATAACGAATAGTAATGTTATTAATGCCTCTACAATCAACGCACATACGCGACGTACCATCCTTTTTCGGCACTAAAATGATAGGAACAGCACAAGGACTAAGGGATTCGCGTATATAACCTTTGTCGAGCAGTTCTTGTACTTGACGCATAATCTCCTTCGTCTCCTCTGGATTGGTACGGTATGGTGCACCGTTGGGTAATGATGCACCAGGAATTAAATCAATTTGATGTTCAATCCCTCGAATAGGTTGTAATCCCGGTGGCACGTCTTGTGGAAAGACGTCAGCGAACTCCTGCAAAATGTTAGTGACAGCAGGAGGCAAAGAGGAAGGCACGTCCTCGAATGAAAATAATGCCTCTTTGCACACAAAAGCATAGCAAACAGATTTGCTAAAATCTAGATCATCAATATCAGATTTGCTGGCAAGTAAACATGCACTTTTCAATTTAATTTCAGAAGCAACACTACATTGTTTATTATTATTAGGCTGCATTTGTTGCTCAAATTCTTTTGCCACAATCTGATTTTCACTCTTATTTTTCTCTTGTTTTGCTTTATTAGCTCTATTAATATCATCTTTCAAAATGGAATCAGGAGTCATAGGAAGCAAAGTAATATTTTTATCCTTATGAACAAGAGTATACTGATTGTTTCTACCATGGTGAACAGAATTTTTATCAAATTGCCATGGTCTACCAAGTAATAAGGAACATGCTTGCATAGGTACCACATCACAATCAACATAATCAGCATATGTAGAGATACTAAAATGCACACGAACAGTACGTGTTACCTTAACCTTGCCGCTGTTGTTGAACCATTGGATGTAGTAAGGATGTGGATGTGGTCTTGTGGTGAGAGATAGCTTCTCCACCATCTCCATGCTAGCCAAGTTGTTGCAACTCCCTCCATCTATGATCACGCGAACAGAACGTTCCTTCACAACTCCCTTTGTATGGAACAAATTATGCCTCTGATTTTGCTCAGCTTGTGTAACCTGTACACTCAAAACACGTTGAGCAACTAAACATTCATACCTGTCAGCATCTTTAGGAGCCATGTATTGCGTCTCATGATCAGAATCGTCTCCACCGTGTTCGTCACGTGTAATAAGAGCCAAAGTCTCCTCATCATAGTCACTAGCGGACTCATACCCACCATCCTCACTAACAATCATCACACGTTTAGATGGGCATTCTCTCGCATAATGACCTCCACCCTTGCAACGTCGACAAATAATATCATGTGTTTGCCCTGTGGATGCCATGGATGAAGAAGAGCTCTTTGCAGGCCCAGAAGGTGTGCTCTTGGCAGATAGTGGTGATTGTGCCTGCTTTATTGTATCACGGTTGGAGGTGGCAGCCGACGGAGGCGCTTGTGTAGCAGAACGTGTGGAAGTAGATGATGCACGTGGTGTCCATGATGAAGATCGACCTGCAGAAAAGTTAGTCCGCGCCAATGCCTGTCGATCCTGCACTTCACGTTCAGCCTTACAAGCAAGATGGAATAAACGAGTGATATTAGTATAGTCCTTATACTCTAGAATCGTCTGAATCTCTCTATTTAATCGACCCATAAAACGTGCAAGCATAGCTTCATTCTCCTCAACAATACCACATCTAATCATGCCAGTTTGTAATTCCTGATAATACTCTTCTACAGAATTTTTTCCCTGTCTTAAGCGCTGCAATTTTTGAAGTAATTCACGTTGATAATATGGTGGAACCCAACGAGTACGCATAGCAGTTTTCAAAGCAGCCCAAGTAGCAGGAATGGGATATAATCTACAATGCTCAGACCACCAAACACATGCAAAACTAGTGAATGCACAAACAGCAGCAGGAACACGTCTCTCCTCGGGATATTGTAAACATGTAAATCGTTGTTCCGTTTCTAACTCCCAAGTAAGATATATATCAGGAACATATCTACCCTCAAATGGTGGAATATTCAATTTTAGTTTAGGGAGATGGTCATGATCTCATACCTGAGGGTGAGCCCTACCATTGCCATTATTTGAATGTGGACGACCTGGTTGTTGCTGTGCTGGTGGTGGCACGTAGTTCTGATTTTGATCAACCTCATTGATAGAGGCAAAGGTGTCCCGATGTTTCGATGAGATGGTGGCTATCGTTTTCTGTGGGAGTCGACCTTGACGATCCGACTACGAACGTGCGAGTCGTCGCGCCTTAGCAATCGCTAAACCAACTTCCGAGGGTTATTGACCACGCCGGAGCACGATCAACCTGACCACGAGGGTCTGTTTCCTGCAAGCAAACGAAGAACAAGCAAGAAACTGAGATTGCAATCTGGATATTGCAAATATAAGATGAAAGCTTTATTGATCAAGATGGGGTTCTGTGACGTCTTGGTCTGGTCGTTGGACACAAACGAAGTACGCGAAGTTGCAGCTATGGCGAACTTTTAATCTAAACAAAACCCAAAGTCTAAACGACGCCCTAAGGGCTGTATATATGGAGGAAGAGGGGGGAATTTCGTGGCCCTTGAGGGTGGGGTCCGAAACCAACCCTAACTCTTGTTTCCCCACATATACGGACTCTGAAAATAGCCTATACTTAAGTATCTCGAAATTACATGGGCCTGGCCCATTAATAAGGTGACGCAGCACCTAGAATAGCCTATGAACGAATATTATGAAGTGGCATCTCGTATATTTCGTCCAAGGCTTCATGCACTCCTTATGGCGGCTTCAAAGTCCTGAAATCATCACTTGTAACTCCGTTCTTGATCCCCTTGCGCATGCCATCAACTCCATGTGTGTTCTTGCTCCAATGTTCATCCTTCTCCAAGCTAGGCCCTTCATTTGTAAGCAAAACAAATGTATCCAATTTAGGCAGCATCATAATCTAATGAACATTAGAATCATTACCAAGAAACGAAAGTACCTGGTAATTTAATTGGCGTGCGCGAGCTCTAGTAATTGGTCCAGTATATGTAACAGTAGGGGCTGTGGGTGTAACAATGGTATTGATGTCCTCATCATCCTCCCCTTCTTGAAATGAAGTCGTCCTCGACGGAAACTCATCTTCCTCACCCAAATAAGGCTTCAAATCTGCAATGTTAAAAGTGGGACTAACCCCAAAATCTGCAGGTAGCTCAAGTTTATATGCATTATCATTTATTTTCTCTAACACCTTAAAAGGACCATCAGCACGTGGCATTAGCTTTGATTTGCGCAGATTAGGAAATCTATCTTTACGCAAATGTAACCAAACAAGATCTCCAGGTGCAAACACAACATGTTTTCTACCCTTATCTCCAGCAAGTTTATATTTAGCATTCATACGCTCAATGTTTTCCTTAGTTAACTCATGCATTTTTAAAATCAATTCAGAACGTTCTTTAGCATCAAAATTAATCTTCTCCGAAGATGGAAGAGGCAACAAATCAATAGGTGCACGAGGTAGGAAACCATACACAATTTCAAAAGGGCACATCTTAGTAGTAGAATGCAATGAACGATTATAAGCAAATTCAATATGAGGCAAGCATTCTTCCCACATTTTCTTGTTATTCTTCAAAACAGCCCTAAGCATAGTAGACAATGTTCTATTGACTACTTCAGTTTGTCCATCAGTTTGGGGGTGACAAGTAGTACTAAAAAGCAGCTTAGTCCCCAACTTAGCCCATAAACATCTCCAAAAGTGGCTAAGAAATTTAGTATCACGATCTGAAACAATAGTATTTGGCACACCATGCAAGCGAATAATTTCACGAAAGAACAAATCGGCAACATTAACAGCATCATCGCTTTTATGACAAGGTATAAAGTGTGCCATTTTCGAGAACCTATCCACGACAACAAATATGCTATCCCTCCCCTTCTTTGTTCGAGGTAAACCTAAAACAAAATCCATAGATATATCCTCCCAAGGAACACTAGGTATAGGCAAAGGCATATATAAACCATGAGGATTTAGTCGTGACTTAGCTCTTTGACATGTAGTGCAGCGAGCAACAAAACGCTCAACATCCCGTCTCATCTTTGGCCAAAAGAAATGTGTAGCAAGTATATCCTCCGTCTTCTTGACGCCAAAGTGTCCCATTAATCCTCCTCCATGCGCCTCCTGCAACAACAAAAGACGAACGGAGCTAGCTGGAATGCATAGCTTGTTAGCACGAAACACAAAGCCATCGTTGAGAACGAACTTGTTCCAAGTTCTCCCTTCCTTACAATTCTGCAATACATCTTTAAATTCAGCATCATGAACATATTGATCTTTGATGGTTTCCAAACCAAATATTTTAAAGTCAAGTTGTGAAAGCATAGTATAACGACGAGACAATGCATCAGCAATAACATTTTCTTTACCCTTCTTGTGTTTAATGACATAAGGGAAAGTCTCAATGAATTCAACCCATTTAGCATGTCTACGGTTCAGTTTTGCTTGACTTTTAATGTGTTTCAAAGATTCATGATCAGAATGTATAACAAATTCCTTGGGCCATAAATAATGTTGCCATGTTTCTAAGGTCCGAACAAGAGCATATAATTCTTTATCATAAGTAGAATAGTTCAGACTAGGCCCACTCAATTTTTCAGAAAAGTATGCAACAGGTTTGCCATCTTGTAATAACACACCTCCTAATCCAATTCCACTAGCATCACATTCAAGCTCAAAAGTCTTATTGAAATTAGGAAGTTGGAGCAAAGGAGCATGTGTCAACTTATCTTTCAATACCGTGAAGGCTTCTTCCTGTGCGGTACCCCAAACAAAAGGCACATCCTTCTTTGTAAGCTCGTTGAGAGGTGCAGCAATGGTGCTGAAATCTCTCACAAAACGCCTATAGAAACCAGCGAGGCCAAGGAAACTCCGCACTTATGTGACCGTTTTGGGCTGCGGCCAACTCTCAATAGCTTCAATCTTGGCTTTATCAATTTCAATTCCCTGTGGAGTAACAACATAGCCAAGAAAAGATACTCGGTCGGTGCAAAAGGTGCACTTTCCAAGGTTACCAAACAAACGTGCATCACGTAGAGCAATAAAAACAGCACGTAAATGTTCCAAATGTTCCTCCAAAGATTTGCTATAAATCAATATGTCATCAAAGTAAACTACCACAAATCGTCCAATGAAAGCACGTAAAACTTCGTTCATTAACCTCATGAAAGTACTAGGTGCATTAGTTAACCCAAAAGGCATGACTAACCACTCATATAATCCAAACTTAGTTTTAAATGCTGTTTTCCATTCATCTCCCAATTTCATACGAATTTGATGGTATCCACTACGCAAATCAATTTTGGAGAATATTGTAGAGCCACTCAATTCATCAAGCATATCATCTAGCCTAGGAATAGGATGACGATAACGAATAGTAATGTTATTAATGCCTCTACAATCCACGCACACACGCGACGTACCATCCTTTTTCGGCACTAAAATGATAGGAGCAGCACAAGGACTAAGGGATTCGCGTATATAACCTTTGTCGAGCAGTTCTTGTACTTGACGCATAATCTCCTTCGTCTCCTCTGGATTGGTACGGTATGGTGCATGGTTGGGTAATGATGCACCGGGAATTAAATCAATTTGATGTTCAATCCCTCGAATAGGTGGTAATCCCGGTGGCACGTCTTGTGGAAAGACGTCAGCGAACTCCTGCAAAATGTTAGTGACAGCAGGAGGCAAAGAGGAAGGCACGTCCTCGAATGAAAATAATGCCTCTTTGCACACAAATGCATAGCAAACAGATTTGCTAAAATCTAGATCATCAATATCAGATTTGGTGGCAAGTAAACATGCACTTTTCAATTTAATTTCAGAAGCAACACTAGATTGTTTATTATTATTAGGCTGCATTTGTTGCTCAAATTCTTTTGCCACAATCTGATTTTCACTCTTATTTTTCTCTTGTTTTGCTTTATTAGCTCTATTAATATCATCTTTCAAAATGGAATCAGGAGTCATAGGAAGCAAAGTAATATTTTTATCCTTATGAACAAGAGTATACTGATTGTTTCTACCATGGTGAACAGAATTTTTATCAAATTGCCATGGTCTACCAAGTAATAAGGAACATGCTTGCATAGGTACCACATCACAATCAACATAATCAGCATATGTAGAGATACTAAAATGCACACGAACAGTACGCGTTACCTTAACCTTGCCGCTGTTGTTGAACCATTGGATGTAGTAAGGATGTGGATGTGGTCTTGTGGTGAGAGATAGCTTCTCCACCATCTCCATGCTAGCCAAGTTGTTGCAACTCCCTCCATCTATGATCACGCGAACAGAACGTTCCTTCACAACTCCCTTTGTATGGAACAAATTATGCCTCTGATTTTGCTCAGCTTGTGTAACCTGCACACTCAAAACACGTTGAGCAACTAAACATTCATACCTGTCAGCATCTTCAGGAGCCATGTATTGCGTCTCATGATCAGAATCGTCTCCACCGTGTTCGTCACGTGTAATAAGAGCCAAAGTCTCCTCATCATAGTCACTAGCGGACTCATACCCACCATCCTCACTAACAATCATCACACGTTTAGATGGGCATTCTCTCGCATAATGACCTCCACCCTTGCAACATCGACAAATAATATCATGTG
The DNA here is from genome assembly GCA_034509565.1 of Triticum monococcum. Classification (NCBI taxonomy): domain Eukaryota; kingdom Viridiplantae; phylum Streptophyta; class Magnoliopsida; order Poales; family Poaceae; genus Triticum; species Triticum monococcum. The sequence continues at coordinate 279,431,941 of CM067844.1, forward strand.
TTTGCCCTGTGGATGCCATGGATGAAGAAGAGCTCTTTGCAGGCCCAGAAGGTGTGCTCTTGGCAGATAGTGGTGATTGTGCCTGCTTTATTGTATCACGGTTGGAGGTGGCAGCCGACGGAGGCGCTTGTGTAGCAGAACGTGTGGAAGTAGATGATGCACGTGGTGTCCATGATGAAGATCGACCTGCAGAAAAGTTAGTCCGCGCCAATGCCTGTCGATCCTGCACTTCACGTTCAGCTTTACAAGCAAGATGGAATAAACGAGTGATATTAGTATAGTCCTTATACTCTAGAATCGTCTGAATCTCTCTATTTAATCCACCCATAAAACGTGCAAGCATAGCTTCATTCTCCTCAACAATACCACATCTAATCATGCCAGTTTGTAATTCCTGATAATACTCTTCTACAGAATTTTTTCCCTGTCTTAAGCGCTGCAATTTTTGAAGTAATTCACGTTGATAATATGGTGGAACCCAACGAGTACGCATAGCAGTTTTCAAAGCAGCCCAAGTAGCAGGAATGGGATATAATCTACAATGCTCAGACCACCAAACACATGCAAAACTAGTGAATGCACAAACAGCAGCAGGAACACGTCTCTCCTCGGGATATTGTAAACATGTAAATCGTTCTTCAGTTTCTAACTCCCAAGTAAGATATATATCAGGAACATATCTACCCTCAAATGGTGGAATATTCAATTTTAGTTTAGGGAGATGGTCATGATCTCGTACCTGAGGGTGAGCCCTACCATTGCCATTATTTGCATGTGGACGACCTGGTTGTTGCTGTGCTGGTGGTGGCACGTAGTTCTGATTTTGATCAACCTCATCCTCGTAATCGCCAGCAAAATCATCCTCCTCCGCATCAGCAGCAGGAGCCACAGAAGTAGCAACAGCAGCACCAATAGTTTGGCCAGGTGCAAGAGGGAGACGGCTCGCTCGGCGGAGGGCTGTTTCACGATGTGTAGGTAGTCGTTGTTGTTATTGTTGTTGTAGAGGTGCGTTAGGCGCAGCCGGTGGTGGTGGTGGAAGACGCGCGAGCAATTCATTAAACCTGTTATCGAGCTTTGTTTCGAACGTCTTCTCCATGCCATCTATCTTCTCCATGGCCTCTTCAAATCTGTTTAGCACATCTTGCACCTGTCCATTCATCATTTGCTGAAATTTATCATGCAACTCCTGATTCGTCATGTTCTCCCAGTCAGTCTCGTCGGCTTGTGATCCTGCCATGGTTAGCAACAATAGAAACACACAAGAATATGATCCTACAGAATACTAACAAGAGGTGGTGGTGGTGTCACAAATCCGTCAAGCAAATCTCAAATTCTTACCAGTTCTTACCCAGCAGCAGGCGGTGATCGGCAACGGTGGTAGTCAAAACTCTCAAAAGCTTGGATAGAGCGATTGCCAGGGAGAGTCAAACGCACGATGTAGATGTATGTGGAGCTGGGAAGGCTTATAGTATGGTAGAAAACAGGGTCAGCAATAATCAATTCAGAGATGCAAAGTTGAATAAACGCTCAACGACGGTGCTGTGCTGGTCCTAGGCTAGACCGTGCTAGAGACGCGAGCCTAGAACACTAACAAAATCACGGCGCTGCACGTAAATAAGGGAAAAGCACATTCTGGAACTTTTTTTTCGCTCTCTTTTTTTTGCGCCCTTTTTTTTTGCGCTCCTCTTTTTTTTTGCGAAAAATCACTATAATGGCGAGTGTCTCAAAACTCTTCCCTCGTCAAACTGGTAGGATGGCACGAAACTTTTTTTGTTCACTTTTTTTTCGGAAATCAGGGCAGCGACGACGAAAAAGTGCGACAAAAAATCACTATGATGGCACGTGGCTCAAAAGACTCAGAAAAGCCTAAAAATAGGATAGGGAAAAAAAATTTTGCCCGTGAAAATTTTGGCCTAAAAATTGCCCGTGAATTTTTTTTTCCCGAGACCTACGCAGGGAAGGAAACACGAAACGAAATTTAGATTGGTCTCAACAACAAACCTAATATGAGAAGAACTCGGATTGGTGGTGGATATATGGTTGTGGTATATGGCAGCGGTGGTGGATATATGGTTGTGGTATATGGATACGGATTGGTGGTGGTATATGGATACGGACTCAGAGCGGTGGCGGATCAGCAATGGAGGTAGATGGGCGATGATGATGGTACGGCGGCGGCGTGACAACTTATGACCAGAACACGAAACTCTAAAAGACTAGACTCTAAGACCAGCAACTTGACACGACGATCCAACCGCAAATTCAACAAAGCAAAAACCCTAAAAAGATTATGCAAAGGCTCAGATTGGTTCGGATATGATGAACTAACCCAATTTTTTTTGTGGCTTTTTCGTGGACTGTAGGTATGAAGAACAGACTCGATCTAATCTACGAAAAACTGTAAAATCTCACCGAGCAACCTGGAAATCTGATACCACTTGATAGAGGCAAAGGTGTCCCGATGTTTCGATGAGATGGTGGCTATCGTTTTCTGTGGGAGTCGACCTTGACGATCCGACTACGAACGTGCGAGACGTCGCGCCTTAGCAATCGCTAAACCAACTTCCGAGGGTTATTGACCACGCCGGAGCAAGATCAACCTGACCACGAGGGTCTGTTTCCTGCAAGCAAACGAAGAACAAGCAAGAAACTGAGATTGCAATCTGGATATTGCGAATATAAGATGAAAGCTTTATTGATCAAGATGGGGTTCTGTGACGTCTTGGTCTGGTCGTTGGACACAAACGAAGTACGCAAAGTTGCAGCTATGGCGAACTTTTAATCTAAACAAAACCCAAAGTCTAAACGACGCCCTAAGGACTGTATATATGGAGGAAGAGGGGGGAATTTCGTGGCCCTTGAGGGTGGGGTCCGAAACCAACCCTAACTCTTGTTTCCCCACATATACGGACTCTAAAAATAGCCTATACTTAAGTATCTCGAAATTATATGGGCCTGGCCCATTAATAAGGTGACGCAACACCTAGAATAGCCTATGAACGAATATTATGAAGTGGCATCTCGTATATTTCGTCCAAGGCTTCATGCACTCCTTATGGCGGCTTCAAAGTCCTGAAATCATCACTTGTAACTCCGTTCTTGATCCCCTTGCGCATGCCATCAACTCCATGTTTGTTCTTGCTCCAATGTTCATCCTTCTCCAAGCTAGGCCCTTCATTTGTAAGCAAAACAAATGTATCCAATTTAGGCAGCATCATAATCTCATGAACATTAGAATCATTACCAAGAAACGAAAGTACCTGGTAATTTAATTGGCGTGCGCGAGCTCTAGTAATTGGTCCAGTATATGTAACAGTAGGGGCTGTGGGTGTAACAATGGTATTGATGTCCTCATCACTCATCCTCATAATCGCCAGCAAAATCATCCTCCTCCGCATCAGCAGCAGGAGCCACAGAAGTAGCAACAGCAGCACCAACAGTTTGGCCAGGTGCAAGAGGGAGACGGCTTGCTCGACGGAGGGCTGTTTCACGATGTATAGGTAGTCGTTGTTGTTGTTGTTGTTGTAGAGGTGCGTTAGGTGCAGCCGGTGGTGGTGGTGGAAGACGCACGAGCAATTTGTTAAACCTGTTATCGAGCTTTGTTTCGAACATCTTCTCCATGCCATCTATCTTCTCCATGGCCTCTTCAAACCTGTTTAGCACATCTTGCACCTGTCCATTCATCATTTGCTGAAATTTATCATGCAACTCCTGATTCGTCATGTTCTCCCAGTCAGTCTCGTCGGCTTGTGATCCTGCCATGGTTAGCAACAATAGAAACACACAAGAATATGATCCTACAGAATACTAACAAGAGGTGGTGGTGGTGTCACAAATCCGTCAAGCAAATCTCAAATTCTTACCAGTTCTTACCCAACAGCAGGCGGTGATCGGCAACCGTGGTAGTCAAAACTCTCAAAAGCTTGGATAGAGCGATTGCCAGGGAGAGTCAAACGCACGATGTAGATGTATGTGGAGCTGGGAAGGCTAATAGTATGGTAGCAAAAAGGGTCAGCAATAATCAATTCAGAGATGCAAAGTTGAATAAACGCTCAACGACGGTACTTTGCTGGTCCTAGGCTAGACCGTGCTAGAGACGCGAGCCTAGAACACTAACAAAATCACGGCGCTGCACGTAAATAAGGGAAAAGCACACTCTGGAACTTTTTTTTTCGCTCTTTTTTTTGCGCTCCTCTTTTTTTTTTGCGAAAAATCACTATAATGGCGAGTGTCTCAAAACTCTTCCCCCGTCAAACTGGTAGGATGGCACGAAAAATTTTTTTGTGCACTTTTTTTTTCGGAAATCAGGGCAGCGACGACGAAAAAGTGCGACAAAAAATCACTATGATGGCACGTGGCTCAAAAGACTCAGAAAAGCCTAAAAATAGGATAGGGAAAAAAAAATTTGCCCGTGAAAATTTTGGCCTAAAAACTGCCCGGGGGTCTCCAGACTCTTTTTTTTTCGAGACCTACGCAGGCAAGGAAACACGAAACGGAATTTAGATTGGTCTCAAGAACAAACCTAATATGAGAAGAACTCGGATTGGTGGTGGATATATGGTTGTGGTATATGGCAGCAGTGGTGGATATATGGTTGTGGTATATGGCAGCGGTGGTGGTATATGGTAGCGGTGGTGGAATATGGATACGGATTGGTGGTGGTATATGGATACGGATTCAGAGCGGTGGCGGATCAGCAATGGAGGTAGATGGGCGATGATGATGGTACGGCGGCGGCGTGACAACTTATGACCAGAACTCGAAACTCTAAAAGACTAGACTCTAAGACCAGCAACTTGACACGACGATGCAACCGCAAATTCAACAAAGCAAAAACCCTAAAAAGATTATGCAAAGGCTCAGATTGGTTCGGATATGATGAACTAACCCTAATTTTTTTTGTGGCTTTTTCGTGGACTGTAGGTATGAAGAACAGACTCGATCTAATCTACGAAAAACTGTAAAATCTCACCGAGCAACCTGGAAATCTGATACCACTTGATAGAGGCAAAGGTGTCCCGATGTTTCGATGAGATGGTGGCTATCGTTTTCTGTGGGAGTCGACCTTGACGATCCGACTACGAACGTGCGAGACGTCGCGCCTTAGCAATCGCTAAACCAACTTCCGAGGGTTATTGACCACGCCAGAGCACGATCAACCTGACCACGAGGGTCTGTTTCCTGCAAGCAAACGAAGAACAAGCAAGAAACTGAGATTGCAATCTGGATATTGCGAATATAAGATGAAAGCTTTATTGATCAAGATGGGGTTCTGTGACGTCTTGGTCTGGTCGTTGGACACAAACGAAGTACGCGAAGTTGCAGCTATGGCGAACTTTTAATCTAAACAAAACCCAAAGCCTAAACGACGCCCTAAGGGCTGTATATATGGAGGAAGAGGGGAAATTTCGTGGCCCTTGAGGGTGGGGTCCGAAACCAACCCTAACTCTTGTTTCCCCACATATACGGACTCTAAAAATAGCCTATACTTAAGTATCTCGAAATTACATGGGCCTGGCCCATTAATAAGGTGACGCAGCACCTAGAATAGCCTATGAACGAATATTATGAAGTGGCATCTCGTATATTTCGTCCAAGGCTTCATGCACTCCTTATGGCGGCTTCAAAGTCCTGAAATCATCATTTGTAACTCCGTTCTTGATCCCCTTGCGCATGCCATCAACTCCATGCGTCTTCTTGCTCCAATGTTCATCCTTCTCCAAGCTAGGCCCTTCATTTGTAAGCAAAACAAATGTATCCAATTTAGGCAGCATCATAATCTCATGAACATTAGAATCATTACCAAGAAACGAAAGTACCTGGTAATTTAATTGGCGTGCGCGAGCTCTAGTAATTGGTCCAGTATATGTAACAGTAGGGGCTGTGGGTGTAACAATGGTATTGATGTCCTCATCAAACAAGAGCCAGCAACAATATATTCAGCCTCAGCCGTAGACAGAGATACACAATTCTACTTCCTTGATGACCAATAGACCAAAGATCTACCAAGGAAATGACATGTCCCCAAAGTAGATTTCCTATCAGCCAAGTCACCAACCTAATCTGATTCTAAATATCCAACAAGATCAAATTGTTCTCCCTTAGGATACCATAAACCTAAGGTGGGGATGTGAGCCAAATATCTCAGAATGCGCTTGACCGCTTGGTGATGCGATTCTTTCGGTCTAGCTTGATACCGGGCACACATGCAAACACTCAACATAATGTCAGGTCTAAATGCACATAGATAAAGAAGAGAGCCAATCATCAAACGATAAGCTTCCTTATCATAATCCTTACCATACACATCTGCATCCAGCTTACCATTCGTGGGCATGGGAGTTTTATAGCCCTTCACTTTGAAATCTTGCATTTTGAACTTCTTCAGACACTCTTTCAGATATTTCTCCTGAGAAATGAAGATGCCATTTGCTTGTTTACGAATTTGCTGTCCGAGAAAGAATTTGAGTTCAGCCATCATGGACATTTGATATTTATCGGACATCATTTTCCAGAATTCTAAGCTGCAAGCATTGTTAGTACAGCCGAAGATAATATCATCCACATTGATTTGACAAATGAATAAATCATTGTCAGCTGCACAAGTGAAAAGAGTGGGATCTATGGATACTGGCTTGAACCCTTTGTTGAGCAAAAAATTCTTTAGGGTGTCATACCATAATCAAGGGTCCTTCTTTAGCCCATATAAAGCTTTCTTCAACCTGAGAACTTTCTTAGGAAACTCAGGGTGTTCAAAGCCAGGTGGCTATCTAACATAAACTTCCTCATCAATTTCACCATTGAGGAAAGCACTTTTCACATCCATTTGATAAAGCAAGATAGCATTGTAATTTGCATAAGCAAGAAGAATGCGAATTGCCTCAAGGCGTGCAATAGGAGCATATGTTTCACCAAAATCAATACCTTCCACCCAAGCGTACCCTTGAGCAACTGATGTAGGGTGGAACCCTATACAACCGATCTTTCGCGAAAGGAGCGGATCCCAACTAAGAACATGGAGAACACGGGGAAGAACGGAGAGAAATCACATGGTGAAACACTCAAGAACAAGTCCAATCACACATCCACTAGACAATCAAACACACAAGATCCACAAGGTACATGAACAACAAAGGGAAAGATACAAGGTAAGGTTCATCTCCATGAGGAGGTCTTGTATCCATGAGGGGATCTTCCCGTGAGGGGTCTTGAATCGAAGGTGGATCTTCTCCGTAGAGGGGTCATAGTCTCTCTTGTGGAGTAGATCCATAATGGATGAGCAAAGCTCTATCTCTAAATGAGCTACTACTTTGCTAACCCTAACTAGGAGGAGGTGGAGGAGTATATATAGTCTAAGGACACGAAGGTGTTAGTGAGGAGGGGATACATGGGCCTCTGCCCTGGCTATGCACGCGCAGGTGCCGGATGTCCGGGGCTTCAGGAGGCGCCGGATGTCCAGGCTGAAGTGGCCAAACTTCTAGTGTGTTCCATCGTTGATGCCGGATTTTCGGGGGAGGGGCCGGATGTCCGGGAGTTGGCGGGGTGCCGGATGTCCGGGCACATGGGTCGGATGTCCGGCTGCTGATGCCATTGGCCGTTTGTTGGGGCAGCTCTTGCGCGGCTGCCCAAGCGCCGGATGTCCGGCCGCTATAGCTTCAGCAGCTCCGTCTTCTTCCGTCATCGCTTCCAAGCTTCCCTCGTGGATGGTGTAGTTGTTCCTTGGCGCTTGCACTCCTCCTCGTCGTCCGTAGTGTTCCGACAATACCTATGCATGCACACGAGTGGAGTGTCAAGTAGTATACCATCCTCGAAGGTGTCAAATGAGCACGTGTAAAGGAGATGATTCACCTTTGTGTATGTGAAGTAGATGTCGCATGTATCACTTGCCAAGCGGACTGTTGACATGGTGATGTCCATAGGATGCTCCACATCATCTCCCCTCCCTTGGGAAAGATCCGACCTCGGATCGAAAACCAAATCACCATGAGAAAGAGATGGCTTCGCCGTGTAGAGGTGGACGTTCACCAAGTACTTGTCATCTTGAAGCTCGAAATGGGCACTCTCCAATGTCGCACTGTGTTGTGATTCCTTCAAAAGGAGTAATGACAACAAACACTTGGAAAAACAAATGTGGTTAGTGTTAGTGCACAACTAAGCATTCAAGAGGTGAGTCACCAAACAAGTGTCGTCATCATGCAAAGCATATGGTGTGACAAAGGATTGTGACATGGCATGTAAGCTTATCAATCGAGCACAATCAAAGATATCATGGGGACAAGCATGTAAATGTCAGGTAGTGATGCAAATATGTGTAACAAGAGAATAAGCATCTACCTCAAAGTCATAGCAAGCATGGGCAAACCGCTCAATGAAACGTGTATGGTAGGCATAAGAAGCATTCACAACACCAAATAAAATCAAGTGTCTAAACACATGGGTCAAGTGCAAGACAATCCAAGCATAATGTGCATGGGGTGTAGTGAATATGTGTGGCACTCAACACAATGGAAAGAGCAATTGTTCATCATGTGTGAGGCAATCAAGGCAAGCATGTAGCAATCAATGGGACATGGCATATGTGAAGTGCTGACATTGTTGCAACCAAACATATGAGAGGAGCAAGTAATCGAAGAATTGGATGCAACACACAAGGCATATATATCATTATGCATGTAACGGTGAAAATTACAAGTCAAAGCAAGATCTCTAACATGTGTGCAATCAAGTGGTCCAAGATGAACAATAAGTCTCATGGTGCAAGCAACACAAGTAGTATGATCCGTCATATCCATGCTCAAGAATGATGTCACCTTGTAGGCGTGTCCTTGTGTGTCTTTCACAATGTTGAAGTACAAGCAAGTGCGATGTAGAATCATCGTGGTAGTAGGTGGTTCGCTCTCAGGAGCTCGGATGGTCAACTCATGTGAAGTGGAAGTCGACACAAAGTCCAAGTATCCTACACATGCACACAACAAAAGAAAGAATGTATGTGCATGATAGATAAACACATCATCCATCATGATGGTTCTCTTCTTTTGCACACAAACATTAGTAGCACAAGTGCATGAATAATATGATGCAATAATGGCTATATTCATGGCACTAGGTAGTTGGTGCAAAGAGGTAAGATGTAACGCCCCCGATGCGGCTATATCTCCCACGTGTCGAGGAACGACTTAGAGGCATAACGGCATTGAAAGCAATGTCGCAAGTTAGGCAATCTTCACAACATCCCATGTAACATAAATAATAAAAGAGGAGATAACATAGTTGGCTTACACTCGCCACGTCAATCAAGGTACATAAATAGCATTACAACATTCAAACACTCATGGCCCGACTACGGCGCCAAAATAAAAGATAAACCCAACATGCGACACGGTCCTGATCACCCCAACTAGGCACCACTACTGATCATCAGGAAAAGAAACATAGTATCGTTGAGAGTCCTCGTCGAACTCCCACTTGAGCTCAAATGCGCCATCTGGAGCGGAATCATCAGGCCCTGCATCTGGTGTAATAGTAATCTGTGAGCCACAGGGACTCAGCAATCTCGCACCCTCGCGATCAAGACTATTTAAGATTAATAGGTAAGGCAAGGTAAATATGTGGAGCTGCAGCAAGCGACTAGCATGTATGGTGGCTAACCTGTTCGCAAAAGAGAGCGAGAAGAGGAGGCAAAGCGCGAGCGAGTAATCTAGAGAACAACCTGCGCAAGCATTACTCCAACACCGTGTCCACCTCCCGGACTCCGCCGAGAAGAGGCCATCACGGTAGCTCACACTGTTGATTCATTTTAATTAAGTTAAGGTTCAAGTTATCTACAACCGGGCATTAACAAATTCCCATCTGCCCATAATCGCGGGCACGGCTTTCGAAAGTTCAAATCCCTGCAGGGGAGTCCCAACTTAGCACATGACAAGCTCTCACGGTCAACGAAGGAATAGACCTCCTCCCGAGACGTTTCGATCAGACTCGGTACCTCGGTTCTTCAAGACTTTCGACGGGTTAAAACAAATCCAGCAACACCGCCCGAATGTGCCGCCAAATCCCGATAGGAGCTGCACATATCTTGTTCTCAGGGCACACTCAAATGAGCTAGACGTCGAGTAGGCCAGCCCAGAGTTGCCCCTGGTAGCCCCGGACATCGCTCGGTTGGACCAACACTCAGAGGAGCACTGGCCCAGGGGGTTTAAAATAAGATGACCCTCGGGCTCCGGAAACCCAAGGGAAAAAGAGGCTAGGTGGCAAATGGTAAAACCAAGGTTGGGCATTGCTGGAAAAGCTTTAATCAAGGCGAACTATCAAGGGGTTCCCATTATGACCCAACCACGTAAGGAATGCAAAATCCGGGAACATAACACCGATATGACGGAAAACTAGGGCGGCAAGAGTGGAACAAAACACTAGGCGAGAGGCCGAGCCTTCCACCCTTTACCAAGTATATAGATGCATTAAGATAACATGGCAATATAGTGATATCCCAACAAGTAAATAATGTTCCAACAAGGAACGGTCTCCAATCTTCACCTGCAACTAGCAACGCTATAAGAGGGGCTGAGCAAAGCGGTAACATAGCCAATCAACGGTTTGCTAGGACATGGTGGGTTAGAGGTTTGACATGGCAATATGGGAGGCTTGAAAGCAAGTGGTAGGCATCGTAGCATTGGCATAGCAAAAGAGCGAGCATCTAGCAAAGCAAAGATAGTAGTGATTTCGAGGGTATGATCATCTTGCCTGCAAAGTTGTCAGAGTTGACTGAATCCTCGAAAGCAAACTCAACGGGCTCCTCGTTAGCGAACTCATCTCCCGGCTCTACCCAAACAAGACAAACAAGCAACAAGGACACAATCAACCACGTGCAAACTCAAACAATATGATGCAAACATGGTATGCTATGCGGGATGCGATATGTGATGCATATGCAAGATTTGACAAGGAATGCATGACCCTGGCCTCAACATGGAAAACCAAGTGTGCCACTGGAAATATGAGATTAAATCGCTTGATAACGATATAAAGATCACCGGAATCGGAGTTACGGTTTGGAAATGGCAAGCAATTCAAATATGACACCGGTCTGCGATTTACAGCAAGTAGCCCTCTAAATGCAACAAGATGAACATGCTACATCACCCAAACATGGCATCAAAATACATGGCAGGGATCCACTCAAGATTCTTACCAAAAGTCTAGCACTGAGCTACAGCCAATTCATCCATTAACAGGTTCAAACAAGCATGGCAAAAATGCATTTGGCAAACAGATCTCAAACTTAGTGAAAATAACACTTGTCTGGAATTTCAGATCAGATAGCACTCTTCGGAGCAATAAAACTATATGCTACAAGACCTGAACATGGCAAAGTAAAGCATGGTATGGAGATACTCAAAGAGCTTAACAAAAGTCCCTTAGTGACCTTGAGCCAAAAGGGATCAGAAAATACATTTGCAAGCATGTGAACATGGCAAAAACATAATCAGTTCTCAGACTTAGTGAAAACTGGAGCATGCTGAAACAGATATTAAGTAGGCATGTTTATGAGCTCGATGCACTCACTACAGAGCAAGTCATGACAAACTAAGCATACACCCATCAAGAATACACAAAATGCAAGCTAGACATGGCAAGAACAATAACATAGCATGTACGAATCAACTACAACATCCTCGGCAAAATTGCTAACAAGTAGACAATCTGCCCAGATTCACGAAATGACAAAAGTAGAGCTCGATTGACTCAAGCTAGGGTGCTCCATAATTGCAAACAAAGACATGGATGGATAGAGCACTACAAGATTAACAAAACATCCTTACTGATCATCCTCAAAAGAGGCACGGATCACTAGGAAACAACATGAACGTATGGCCATATGAGATAAACAGCCCAAGGACTTCGTGGAAATGCTAAGTCCCTGAAATCAGCATTAACGAATGCCTCACTTTGCAAGCTTGTGCTAGTCACCACACACATCACAAAAATACATGGGTTGCACCTCTGGATAGATGGCAAAATATATAACAAAACACATGTAGAGCTCATGGGCATATCATGCACACAATAATCATGTCAAAAATGACAAAAACCTAATTGGAGCAGCAGATCTGACAATTATCTCAAATAGCCTTCTTCTAACAGCATTTCAGGCATCAAGATGAACTCAAATGAAAATGATGCAATTAGATGAAATGATGTACTCTCTGAGACGAACATTTTAATATTCTATAAGCCCAAACGGATCTACGAATGCAAAGTTATAGTGCGATGAACAAGGGCATGTGGATCTGAGAATTTGAGGACTTAGAAGAAAATTCCACCTCGTGGTTAGGGTTTACTATAGCTGCCAGATCTGGATCGCGGCGCACTTCACGAGGTTCGCCGGAATCGGAGGTGGGCCACCGGAGTGAGGAGGTCGGCCGGACGGCGAGGTAGCGGAGGGCGGCGCCAGACTTGTCGGATCCCGCCGGCGAAGGGCGGCGAGGAGCGCGGCGTCGGTGGCGCGGAACACGGAGCAGGGCGGCGCCGGTGTGGGGCGGCGGTGCGCCGGCGTCGAGGCGGCGGGGCAGAGCAGGTGCCGGCGATAGGGCGAAGGCGTGGAGGAGAGGCCCGGTCGGGCGGCGCTCCCTGGTGGCGCGAGGCGGCGGTGATGTGGGCCGGGAGGGCCCCGTACGGGCCCGCGGGCCGGCGGCGAGGGAAGTGGCGATGTGGGCGCCGGGTTGCCACGTGTCGATGCCTGGTTGGTCGCGGGCGTCGGTGACGGGGTGTCCGGCGCGGACGGACAATGTCCGGCGCGGCAGATCTGGGATTTTTAGGGTTTTGAGGAGGGGATCCGAGATTTGGAATGAGGGGTCTATATATAGGCATAGAGGGAGCTAGGAGAGTCCAAATGAGGTGCGGTTTTCGGCCACGCGATCGTGATCAAACGCTCTAGATGATGGAGAGGCTCTTGGTGGGTTTTGGGCCAAATTGGAGGGGTGTTGGGCTACAACACACACGAGGCCTTTTCGGTCCCTCGGTTAACCGTTGGAGTATCAAACGAAGTCCAAATGGTACGAAACTTGACAGGCGGTCTACCGGTAGTAAACCAAGGCCGCTTGGCAAGTCTTGGTCCAATCCGGAAATGTTTAATCCCCACACATGAAAGAAAGGTAGAATTGATCACCGGAGGAGAACGAACCGCCGGAATGCAAAACGGACAACGGGGAAAATGCTTGAATGCATGAGATGAACACGTATGCAAATGCAATGCACACGATGACATGATATGAGATGCATGACAACGACAACAACACACGGAGACAAAGACCCGAACCTGAGAAAATAAACTAACTTAACACCGGAAACAGCAAGAGTTGGATTACATATTGGGTAAATCATATCCGGGGTGTTACAACACTCCACCACTACGAAAGGATCTCGTCCCGAGATCTAGGACTAAAAGAACGCCGGGTCCTCAGAACGGAGGTGATCCTCGCGTTCCCAGGTAGCTTCACGGTCAGAATGGTGTGACCACTTGACTTTGAGGAATTTGATTGACTTGTTGCGAGTCTTGCGTTCAGTCTCTTCCAGAATAGCAACGGGGTGCTCACGATAGGAGAGATCTTCTTGGAGCTCAATGTCCTCGAAGTTGATGGTGCGGTCAGGAGCCTTGAAGCACTTCCGGAGATGAGAGACATGGAACACGTCATGCACATTTGCAAAGTTTGAAGGAAGCTTGAGTTGATAGGCGAGATCGCCTCTCTTGCTGACGATCTTGAAAGGTCCCACGTATCTAGGGGCCAGCTTCCCTTTGATACCGAAGCGACGAGTACCTTGCATTGGAGAGACGCGGAGGTAAACATGATCTCCGATCTCGAAAGCCAAATCACGGTGCTTACTATCATAGTAGCTCTTCTAGCGGGATTGGGCTGCTTTGAGGTTATCTCGAATGACTTTGCACATTTCCTCTGCCTTTGTGATTAAGTCATTTCCCAAAAGCTGACGTTCACCGGTTTCAGACCAGTTGAGAGGGGTACGGCACTTCCTGCCATACAGAATTTCGAATGGGGCCTTGCCCAAACTTGCTTGAAAACTGTTGTTGTAGGAGAATTCAGCATATGGAAGACAATCCTCCCACTTCATGCCGAAGGAGATCAAACAAGCCCTGAGCATATCTTTAAGAATCTGATTGACATGCTCGACTTGACCGCTAGTTTGAGGATGGAAAGCTGTACTAAAGCGGATGTTGGTGCCCATGGCCTTCTGAAAAGAATCCCAAAACTTGGAGGTAAAGATGCTGCCACAGTCTGAAGAGATCACTTGTGGAATACCGTGCAGAGAGACAATCCGAGAGGTATAGAGTTCCGCCAATTGAGCTGTAGTGATTGACTCTTTGATAGGCAGAAAGTGAGCCACTTTAGTGAGTTTGTCGATGACAACGAATATAGCATCATTGCCACGTTTGGACTTTGGAAACCCAGTCACGAAGTCCATCTCAATGTGGTCAAACTTCCATTTTGGAATGGCAAGAGGTAGGAGGAGACCAGCTGGCCTTTGGTGTTCCGCCTTCACTCTTCTGCAGACATCACATTCATTCATGAACTGAGCAATCTCGCGCTTCATTCGAGTCCACCAATAAGCCTGCTTGAGGTCCTGATACATCTTCATGCTCCCAGGGTGGATGGAGAGAAGAGAATTATGAGCCTCGTTCATGATCACTTTATGGAGGTCACCTTTGGGCACAACAATACGATCCTCGAAGAAGAGAGTATCCTTTTCATCAAGGCGGTAGCACTTGTACTTGGGTTGACTCTTGGCAATCCCAATCTTCACCTTTTTCACCATAGCATCAAGAAGCTGGGCTTGGCGAATCTGGTCTTCCAAGGTAGGAGAGACTTGAAGGTTGGTGAGGAAACCTTGAGGAACAACTTGCAGATTAAGTTTGCGGAAAGCTTCACAAAGCTCGGGTTGATAAGGCTTGAGAATAAGACTGTTGCAGTAAGCCTTCCTGCTCAAAGCGTCAGCAATCACATTGGCCTTGCCTAGAGTATACTCAATACTCGGATTATACTCTTGAATCATTTCGACCCATCGAGTCTGCCTGAGGTTGAGATTAGGCTGAGTGAAGATGTACTTGAGACTCTTGTGGTTAGTGAAAATGTCCACTTTTCTTCCCAATAAGATATGTCTCCAAGTCAAAAGAGCATGCACAACTGCCGCCAACTCAAAATCATGAGTGGGGTAGTTCTTCTCATTAGGCTTCAACTGGCGAGAGGTATAAGCCACAACTTTCTTCTCTTGCATCAACACTGCGCCAAGACCTTGGAGAGAGGCATCACAAAAGACCTCATATGGCTTGGATTCATCAGGCGAAGTCAGAACTGGAGCAGTGACCAATTTCTCTTTCAAAGTGTTGAAAGCAATGTCACACTCCGGAGACCAAACGTACTTGACGTGCTTCTAGAGAAGATTTGAGAGAGGCTTCGCGATCTTAGAAAAGTTTTCAACGAATCTTCGGCAGTAGCTTGCGAGACCGAGGAAGCTATGGAATTGCTTCATGTTCTGAGGAGGTTCCCAATTCACAATTGCAGACACCTTCTCAGGATTCACCGCAATGCCCTTGGCAGAGATGATATGACCAATATAAAGAACTTCATCGAGCCAAAATTAGCACTTGGAGAACTTGGCGTAGAACTGGTGTTCCCTCAGCTTATCGAGTACCAAACGCAAGTGCTTGGCATGATCTTCCTTGTTCTTCGAAAACACCAGAATGTCGTCGAGATAGACCAAAACAAAGTCATTGGTGTAGGCGTTGAAGATGAAGTTCATCATGTGAGAGAAAGTCGGAGGAGCGTTGACGAGGCCAAAAGACATGACAGTGTATTCATATGAACCATAGCTTGTCCTGAAGGCCGTCTTGGGAATATCTTGCTCACGGATTCGAATCTGATGATAACCCATACGGAGATCAAGCTTGGAGAATACTTTGGCACCTTTGAGTTGTTCGAACAGCCCGTTGATGTTGGGAAGTGGGTATTTGTTCTTGATGGTCTTCTTGTTCAATGGATGGTAATCAACACAAAGTCGGTCCGTTCCATCCTTCTTCTTCACAAAAAGAACACCACAACCCCACGGAGAACAACTAGGCTGGATGAGACCCATTCTCTCTTGAATATCGAGTTGCTTCTTCAGCTCCTTCAACTCTTCAGGTCCAAGCTTGTAAGGACGCTTGCACACTAGTTCCGTGCCAGGCTCAAGATCAATGACGAATTCAACTAGCCGGTGCGGAGGCATTCCTGGAAGCTCTTCTGGAAAGACGTCTTGATATTCGCAAACGACTAGAATCTGCGAGATAGCATCCAGTTCACCCTTCTCATTGAGAGATAACAGACGGATGGTATCATCCCGAGCGGCAAAGACAATTACATCCTCAGACGAATGAGTCAATTGAATCTGCCTGGCTGCACAGTCAAGATGCGCCTTGTGCTTAGAAAGCCAATCCATCCCGAGAATAAGATCAATATCCGAGTTACCAAGAACCACCGGAGAAGAAAGAAACTTGTAATCGCCCAACGTGATAGTAACATCCGGGGCGATAGCGCTTGCATTCATGAATTTACCCAGAGAAACAACAGATAACTGTCTAGGAAAATCTTGTAAAGGCAAGTCATGCTTAGAAACAAATGGTCTCGAGATGAAACAATGCGATGCACCCATGTCAAAAAGAACTTTTGCAGGAATATCATTAACAGGAAGGTTACCCATGATGACACCTGACGAGTCCTTTGCCAGAGCTGCGTTCATCAAGTTGACCTTGGCGGACTTGGTGTTATGCTTGACCATAGCTGTACTTGCCGATCTGACAGGAGGAGGAGGAAGACACCTCTGGTTGAAGCACTTGTTGGCATAGTGACCCTTCTGTTGGCACTTGTTGCACGTGACCTCTGAAAGCGAACGGTGATACGGAGCACTCGATCTTGAAGCTTGAGACGAAGTCTTGTTCTGAAAGCCAGGGTTGGGTGGGTGGGAAGATCCACTGCCACCTTTGCTCTTCTGCTGATACGGCTGACGGAACGGAGGAGGAGGAAGCCAATACTTCTACTGCTTGGCCACTTGAGTAGAGGAAGAAGGAGCAGTGTCTCTAACTCGCTTCTTGGAAGCATCACATCTCAGTTGAGTGGCCCCTTGCTTCAATGCCATGTTGTAGAACTCATCGTACCTCAAGGGCTCAAAGAGAACAAGAGCTAGCTGGATTTCTTCTTTGAGACCACCCCTGAACTGGTATATCATGCTCTTCTCATCAGGGACGTCCTGCTTAGCAAAGTGGGCGAGCTTCTGGAACAACTTGTTGTAGTCATAGACAGACAAAGAGCCTTGCTTCAGGTTGCGGAATTCCTCATGCATGCTTTCAACCACGCTCTAGGGAATATGATGAGCTCTGAAATCTTGACAGAATTCATCCCAGGTAATCACACGTCCACCTCTGGAATCCTTGTACTGCTGGAACCATTCTGCAGCTTGGTCTTTGAGTTGGAAGGAAGCGAACTTGACAAAGTCCTCAGGCCCGACGTTACTGCACTCGAAATGCTTGCACAGATCCACGAGCCAATTGTCAGCATCAGTTGCCTCAACACAATTGCTGAAAGTCTTTGGTCCGTTAGCAAGGAACTGGTTGAGTGTAGCAAAGTGATTCTGATTGTTGCCTTGGTTCCCTTGGTTGCCTTGGTTCGCTTGATTGCGCTCTTGAAGAATTTGCATGATCAACTGTGTGTTTGCATTGGTTGCGGCCATCACAGCTTGCCATGCCTCCGGAGGAGGTGGAGGTGGTGGCGGATCAGGATTCGGAGTCGTGCGCGTTGGAGGAGCCATTCTGAAGAGGTTGACATCTATTAGCACATAGATAGATAAAATGAAGCTGAATCCAATGGAATGAAAATTGCAACATATAGTCTTCACATTCGAACAAAATGAACGAATGCATTCCTCTTGAAATGGTCACATATCCATAAATTGAGAAGCCACTTAGAATTTAGGTAGAGAAATAAATCACCAAGGTACGGATCAAGAACGAATTATCCGTGGAAGAAGTGTTAGAGCTACAAGAATTCCCACCTATGAAACTCCCGAACCATTCCGGTTATGCAATCAGGTGTTGGGGATACAAGGGAAGCATAATATCTCACCCAAATCTAGCAAATCCTACATCCAGCTGTATCCATCCTTCAACACATAACCGAGAAAAACTTCGGAAACCATCTACCTCAACCTTCGAAAAGCATCCGTTATACAAGTTATGGCGATACTCCCGAAGTCCCGCCCTAGTACTGGGTGGCGTCGAGGTTATCTCACTAACGAACTACATAAAAGAGATTTTCGATGTCGGCGTACTAAACTCAGGTATTCCAGAACTGCAACGATAAAATTGTGACGACAACACCTCGGAGCTCAATTCCCCGGGGCACTGCCACAAAACCCCTGACAGGAGGCACCAAGACAATGTTCTCGTCACAAAACCATCGGAACGATTCCAAGATACCCGCGTGATCCTAAAAAAAATTTAGTGAAATTTGAGAAGAGAAGAGTCAAAACTCTACGTCAGGATGCCTTACCAGAGCGATGGGGAGACTGGGAAGTAAAAATAATTCCTAAACTCTCCGATATATAATTCCTAAATGACTCAAAACATTTTTCTAGACACAACTTGGCTGCTAAAAACGATCAATCAATGGGGGCTCCTAAGGTCGGGGAAGGCTCTGATTACCAACTTGTAACGCCCTCGATGCGGCTATATCTCCCACGTGTCGAGGCACGACTTAGAGGCATAACCGCATTGAAAGCAATGTCGCAAGTTAGGCAATCTTCACAACATCCCATGTAATATAGATAATAAAAGGGGAGATAACATAGTTGTCTTACCCTCGCCACGTCAATCAAGGTACATAAATAGCATTACAACATTCAAACACTCATGGCCCGACTACGGTGCCAAAATAAAAGATAAACCCAACATGCGACACGGTCCCAATCACCCCAACTGGGCACCACTACTGATCATCAGGAAAAGAAACATAGTATCGTTGAGAGTCCTCATCGAACTCCCACTTGAGCTCAAACGCGCCATCTGGAGCGGAATCATCAGGCCCTGCATCTGGTGTAATAGTAATCTATGAGCCACAGGGACTCAGCAATATCGCACCCTCGTGATCAAGACTATTTAAGCTTAATAGGTAAGGCAAGGTAAATATGTGGAGCTGCAGCAAGCGACTAGCATGTATGGTGGCTAACCTGTTCGCAAAAGAGAGCGAGAAGAGGAGGCAAAGCGCGAGCGAGTAATCTAGAGAACAACCTGTGCAAGCATTACTCCAACACCGTGTCCACTTCCCGGACTCCGTCGAGAAGAGGCCATCACGGTAACTCACACTGTTGATTCATTTTAATTAAGTTAAGGTTCAAGTTATCTACAACCAGACATTAACAAATTCCCATATGCCCATAACCGCGGGCACGGCTTTCGAAACTTCAAATCCCTGCAGGGGAGTCCCACCTTAGCCCATGACAAGCTCTCACGGTCAATGAAGGAATAGACCTCCTCCCGAGACGTTTCGATCAGACTCGGTACCTCGGTTCTTCAAGACTTTCGACAGGTTAAAACAAATCTAGCAACACCGCCCGAATGTGCCGCCAAATCCCGATAGGAGCTGCACATATCTCGTTCTCAGGGCACACTCAGATGAGCCATACGTCGGGTAGGCCAGCCCAGAGTTGCCCCTTGTAGCCCCGGACATCGCTCGGTTGGACCAACACTCAGAGGAGCACTGGCCCGGGGGGTTTAAAATAAGATGACCCTCGGGCTCCGGAAACCCAAGGGAAAAAGAGGCTAGGTGGCAAATGGTAAAACCAAGGTTGGGCATTGCTGGAAAAGCTTTAATCAAGGTGAACTATCAAGGGGTTCCCATTAAAACCCAACAGCGTAAGGAACGCAAAATCCGGGAACATAACACCGATATGACGGAAAACTAGGGCGGCAAGAGTGGAATAAAACACTAGGCGAGAAGCCGAGCCTTCCACCCTTTACCAAGTATATAGATGCATTAAGATAACATGGCAATATAGTGATATCCCAAGAAGTAAATAATGTTCCAACAAGGAACGGTCTCCAATCTTCACCTGCAACTAGCAACGCTATAAGAGGGGCTGAGCAAAGCGGTAACATAGCCAATCAACGGTTTGCTAGGACATGGTGGGTTAGAGGTTTGACATGGCAATATGGGAGGCTTGAAAGCAAGTGGTAGGCATCGTAGCATTGGCATAGCAAAAGAGCGAGCATCTAGCAAAGCAAAGATAGTAGTGATTTTGAGGGTATGATCATCTTGCCTGCAAAGTTGTCAGAGTTGACTGGATCCTCGAAAGCAAACTCTACGGGCTCCTCGTTAGCAAACTCGTCTCTCGTCTCAACCCAAACAAGACAAACAAGCAACAAGGACACAATCAACCACATGCAAACTCAAACAATATGATGCAAACATGGTATGCTATGCGGGATGCGATATGTGATGCATATGCAAGATTTGACAAGGAATGCATGACCCTGGCCTCAACTTGGAAAACCAAGTGTGCCACTGGAAAGATGAGATGAAATCGCTTGAAAATGATATAAAGATCACCGGAATCGGAGTTACGGTTTGGAAATGGCAAGCAATTCAAATATGACACCGGTCTGCGATTTACAGGAAGTAGCCCTCTAAATGCAACAAGATGAACATGCTACAGCACCCAAACATGGCATCAAAATACATGGCAGGAATCCAATCAAGATGCTTAACAAAAGTCTAGCATTGAGCTACAGCCAATTCATCCATTAACAGGTTCAAACAAGCATGGCAAAAATGCATTTGGCAAACAGATCTCAGACTTGGTGAAATTAACACTTGTCTGGAATTTCAGATCAGATAGCACTCTTCGGAGCAATAAAACTATATGCTACAGGACCTGAACATGGCAAAGTAAAGCAGGGCATGGAGCTACTCAAAGAGCTTAACAAAAGTCCCTTAGTGACCTTGAGGCAAAAGGGATCAGAAAATACATTTGCAAGCATGTGAACATGGCAAAAACATAATCAGTTCTCAGACTTAGTGAAAACTGGAGCATGCTGAAACAGATATTAAGTAGGCATGTTTACGAGCTCGATGCACTCACTACAGAGCAAGTCATGACAAACTAAGCATATACCCATCAAGAATACACAAAATTCAAGCTAGACATGGCAAGAACAATAACATAGCATGCACGAATCAACTACAACATCCTCGGCAAAATTGCTAACAAGTAGACAATCTGCCCAGATTCATGAAATGACAAAAGTAGAGCTCGATTGACTCAAGCTAGGGTGCTCCATAATTGCAAACAAAGACATAGATGGATAGAGCACTACAGGATTAACAAAACGTCCATACTGATCATCCTCAAAAGAGGCACGGATCACTAGGAAACAACATGAACATATGGCCATATGAGATAAACAGCCCAAGGACTTAGTGGAAATGCTAAGTACCTGAAATCAGCATTAACGAATGCCTCACTTTGCAAGCTTGTGCTAGTCACCACACACATCACAAAAATACATGGGTTGCACCTCTGGATAGATGGCAAAACATATACCAAAACACATCTAGAGTTCATGGGCATATCATGCACACAATAATCATGGCAAAAATGACAAAAACCTAATTGGAGCAGCAGATCTCACAATTATCTCAAATAGCCTTCTTCTAACAGCATTTCGGGCATCAAGATGAACTCAAATGAAAACAATGAATGAGATGAAATGGTGTACTCTCTGAGATGAACATTTTGATATTCTATAAGCCCAAAACGGATCTACGGATGCAAAGTTATAGCATGATGAACAAGGGCATATGGATCTGAGAATTTGAGGACTTAGAAGAAAATTCCACCTCGCGGTTAGGGTTTACTGTAGCTGCCAGATCTGGATCGTGGCGCGCTTCACGAGGTTCGCTGGAATCGGAGGTGGGCCACCGGAGTGAGGAGGTCGGCCGGACGGCGAGGTAGCGGAGGGCGGCGCCAGACTTGCCGGATCCCGCCGGCGAAGGGCGGCGAGGAGGGCGGCGTCGGCGGCGCGGAACACGGAGCAGGGCGGCGCCGGTGAGGGGCGGCGCCGCGCCAGCGTCGAGGCGGCGGGGCGGAGCAGCTGGCCGGCGATGGGGCGAAGGCGCGGAGGAGAGGCCCGGTCGGGCGGCGCTCCCTGGTGGCGCGAGGCGGCGGTGATGTGGGCCGGGAGGGCCCCGTACGGGCCGGCAGGCCGGCGGCGGGGGAAGCGGCGATGTGGGCGCTAGGTTGCCACGTGTCGATGCCTGGTTGGTCGCGGGCGTCGGCGGCGGGGTGTCCAGCACGGACGGACAATGTCCAGCGCGGCGGATCTGGGATTTTTAGGTTTTCGAGGAGGGGATCCGAGATTTGGAATGAGGGGTCTATATATAGGCATAGAGGGAGCTAGGAGAGTCCAAATGAGGTGCGGTTTTCGGCCATGTGATCGTGATCAAACGCTCTAGATGATGGAGAGGCTTTTGGTGGGTTTTGGGCCAAATTGGAGGGGTGTTGGGCTACAACACACATGAGGCCTTTTCGGTCCCTCGGTTAACCCTTGGAGTATCAAACGAAGTCCAAATGGTACGAAACTTGACAGGCGGTGTACCGGTAGTAAACCAAGGCTGCTTGGCAAGTCTCGGTCCAGTCCGGAAATGTTTAATCCCCACACACGAAAGAAAGGTAGAATTGACCATCGGAGGAGAACGAAGCGCCGGAATGCAAAATGTACAACGGGGAAAATGCTCGAATGCATGAGATGAACACGTATGCAAATGCAATGCACACGATGACATGATATGAGATGCATGACAACGACAACAACACACAGAGACAAAGACCCGAACCCGAGAAAATAAAATAACTTAACGCCAAAAACGGCAAGAGTTGGATTACATATTGGGTAAATCATATCCGGGGTGTTACATAAGACAAGCATGCTTCACAATAAATATGTCAAAATCTCCAAATATATGTGAGAATGCTATGGGGGCAATCTCATGAGCAAGAATAGAATCATTGTTGCACTCAATACATGGAAAACTGTCTAACATGAGAGTGGCAACACATGGAGATATATGACAAGATGTAATAACAATCATGTGCAAAGCATGTAAATGGTTGTCATCAACCGCATGGAATGAGCAACTATGAACCATTGGTGATCCAACATAAGAAATCCTAGGAATCAAGTCGTGCAAGCTAGTAGTTCAAAGATGCAACATACAAGAGGAAATCATGGCAATCTTGTCATGTGAGCAAATAATAGGCATAGGCAATGCACATGACATATCGCAAGCACAAATACAAAGCAAGATAATAGTATCATCATAGGCATGGGGCACAAAGCAAACATGGCAATAACAAGCAATATCTCCACCAAGCTTGCAAATACACATACAAGTATGAGAATCAATCATCATCTGTAATGCAAAGCATGGGTAACGAATGCATGGCAAAGGCATAGTAATGAACATATCATGCAAAGTGAACATGGAAAGATGGGCATATAATATGTAATGGACAATAACCCATAACCATGTGAGTGCCATGTAGAATGAATGCGCGAAGTCTTTGCGCGAAGAGATCGGTGGGAAAGATAATCCATGGGATCCCAAGTCATCGTTGCTCTCTAGAGCTCGTTTTGTTAACTCGTGGGATTGCGAGGTTATCAAGTATTCATGGGTACCTACACAAAAGAAACACAAACCAAAGAAATTGTCTGTGTGGTAAATGTACACATCATCCATCATGATGTGTATGTGCACGTGTGAGTTAGCACAAGTTAAGCATTGTTAAAAGAAATTTGATGCATGGTATAAGAACATGTCAGCCATCATGAAATAATAGTTGTTATGTATAACACGATGGGGATGCAAATTGAGCATACAAGTATAGCAAGTGTGTGGCACAACAATAGCATTTTTATTCATGGGGAATATATTGTGCACACAAGTATTGGGCATGCAATGGATGGGATGAATCAAAATATCCTAACATTTATGGGGAAACTATGGGGGTCTCCTCATGAGCAATATTGGAAACATCATATGGAGAAAATGGACAACATCCAAAACAATGCATACCCGATGCTAGGTGGTCATGGCATGGCATATGCGATAAATTATGCAAAGGGAGCATATCAATATCATCACAAGAAAAACAAATGCCAATAACCATAAGCATGTCATCTATGCCACAAGTGCAAACTGGGTTAATTTGAATGGCATATGCATAGTCACTATGATGAGATTGCAAATATGACATATTGTTGATCTCATGCATAGCATATGAAAAGTCAAGCAGATTGTCAAACATGATGTGACCTAGAGAATTGTCACAAGAAAACCTATTTAGCATGGCATCACAACTAATAGACTCCACATTAGAATCATCATACTCATCATAACTGGGCAAATATTCGCATGGGGAAATCATACTAGAAGGAAGCATGATACTTGGTGGATCAACATCATGCAAGCAATCAATGTCAAGAATGTCCACTAGTGGGACTAGAGCATCACCTTCACCTATGTTACCTTTTCCATTCCACTCTAGTGGTGTAGGTGAGGCGGGTAAGACCAAAGGGTGGTCATCATCATCTTGATGGAACCATGTGAGGGGTGAATCATATTCCACCATGGCCATTGTCTTGTCCAAAGATAGGACGAATTCATCGCGAATCGGCACGTCATCGTATATGGGACCTAGCACCAAATGAGAAGACACAATAGATGTAGAGGTTAAGTCGTTAGAAATCATAGTGGCCTCACTCTCTCTATGTGGTGGTTCGCTCACTCCCTCAAGGTGGGTGCACTCAATCTCACGTATGGTGGAGTCACTCATCTCACTCAAGTGGTGGGGGTTGTGGCTCTCCTCACATGGGAATTGTGGCAACACATCATATATGGGGCTAGTGGTGAAGTCACTCTCACTCTCAATATGGTGGCAAAAGTCACTCAAGTCATCATACGTCGCAGTGGTCGAATGGAAAATCCCATGCTGAACCATCTCATCGCCGTCGCCGTGGATGAAAGCCGAAGATGGCACATCATCACTCTTGCCTCCTAAGATGGAAGCATCATCCTTGCTTGTCACCATGTTGCTCACCTCCAAAGCTTGGTCCTTGATGGTCTCCATAGTCGTAGTCGTCGCCGCACCAACTTGAAAAAGAGTCGAAGTAGACTCGGCACCATCAATGCCACAAAGAGGGATGGCGGTGAAGTCGAACATGGGAGATCGTCTTGGAGCTCGTCGGGCTTGGACATCGTGGTGGTACTAGCCTCATGCTTGTTCTCATGGAGCTTGGTCATCACGAAGTGAGCTTGGGGTGGAGAAGCTTTGGCCTTCATGAGTTCTTGTTCCGCCTTGAGGGCACCAATGTAGTTGTCGTCGAGGGACTTGTAGTTCCCGAGGAAGATCGTCTTGCAGATGTCGTTGTCCAATCCCATCATGAAGTGGAACGTCATCAAAACGGGCTCGTCCATGCCGGCTCGTCGCAAGGCAATCTTCATCTCCTTGAAGTACTCGTTGATGGACTTGGATCCTTGGATGGTGTTCTCCAATTGGCGTTGAAGTTGTTCCGTGTAGGTTGGAGGCACGAACTTTCACCGTAAAGCTCTCTTCATCTTGGGCCAACTCATGCCGTAGATTTTCGAAGGTGTGTGAAGCCACCATGTGTACGCGTAGCCATGGAAGTTTCTTGTGGCGCATTTCACTTGATCTTCAAGAGGAACTTGATGTAGCTTAAGGTAGTCATCCATCAAACGTTCCCACTCGAGATACTCCTTGGGTTCTAGAGTTCCATAGAAAGGAATCTGATAGTCGATGTCGAGGTCGTAGTAGCTCATGGAAGTCACGGACTTGAACTTGGGGAGCTTCTCTTGAGCGTAGTCTTGAGGTGCTTGTTGGCGAAGATAACGTATATCCGAAGGCGAAGATGCGTTGAAGTCGCTTGGCGAAGATGACAAGGGAGATGGTGAAGTCGTTGAGCGGTTGTTGGTGTTGAGCTCTTGACCTTCATGTTTGTGGTGGTGGTCGTCTCGATGCCAATGTGACCTCGTCGGAGATGGTAGCTTGGAAGCATGTGTACTTGAGCGTCTTCTCGAAGATGGGGAAGATCACTTGTATGACTTTATGAGGGCTTTGATCTCCTCCATTTGAGCTTGCATCTTGGCATCGGTAGAGTTATTCGTGGCATCGAACTCGTCGTTGTTGTTGCAGACCGAAGGTGAAATGCCTTGCCCATCCATCACAAGACTCGAGTAGAGGTGAGTAGGAAATGCGATAAACAATAACAAGTTACCTTTTCCCAAAGTTGAGGATGTATCCCATTTTACTCAATGTGAGATGAAAGAATAGTGGAATTGGTACCGGACTTGTTCACTCACACCTACAAACTAAAGCTTATGTTGGAGCTCGGTGAGGATGCCGGCACAAAAAATTGATGCAAAATGTTAGCAAGAGTCAATAATGTTGAAAAAGATTCACAAATTCGCAAGTAAAACAAGTAGACCAATAGCAATATGTGGCATGCGAAAGCACACACACTGATAGATAAATGGGGTCATGCAACCAAGGAATGAGCACAAAATGTGGAATCCATGGAAAACGCTCGTGTTGCACAACTCAAGAGAGACACTAGCACGATTTCTCAATAGGCGGATATGACACTTGTGCACAACCTATAAGATGCAAAATAGATAAACTTTTTATCCCAAGTATGCTATGTGTATGATGTTCCGGTGGTATGATCCAAGATGATCGGATATGACAATCTTATATGGAATGTGGTATGGTGCTATGGCTATTGCTTACAAGCTTCTATGCTCTTTCTCTTTTGCTTAAAAGGTTTATTCTTTTTTATATGGCCACAATGCAAAATGCACAAACCAAGATAGCAATTGGGTATATACGGGAACAATCTTGTGACACAAGGGACGATATGATACCAAAATGATGTGGTATGTATGCAATGTATGGTGTAGATCACTAATGTGCACAAGTAACGTTGCCGTCAATACTCAAATGGCTAGTCTTGATAGGCAAGTGACGCAAAATGGGATAGGGGTTATCAATGCAAAGTCTAGGGAATATACAATGGAGGGATACCATGATACCAAGATGATATGGAGGTTACCGTCCGTGGCGATGATGAGTGGCGGTGTTCTTGATGTAGATACCAAGATGATGGAGACTCATCCCTAAGTAGCTGAAACACCTTAGGAAATGGAAAAACCAAAAACTCAAAATCTCAAACATCAAATGTCAAATGGTGGTAGCGGGAATGTGGTGGTTGCGGAAGCTCAATGGGATTGAGAAAATGCAATGATGGGTTTTGAGACGCAATGCGGAAATGGAAGGTAAGGTGGTGGACTATACACGGTGTCAGAGTTGGAAGCACGGTCCCTAAGTAGCCGAAACACCTTCGGAGACACAAACCACAACTCAAACAAGCTCAATCAAAATTGGGTTAAGTTGGGTTGGCGGAAGTGTATGGTGGGCAAGACTATGCGGAACTTATGGTGGTGGTTGATGAAGGAGCAATCGTCCCTAAGTAGCCAAAACACCTTAGGAGACTCGAATCGCAACTCAAACAACCTCAATGCTAAGGGGAACAAAATTGGTTAGGTTGCAGAAGTCGGTGGTGGCTATGCGGATGATATGGTGGAAGCCGTAGGAAAAGATGCCAAAGTTCCAAACATTTGATGAAGTCAAATGGTGTTGGGAGTATTTTTATGGGATGGGGGAGGTTAATAGCTTCAAAATGAGCTAAAGAACGTCAAAAATGGACTCCGGATGAATTAGTTATGGACAAAACGGTGAAATGTGAAAGGCTGGAGTTACCGGGGCTCGGGCCAGATTTCCGGGACCTGATGTCCAGTACCACGCGTGAAAATGCGCTCCAGGAGCCGGATGTCCAGCTTGGGGTCTGGATGTCCGGCCCAATGAACCGGATGTCCAGCCCGATGATTCCAGATCTCGTTTGGGGCGGAAATTTTCGAATTGGGGGCGGCAATTGATGATTCCAAGGTAAAAAATTGATGAGATTTTGTTGATGGAAGGTGGGCAAACTTGGGGAGATGCTAGATCCACTCGAAACCAAGCAAATTCATGGATCAAAATCAACAAACTTCATCAAACCAACAAATCACAAAAAATTTGTGGGGCTATTTTGTGGGGATTTTCTGAATTAGGGACAAAATCAACAAAACAAGGCTAGAAAACACAACGGGGAGGCTCCGAAATCATGATCAACGTGGCTCATGATACCAAGATGATGTAGGGTGGAACCCTATACGGCCGGTCTTTCACGAAAGGAGTGGATCCCAACTAAGAACACGAAGAACACGGGGAAGAACGGAAAGAAATCACAAGGGGAAACACTCAAGAACAAGTCCAATCACACATCCACTAGACAATCAAACACACAAGATCCACAAAGGTACATGAACAACAAAGGGAAAGATACAAGGTAAGGTTCATCTCCATGAGGAGGTCTTGAATCCACTAGGGGATCTTCCTGTGAGGGGTCTTGAATCCAAGGTGGATCTTCTCTGAAGAGGGGCCGTGGTCTCTCTCATGGAATAGATCCGTAATGGATGAGCAAAGCACTATCTCTAAATGAGCTACTACTTTGCTAACCCTAACTAGGAAGAGGTCGAGGAGTATATATAGTCTAAGGCCACGAACGGGTAAGTGAGGAGAGGATACCTGGGCCTCTGGCCCGGCTATGCACGTGCAGGTGCCGGATGTCCGGGGCTTCAGCAGGCGCCGGATGTCGGGGGCTCGGGCCGGATGTCCGGGCTGAAGTGGCCAAAATTCTGGTGCGTTCTAGCGTCGATGCCAGATTTCTGGGGGAGAGGCCGGATGTCCGGGATTTGGCTGGGCGCCGGATGTCCGGGCACACGGGCCGGATGTCCGGCCGCTGATGCCGTTGGCCATCTGTTGGGGTAGCTCTTGCGCGGCTGCCCAGGCGCCGGATGTCCGGCCTTTGGCCCAGTTGTCCAGCCACTGTAGCTTCATGCATGACAAACCAACTTATTCATGTATATGTGAAAACACGTAAATGGCATTTATAAATGTTTAATTTGGAGTTTCATTTAAACCCTTGGTTCAAATGAACTTAATCCAAATTGAATGCTAGATGCATTAGCACAAACCACATCACTTTTACATGCCATGATCATGCATCATGTTGTTGCATATGCTTGTGTATTGATTGCCAGCACCGTCCTTCTCGATAGGTCCTGCTCCGGAGACAGTTCCAGAGTACCTGTAGAGGGGCAGTGCTCTACTGTTGATCTATCAGGCAAGCAATCCCCCTTGATCATTCCGATACAACCCCACTGTCTTGCTCGTGCTCTCTTTTATTGCATTAGGACAACAACGATTCAACTGCTACTTTATGTTGCGGCATTTGAACTCATTCCTCTACATGACCTGTCTTTGCCATAGTAAATAGTTTAAACCCACTAGCATGTGTAGGACTTGATTGAGCCATGATGTGTTCCTACAATGCCATGCCTGCTATTACTTAGAGTTGTGTCAGGTCTGATTCATTGGGAATGACTTGGAGTTTTATGTCATGTTCTCATGTTGAGGGTTAAGTGTGTGAACATAGTTTGGTAAAGGTAGCGGTGAGATGCCATGTAGGAGTACATGGTGGGTTGTATCACTGGAACCGTCCTTAAGAACTGAATACTCTGTATGTTGTCCAAGACTAGCTACTACCACACATTGGGTTCCAGTAACTCGACCCCTCTCGACTTATTAACTAACTTGATCTCTATCTAGGAGTTGCAACTAGTTTCTGGTGTTTGTAAGTAGTGCTATTATTCTACCAGGTGGCACCCGACGAGGTGGACTTGCGACAGACTAGGCACCGTGGCCCGGTGTACCGAGTGGCACCCGGGGGCTCGGGAACCTTGCACACGTTGTTTGAGGCCGTGATAGAAACCTCGACCAGAGTTCGCTTGCGGATACATTCTCAAATAGGCGATAAACCTGGACTAGAGTCTTGTGTGGTTAGTCAGGTCGTGGCCGACACCCTCGCTAGGCTTCCGCTTGAAGGTTGCCAAGATACATGATGTGTACATGGCGGTAAGTGGCGAGAGCGTGTGTGAAGAAGTACATCCCTACAGGGTTAACATGATCTATTCGAATAGCCGCGTCCTCGGTTATGGATTACTTGGAGACTTATATGGTACATAGACAACTTGAAGTGAATACTCTAAAATGCTCAAGACAAGGGTGAGTTCTATGGATGGCCTTCTTGTAGGGAGACGAGATATAATGCATAGTAGTGTATTGATGTGGTGTCTAGTGGACTCATGTGCGCTATCTCACCTCAAAGAAGCTGCTCGTAGTCGTAGAATAGGATAGCCACCGAGTCAAAGCTGACTTGCTATAGCTAAACCCCACATTGCCTTGTTGATACTAATGCATGTATGATAGGATCTGACATAAGTCTTTCTGAGTACCTTTGTACTCACGTGTGCTTAATTTATGTTTTGCAGAGGAGACTTATGTCTCAGTAGTAGTTTCGCATGGACTTTGACAAGTAGCTTCTTACCTCAGATACGATCTTGTACCCTTGGAAGGGTCTTGTAGATTGTCAGACTTCCCAGCCTTTTTGATTTGTAGTTGTCTGTACTCAGACATGTTATGCTTTTGTTGGTTGTATGCTCTATATGTTGGGTCATGTGACCCATGTTTGTAATATAATGCTATGTTGGCTCTTCTGGGCCTTTATCTATATGAGTTGTTGAGTTGTGTTGTGATGCCATGTTGTACAACACATACTTGCATGTTATGCGTATGTGTAATGTGTATTGCTATGTGTGGGGTTCGACACTTAGTTGTTTGCCTTTGATAGCCTTTCTTATGGGGAAATTCTCCCTAGTGCTTCCACTGAGCCATAGTAGTTCGCTACTGCTCCGGGACACTAGGATTGGTCGACATGTATCCTTCTTTGATCCTGTGCCTATCCCTTCGGGGAAATGTCATGCGTTGTTCCTTTAAGTCCTTGTAGCTTGCTACGACTTGGGTTCATACGTTCATGACTGACACGTTCATTGTTGGGTTATGTATGCCTGTCCCTGTACGACTGTGCCACCATGGTTCACGACTATCCATGTCAACCCGGGTTCTTTGTCATAAGGATGCTAGCGACACAATCATATACGTGAGCCAAAAAGCATAAATGGTCCCGACCAAGGTAAGGCTGCAGCCATGGGAATACCGTGCGTGAGGCCACAAAGTGATATGATGTGCTACATGCTAAATCAGTGTGACTTAGGATCGGGGTCCTGACAGAAGATTATTGAGTAACCCCCTCTCTAAAGTGATTTGAGTTTAAAATTCACCGAGAGAAAACCCCTATAGCCGAAAAATTAGATAATGGTTCACCACCACTCGAATCTAAGTCCAGTACGCTCCACCTATTACTCTTGAGAGCCGCGAACTCTCTAGATGGTTAGGTGTCAATTTCTTCATAGACCAAGAGTAATTGTGATTATCGAAGAAGAAGTTTGTAAAGGTTAGGAGATCGCCTCAAGTATCTACCACGAGTGATCATCATTGGTTGACGAACCAATTGTCAAGGAGAATAGGGGGAATAGAGTTTATCTTCCGTGTTAAGTCACAACCCATCCAACAAGACATAGTCCTTGTGCAGAAGGACGAGCTGGTCAAATAAATACCCTATCTCCATCGAGCATAACCGGTTATCAATGGTTCGATGCATGTTTTAGTTTCCATTCGCTCAACGTACACTATTTACATTCACTCCGTTGCTGGGTTACGGAAGTTTTGATATTTCCAAAGAAATTTTCAAACTCCCATTCATTCCCCCTCTGGTAGACATACTTCATTCCTACAGTTAGCCAGCTAGTGGACGACCTCCGCCAAACCGTTGATAATCTGTGGGCTTATGATATATAGCTCAATCCGTACAATTGAGTCTTCGGAGTTCCCGCTGGTAAACTACTCGGATTATTGTATCCCGTAGAGGAATAGAGGCCAATCCGGCTAAAATCCAAGCCCTATCTCAACTAGTGGTCCCTACAGAGCTGAAGCACGTTCAAAAACTAGCGGGATGCATGCCTGCTTTCAGCCTCTTTATCTCCTGCTTGGTGAAAAGGCACTACCGCTCTACAGACTACTCAAACGGACCAAAAACTTCACGTGGGCCAATGAAGCAATGGCTGCATTGGGAGAAATTAAACATTATTGGCCGGTAATCCTATAGTAGCAGCGCCTGGCATAGGCGAACCAATGTTGTTGTACATCTCGGCCACAAATCAAGTGGTCACTACGGTAATCGTTGTCAACCGAGCAGCAGAGGGTCACAAGTTCCGGGTGCAGAAGCCAGTCTACTACATATCAAAAGTGCTCACCTGTGCAAATCTAGGTATTCGCATTACCAGAAGATAGCCTAAACAGTTTTATGGCATCCCAAAAGCTCCGACACTACTTTCAAGAGTGTTCGGTCACAATTGCATCCGAAATACCACTGAATGACATAATTAACAATAGGGAAGCCACTAGCCGCATTGCCAAATGGGCTATAGAGCTCCTCCCTTTCAAAATTGTGTACAAACCACGCCGAGCTATTGAATCTTGGGTGTTGGCTGACTTTCTCACCGAATGGAAGGAAGTCGAGGTCCCCATAGAATAAAGTACATACTCACAATGGACAATGTACTTTGACGGCTCCAAGATGCTTGTTGGACTGGGGGATGTAGTGGTCCTTACATCCCCCCCACTGGGGCGACAATATCCGATACGTACTAGATATCATGTACACCGATTGCAACAATGTGGCCGAATATGAGGCTCTATTGCATGGACTTCGGATGGCAACATCAATGGGCGTACAACGGCTCGAGTTGTAGGGGGATTCTAACCTCTCCATCTCTCAAGTCAACAGCGAGTTCGACACTAAAGACCGAAAGATGGCACCATATCAAAATGTCGTCCTCAAAATATCTGCCTGGTTCAAAGGGTTACAATTCCACCATGTTTAGAGACAACAATCAAGCTACTAACATCCTTGCCCTCATGGGCGGCAAGCGCGACCCTGTCCCTAAGAACACCTTTTTGGAATGGCTTTCCAAGCCATCCGTGGTGTGGCAGGATGAGGGCAAGGATGCTAGAGCCAATGGCCCAAAATAGATCATCCCTCATGTCATCGAACCTGATGAATAAATTATCGGAGGTTCCGCACTCGAAGAAACGCCTTCGGCTCACGAAGTCGTGGCAATAATCGCGCCATGGACTAAGCCCTTCCTCGCCTATCTTCTCTGTCAAGATCTCCCCGATGACCAGACCGAGGCATAACGCATTATTCAGCGCTCTAAAGCTTATAAGGTCAAAGAGGGTGAACTATACACTACTACAGGATGGTCCAAACATTA
Source organism: Triticum monococcum (assembly GCA_034509565.1). NCBI lineage: Eukaryota > Viridiplantae > Streptophyta > Magnoliopsida > Poales > Poaceae > Triticum > Triticum monococcum. The sequence continues at coordinate 279,465,441 of CM067844.1, forward strand.
TTGTACAATCAGAGACCCTTCGACCAAACTATGTGTGATGCATTAATCGCAAATGATGGTGTAAGGAAACCGTCAAAAGTTATATGAAACATTTGTGATGGCAGAGATATCAAACACGTTTCAGATTATAGTTGCGTGTGCGATACATGGCACATAGTTCACTTGCGTGAACTATTTGCGATGAGCATAACAATAGAAATGGTCAACCAGATGAAGGTGTGTGCGATATATGACATACAGTTCACTCGAATGAACTGTTTGTGATTAGGCAACACAACAGAAATGGTCAGCTAGATCAAGATGGGCATGATATACGACATATAGTTCACTTGGATGAACTATTTCCGATGAGCCAACACAACAGAGATGGTTGAACTTAACAAGATGTGTGTGATATGAGGCAAACAGGTCAGTAATAAGAAATGTGTGATAAGACTGATAACAACACAGACATTTCCTGTTAATTAAGAAATCGTGTGTGTTGTCAGCAAACGATTGCTGGTAAAAGCAGAAGAGCAGGTTCGTGTTATTCGTGAGAAATTGAAAACAACCCAATCTCGTCAAAAGAGCCAATATGATCGTAAACATAAGCTCATGACTTATGAAGTTGGCGAGAAGGCTTACCTCCGGGTTACTCTGTTAAAGGGAACCCATCGCTTCGGTATCAAAGGAAAATTGCCTCCTCGTTACATTGGACCATTTCGCATTCTTGCCAAACGAGGAGAAGTTGCCTACCAATTGGAACTACCTCCGCATCTTTCCAGAGTTCACGATGTCTTCCACGTTTCTCAACTCAGGCGTTGCTTCGCGGATTCTATCAGTGGAGTGGACCACGAAATGCTTGATCTACAAGATAATCTCACTTATCGGGAATATCCCGTTCGTATCCTTGATCAAGCCGAGTGTACCACTCGACGCCATAACATCAAGTTTCTCAAGGTTCAATGGCCACACCATTCTGAGAAAGAAGCCACTTGAGAAAGGGAGGATCGTCTTCGACTCGAGTACCCCACCTTCTTTCCAACGGATCCTAAATCTCGGGAGGAGATTCTTTTGAGTGGGGGTGAGTTGTCACACCCTAGCTAGTTCATGCATTAGAGTGTTGCATCATGTTTAATTTCCCAGAAAACTGAAATGGGGATGATAGAACCCCCAGCAACCCCTGGAACAACTAGGGTTTACTAAAAACTTTTTCAATGAACCTGAAATGCCCTTCAAAAAAGTCCACCCTTTTTGTTTTGGGTTAAAACCTTTGAAAAAAATGGTGCACACTTTCCTAGGACATCATAAGGTCATTGGATTAATTCATTACTAATTGCATTTGGGCAATTTAAATCTTATAAATATTTTAAAATGCCCAAATAATCCTGAAAGTATTTTTAGGCTGTTGAGAATATTTTCAAATGTGCCTCTGAATATTTTCAGGTTTTCCTAAGTGAAATAGTATTTTAACTATTTCAAAACACAAAACAGAATAAATAAAAAAACAGAAAAAGATAGAGAAAGACACTAACCTGGCAAGTCACCAGCCGGCCCACCTGGCGGCCTAGCACTGTGCTAGCCCGCGCTAGCCGGCTGCTTCTTCCCCGCCAGGCAGGCAGGGAGGTGACGTCGGCGTGCCTGAGCTCGCCACGGCACCACCTGCTTGCCACCTGCGCCCCTGGACGTCTGGACGACCTCCACGTCGTCGTCCCGACCCCCTGGACCCCTCCATTCGCCCCCAACGCCTCTCCCTCGCAGTTCCCCACCATGGCTGACGCCCCTGCCGCCGCACCGTCGTCGTAGCCACGCCCTCCTTCATCCTCGCGCCACGCCATCGTGTCCATGAGCTAAGTTGTCGTTGACTACATCGAGCAGGCCGAGCCCCGAGCGCTCGCCCGCTCTAGAATCGCCATGAACCCGTCTTCCCCAACTCTGGCCATCGGAGATCCCCTTCGCCATCCCCGCCGCATCAGCTCGTCCCCGACATCGCCGACTGCCTCGACGTGACCCTCGTGAGCTCAGCCACCTCCCCATCCTCTCCGTTTAACTTCTCGAGCACCGCAGCGACCGCACCAAGCTCGGCCGCACCCACCGCCGCCACCGCACGTCGCCGTCGTGGCAACAGCCAGGTTGGCTCGTAACCGAGCATGCCATCGTCTTCAACGCACTCGCAGGAGCCCGTAGCACCCCCGCACACCCCTCGCCATGACTCCTAGCGACTAGTCCGACCTCGCCCAAACTCCGGCAGCCGCAACGCTCGTCGCCGGCGACGTTTCCTGCCACCCCAGCTCCACCCACTGCCACCACTCGACGCGGCTCACTCCCCGCATCACGTAGATGGTCTCCGCCATCCTTTTGGTCGCCGGAGTGCAAAACCCGCGCTGCTCTGCCGCATCTGGCCTCGCCGGCGGCTAAACGCCGGCGAGTTTGACCCTGTTTGACCCCGTGGGGGCCCAGGTTGACCTCCCCTGAGTCTCTGAGATGTGGGACCGCCTAGCTAATTAACTTAGATTAGCACGAATCAAAAATTAGTTAGTTAATTAACTAATGACACGCGGGTCCCACTGGTCAGGTTTGACCTGGACCGGCCCGTTGACCCCTGATGTCACTCTGACGCAATACTGATGCAATAAATCATTTACTGGATTTATTCTTATACAGGAAATTCCAGAAAATATTACAAACTTCAAAAATTCATAACTTTTAATCTGTAACTCCAAATGCAAAGAGTTATATATAAAATTTGATCAGAAAAATTCAATATTTCCATTTGTAGTGGTTTCATGCATGACAAAACACTTTAACATTGTTGTTTAGGTGAAACAAGCTAATACACTTATAATGCTTAAGAACATAAGCTTCCATTTGAATCAATTCAAATGGACCCAAACCAACTTGTTTCACATTGCATTAGGCAGGACACCTCATATTGCCATGTCATAGCATGCATCATATTGTTGCATATTGCCATGTGATGATTGTATTCTATGGTGTCTTTCGTGGTACGTTCTGCCTCCGAGGATATTTCCAAGTATCCAGCTGAAGGGAAGTACCCTACTACTACTCCATCAAGCAAGCAACCCCATTGATCATATCGATAAAAATCCCATGTTCTCGCTTCTGCTCTCGTTTACTGCATTAAGACAACAACGTGTTAAACTGCTGTGTGCTGCGGTAGTTGAACCCTTATCCTCTACATGACCTGTCATTGCCACAGTAACTAGATGAAACCCACTAGCATGTGTAGGAGTTGATTGAGCCATGTATGTGTTTCCTACCTTGCTATGCTTGCTATGCTTAGAGTTGTATTAGGTCTGGTTCATCTGGGTGATGGGCTAGAGTGAAATGATTACGTCGGTGATGTGAGGGATTTGTTGAACATGTTTTCGTAAAGGTATCGATGAGAGGCCATGTAGGAGTACATGGTGGGTTGTTTCATTGAGGCCGTCCATAAGAACTGAGATCTGTATGTGTGATTTAAGATTCAGCTACTACCACAGATTGGGCCCCAAAATATGACCCCGCTCGACTTACTGACCCCTCTCGTCCTCTGCCCAGGAGTTGCAACTAGTTTCTGGTGTTGGTAGGTTATGTGTTGGCGGCCGTGCGTAGCGCTGACCCTAGGGGTGCACTGTGATACGGTAGATACACCGTGGTCGGGTATGTCGGGCGCCCGTTTGGCGTCTTGGGACCCTGTACACATCATTTGGGGCCGTTGAGGACACCCCGACCAGATTACCTTGCGGATGGAACCCGAATAGGCGATAAACCTAGACTAGAGACTCGTGTGGTCAATTAGGTCATGGTCTACACCCACGTCGGCTTTCGCTTGAAGTCTGCCGAGCACATGTCATGTGCGGACGCTAAGTGGTGGAAACATGTGTGACGGAGTACACCCCTGCAGGGTATAAAACTATTCGAATAGCCGCGTCTGCGGTAAAGAACCACTTGGTTGCCTATACAATTCATAGACAAGTTAATGGTTACTACTAAAAGACTCAAGATAAGTGTGAGTACCGAGGATGGCCCTCTCGTAGGATGACGATGGAGGATCCCTGGTGGAGTATTGCGTTGGTGATTAGTGGACTCGTGTGCGGAAACTATTTTACAGTGGTGTCTCGTAGGATAGCTTAGCCAAGAGTCAAAGCTGGCTTGCATGTATAGTAGGATCTGTTGTAAGACTTGCTGAGTACCTTTGTACTCATGTTGCTTTAATTACTGTTTTTAGATGAGAACACCGCCCCCTCCGATGGGTTTTACGTAGACCTCGACGTCGCTGAGTAACTTGCCACCCGGGTGGTGATTCTGGCCATGGAGGGCCGTATGTAGATAGACAGGCTTCGACAAGCCTTCTTTCTTTCTAGTGTCTGTACTTAGACTTATTTGCTTCCGCATGTGCTTGTATGCTTGTATGACTTGAGTGTCGGGTCCTGTGACCCCTACCTATATGAACATGTTATTCATGGCTCTCCGGAGCCTTTAAATAAAGTACTTGAGTGGTAGAGTTTTGTTGTGATGCCATGTTGTATTTTCACATATCGAGCATATTGTGTGTATGATTGAAATGCTTGGTATGTGTGGGATCCGACAATCTAGTTGTTTATCCTTGCCAGCCTCTCTTATGGGGAAATGTAGTCTAGTGCTCCTTGAGCCATAGTAGTCCACTACAGCCCGGTTCACTGGAGTCCTGCTAGCCCATCACTACTGCTCAAGACACTTGACTGGCTGGCATGTGTTTCACTTCGTTCCTATGTCTGTCCCTTCGGGGAAATGTCACGCGGTGACATCCGGAGTCCTGCCTAGCCTGCTACAGCCCGGGTTCCCCGGAGTCCTGTTAGCCCAGTGCTACAGCCCGGATTCACACGCTGTTGATCGACATGCTTGATGTGATTCATGTATGCCTGTCCCCATAGGTCTGTGCCGCTTTTGGCTCACGACTAGCCATGTCGGCCCGGGTTCTCCGTCATATGGATGCTAGCGACACTATCATATACGGGAGCCAAAAGGCGCAAACGGTCCCGGGCCATGGTAAAGCGACACCCGTGGGGATACCATGCGTGAGGCCGCAAAGTGATATGAGGTGTTACTAGCTAGATCGATGTGAGTTGGAATAGGGGTCCTGACATCGGCCCCCATTTATTACGGCGCCCATTTAACCCTTTTGTCTCTTCAACCTTATGATCGCGCCCCAGTATTGCAAGGAGCACACCCACCATGACAAATTCTTAGAGGGTATCCCGCGTGGCTCAGATGGCGCTCTGAGATGCTGCCGATGACGAGCATCAGTTCACCATGCATGCCATGGTGGACACCCACAGAAGGTTCACAGAGTTCTCGGTGGTGCACCAACAACCCGGTATGGGTTGATCACTCCATCCACATCATGAAACTATTGCTTGCTGAGGAGAATTACAAGTTGCTTGGGCTCGACCTCGAGTACACCCGCGCTCGTGCCAGATGTGCATGCACAATCATGTCCTTGTTTACCATTACTGCCTGGCCACAAGTCCTTGCGAGCGTTTCGACAGGTTTGTAAACAGCCCCATGTTTGCTATAGTGCACATCACCAACGATGAAAGGTGCTAAAGAATTCGGGCATTGCCTGCTAGAATCTTGTCGACATCTAGGGCCAATACAAGATCTGGCGCAGTAAGAAGCACGAGAAGGACTCGCTGGTTCACCTCGCTGAGGCCATCATCGACCCCTTCTACAGAGACATGAAGGATTCCTACAACAAGGACAAGCATGCATGGCACTCAGCCTAGATGGAGAAACTCGACAAAGCTCACGTCGTGTACGCGGCCAAGGAGGCATACACGAGCTACGAGATGTCCAGGCGGATCATTGACATGAGGAAGTGCCTCCTTCCCCAAAATGCCGTCGCAAAAAGGGGTTAAAACCGTTTGTATATCTCGTGTATGAACTCAGCTGCCAGGAGCCGAGCCACTTCCTCACCAATCGCCTTCCTCTTCTCTGAAGCAGAACAATGGTGATACTCTTTAACAGGTTTGGCCTTCAAGTCGACACGCAAACGGTGCTCAGCCAGCCCCCTGGGAACACCTGGCATGTCAGATGGTTTCCATGCAAAGATGTCCCAGTTCTCACGGAGAAACTGAACGAGCGCGGGTTCCTATTTGCTATCGAGTGTTGTTGAGATGTTGGTCAGAGCGGCTGTAGGGTCCTCCAGGTGAACATTAATCCGCTTGGTCTCCCCTGCCGATTAAAAGGCAGGCTGAGAAGCTGGCTTCTTAGAGTGGAGCAAATCACTCGGATTGATGTTTTTCTTGTACTCTTCCAGGTCCATGACAGCCATCTGTTCATCAGCAATCTTTGATCCCTTCCGAAGACATTCTGCGGCTCTCTACCTATTCCCAGTGACAGTGATCACTCCCTTGGGTCTGGGCATCTTCAGCTTGAGGCACACGTAACATGGGCGGGCCATGAAACGAGCATACGCCGGTCGGCCCAGAATAGCATGACAGGCACTGTGGTAATCTACCACCTCAAACATCAACTTTTCTTTGCGAAAATTCTTCGAGTCACCAAAAACCACATCTAAAGCAATCTGTGCAAGTGATTTCACCTTCTTCCCCGGGATGACCCCATGAAACTGCATGTTGCTTTCACTAAGTCGGGACATCGGGATGCCCATCCCCAGGAGGGTCTCAGCATACAGAATGTTCAATCTAGTACCGCCATCCATGAGAACTTTGCGTAACTGAGTGCCTCCGACAACTGGGTCGACCACCATAGACTGTCGCCTGTGGGTAGCAACGTGATCTAGGTGATCCGACTGGTCGAAGGAGATGGGAGTCTTTGACCACTTGAGGTACGTAGTAGTTGTCGGAGCAACCATGTTCACCTCTCGGTTGATATCTTTCAGTCGACTTTTGCTCTAAACATCAGCAAAAATCACCAAAGTAGCATTGACCTTTGGGTAATCCTCTGCTTTCTCTTCGTCCTCATCCTTGTCGGAACCCTTTTCACTCGGCTGACCTTCACAGAATTGTTGAATGAGAAGTCTGCACTGTCGAGTGGTATGCTTGGGTAAAATGAGGTTACCCTCCTCGTCTTTATTCGTGTGGATGGCACATGGAAGATCCAGGATGTCCTGGCCCGATTGATATTTCATCTTTTTGGGTACCCACTGAAGGAAATATGCCCTAGAGGCAATAATAAAGTTGTTATATTATATTATATTTCCTTATTCATGATACGTGTTTATTATTCATGATAGAATTGTATTGACCATAAACATAAATACATGTGTGAATATATAAATAAATACCGTGTCCCTAGTAAGCCTCTACTAGACTAGCTCGTTGATAAAAGATGGTTAAGGTTTCCTAACCATATACATGTGTTGTCATTTGATAAAGGGATCACAACATTAGGAGAATGATGTGATGGACAAGACCCATCCATTAGCTTAGCATATTGATCGTTCAGTTTATTGCGATTGCTTTCTTCATGTCAAATACATATTGCTTCGACTATGAGATTATGCAACTCCCGGATACCGGAGGAATGCCTTGTGTGCTATCAAACGTCACCACGTAACTGGGTGATTATAAAGATGCTCTACAGGTATCTCCAAAGGTGTTTGTTGAGTTGGCCTAGATCGAGATTAGGATTTGTCACTCCGAGTATCGGAGAGGTATCTCTGGGCCCTCTCGGTCATGTCACATAGTTCTCGAACCCGTAGGGTCCGCACGCTTAACGTTCGATGACGATATAATATTATATGGGTTATGTGATTTGGTGACCGAATGTTGTTCGGAGTCCCGGATGAGATCACAGACATGACGAGGTGTCTTGAAATGGTCGACAGGTAAATATTTATATATAGGACGATGGTATTTGTACACCGGAAGTGTTTCGGGGGGTATCAGGTATTTATTGGGTCACTAGAAGGGGTTCCGGGCACCCTCGGCAAAAGATATGGGCCTTATGGGCCAAGAGGGGAAACACACCAGCCACAAGGGGCTGGTGCGCCCCCATATGGGCCGGCCTAGTTGAAGTAAAGGGGGGAAGGTAAAGGAACGTGTGGATTAGGATTCCCACTTCCTTCCCTCTCCCCCCTTTTTCCTCCCCCTCGGTTATATATGGTAGCGGGCGCGCCTTGGGAGGGACTCCAAGTAGGATTCCTCCTACTCGGGTGCCTCCTATGGCTGCTCCTCCCTCCCTCCCACCTATATATATGTGGGAGGTGGGCGTCTAGCACATACCAGATAAATTGTTAGCCGTGTGCGACGCCCCCTCCACCGTTTACACGCCCGGTCATATTTTCGTAGTGCTTAGGCGAAGCCCAGCGGAGATCACTTCACCATCATCGTTACCATGCTGTCGTGCTAACAGAACTCATTTACTACCTCGACGTCTTGCTGGATCAAGAAGGTGAGGGACGTCACCGAGCTGAACGTGGGCAGAACACAGAGGTGCCATGCATTCGGTACTTGATCGGTTGGCGTGAGAAGAAGTTCAACTACATCAACCACGTTATGAAATGCTTCGGATTACGTTCTCCGAGGGTATGTAGACACACTCCCCCCTCATTGCTATGCATCGCCATGGATAGATCATTGCGTGTGCGTAGAATGTTTTTTGCTTTCCATGCAATGACTCCTAGCACCCACTACCCCTTGGGCTTCCCCTTGAACTTGCCCTGAGTAGTCACTACTGCTGCTTCCTTTGACTTGCGGCTTCGGCTTTGCACTTCTGCTTCTGACAGGGGTTTCCGCCCCCAACGTCTGTATATACAGCCTTTCCCTTGCCATTATGGAGTCAGTCCCCTTCTTCGCCATTCGCGTACCGGGTGGCTATCTCCATCATTCAGTTTAAGGTCAAGGTTCCCGACTGACCAAATTTCAGTATGAGCTCCCTATATCTGATGCCTTCTTTAAAGGAACAAACGACTTGGTGTTCAGAAACATTCTCCACCACATGGTGAAGAGTGGTCCACCGCTGGATATATTCCCTCAAGGTCTCATTCGGCTTCTGGACACGATGTTGCAACTCAGTCAGCCCAGAGGGTCACTTGGAAGTGCCTTCAAAGGTTTTGATAAACAATCGGGCCATGTCTTCCCAACAGTATATACTAGCAGGAGCCAACTGGTTCAACCACGCCCTGGCCGAGCCCTCAAGCATCAAGGGCAAGTGCTTCATGGCCACTTCATCATCGCCTCCACCAATCTGCACAGCCACTCGGTAATCCTCTAACCACATGTATGGCTTTGATTCGCCAGTAAACTTGCTCACTCCTGCAACCAACCTGAAGTGGGGAAGAATCTCAGCAGCTCGAATGGCTCTACTGAAATACTCAGGGCCAGAGATGAAATCTCTGCTTCCACTCGGACAATCTTTGTCCAAACCTTCTCGGTTAGCTCTGCATCTGTCAACTAGGCCCTACACGAGGAGTGATCTTGCATCAAACCCAGGCTCTCGGGGGTCGACTGGAATTCTTCGCTCGTCACCATGCGGGTGCCTGTCATCATACCACCGGGGCGCATACGAACCACCCCTAGAGGGGATGTAGGCACTCGGCAGTGGTCGTCATGGTGATACCAAGGATCAGACTGCCTGTGGCCTCGATCCATGTACTGGTCTTGACGGTAACCACGATCTTCATGACACGGAGGCGATCTTTGGCTCTGAGCTGACTGAACTGTGTCCGCCTTGACGGATCTGCTGTGAATCCGGTTGCGTGACTAAGATATAGCTGAATTCTGCTCTCCACCCACTCTGAGCAGCGTCCGAATGTGCTCTAGACCTCTACCAACCTCGAAACAAGACGGATGGATGGAATCTGCAATACGCGCGGCCGCTGGAACATTATTGATCGGAGTGCGGAATACTTGGAACTCATCCCGAGCGAAACCAGTCAGAAATAGTTGTCATTGATGTCGATTGGGATTCGGAGGTTGTCGGTCAGTGCGATCGTCGAGTGACATCCGAAGACCTTCCAGATGCACACATTCAGGCAGATTGGTTAGGCGCGCAGCCTGTAAAGCCCGAGCATGGTCGGTCTACCCAGCAATGGGCGTTTGGAGGAATTGCCCATTCCGACGCTGCAACTCTTGTCTTTGCTTCACAGTGAGGGACTACATGTAGTACTCGTCGTTGCCGCATGACGGGCCGTCGCTTCCACTGCCGCAAGGAAATCCAGGTGGGCTATGCTGGGAGCCAACCATGAGGACCTCCGCCGCAGGGTCATTACTTCGCACTCGGAAAGCGTATCCGAGTGGCCAGTCAATAGATCGAACAAGCCGTAAAGGGACGCACCGGGCTCGATCGCTGTGATCTGAGGAGTGGACGACTAACGCGCCACGGTGTGCTTGACCCACCGCTGGAGCCGCGGGTGACCGGATTGCTTGCGACGATGAGCAGCGGGGAGGGAAGACACCACGGGAGCCGGCCAATACTGAGTCGACGGCTGCCGCAAGAGGACACCGCAGGTACTCACGCGGAAGTGCACCACCCCTCGAATGGGGAGTACCTAAACGCCAAGGGGGGCTTCCTGGAGCCAGGCCAAATCATGGCGATGAAGGTCAGCGCACCGAGATGGATCTCGCGGCCCAATGACAATCCACCGCCAGAAACCATGTCGATGGCGATCGAGGATCGCAACCTAGCCAGAAGTCGCTTACACGCCTACCCCACGGTGGGCGCCAAATATCGTGGGAATGGATCTGACTGTAGAGATGGGGGTACGTAGGAGAGGGCAGAGCCTAGCTACGGCGAGGTTGCACAGTCGGTTGTACGAGTTCAGGCCCCTCTCGGAAGAGGTAACAGCCCTATGTCTCGGTGCCGCAGAGGCTTTGTTGATTGGAGTGTTGAGTTACAGGGGGTGCGAACCCTTGTGCTAGAGGGGAGGGTGGCTTATATAGAGTGTGCCGACCCCTCGCAGTCCTCAATTACGCAAGGGTTCAATGAGGGAATAATGTTATGAACATTACTGGTAACACATGTGTTTAATGATCTTTAACATGATAGAGTGAATGGCTGACCGTTGCTATCCAGAGGCGACCCTAGGTTTTCTGTCCTTCAAGTGGATTGTTGTACTCCGAGTGAATGACGATGGTCGAGTGGAATTGGGGTATCCGAGTGGATCTTCTGTCGAGTGAATTGCGCTCTGTGATGATTCCAGTCGGTATTTTCTTTCTGTCTTTGTACGTCTTGGCCTCTGGTGTAGTGTCCTTGGGTAGGACATATAGGTCAGGCCTAGGACTCTACCCTAGGTACATGTCATTGTCAACCCTTTCGGTGTACCCTAAGATCGAGATACGAGTGGCTCCTATCAGGATTTGTAGGTAAACCAGGAGGTCTTGCTGGTTTAGTTTTTACCTTTGACGAGAGGCGGGTCCATTGGAATTACTTATCGTAAGCAACATGTTCTTCATGGTGTGAGGATGTTCCATGGGATGCGCGTGGTAATTTATAATGGATCACTTGGAGCTCCCTTGCAGGGTTAAATATTTGAAGTCGTGCCCGTGGTTATGTGGCGACTTGGAAATTTATAATATCCGGTTATAGGGAACTTGACACTAAACCCAAAATAAAATACACTAACCGCGTGCGTAACCATGACCGTCTCTTTTCGAGGGAGTTCAGGAAGAGAACATGATGGGTTTATGTCTGACTCGTAAGTAGTTTAGGATCACTTATTGATTATTACTAGTTTCTGTCAGTGCAACAAACCCTGGGTCTGTTGACCAACTATGCATAGGCACAAGATCAAGATTGAAGCACCAACTTAAGTCAGAGATTGAAGAACCAAGAGATTTGAAGAACCAACATGCAACTCAAAGGGGCCAAGATCGAGCCTAGGGAGCAAGATATCGGCAAGAGAAGGGCCTCCCTCGCCGGGCAGGCGAGCCCGGCAAGCGGCAAGGCCACCACCAGAAGTAAGCAACCGAGGCTCCGCGGTAGAGCCTTCCGGGGCTCGCGGGGGCACAACCACCCCACCAACCACTCAAGTGTAACTCATGTCGTCAATCAGTGTCGTGTCAAGCCGCAAGATGATTAAGTGGAAGCCGTTCGCCACATGGCAGCCATTTCCTACAGAAGAAGCCTACAGATGACACCCGTCCTGCGACGTGTCAAGAGAGCTGGTGCGGAGTTGGCAAGATAGCCGGGTAGGCCTTGCTGGGTGACCAGTGATGTGACACTCAGCAGTGCATTTAATGCACCCTGTCAGCCCACAGAGTTAGGTATGACATCACTGTTCGCTATCATATTAGTGGATAATGACCACTTTGCCACTATGGTGACCCCTTAATCTATAAAAGGAGGCCCATGGCACTCGTGGGGGGTTAGAAGGTTGGAAAGTTGACAAACCCAAGCTACCACACGCGTGTAGTAGCTGCACCCCTGAGGCAAACCTTGTCGGGCAAGTGTACTACGCACCACCACATTCATTCCACCATCAATCCACTAAAGCAGGATTAGGGTCTTATGCCTAGCGGCAGCCCGAACCTGGGTAAATCGCTTGTGTGCTCTCTGCCGCACTATCGTACGCTCGTCTGCTCTTTGTGTAACGCGTCGTCCCCCCGCCGAACCAACAAAGGGGCCACCCGGTCCCATAGGTGGCCGCGGAAACCCCGTGACATCTTTGGTGTGCCAGGTAGGGGCAGCGCTTGCGCGAACCTGAAAGTGTACGCCACACGTCATCTTCCTTGGCGCCCAAGAAGAAATATGGCACCTCGGCCCATCCATCCACCTCGAAGGCTCCACCACCTGTGGCCTCTAACGCCGCGGGGCCACGGGAGCGTGCGAGGATGTGGACGCTGCTAGGGGCATGGTTGGAGCAGGTGGCACTGTCGGTGTCAAAACCGGCCGATCTCGGGTAGGGGCTCCTGAACTATACGTCTGAGGATCGAAGGAAACAGGAGACAATGGTGACACGATGTTTACCCAGGTTCGGGCCCTCTTCATGGTGGTAAAACCCTACATCCTTCTTGATTGTATTTGATGGGTATAGGGGTTACAAGAGTTGGTCTACCTCGAGACCGTAATGGCTAAATCCTAGATGTCTAGCCTATGTGATTTGTCTTAGCATCTGTGGACTAAACCCTTCGGTTTATATAGACACCGGAGGGGTCTAGGATTGGACAAAGTTGGTTTGCAGAGAAGGGAAATAATACATCTGAATGCTAGGCTTGCCATCCATGCAAAGGAGAGTCCCATCTAGACATGGGGAAATGTCTTCTGCCTTGTATCTTCACGGCCCATAAGTCCGGCCCATATCAAATAGCAGCTATGTAATTTATCTTCATGGATAGCCTATAAGTCCAGCCCATATCTTCACGGATAAACCCTAGATGTCTAGCATTTGTGATTTGTCTTAGCCTCTATGGACTAAACCCTCCGATTTATATAGACACCGGAGGGGTCTAGGGTTGTACAGAGTCAGTTTGCAGAGAAGGGAAATAATACATCCAAACCCTAGGCTTGCCATACATGCAAAGGAGAGTCCCATCTAGACACGGGAAATGTCTTCTGCCTTTTACCTTCATGGCCCATAAGTCCGACCCATATCAAATAGCCCGGACACCCGAGGACCCCTTAGTCCAGGACTCCCTCAGTAGCGATGAGGACATCAATACCATTGTTACACCCACAGCCCCTACTGTTACATATACTGGACCAATTACTAGAGCTCGCGCACGCCAATTAAATTACCAGGTACTTTCGTTTCTTGGTAATGATTCTAATGTTCATGAGATTATGATGCTGCCTAAATTGGATACATTTGTTTTGCTTACAAATGAAGGGCCTAGCTTGGAGAAGGATGAACATTGGAGCAAGAACACACATGGAGTTGATGGCATGCGCAAGGGGATCAAGAACGGAGTTACAAGTGATGAGTTCAGGACTTTGAAGCCGCCATAAGGAGTGCATGAAGCCTTGAACGAAATATACGAGATGCCACTTCATAATATTCGTTCATAGGCTATTCTAGGTGCTGCGTCACCTTATTAATGGGCCAGGCCCATGTAATTTCGAGATACTTAAGTATAGGCTATTTTTAGAGTCCGTATATGTGGGGAAACAAGAGTTAGGGTTGGTTTCGGACCCCACCCTCAAGGGCCACGAAATTCCCCCTCTTCCTCCATATATACAGCCCTTAGGGCGTCGTTTAGACTTTGGGTTTTGTTTAGATTAAAAGTTCGCCATAGCTGCAACTTCGCGTACTTCGTTTGTGTCCAACGACCAGACCAAGACGTCACAGAACCCCATCTTGATCAATAAAGCTTTCATCTTATATTCGCAATATCCAGATTGCAATCTCAGTTTCTTGCTTGTTCTTCGTTTGCTTGCAGGAAATAGACCCTCGTGGTCAGGTTGATCGTGCTCCGGCGTGGTCAATAACCCTCGGAAGTTGGTTTAGCGATTGCTAAGGCGCGACGTCTCACACGTTCGTAGTCGGATCGTCAAGGTCGACTTCCACAAAAAACGATAGCCACCATCTCATCGAAACATCGGGACACCTTTGCCTCTATCAAGTGGTATCAGATTTCCAGGTTGCTCGGTGAGATTTTACAGTTTTTCGTAGATTAGATCGAGTCTGTTCTTCATACCTACAGTCCACGAAAAAGCCACAAAAAAAATTAGGGTTAGTTCATCATATCCGAACCAATCTGGGCCTTTGCATAATCTTTTTAGGGTTTTTGCTTTGTTGAATTTGCGGTTGCATCGTCGTGTCAAGTTGCTGGTCTTAGAGTCTAGTCTTTTAGAGTTTCGAGTTCTGGTCATAAGTTGTCACGACGCCGCCGTACCATCATCATCGCCCATCTACCTCCATTGCTGATCCGCCACCGCTCTGAATCCGTATCCATATACCACCACCAATCCGTATCCATATTCCACCACCGCTACCATATACCACCACCGCTGCCATATACCACAACCATATATCCACCACCAATCCGAGTTCTTCTCATATTAGGTTTGTTTTTTAGACCAATCTAAATTCCGTTTCGTGTTTCCTTGCCTGCGTAGGTCTCGGAAAAAAAAAAGTCTGGAGACCCCCGGGCAGTTTTTAGGCCAAAATTTTCACGGGCAAATTTTTTTTTCCCTATCATATTTTTAGGCTTTTCTGAGTCTTTTGAGCCACGTGCCATCATAGTGATTTTTTGTCGCACTTTTTCGTCGTCGCTGCCCTGATTTCCGAAAAAAAAGTGAACAAAAAAATTTTCGTGCCATCCTACCAGTTTGACGAGGGAAGAGTTTTGAGACACTCGCCATTATAGTGATTTTTCGCAAAAAAAAGAGGAGCGCAAAAAAAAGAGAGCGCGAAAAAAAAGAGCGAAAAAAAAAAGTTCGAGAGTGTGCTTTTCCCTTATTTACGTACAACGCCGTGATTTTGTTAGTGTTCTAGGCTCGCGTCTCTAGCACGGTCTAGCCTAGGACCAGCACATTACCGTCGTTGAGCGTTTATTCAACTTTGCATCTCTGAATTGATTATTGCTGACCCTTTTTGCTACCATACTATAAGCCTTCCCAGCTCCACATACATCTACATCGTGCGTTTGACTCTCCCTGGCAATCGCTCTATCCAAGCTTTTGAGAGTTTTGACTACCACGGTTGCCGATCACCGCCTGCTGCTGGGTAAGAACTGGTAAGAATTTGAGATTTGCTTGACGGATTTGTGACACCACCACCACCTCTTGTTAGCATTCTGTAGGATCATATTCTTGTGTGTTTCTATTGTTGCTAACCATGGCAGGATCACAAGCCGACGAGACTGACTGGGAGAACATGACGAATCAGGAGTTGCATGATAAATTTCAGCAAATGATGAATGGACAGGTGCAAGATGTGCTAAACAGATTTGAAGAGGCCATGGAGAAGATAGATGGCATGGAGAAGACGTTCGAAACAAAGCTCGATAACAGGTTTAATGAATTGCTCGTGCGTCTTCCACCACCACCACCGGCTGCACCTAACGCACCTCTACAACAACAACAACAACGACTACCTACACATCGTGAAACAGCCCTCCGCCGAGCGAGCCGTCTCCCTCTTGCACCTGGCCAAACTATTGGTGCTGCTGTTGCTACTTCTGTGGCTCCTGCTGCTGATGCGGAGGAGGATGATTTTGCTGGCGATTACGAGGATGAGGTTGATCAAAATTAGAACTACGTGCCACCACCAGCACAGCAACAACCAGGTCGTCCACATGCAAATAATGGCAATGGTAGGGCTCACCCTCAGGTACGAGATCATGACCATCTCCCTAAACTAAAATTGAATATTCCACCATTTGAGGGTAGATATGTTCCTGATATATATCTTACTTGGGAGTTAGAAACTGAACAACGATTTACATGTTTACAATATCCCGAGGAGAGACGTGTTCCTGCTGCTGTTTGTGCATTCACTAGTTTTGCATGTGTTTGGTGGTCTGAGCATTGTAGATTATATCCCATTGCTGCTACTTGGGCTGCTTTGAAAACTGCTATGCGTACTCGTTGGGTTCCACCATATTATCAACGTGAATTACTTCAAAAATTGCAGCGCTTAAGACAGGGAAAAAATTCTATAGAAGAGTATTATCAGGAATTACAAACTGGCATGATTAGATGTGGTATTGTTGAGGAGAATGAAGCTATGCTTGCACGTTTTATGGGTGGATTAAATAGAGAGATTCAGACGATTCTAGAGTATAAGGACTATACTAATATCACTCGTTTATTCCATCTTGCTTGTAAAGCTGAACGTGAAGTGCAGGATCGACAGGCATTGGCGCGGACTAACTTTTCTGCAGGTCGATCTTCATCATGGACACCACGTGCATCATCTACTTCCACACGTTCTGCTACACAAGCGCCTCCGTCGGCTGCCACTTCCAACCGTGATACAATAAAGCAGGCACAATCACCACTATCTGCCAAGAGCACACCTTCTGGGCCTGCAAAGAGCTCTTCTTCATCCATGGCATCCACAGGGCAAACACATGATATTATTTGTCGACGTTGCAAGGGTGGAGGTCATTATGCGAGAGAATGCCCATCTAAACGTGTGATGATTGTTAGTGAGGATGGTGGGTATGAGTCCGCTAGTGACTATGATGAGGAGACTTTGGCTCTTATTACACGTGACGAACACGGTGGAGACGATTCTGATCATGAGACGCAATGCATGGCTCCTGAAGATGCTGACAGGTATGAATGTTTAGTTGCTCAACGTGTTTTGAGTGTGCAGGTTACACAAGCTGAGCAAAATTAGAGGCATAATTTGTTCCATACAAAGGGAGTTGTGAAGGAACGTTCTGTTCGCGTGATCATAGATGGAGGGAGTTGCAACAACTTGGCTAGCATGGAGATGGTGGAGAAGCTATCTCTCACCACAAGACCACATCCACATCCTTACTACATCCAATGGTTCAACAACAGCGGCAAGGTTATGGTAACGCGTACTGTTCGTGTGCATTTCAGTATCTCTACATATGCTGATTATGTTGATTGTGATGTGGTACCTATGCAAGCATGTTCCTTATTACTTGGTAGACCATGACAATTTGATAAAAATTCTGTTCACCATGGTAGAAACAATCAGTATACTCTTGTTCATAAGGATAAAAATATTACTTTGCTTCCTATGACTCCTGATTCCATTTTGAAAGATGATATTAATAGAGCTAATAAAGCAAAACAAGAGAAAAATAAGAGTGAAAATCAGATTGTGGCAAAAGAATTTGAGCAACAAATGCAGCCTAATAATAATAAACAATCTAGTGTTGCTTCTGAAATTAAATTGAAAAGTGCATGTTTACTTGCCACCAAATCTGATATTGATGATCTAGATTTTAGCAAATCTGTTTGCTATGCTTTTGTGTGCAAAGAGGCATTATTTTCATTCGAGGACGTGCCTTCCTCTTTGCCTCCTGCTGTCACTAACATTTTGCAGGAGTTCGCTGACGTCTTTCCACAAGACGTGCCACCGGGATTACCACCTATTCGAGGGATTGAACATCAAATTGATTTAATTCCCGGTGCATCATTACCCAACCGTGCACCATACCGTACCAATCCAGAGGAAACGAAGGAGATTATGCGTCAAGTACAAGAACTGCTCGACAAAGGTTATATACGCGAATCCCTTAGTCCTTGTGCTGTTCCTATCATTTTAGTGCCGAAAAAGGATGGTACGTCGCGTATGTGCGTTGATTGTAGAGGCATTAATAACATTACTATTCGTTATCGTCATCCTATTCCTAGGCTAGATGATATGCTTGATGAATTGAGTGGCTCTACAATATTCTCCAAAATTGATTTGCGTAGTGGATACCATCAAATTCGTATGAAATTGGGAGATGAATGGAAAACAGCATTTAAAACTAAGTTTGGATTATATGAGTGGTTAGTCATGCCTTTTGGGTTAACTAATGCACCTAGTACTTTCATGAGGTTAATGAACGAAGTTTTACGTGCTTTCATTGGACGATTTGTGGTAGTTTACTTTGATGACATATTGATTTATAGCAAATCTTTGGAGGAACATTTGGAACATTTACGTGCTGTTTTTATTGCTCTACGTGATGCACGTTTGTTTGGTAACCTTGGAAAGTGCACCTTTTGCACCGACCGAGTATCTTTTCTTGGCTATGTTGTTACTCCACAGGGAATTGAAGTTGATAAAGCCAAGATTGAAGCTATTGAGAGTTGGCCGCAGCCCAAAACGGTCACACAAGTGCGGAGTTTCCTTGGCCTCGCTGGTTTCTATAGGCGTTTTGTGAGAGATTTCAGCACCATTGCTGCACCTCTCAACGAGCTTACAAAGAAGGATGTGCCTTTTGTTTGGGGTACCGCACAGGAAGAAGCCTTCACGGTATTGAAAGATAAGTTGACACATGCTCCTTTGCTCCAACTTCCTAATTTCAATAAGACTTTTGAGCTTGAATGTGATGCTAGTGGAATTGGATTAGGAGGTGTGTTATTACAAGATGGCAAACCTGTTGCATACTTTTCTGAAAAATTGAGTGGGCCTAGTCTGAACTATTCTACTTATGATAAAGAATTATATGCTCTTTTTCGGACCTTAGAAACATGGCAACATTATTTATGGCCCAAGGAATTTGTTATACATTCTGATCATGAATCTTTGAAACACATTAAAAGTCAAGCAAAACTGAACCGTAGACATGCTAAATGGGTTGAATTCATTGAGACTTTCCCTTATGTCATTAAACACAAGAAGGGTAAAGAAAATGTTATTGCTGATGCATTGTCTCGTCGTTATACTATGCTTTCACAACTTGACTTTAAAATATTTGGTTTGGAAACCATCAAAGATCAATATGTTCATGATGCTGAATTTAAAGATGTATTGCAGAATTGTAAGGAAGGGAGAACTTGGAACAAGTTCGTTCTCAACGATGGCTTTGTGTTTCGTGCTAACAAGCTATGCATTCCAGCTAGCTCCGTTCGTCTTTTGTTGTTGCAGGAGGCGCACGGAGGAGGATTAATGGGACACTTTGGCGTCAAGAAGACGGAGGATATACTTGCTACACATTTCTTTTGGCCAAAGATGAGACGGGATGTTGAGCGTTTTGTTGCTCGCTGCACTACATGTCAAAGAGCTAAGTCACGACTAAATCCTCATGGTTTATATATGCCTTTGCCTGTACCTAGTGTTCCTTGGGAGGATATATCTATGGATTTTGTTTTAGGTTTACCTCGAACAAAGAAGGGGAGGGATAGCATATTTGTTGTCGTGGATAGGTTCCCGAAAATGGCACACTTTATACCTTGTCATAAAAGCGATGATGCTGTTAATGTTGCTGATTTGTTCTTTCGTGAAATTATTCGCTTGCATGGTGTGCCAAATACTATTGTTTCAGATCGTGATACTAAATTTCTTAGCCATTTTTGGAGATGTTTATGGGCTAAGTTGGGGACTAAGCTCCTTTTTAGTACTACTTGTCACCCCCAAACTGATGGACAAACTGAAGTAGTCAATAGAACATTGTCTACTATGCTTAGGGCTGTTTTGAAGAATAACAAGAAAATGTGGGAAGAATGCTTGCCTCATATTGAATTTGCTTATAATCGTTCATTGCATTCTACTACTAAGATGTGCCCTTTTGAAATTGTGTATGGTTTCCTACCTCGTGCACCTATTGATTTGTTGCCTCTTCCATCTTCGGAGAAGGTTAATTTTGATGCTAAAGAACGTTCTGAATTGATTTTAAAAATGCATGAGTTAACTAAGGAAAACATTGAGCGTATGAATGCTAAATATAAACTTGCTGGAGATAAGGGTAGAAAACATGTTGTGTTTGCACCTGGAGATCTTGTTTGGTTACATTTGCGTAAAGATAGATTTCCTAATCTGCGCAAATCAAAGCTAATGCCACGTGCTGATGGTCCTTTTAAGGTGTTAGAGAAAATAAATGATAATGCATATAAACTTGAGCTACCTGCAGATTTTGGGGTTAGTCCCACTTTTAACATTGCAGATTTGAAGCCTTATTTGGGTGAGGAAGATGAGTTTCCGTCGAGGACGACTTCATTTCAAGAAGGGGAGGATGATGAGGACATCAATACCATTGTTACACCCACAGCCCCTACTGTTACATATACTGGACCAATTACTAGAGCTCGCGCACGCCAATTAAATTACCAGGTACTTTCGTTTCTTGGTAATGATTCTAATGTTCATGAGATTATGATGCTGCCTAAATTGGATACATTTGTTTTGCTTACAAATGAAGGGCCTAGCTTGGAGAAGGATGAACATTGGAGCAAGAACACACATGGAGTTGATGGCATGCGCAAGGGGATCAAGAACGGAGTTACAAGTGATGAGTTCAAGACTTTGAAGCCGCCATAAGGAGTGCATGAAGCCTTGAACGAAATATACGAGATGCCACTTCATAATATTCGTTCATAGGCTATTCTAGGTGCTGCGTCACCTTATTAATGGGCCAGGCCCATGTAATTTCGAGATACTTAAGTATAGGCTATTTTTAGAGTCCGTATATGTGGGGAAACAAGAGTTAGGGTTGGTTTCAGACCCCACCCTCAAGGGCCACGAAATTCCCCCTCTTCCTCCATATATACAGCCCTTAGGGCGTCGTTTAGACTTTGGGTTTTGTTTAGATTAAAAGTTCGCCATAGCTGCAACTTCGCGTACTTCGTTTGTGTCCAACAACCAGACCAAAACGTCACAGAACCCCATCTTGATCAATAAAGCTTTCATCTTATATTCGCAATATCCAGATTGCAATCTCAGTTTCTTGCTTGTTCTTCGTTTGCTTGCAGGAAATAGACCCTCGTGGTCAGGTTGATCGTGCTCCGGCGTGGTCAATAACCCTCGGAAGTTGGTTTAGCGATTGCTAAGGCGCGACGTCTCGCACGTTCGTAGTCGGATCGTCAAGGTCGACTTCCACAGAAAACTATAGCCACCATCTCATCGAAACATCGGGACACCTTTGCCTCTATCAAGTAGCCCGTGAACCAGTCTTCAATGACGATGTATTAGGCTCGTTGATTGTCTTCAACATTTCTAGGCGGGTTCCTTCGCCGCATACAAAGCAGTCTCTTGAACAAAAGATCTGTATCTAGCTCCGCGTTATAGCTACAACCCTGAACCATAGGGGCATAATGTTTAATAAACCATATCTTCTGACAACTTTTTCGGTGAAATGTTACATTTGGCCTTTTTATTATTTCTAACCGTTTTGGCTTCCGGCTTCGTGTTTCGAGGCATGGCCTTCATTGACACGTCTTATCAAAACAGAGATCGTGCCCTCTAATTACGGGATTTTCATCAATACGGGTTTGGGTAATCCAACCGTGCCGTTAGCACGACCCCTTGGGAATAGGTGAGTTTTAAGGCTTACTGGGGGGCGCTTGATATTCACTGCCTATATAAGCGGATAAAGATCCATCCTTTACCCCACGCCTTCTTCCTTCCTAAGCCTTCCCGTCCTTGAGCTCCGGTGCCCAAGCTCGCAGGGCAAGTGGATGGCTTCCTCCATCACGGAGAGGAACGTCAAGGAACTCCAAGAAGCGGGGTACTTCGCCGTGAACATCGCGCACCGGCTCCCTACCAAAAAACAGATCATCCCCACTCTAGAGCCCAATGAGAGGGTGGTGTTCATCCCCCACTTCCTCTGCGGACTAGGGTTTCCTCTCCACCCCTTCGTCCGTGGCCTCATGTTCTACTACGGGCTAGATTTCCACGATCTAGCCCCAAATTCCTTTCTCCAAATTTCGGCATTCATCGTCGTATGCGAGGCGTTCCTCCGCATCCCCCCACTTCGGCCTATGGCTCAAGGTCTTCAAGGTGAAGCTGAAAGTGGTCGATGGGCAACATGCGGACTGTGGCAGAGCCATGGTGAGCAAGCTCCCCAACGTCAGCTAGCCCAAAGGGGCCTTTGTGGAGACCATGAAGGGATGGAAATAGGAGCAGTTCTACATCACCGAACCTCGTGGCGCCACATGGGTAGCCACTCCTGAGTTCAAGTCCGGACCCCCAATGCGGCTCATGTCCTGGATTAACAAGGGCTTGGATTGGGCGTCGTCCGGCGAGGTGATGATGTTGTAGAAGCGCATCAAGAATATGATGGAGAAGAACACCGGTCTTGCTGATGTGATCCCGGTGATGCTTTTCCGCCGGATTCTCCTCTGCTAGCGCCGACCTCTCCATATGTGGGAATTCAATCCAGTTGGCCCTCGGACCCTGCAGCGATTCTTTGGCATGACACACAAAGAGAACTGGAAGGTGCTTTTCAAGGCCTAGAACTCATGGCCGGAGACGACCAAAGACATCGGTCTCCATTGTGCTCATCCGTCCACCCCAATAAGTTTTCTGATTTACGAACATAACTTCAACTCGTAAATCAAAGGGTATGATTAGTCTTCCATTCTTTCCTCAGGGCTGGACAAACAAGGAAGAGCGGATCAAGTGCCCAGCTCCGCTACCCGAAAACCCAGCCATGCCCCTGCTAATGAGGATGCTGGTCCCGGCGCCGTACCAGGCACCGGAGAAGAAGACCAAGAAGAAGGGCAAGGAGGCCAAAACTGGCCTTCGTCATAAAGGTACTTCAGACGCTACATTCGGAGATACCGAAGCTCCCTCCTCCCACGAGGGAGATGAAGACGAGGAAGAGGAGGAGGAGAGCAATTCTCCGCTTAAGGGGGGAGAAGAAAAGGGCGGCCTCCGTGAACCTAGAGGCAGAGGCGTCCAAGAAGGGGAAGATTTCCCTTTCCGACGACTCATACTCAGACACAAAAGCCATCCCCGAGTGGCGCCCTAGGCCGAAGCCCCGGGCCGCATCGTAAGTGTCCAAGGATACCACCGACCGGCTCGAGATCTCCCCCAACAATCATCATCTTCGAGGAACTCCCTGGTACCGAAGATGGTGGAGAGCGAGATGCCTCCGCGAGCTTCTCCGCCACATGCCACATATGGAACCGAGGTGTTATCCCAACGGACTTCTCTGGTCCAGGGATAAGTGTGGAAGGCCACCAAGACGGCGCCAGAGGGTAATGCCTTGGCTGCCGAGAACATGGGGGGGGGTACAAACCCCAGCTGAATACCACTCCGGAGACCCATACGGCTCCGGAGTCGAGCGAGAAACCCCCTTTGAAGGAGGGGGGAGTGCCGACTCCACCGGCGAGCTCCATCATTATGGAGGCGCTGGACATTTTGATGGAAGCACTTCGACGTGCTTTCGTCGTGGAGGAGCACCGTACCCTGATGGGTACGGTGGTTGAGAAGGTTCAGTCCGCCGAAAGCGGACTGAATGAAGCCTTCACCAACTTATTAACAGGCTTTGAGGTATGTGATGTAGTATTCTTAGCTGTGTATTGATAATAGCCCCTGAGACTCTGTTCGGTTTTTGCAAAGAAGGGCCGAACAGAGGATCAAATAGTTATTCACAGGAGATAATATACGTGTCTATGTTGATAATCAGGCTTCACTGTTAGCGGCAACTGCCCAGGCCACTGAAGTGTCCGAACTTAAAGCAGAAGTTGGAGCGGGCCGATGAAGAACTCGTCCGCACCAACAAGCGATTTGAGGAATCACAAGGTATGGTTGGAAAAAATTATTGACACACTTAAAGGAATATGTCAATATGGAGTCTAATCTCCTGTGTTGCTGATCATATTTTCAGATAGGGCGACCTCGGTCGAGGATGTGAAGAACGCCCTTGCCCAAGCCAAGGAGCAGGTGCGGGTGAGCCAAGCGCCGCTGACAAAGCGGCTGCGGATTTAGATGCCGAGCAGGTCACCCGCCGCAAGTATGAGGAGCGGGTGAAAGAAGTGGAGTAGGAGCTCCAAGATGCCATGATAGAGGCAAAGGTGTCCCGATGTTTCGATGAGATGGTGGCTATCGTTTTCTGTGGGAGTCGACCTTGACGATCCGACTACGAACGTGCGAGACATCGCGCCTTAGCAATCGCTAAACCAACTTCCGAGGGTTATTGACCACGCCGGAGCACGATCAACCTGACCACGAGGGTCTGTTTCCTGCAAGCAAACGAAGAACAAGCAAGAAACTGAGATTGCAATCTGGATATTGCGAATATAAGATGAAAACTTTATTGATCAAGATGGGGTTCTGTGACGTCTTGGTCTGGTCGTTGGACACAAACGAAGTACGTGAAGTTGCAGCTATGGCGAACTTTTAATCTAAACAAAACCCAAAGCCTAAACGACGCTCTAAGGGCTGTATATATGGAGGAAGAGGGGGGGAATTTCGTGGCCCTTGAGGGTGGGGTCCGAAACCAACCCTAACTCTTGTTTCCCCACACATACGGACTCTAAAAATAGCCTATACTTAAGTATCTCGAAATTACATGGGCCTGGCCCATTAATAAGGTGACGCAGCACCTAGAATAGCCTATGAACGAATATTATGAAGTGGCATCTCGTATATTTCGTCCAAGGCTTCATGCACTCCTTATGGCGGCTTCAAAGTCCTGAAATCATCACTTGTAACTCCGTTCTTGATCCCCTTGCGCATGCCATCAACTCCATGCGTGTTCTTGCTCCAATGTTCATCCTTCTCCAAGCTAGGCCCTTCATTTGTAAGCAAAACAAATGTATCCAATTTAGGCAGCATCATAATCTCATGAACATTAGAATCATTACCAAGAAACGAAAGTACCTGGTAATTTAATTGGCGTGCGCGAGCTCTAGTAATTGGTCCACTATATGTAACAGTAGGGGCTGTGGGTGTAACAATGGTATTGATGTCCTCATCATGCCACCAACAAGTGTGAGACCTTCGAGGAGAAATAAGGCCCAAGAGGACGTTCTCACCAAGCCTCTTCAAGAGTCCAAGGAGGTGTAGACTGAGTCCCGTGCGGCTCACGAGGAGATCAAGCAAGCTAGGCAGATAGTAGCTAGTAAGCCCTTTCTTTTATAGAGTATTTTAGCGGTCGGAGATATGCCTTGCTTAATCGACTATGGAGTTCTCCAGATGCCCTTGCTGATCTCCCAAGGAGTGCAGCCGATGCCACACAATTCTTCCGGTCCCAGGAGGGAAACACCATGGAGAAGTCTCCCGGTCCCAGTACCTAGCGCCAGAAAGGCCAGCGCTGCTAAACAACCAAATGATGCAGTTGGCCGAGCTACATAGGTTGTCCGGTTTGGCCATGAAGGACCTTATAGTCCGGTTGTGGCCAGCCGTACCCATTCCTTGCAGCTACTTCGGTCTGGTAAAGCATCTCGGTGACGCCTTGCCCCGAGTTGAGGCTGTGAAGCGCTCGGCGTGCATAAAGGGCGCGCGGATGGCCTTTGCCTGTGTCAAGATGCACTGGGCAAAGATGAAGGCCGCCGTTGTGGCCATCGAGGGTCCGCCCGAAGGCAAGGACTACCGCAAGTCGGAGCGATACTTCGAGGACGTCCTCGAGGGTTCCCGCTTGATAGATGGTCAGTGCTCGAAGGATATTATGTTTGAATGAATGTATCTGGGGTACCCAGACCGTGTGTTATGAAACACGTTCTTTGTATAATATGCTTACTTGTTTATCGCAAATTATTTTCCTCATGCGCGACCGTTTTTGTATCTGAAAATTTGCCAGTTGTCGGCTTCAGCCCCCACGTAGATACTACCGGGGTGTTCGGAGTAGCACGTGTCCACTCTTATCCCAACATCTTGGTCCGTAAAGGAGGTGATCATGCAGCAAACCAGGTAATCAGACTATGCAGCTTTACCACTCTCACTTAGCCAGGAGTCTGACAATGGGATTATAGGCTTAGCCCCTGGTTTTTGTTCGGTTATCCAAACTTGGGTGCTTTAGGTGCCTTGACCGGGGTGGAGGCCAGTCCTTCGTATAATATGGAAAAAATCACGAAAGATTTAATAAGTCACCGAACCGTTGACCAACTCTCGCCGTATCATGACAGTCAGTTTTCGGCTTTCTCTACTGAGGTATTTGACCAGACAAGCCATAAACACAATCACAGTAGTTCTCCCTTTACTACCTTAGCCGAACGAGTAGAACGTAAGGTGGTAGCCACAGGAGCCGGGCAACCCAACCATTGACCAAAGACATGATTCGGAGCCGATGCATATAATGCGGTATTCGGGATGCCGAAGTGTACTATGAAACTGTTCAGACTTTTTGTTTTTGAATATTTGTGGCCGAATAAAGCCCCTGGCAATTAATGCCAATGTGTACATGTCAATCAGTCATGAAGACGGAATACACATTATGGAGTAGGCCAATACCGAATAAGGTAGGACAAAACTGTTTCCGCTATATTCTGATTGATACGTCGAACGTGCTCTTTACGGAGAATGCCATAATTATCAAGGCTATTTTACATGCCAAGAATTTGAGAACAAGGGAAAGTTGTATACATGTCCTAAAAAGGAAAAGGTGATCTTGAAGGTCCTTTGGACACCTGTCGCACGTCTGCGCCGCTTTTCACCTTAGTGTGTGATCCTTTGAGAGGATCAATGATCGAGTATACATAAGGGGCCTGTAAAAGGGCCCTCGATACCATCGGAAAGTGATGTGGGTTGTAAAGAACCTGAAAAATAGAAATAAGAAGAAAAAAGGAAGAATATGAGGGTCCGCATAGGGTCGAGCCATCTTGTGGACTTTGTTTTTAGTGTGCCTCTGTCCTCGCGCATGGTATCTTTAGTGCGTAATTATGTACGCGCGATACATATGCCGCAATCAGGTTGGGGTTTTGACAGAGGCTGAATTGCTAATCTAGCTCCAGACGAGCCGGACTATCATTCTACAAGGTAGACCGGACTCGTCTGACAGTGTCCGGGGCTTGACTGCCGATGTAGTATTCGGCTTGATAAGGCCACCCTGTACTTCAGCTGCTAGGGCCGTGGTACGCTCCTCAGTGCGGAGGGAGCGCTCCTTGTTTCCATTGACTGTTAAAACGTCGCATGGTTCGGGCATCTTGAGCTTTAGATATGCGTAGTGCGGGATTGCATTGAAACGGGCGGAAGTAGTTCGTCTGAGCAGTGCATGGTAACCACTACGGAAAGGGACGATGTTGAAGATCAAGTCTTCATTTCGAAAGTTATCTGGTGAGCCGAAGACTACTTCCAGCGTTATAGACCTTGTGCAGCAGGCCTCTACGCCGGGTATCACTCCTTTGAAGGTGGTTTTTGTGGGCTTGATTCTTGACGGATCAATGCCCATTTTGCGGACCATGTCCTGATAAAGCAGGTTAAGACTGCTACCACCGTCCATAAGGACTCGCATGAGATGGAATCTATTGATAATTGGATCAAGGACCTATGTTGCCGAACCTCCATGACAGACACTGGTCGGATAGTCTTTGCGATCAAAAGTGATCGAACATGCTGACCATGGATTGAATTTTGGGGCGACTGGCTCTATGGCGTAAATGTTCCTTAGTGCACGCTTGCGCTCCCGCTTGGGGATATGAGTGACGTAGATCATATTCACTGTTTCTACCTCGGGGGAAATTTCTTTTGCCCCCTGTCTTTGATGGGTGAGGATCATCATCATCCTCGCTAGGTGGCCCGTTCGCCTTATGTTCGGTGCTTATTTTACCGACCTGTTCAAAGACCCAACAATTTCTGTTGGTATGATTGGCAGGCTTGTCCGGGGTGCCATGGATCTGGCAAGGCCGACCTAGTATTCGGTCCAAACTAGATGGACCTTCTTTGTTCCCTTTGAATGGCTTCTTCCGCTGACCGGGTTTAGAGCCACTGAATCTAGCGTTGACCGCCGTGTCGTCGGCATCTTCGTTGTTGCTTCGAAGCTTGAGTTTGTTGCGTCGTGGCCTGCCGTTGCCATCTCGGGCTTCGGCGGTGCCGGGGTCGCTGTTGTTGTTGCTTGTATGAGCTAGCCAGCTATTTTCTCCCGCGCAAAAGCGGGTCATAAGTGCGGTGAGTGCTTCCATGGACTTTGGTTTTTCTTGGCCGAGGTGTCGGGCCAGCCACTCGTCGCGGACACTGTTTATAAAGGTCGCGAGGGCTTCGGCGTCCGAACAATTGACATTTTGGTTCTTTTTAATTAAGATCCTGGTCCAGAGCTTCCGGGCTGACTCTCCGAGTTGTTGGACTATGTGACTAAGGTCATCGGCGTGTGGAGGCCGAACATAGGTACCTTGGAAGTTGTCTCTAAAGGCATCTTGCAAATCTTCCCATCTCCCAATAGAGTTTTCTGGGAGGCTGTTTAACCAGTGCCGTGCTGGTCCCTTGAGTTTTAGGGGGAGGTACTTGATGGCATGGAGATCATCACCGCGAGCCATGTGGATGTGTAGAAGAAAAACTTCGATCCATACTTCATGATTTGTCGTTCCATCATATAAGTGAAGCCTAAGGGGCGTGCGGCGCCTCTGTATCGGGCGATGTCACGACGCAGTTCGGGTGAAGTCCGTGTGCGGTTTTCGGCCCGGGTGAGGTTGTGCCTATCGCGCCAGGCCTAATGGTCGTCTTCTCGCGTTGGGGCATGCCCCCTTGATCCATAGATTGATCTAGCTTGGCCTGCTCTATTGTCCAGGTCCTGTCGTAGGTCGTAGTTGTGTCCTGGAGCCGCTGTCTCTCTGCCCTTACAGCGAGGTGGTGCTCATTGGTGTTCGGCGTGGGTGGCCGCTTTGTCTCGCCCGTGTGGTGGCCGATCTAGTTCATCAGCACGGTCGTGTTTCGACGGGATTGGCTTGACGGCCTCGTCGTCGAATTGTGGCAGTAGCCGACGCTTTGGATAACTTTTTGTTGGGCGTTGAAGGCGATATTCTTCGGCGGCTAGGACCTGAGTCCATCTGTCATTGAGTGTATCCTGTTCGGCTTGGAGCCGCTGCTTCTGCTTTTTTAGGCTTTTTGCAATGGTGATTAGTTGGCGCTTAAAGCGCTCCTACTCGAGGGGTTCCTCTGGCACGACGAAATCTTCATTCCCGAGGCTGACATCGTCCTCTTAGAGCGGTAGATAGTTACTATCTTCCGAATACTCGTTCCCGACCAGATCGTAGGGGTTAACTTGCCGCTCCTCCACATCATCCTGTTCGAATGTGGGCTCGACATGGGCTTCGGGGTCTTCGGCGTCCTCTGGAGTGTTATCGTCTCTGGTGTTGGTATTACTGTCTTTACCACGACGCGATTTTGAGTGGCGTCACTAGCGTCGATGCTTCGATGGTGCGTCATCAGGCTTGTCCTCCACCATATCTTTCTTGTCTGCACCGTCATCCTCTTTGGGTGTGTCCACCATGTACATGTCGTATGTGGATGTGGCCGTCCAACGTCCGATAAACGGTGGGTCTTGGCCTTGTGCATCTCTGGCATCATTGTCCATGCCGTCGATGTCTTTAGGGGTGTCATCCAGCATATCGGTTAAGTCCTCGACGGTGGCTATGAAGTGGGTGGTTGGTCGGACGTAAAATTCCCTGTTTTCAGCCCATAGTATGGGTTGGGCATAGTTTGGAGGCAATTCCTCTTTGATGGCGAGGGACCGCATCAAGTCTAGAGCCTCGTGTAAGAGTGAGAGTTGGACAGGAAAACGAGAGTCCTTGGGGCATGCCAAGGTAATGGCCTCTTGGCCACGCTTGCTGAGCGCGGGCTTCGACAGTTCGGAGCTAGAGTCTGGGGGCGAATCCAGCTTTTCCATAAAGGGGGGAACCAACTGGACTCCGGTCTGGCCGAAGACAAAGTGGCCTCCGGATCCCCGATCGCGAGTTTTATAGCCGAGAGTCCGGCGGGCTTCAAACTCCCATCTTCGGACCCGGCAATTTGCTCCGGATCTAAGGCCAGAGCGCTGATCGGGGCCGCGAACCCTTCGAAGATCAAATCTCCTTGAATATTAGCGACATAGTTTAGGTTCCTGAAACTGATTTGATGACCAGGGGCGTAGCTGTGGATCTATTTGAGGTGGAAAATTGAGTTGGCACGCAGAACGAAGCCGCCGAACACAAAGATCTGTCTAGGGAGGAAAACTTCCCCGGAAATGGCATCATTGCTGACGATCGAACGAGCCATCGATCCTTGCGTTGAGGGCATGGTGGAACTCTCAATGAAAGCACCAATGTCGGTGTCAAAATAGGCCGATCTCGGGTAGGGCCGGGGTCCCGAACTGTGCGTCTGAGGATCAAAGGAAACCAGAGACAAGGGTGACGCGATGTTTATCCAGGTTCAGGCCCTTTTAATGGAGGTAAAACCCTACGTCCTGCTTGATTGTATTTGATGAGTATAGGGGTTACAAGAGTCGATCTACCTCGAGATCATAATGGCTAAACCCTAGATGTCTAGCCTATGTGATTTCTCTTGGCCTCTATGGACTAAACCCTCTGGTTTATATAGACACCGGAGGGGTCTAGGGTTGTACAGAGACGGTTTATAGAGAAGGGAAATAATACATCCAAACGCTAGGCCTGCCATCCATGATCAGGACATCAATACCATTGTTACACCCACAGCCCCTACTGTTACATATACTGGACCAATTACTAGAGCTCGCGCACGCCAATTAAATTACCAAGTACTTTCGTTTCTTGGTAATGATTCTAATGTTCATGAGATTATGATGCTGCCTAAATTGGATACATTTGTTTTGCTTACAAATGAAGGGCCTAACTTGGAGAAGGATGAACATTGGAGCAAGAACACACATGGAGTTGATGGCATGCGCAAGGGGATCAAGAACGGAGTTACAAGTGATGATTTCAGGACTTTGAAGCCGCCATAAGGAGTGCATGAAGCCTTGGACGAAATATACGAGATGCCACTTCATAATATTCGTTCATAGGCTATTCTAGGTGCTGCGTCACCTTATTAATGGGCCAGGCCCATGTAATTTCGAGATACTTAAGTATTATAGGCTATTTTTAGAGTCCGTATATGTGGGGAAACAAGAGTTAGGGTTGGTTTCGGACCCCACCCTCAAGGGCCACGAAATTCCCCCCTCTTCCTCCATATATACAGCCCTTAGGGCGTCGTTTAGACTGTGGGTTTTGTTTAGATTAAAAGTTCGCCATAGCTGCAACTTCGCGTACTTCGTTTGTGTCCAACGACCAGACCAAGACGTCACAGAACCCCATCTTGATCAATAAAGCTTTCATCTTATATTCGCAATATCCAGATTGCAATCTCAGTTTCTTGCTTGTTCTTCGTTTGCTTGCAGGAAACAGACCCTCGTGGTCAGGTTGATCGTGCTCCGGCGTGGTCAATAACCCTCGGAAGTTGGTTTAGCGATTGCTAAGGCGCGACGTCTCGCACGTTCGTAGTCGGATCGTCAAGGTCGACTCCCCCAGAAAACGATAGCCACCATCTCATCGAAACATCGGGACACCTTTGCCTCTATCAATCCATGCAAAGGAGAGTCCCATCTAGACACGGGGAGAGGTCTTCTGCCTTGTATCTCCACGGCCCATAAGTCTTGCCCATATCAAATAGCCCGGACACCGGAGGACCCCTTAGTCGAGGACTCCCTCAGGCGCCATTACCACCTACCCCATAGCTGACACGGGGGCCGGACCTACTGGAGGAGAACAACATTAGCAGCCTCTCGAGGGTCAAGCTCTACAAGGTGCGGGCGAGGGGGTCACTCCATCCGCGCCCCCTCCTCTCGCCGATGAGCATAGCCGCAGCAACGACGCTCGGTCCAGGGCGAGCCATCGCCCTCCGGTCACCCCCACCACGGGAGTGGCCGCGACACATGCATCTCCCCCCGGCCGAGCCAACCAGGCCGTTGCGCTCAACGGAGCCGCTAATCTTCGAGCACCACTGCCGTGAGACCCCGCTGCCCCGATGGTCATCCCACAGCAGCGCGGGTGCGGCGCCGCCGCTGCCGCCTATGGCACCATCTGAAGCCAGGTGACGGTGGGGTCGACGTCATCGACATCCATGCCAAGCATGGCCACGGAAGCCAGTACTCGTCTCTTGGTGAAGCAGTGCTTGAACATGAGGGTCCTGCACAATTGAACTTAGTACCGACGAATTCTGCAGCGCGGAGTCCATGATTTCTCTGCCACCATGTCCGGCCCCTTCTCCGCCGCCATGTCCAGCCCCTTCTCCTCCGCCATGTCCGGCCCCTTCTCCTCCGCCATGTCCGGCCTTTTCCCCGCCGCCAAGTCCGGCCCCTTCTCTGCTGACATTATCGATCATCTCTTCGTCTTGCCTCGTGTCGTCATTGCCTGCCCCATCAATGTCCTCAACATCATCATCCTCATCTTCAATTATCCACCGAGTATAGCCATCCATGAAACCATTCATGAGCAGGTGCACTTCGACACGACCATCATCATAGAGGTCGAGCCATACTCGTCCTTTGCATCTTCGACACGGACAAAAATCCTTTGTCATGTAATTTTCTTTCATGTCCTGCACGGCCGACCGCAACCACCTATCCACCATTGTTCCATTGATCATCATTAACGCTTGTACGGTAATAATAAACAAATTGATTATAAAAATGTATGCATGCATCAAAGTCATACAAAAATTAGGCATGACCTTCCCTAAAAATAGGACATATAGAGTTTGCCTGGAATTCACCGAAACGGAAATAAATCGACATTTCGGCAAAACATGGGCAACTCACAAGCACAATTCGGCGTCAACTCATGCTACACACACAATTTCCATCATATCGCCTGTTTATGTCATATCGCACACACATACACATATTTCCATTCTTGCAAAAGCATAAATTTTTAATCACCTATCTCGAGATCGAGACGGTGATGATGATGTAGTTAGGGATATCAAAAGTGAACAAAGCTCTTCTTCACAAGGCTAGATCTAGTTAGGGAGGTACATAGGTGACTTCACAAAATGCTAGATCTACCTAGCTATCTAGTTTGGGAGGAGACAAGTTCAACTAGTGGAGGGGGAAGGAAAAAGAGAAAGGAGATGCATTAATGGAGGTGGTGTAGTTAGCTAGGAGTAATAAAGAGAGAGAAAGGTAGGTAGAAGAAGGAGAGTAAAGGGGGAGAAGTAGTGAGGAAGAAGCAAAGTGAGGGAGAGAGGAGGTGGGAGCTAGGGGAAAGTGAGGATGGGGGAGGGGAGGGGGGAATAAAAAGGTGGTATGGTTGCGGCTTAGTAGTAGCGCTAGACGTAAAACGCGCTACTGCTAATAAGATAGCAGCAAGGCGCTTCTGGCATACGCACTGCTGCTAAGCAAGGCCCGCCATGTGGCTAGGTTCAAAAGTAGAAGTAGTAACCTACAAAAAAAGCACGCTACAACTATTAGTTAATTAGTAGTGCGGTTAACATTGGCATGCTACTGCTAAACCTAAGGTGGCGGGAACAGTTAGGCAATTTTAGTAGCAGCGTCGTTCTACCGAGCCGCGCTTAAGCTAAGTTGGTAGTAGTAGCGCATGTTTGAGGCCCGCGCTGCTGCTAATTAGCAGTAGCACCTCTTCTTGACCTGTGATGCCGCTAAGATTCTGTGTATAAGGTTTTTCCTAGTAGTGATCGAACCATCACCGAGGAAGTTCCATGCTTTCTAGAGGGAAATCACCAAGATTGAAGGGGAACCCAAATTTTCTTTGTTCTTTGCCCTGGAGTTTTTTCTACGATGAACATACACCCTGCAAATCATTGTGTTCAAATTTGGCATTTTTCGGGCTCATTTACCATATTTAGGGGATTCTTTGTATTTTCTAGGCATTTAGCGTATATAGATCCAATCCAGCTACAGTAGCATGGGTGTGATGTGAGGGACGTGGATTGTCGTTCGATCGCGGTGCATCCTACGGTGCACAAGCGTGATCCGCATGGCTAGGCTTCTGGCCAATCATAACGCAACACACAATAGGCTCAACACACACTATTTCCGGAAGCGACGGAGATGAACCATGTGCGATAATGAACGAGGAAAATTGTAAGGGAAGCCAAATTTCCTTTGTCATTTGTCGTTGAGCTCTTAAATACCATCGCACTGTACAACTTCCCGGCCCCTCCGTCCCAGAGCTCTCTCCAAGCATCGTTCATGGCACCATGGCACACAGTAACTGGTAATGAAGCGATGGCATCCAGCCGCGCCGCGTTCCTCGCCGCCCGCGACCTCACACATGGTAAGGAAGCGATGGCATCTCACCGCGCCGAGTTCATCGCCGTCGGTGACCACGTAGTTACGTGGGCGGACTTTGAGGCCACCATGGTCGAATGGGTGGTGGATCTAGAGGCGGACAAAGCCGCACAGAGGGAGCGAAAAAGGCATAAAGCAGTCAAGAAAAGAGAGTCTCGCCGCCGCAAGAAAGAAGAGGCTGCACGCTGTGGTGAGGAGAGCTTGGCGGAGATCGATGCATAGTGTGCTGCCGCCTACAAGGCCGGGAAGGAGAACGCCAGAGTCTAGCCAGCATGCCCCGATGGCAACATGTGAGAAGTAGTTTAAGTTTGTAGTATTAGAGAAAATTACCAGTAGTACTTTAAGTTTGTAGTAATAACATACAATGTCGGTAAGAGCATCCTTTGAGGGCTTTGAGCGTTGGTTAGCATGTGTGCCCGTGTGCGTTTTTTTGCGTTAATCATTAGAAGATCACAAAACACACAGTTTCTATGCCATGTCCGTGTGCGTTTTTTGTGTTAATCATTAGAAGGTCACAAAACACACGGTTTCTATGCCGTACCAGTGTGCATTTTTTGTGTTAATGATCCATAAGTCAGTTACCTGTGCGATGTTTCCTAATAAAGCAGGCATACCATTGACCGAAAAAACATCTACACGTGTACATTTTTTTGGAGACGGGATTTGCCAATTTTTTGTTTTCTTACACACGAGTATTTTACGTGCTTCATCTGCGTTGTGTGTTTCCCCCGCCCAAGTTTCAAGTTTCGCAGCAAAATTTTCATTAGGCGCGCAATTTCAGAATTTATTCCTCCAGCCACATCCCAACCCATCAAATTTCCTCAGTATCTACCCCCCCCCCCCCCCCCCCCCGCACCTCCCCCTATCGGGAGCTCAAGCCGCCGCCACCGATACCACAACTTCAACCACATCTACGTTTTCTTCAGATCCAGTCAGGTAACCCACTAATCTCTATCACAACACCGGCCTGATTGCTTAAATAGCCCCTGTCCATGTACTTATGCAGGGTCATAACAACCGATGCTGTTGTTTGCTGTCGAGGTTAGCTGCATCACATGTCTTACAGTATTTCACATCATTTGTGCAATTGCAGTTTAATTTCTACCATTTACTGGTTGCCTGTAGGTACACATGTCAGTGGCATTTATCCACGCTTCCACCTGGATGAATAGCTCGCCTCCACCGTCGCTAACTTTGGGCAAGCTCTAGACAAGATGAAGTGCTCCAGCAACTACCTCTCAGGACTTACCAAGTATGTACTCACCAGTTCAATCTTGCAAATACTAGTTGCAATTAATAGCTATTTTCTGTACGGTCGATGTATTAAGCATGTTCTAGTAAACATGCCTAACATGTTTTAGCTACTTTCCCTACCTTTTTATATAAAACTAGGTCAGTCTCTCCTCTACCAGCACCTGCCTTGTGATGTTTAACTCTGCCAATTGCATTTTTATCAGTACCAGTTTCAACGGCTATTAAGCCTGTTGCAATTAGCAGTTGAATCCATTTTTAAACAGTTGTATTTCAATGGCTACAAACTTACAAAACATGACTTAGGATGTTGTTAAGCCCGTTGCATTTAACAGTTATATCCATTTTTAATCTGTCCCTTTGCTACCATGCTACTCTCCGCAATGAAGATATACTAGAGATGCACCCCATTTGCTATTTTTTTAGTGGATGCTAACCCTGTTGTACTTAACATGCCTGTCCATGTACTTACGTAGGGTCATAACATCTGATGCTGTTGTTTGCCATCGAGGTTAGCTGCATCCCATGTCTTACAGTATTTCACATCATTTGTGCGATTGCAGCTTAACTTCCTGATGAGCACATGACTACCTTGGATACGACCAAAAATATTGCATACATGCATATTTGTCAGGTGATTTCTAATGCAAACTATTCAATAATCTATTTATGTTATCCAGAACAAAAATACTTCACACACTTTTGTGTTTTGTCTAATTGTAGGTGTATGGGACATTTGTACAATCCACATATGAAGATAAGGGAAAAGGAGAAGTTTAGGTTGTGTTCAAGAAGTCCTCTCACGTCACTTTTGGGCCAAGAGAAGATAGAGTCCAAGTCTCTCACGTTCTGGATTCAGATTCGGACTGCACAGACATACCTAACTCAAAACGCCAACAACTTTTTCATACGGACTCCGAATTGGGTGATTCTTTTTTTGTTGGAAACTAGATTTCGTGCTCTTTCCAACCCAATTGGATTCACCTTCAAATTCGTCCGGAGCGTTGAGTTATGGACGAAACAATCTGACGTTGCAGCAGAATCCGAGTCAAACTACAAGCCCAAAGGTGTTGCATCACCTCCACTTGGGCCCATGAGCCTTGTACGACCTAGGGTTAGTTTTAGGCTGCCTTGGGACGTCCTCCCACCTCCTTGGCCGCCACCCCTTGCTCCTATATAAGTAGATCCATCTAGTAGCTTTTTCCTTGGGATTTGTTTAGTTAAAAGTTAGCCATTGCAACTTCGTGTACTTCGTTTGTGTCCAACGACCAGACCAAGACCGCTTCCGGATCCCCACTTTTATCAATACTTCATCCATATTCGCAATATTCAGATTGCTTAATCATATTCTTGCTTGTTCTTCGATTGCTTGCAGGAATAGACCTTCGTGGTCAGGTTGATCGTGCTCCGGCGTGGTCAATAACCTCTCGGAGTTGGTTTAGCGATTGCTAAGGCGCAACGTCGTTGCACGTTTGTAGTCGAATCGTCAAAGTCGTCTCCACCAAATCGATAGTTATCATCTCATCGAAAGATCGGGACCCTCGTCTCCACCAAATCGATAGTTATCATCTCATCAAATATTAGCGATTCGGAATTGAGTGATTCTTTTTGCATTGGGAAGCTTGAGTTAGTAGCATTCTTTGAAAAAATTGATCAAAAAATTGGCTCAATCTTCTCAAGAGGAAAGTTGGAGAGAGAGTTGTTGTATATCCTGCTTGGCAGTTGTTTTTCATCATTATCTTTACTGCCGTTGTGATCTTCACTTATATTTTGCCTTCCAGAGCTACTTAGTATCCTTCATTGATGCTAGTTGTGCTACACCGTGACCTCATTAGTGTTCTAGGCTCGCGTCTCTAGTCCGGTCTAGCCTAGGACCAGCACAGTACCGTCGTTGAGCGTTTATTCAACATTGCATCTCTGAATTGATTATTGCTAATATTTTGCTACCATATATAGCCAACCCAGCTCCACATATTTCTACATCGTGCATACATACGTTCACCTGGCAATCGCTTTACCCAACTTTTGGAGTTACTTGACACCGCTGGTTGCCGATCACCACCTGCTGCATGGTAAGAATTTGTAAGACATTGATATTTGCTTTACTGTGAGCGTTTTACCACCACATCCTAGTAGTTATAGGAGCATTATTTTTGGATTTTGTTCTTGTTTCTACTAATCATGACAGGATCTAGAGTCCGTTCATGGGCTTTGTCGATCGCGGGAGACATGCCACCACCTATGCAAATATCACAACCGTCGCGAGAGGTGCACAAACATCCAAATGCACATGATCAGGTTAATGTTTCTATACCACCATTTAATGGACGTTTTAGACCTGCTTTATATATTGAATGGGAGTTTGACATAAATAATATATTTGCTTCCCATCATTTTGATGAACATAAAAAAGTTAAGGTTGCGGTTGGTTCTTTCACCGGTTATGCTTTAGTTTGGTGCAGTGAATATTGTCGGTTACACCCTGATTATATACCTACTACTTGGGATGATTTGAAACTTGCCATGCGACATACATTTGTCCCTGCTTATTATACTCGTGACATGATGAAAAAGTTGCAACATTTAAAACAAGGTAGTGACACCGTATCGAAATATTATGATGATTTACAAACTACCTTGTTGCATTCCTCTTTAGAAGAAAGTGAAGAAGATTTTATGGATAGATTTTGGGGAGGATTAAACCGTGACATTCAGGATATACTAATTCATGAACCATGTTATCCTATGGACCGTTTGTTTCGTCTTGCTTGCAAAGCTGAACAGGAGATAACAAGACGTCTTGCCCACAAGACAAACAAGCGGAAGGAGCAAATCCCAAGAGTTGCGACGGTTGTTCCTTCCACCACCACGTCTCCTATGAAAACAACATCCATTGTTGAGAGCACTACATCACCTCCACCATGTGCCGTGTCGCCACCTAGAGTGCCTACATCGTCTTTGTTAAACATAAGAGGTAATGACAAAGGTACCGATCTTCCACCTCCACATGAGTATGACGAATGCTTTGTCAATTTAAATGAACCATGCAATGAGCTACCCACTACTTTGATCACACCAGCTATTTTAGAGGACTATGTTCATGATTTGACTTTGCCATGTGATCAAACAATTTTGAGTGAACCCATTGAATTAACTATTGACGCAAATGAATCATGTGAATCAGGGAATAAATCATATTTGGATCAAATACGTTTGAAAATAATTGTGCCAATGTTTAATCATTTTGATATGACCTCTAATCTTGGTGATGATTCATCAATGTTAGGATGGTTTAATGATAAGCATTGTCAATCTTTTGATATGAATAAGAGCTTCACTTATATGTGCAAACTGAGTTGCAATATTTTCATGCATTTGACTTCTTGTGATAATATATTGGCTTTACTTTTCACGACTTTTGAAGGGTGCTCTTGTATAACTGTGTCATATGTGCCACAACTGAGATCAGTTAAAATGGATGACATATACATATACAACGTGTACACCTTGTCTCTTTTGTTAGCCACATTTCAGATTAAGCAACGCCGAGGACGGCTTTGTTTTCAAGAAGGGGAGGATGATGAGCACATGACTACCTTGGATACGACCAAAAATATTGCATACATGCATATTTGTCAGGTGATTTCTAATGCAAACTATTCAATAATCTATTTATGTTATCCAGAACAAAAATACTTCACACACTTTTGTGTTTTGTCTAATTGTAGGTGTATGGGACATTTGTACAATCCACATATGAAGATAAGGGAAAAGGAGAAGTTTAGGTTGTGTTCAAGAAGTCCTCTCACGTCACTTTTGGGCCAAGAGAAGATAGAGTCCAAGTCTCTCACGTTCTGGATTCAGATTCGGACTGCACAGACATACCTAACTCAAAACGCCAACAACTTTTTCATACGGACTCCGAATTGGGTGATTCTTTTTTTGTTGGAAACTAGATTTCGTGCTCTTTCCAACCCAATTGGATTCACCTTCAAATTCGTCCGGAGCGTTGAGTTATGGACGAAACAATCTGACGTTGCAGCAGAATCCGAGTCAAACTACAAGCCCAAAGGTGTTGCATCACCTCCACTTGGGCCCATGAGCCTTGTACGACCTAGGGTTAGTTTTAGGCTGCCTTGGGACGTCCTCCCACCTCCTTGGCCGCCACCCCTTGCTCCTATATAAGTAGATCCATCTAGTAGCTTTTTCCTTGGGATTTGTTTAGTTAAAAGTTAGCCATTGCAACTTCGTGTACTTCGTTTGTGTCCAACGACCAGACCAAGACCGCTTCCGGATCCCCACTTTTATCAATACTTCATCCATATTCGCAATATTCAGATTGCTTAATCATATTCTTGCTTGTTCTTCGATTGCTTGCAGGAATAGACCTTCGTGGTCAGGTTGATCGTGCTCCGGCGTGGTCAATAACCTCTCGGAGTTGGTTTAGCGATTGCTAAGGCGCAACGTCGTTGCACGTTTGTAGTCGAATCGTCAAAGTCGTCTCCACCAAATCGATAGTTATCATCTCATCGAAAGATCGGGACCCTCGTCTCTATCACTTCCACCATTTACTGGTTTCCTGTAGGTACACATGTCAGTGGCACTGATCCACACTTCTACCTGGAGGAACAACTAGCCTCTGCCTCCGCTGACTTTGGGCGGGCTCTGCCCAAGATGAAGTGCCCCAGCAACTACCTCTTAGGACTTACCAAGTATGTACTCACCAGTTCAATCTTACTAATACCAGTTGCAACTAATGGATATGTTTTGTACGGTCGATGTATTAAGCATGTTGCAGTAAACATGCCTAACACGTTTTAGCTATTTTCGCTACCTTTTTATAGACAACTGGGCCATTATCTGCTCTGATAGCACCTGCCTTGTGATGTGTAACTCTACCAATTGCATTTTTATCAGTACCGGTTTCAATGGCCATTAAGCTTGTTGCAATTAACAGTTGTATCCCTTTTTAAATAGTTGTATTTCAATGGCTACAAACTTACAAAACATGACTTAGGATGTTGTTAAGCCTGTTGCAATTAACAGTTGTATCCATTTTTTAATCTGTCCCTTTGCTACCATGCTACTCTCCGCAATGAAGATATACTAGAGATGCTGTCAAGCCTGTTGCAATTAATAGTTGTATCTTTTTTTAATCCATCCCTTCGCTACTGTACTACTCTTTCGCAATGAAGATATCACTATAGATGCTGACGTTTTATTACCATTTGCTATTTTTGGAGGATGTTAACCCTGTTGTAGTTAACAATGGCTTTCCATGTACTTACACAGGGCTAGAATAGGCGATGCTGTTGTTTGTCGTCGGGAGATGCATCCCGTACACCATCTATTCCTAAATATAAGTATTTTTAGAGATTCCAATATAGACTACATAAGGAGCAAAATGAGTGAATCTAGATTCTAATATAAACTATATATATAATTCTATATACATCCGTATGTAGTTCATATTGAAATCTCTAAAAATACTTGTACTTAGGAATGCAGGTATTTGTATTTTACATCATTTGTGCAATCTCAGTTTAGCTTCTAACATTTACTGGTTGCTTGTATGTACATATATGATCGGTACTGACCCACGCTTCGATCCCTTTTGCCTATGGGGCAATGAGATATTCATGAACAAGCGTCGAGTAAGGAAACTAAGAAAGATTGTTAGGCAAAAGAAACGGGTGATGGGAATTAAGCTCTTTATTTACACTTTGTCGAAGACAACTTTAGGATGTAAGTAATGTGTTGCCTTTTCCCCCAGCCCTCAACAAGTTACTCTATTAGACCTCAGTATCTAAGATTTTTCTCTTTTCAGTGGTTTCCGAAGCTATTTACTGATGATTACCTTGCAAACTACATGACCGGAGTGGAGGCAACTAAGGTTAAAGTATATAATTCATGCTACCATGATAATGCTCTAGAAGTCTTCCTGAAGGCGGTGAAGGATGGGCGGGCGATCATCACAAGGGGTTGGACAAAAGTTGTTCGTGCCTATGGCATGCATGAAGGCACATTATGGGCTTTCCGCTTCTTCAACACCATCAACAGTCAAAATGATTTACACTTGTCTCTTCACCTATACCGCCTGTAAATATTGTGGCTCATCATAGTTAATTGCTATCTAATCTTGTAATTACTGAACATATTGTACTCACAATTTTATTTATGAATTCGTTGTCGAACCATTGTGCTGAGAATTTGAATTGCACGTTTCATATTTTGAAATTTCCAATTCGAATAATAAACTAGGGCAAAAATAAAAATATACAAGAGAGAATAAAATAATGTGCACATAGTTAGAAAGAAAACAGTGTGTGCGATGAAAAAAGAGAACATACGGTTCTTCGACATGAAACATTTTGCGATGTCCGACGGACGCACACACAGTTCCGTCTCATATGCCTGTGAAATTCATGGTAATACGACAAAAATTTCAAACCGATGGGCGTGTGAGATATGAATACCAATTGCACACAGTTATGAAAATGGACACGTTGGTGTTAGTAGAGGCACCGCGCACATTTTACATTCTTGAATCATGTGTGATAACTACCTATCACAAACATATCGGCAGATTAAATGTTGATGTCCACCTTTTTCACACGACTATAGCGGTGTAATCGTTCGGGATGTCTCTCTAATCAGAAATGTAACGTCGAGATGTAACATGTGGGACTGGGGCGGCTTCTCATACGTTTATTCTATGGCGATCGTCAGTAGCCGCTCGCCCATCCTCGACGGTTTTTGGGTTGTGTTGGAAGGACCCCCCATCGCCCACACTCACTTGGCGACGGTTCCAAATGCCGTCGCAAAAAGGGGTTAAAAACCGTTTGTACAGCACCTCGCTGTACCAGTGAGTGTGCAGCTTCAGGTTATGATTTTATGCAAGGAGAAGCAGCCAAACCTATCGTAGAATGCCAGGTTGAATCAGCCAGCAGCGGCGGCGTGCGATCCGAGGGAGATCTCGACGCATGATCTCTGGCAACGTGGGCCTCCCAACCCAGCTAGTGCGGGCCCGCGCGAGTCACCAAGCGCCACGCGCGTGTTGGACAGGCCAGAGGCTGACCGAGCGACAGCTGCGGGGCCGAGCACCGATCCCTCGCCCCGCACGACCGAGCATGCGGATATGAAGGTGCCATGCCGCGTACTCCTGCTGGCGCGGGGGTAACGAGGGAGATTTCTGACTCCCTGGTTGTCTCGGATCAGGAGCGATCGGGTGCAGCGGATTTGGTAGGTTCTTCCATGGATGGAGATTCTGCTGCAGATTCAGCAACGCCATGATCCTTTGTACCAAAAGCGCATGCACATGAATTTCCTCGTCGCCATGCAAGATCTCAGTTTGGTGTTGTCGAGGAGAAATAATACATGGATGGTACTATAAGGTATGATAGAATTAAACATGCCTTTCTTACCAGTATGGGTGAACTAACTCATTTGCATGATGCACTTGCTAGTAAAGAATGGAAGGAAGCTATGGATATAGAATATGGAGCACTCATGAAAAATAAAACATGGCATTTAGTACCACCAGAGAATGGCAAGAATGTCATTGATTGTAAGTGGGTGTACAAAATTAAGAGAAAATCTGATGGAAGCATAGACAGGTACTCCCTATGTTCCAAATTACTCGTAGTGGTTTAGTTCAAATTTGTACTAAAACCACGACGAGTAATTTGGAACGGAGGGAGTATAAGGCAAGATTAGTTGGGGGAGACTAGAATGAGATGAGCATGTAATGTGAGAGCATGCGATCTAGCTACCTGAGCCATTTGATTAAGAGTCCATAGTACAGATCGAGAAAGGTCAGCTGCGCTAGACATTTTGTATGAACCCCCTTGTCATACGAAAATAATGCAGGCCAAACTCCCATTCAGATCCAACCCCAACCCTAATCCCCTCTCTCCCTTCTGCTCCAGTGCGTGCCGCCGGAGTGCACCACACAAGGTCGTCTTCAGCTACAAGCAAGAAAGTTGTCACCACCGACGCCTTCATGGGCTCCAGATGCAGGGGCGGTCGATCCAACCCATCACTCGACGTATTGACGCCGATGGATGGACGACGCCAGTCCAAGGTGTACCATGACCACCATAGTCGATGAGTGTGGGATGCAGGAAGCAAGGGCAGGTCGCGTCCATGCTCATCGCCATCGTGCTCATAGGCGGAAGTGGCAGCAACATGCATTGACCGTTGTGGGTGCTCTGCTCCCTTGATTGCCCATCGACGCCTTGCTATGTCTGCATCTTATGCAGGGATAACTAGGGTTGATTGGTGGCATGTTCTTTTTGAACTTATTTCCTTCTTTGTCCTGTCAATTTGTCTGATATATTCAGTTATGTAGGGATAACTCATTTCTTGGAGTTGAGTTCTTGATGAACTAAAATTTGTGCACTAACCATGATCTTAATCAACCCTTAGATTGTGCATTTGAACTTCTAATTATGAACAACTCTGTCATTTGCACAAAGTAATTATTTTGTTTTGTTGTAAATGACCTTGTTTCACTCCATTTGCCATTGAATCTCTGACAGTCATTGACTGCTAATTAGCAAATTGATAGAAACTTGTTTCACTCAACTTGGTTCACTCAATTCTCTATTGAATCTCTGACCGTCTGACGGTCTTAAGATGATGTTTGCATTTTTGCAAGAATTTATGACGACCATGGTGGCGATACACCTCTACCCATCTGTTCCTCCAAGGATCATTGTCGTCTCGCTCCTGAAAGCATATGCAATGGATAGCAAAATGAATGGCTAGTCCAACTTCGTGCGCCAATGACACAACAAAGAACCATGGTGCATTTGGTCATTGAAAAATGTACCATATAATTCCTGAAGCTGTACTTGAATTGTTTTCAGT
Organism: Triticum monococcum; assembly: GCA_034509565.1. Lineage (NCBI taxonomy): Eukaryota > Viridiplantae > Streptophyta > Magnoliopsida > Poales > Poaceae > Triticum > Triticum monococcum. The sequence continues at coordinate 279,510,023 of CM067844.1, forward strand.
TGGTGGACTAGGTTCTACCATCACGAATGAAGTGTCCCGCCTTCTATTTTTATCGGACCCATTGTAGCTTGATGACTTCTACTGTCCATGCCTGGAGGCTGGAACTATGTGGATATATAATGCACATCATGCTTTTAAGCATGTGTTATTTTGACCCGACGAACTGATGTGATTAAAGAAGAAGCCTACCGAGAAGAGCCAATCTTCTGTTGATGGCACAACAATCTCCAGCACAGTAGTTGCGAGTATGTTGTTTGTACGATGTTTTGCTGAATATTTTTAGCGAGTTGTATGGTTGTACTTACTAATGTGGTGGATGCTCTAGTTACCTCAGTATTGGGAAAGAGCTGGACGGAGCACACCTTTTAGCTGCAGGGGGTTTTCTTCAAAGTATAGAATGTGCAGGGCGTAAATGCAAAATGTACTATCAAACAGGCTGGAAACCCACCGTGCTGAATTTGTACCATGCGTTCAACATCCAATGGCCCGGAATGTTGGATAGCACAATCGCAGCTTAGGTACCGATCGTATACTAGTCGTCCCCATATTAATTGTGTAAAGTTTCAAGAAGATATTTGGTATTGACTATGAAGATACTTTCAGTCCCGTTGTTGAAGCAGCTACTATTCGATTTGTGTTATCCATTGTTGTTTCCAGAGGTTGGATCTTAAGGCAACTAGATGTTCAAAACGCGTTTCTTCATGGTGTTCTGGAAGAAGAGGTTTTTGTGCGGCAACCACCAGGTTATGAGAATATAAGCAAACCTCATCATGTTTGTAAGTTAGACAAAGCATTGTATGGTTTGAAACAGGCCCCAAGAGCTTGTTACTCAATGTTGAGCACACAGTTACAACAACTTGGGTTTACATCATCTAAGGCAGATACCTCATTGTTTTTCTATAAAAAGGGTAATGTCACTATATATGTTTCGGTATATGTTGATGATATTATTGTTGCTAGTTCAAGTCCAGATGCCACCACTTGTTTGATCAAGGATTTAAAGATGGATTTTGCTCTTAAATATTTGGAAGATCTTCATTACTTTCTTGGTATAGAGGTTAAGTAGGTAAAAGATGGTTTACTTCTTCCACAGGAGAAATATGCACATGACATACTCAAGAGAGTAGGATTGGAGAACAACAATCCTGTAAGTACACCAATCTCAACTTTATAAAAACTTACTATCGAAAGTGGAGAAGCACTTGGACCAGAAGATGCAACAAACTACAGAAGTATTGTAGGTGCTTTACAATATTTGACTCTCACACGTCGAGATATTTCTTACTCCGTGAATAAAGTTTGTCAGTATTTTCATGCACCTAAGACAACTCACTAGACAATAGTTAAAAGAAATGTGAGGTATCTAAAGTTCTTAGAAGGACTTGGACTTAAAATTGTCAAGTCGCCATCTATGCTTGTGACTGCCTACTCAGATGCAGATTGGGCAGGGTGTGCTGATAATGGGAGATCCCCAGGTGGTTTTGCGGTGTTCCTGGGGACAAATCTTGTATCATGGAGTGCAAGGAATAGGCTATAGTATCAAGATCAAGTACCGAGGCTGAGTATAAGGCTCTAGCAAACACCAGAGCTGAAGTCATGTGGATTCAGACTTTGCTTATGAGGTTGGAGTAAAAACTCCACAAGCTATAAGATTATGGTGTGATAATATTGGTGCAACCTATCTTTCATCTAATCTTGTTTTTCATGCACACACTAAAAATATTGAGGTTGATTTCCACTTCATCAGAGAAAGAGTAGCTCGCAAGTTACTTGACATAAGGTCCATACCAACTGGAGATCAACTGGCTGATGGCTTTACAAAACCTCTCACCATGAGAAGGCTGGATGAGTTCAAGTACAATATTAACCTTGGAATCACTTAGGTTTAGATTGAGGCGGAGTGTTGGAATAGTTGAATAGAGATATGTCTCAACATGCTTAAACTTGTACTCTTTCTCTATCTCTTCTTCTCTCCAACCATTTCCCATTCTGTTCTGACTTTCTGTAAACGATCTCTTTGATCGATCATCTTGTACGCCACGACATTGTCGATATAAATATAAGTGCGGCCCGAGCAAAGAGTTCTATGCTTCCCAAACAATCTTACACTGCACCCATGTCGTCCCTGGCTAAACCTTCACAACCACACCTCCACACATGCATGCTAGTACTCCGGCGCGGCCCCAAGGCAGCTAGGCGAGCACCTGCTGCTTGCTGTTGAGCTCCGTCATGAGCATAGCCAAAGCAGGCCTTTGTTTCTCTTGTTTTGTTTAGGTTTGCTAAAGCCATTGGTTCAGTTCGAACTATTCTGCTCTTAGAACACAAATCGGTCTTAGTTCCTGCTAGTTAGCACAGCTCATTCGCACCCAAGCCACCAAGGATTAAATCCCCATGGCTGCACTTTAATTTTGAATTTTTTTCGCCTCTACAGACGATCAACTCTTGCACTATTTCATCCAAGGCCGAGCCCGTTCGTTTAACAAGCACTGGATTTAGCCTGGTGGCTAGCGCCATATCTCACGACCCAGAAATCCTGGGATCAAAATCCAAGTCCTAGCAACTATTTTTCCTCTTTTAATTTTCATCCCCGTGTGAATGACAGCTGGGAGCCTGGGACCTAGCGCCCCTCTTCACATTTCCACTCTTTGACCTGGTTGACGATCCTACAGCCCGCACTGGTCATAGAGCACGGCTAGCCCTGTTCTATGTCTTGTGTTGTTTTCTTTCTATTTTGCATTTAGGATTTCTCAAATTTCAGCATCATATGGAATTTTGCGAAATTCATATATATATTCAACCGTGCATTATATGAGGTCAAGTTATATGTGTATAAAATCTTAAGAATTCCGTATAGTTTCTTAATATACAACTTTCATCCATGATAAATATGTTTAAATGTGTTGTTTGCATTGATTTTGCATAAATAACATATTAAAATGGTTTATTTGATAACTAAATAAATCTAGTCACAATTTAAATGAACTTTATGTGTAACTTGTATAGAAAGATGTGCAGATTAACATCGTGTAATTTATTTTTGCTATTTAACAACTGTAAAATTATGTTTTAGGGAGAACAATATCAAATTCGAAAGATGCACATGGGGATTTTTCAAAATTATTGTTTGGTGTTTCCAGCTCATTTAAGTTGCCTAAATAGGTAGATTAATTATACTTCACCTCTTGCCATGTCAACCAACATTTAATATTGATGAGTAGTTTAAACGGGAGAGAAATTGTTGTGAAGTTTCGCCAATATGCAAATCATTGCATATTGATCTTCACTTAATGTGTAGTATTTGTTTGTGCATTTTTCCATGCCATGCCTCGTTAAACCGGAGATGCATCATACTTGATTGTACATCATGCCATGTTTGTATGATGGTTGTTTACCATGTTGTTTGCTTATTTCTGGTTGTGCTTCTTATCGATAGTTCCTGTATCGTTGCGATTGTGAGGATTTGTTCGACTACGTTGGATCATCTACTTCATGGACTCGATCTTATTCCGAGCGGGATTTCAGGCAAGATGACCATTACCTTGGATATCACTACTCTGTTTGCTTTGCTAGTTGTCTTGATGCTATCGCTATGTCGCGCTACTTACCACTTGTTTGTCAAGCCTCCCAAATTGCCATGATAAGCCTCTAACCTTTCCACCATCCCAGCAAACCGTTGATTGGCCATGTTACTGCTTTGCTCAGCCCATCTTATAGCATTGCTAGTTGCAGGTGCAGTGAAGGTTGTTCCATGTTGGGACATGGATATCATGGGATATCACAATTTATTTTATTGATTTAATGCATCTATATACTTGGTAAAGGGTGGAAGGCTCGATGTTTTTCCTGGTGTTTTGTTCCACTCTTGTCGCCCTAGTTTCTGTCATACCGGTGTTATGTTTCTTGTTGAGCGTTCCTAACGCATGTGTGTATATGGGGACCCCCTAACCAATCGCTTAGGAAGAACTCTTCCAGCAAGGCCCAACATTGGTTTTATAATTTGCCAACGTAATAATACTGAAATTAATTAATTAACTCATACGGCGTCATGAACCCCGAGGATTCTTTATTCCACATAATATAGGGGGCTAGTGCTGATGGTGCTGGTGCAAACTGGGCGATATCCGGCGCCCCCTGGGAAACTAGGGTCTCAGCCGACCCAACGTCTGGCCCATCCGGTGTACCCTACGAAATGAGATACAGGTGGCTCCTATCAGGATTTGTCGGTAAACCGGGAGGTCTTGCTGGTTTAGTTTTTCCCTTTGATGAGAGGCGGGTCCACCGGAATTCCTTATCGTAAACATCGTGTTCTTCATGGTGTGAGGATGTTCCATCCGATGCGCATGGTAATTTATAATGGACCTCCTGGAGCACCCCTGCAAGGTTAAATCTTTTTGGAAATCATGCTCGCGGTTATGTGGCGACTTGGAAATTTATAATATCCGGTTGTAGGGAACTTGACACTAAACACAAAATAAAATACACCAACCGCGTGTGTAACCACGACCGTCTCTTTCGAGGGAGTTCGGGAAGAGAACATGATGGGGTTATGTCTGACTCGTAAGTAGTTTAATATCACTTATTATGTTGGGGAATGTTGCATGGGAAACAAAAAAATTCCTACGCTCACCAAGCTCCAATCTAGGAGATGACCATCTACGAGAGGAGAGATTGGATCTACATACCCTTGTAGATCGCTAAGAGGAAGTGTTAAGAAATGTGGTTGATGTAGTCAAACGTCTTCACAATCCAATCATGATCCACCCGCGAATTCCCGATCCAAGTGCCGAACGGATGGCACCTCCGCGCTCAACACACGTACGGCTTGATGACGCCTTCACCTCCTTGATCCAACGAGCGATGGTGAAGTAGTAGCCCGAGTCCTCTGGCAGCACGACGGCTTGGTGGCGATGGTGGTAGCGGAATCTCAGCAGAGCTTTGCTAAGCAGTACGGAGAGGAAGTGGGATGCGAGGGAGAGGAGAGGCAGCACCGTGGCATAGAGATGTGCTCAAGGGGTGCGGCTGCCCTCTCTCTACCTCTCTATATATAAGGGAAGGGAGGAGGGGGTGGCGCCCGTAGGGGCGGCGGCCAGGGCAGATGGGATCTCCCCTACAGTGACTTGCCCTCCAAGTCAGGTGGAGGGAACCCTAGAGGGGGCCCCCACCTCTCTTGGTCACGTGGGAAAGGGTGAGGGGGCGCACATAGCCCTTAATGGGCTAGCTTTCCCCCTCCCCTTGGCCCATGGACCCCCCCCCCCCAGCACTTGCCCGGGCCCCCAGAAACCCCTTCCGGTCATGCTGGTCATCACCCGATACCCCCAGAACAATTCCGGACTCCAATACCCTTTGTGCAATATATCAATCTTCACCTTAGGACCATTCCGGAGTTCCTCGTTGTGTCCGGGATGTCATCCGAGACTCTGAACAACCTTCGATAACCACGGACTAGATAACTATGAAGACATGACCGAGACACCTCTACGGTCAATAACCAATAGCGGGACTTGCATGCCCATATTGGTTCCCACATATTCTATGAAGATCTTATCGGTTGAACCACGATGTCAAGGATTTACCTAATCCCGTATGTAGTTCCCTTTGTCTATCGGTATGTTACTTGCCCGACATTCGATCATCAGTATCTCCATACCTAGTTCAATCTCATTACCGGAAAGTGTCTTTACTCGTTCCATAATACAAGATCCCGTGACTAACTCATTGGTCACATCGCTTGCAGGCTTATTGTGATGTTGTATTACACGGTGGGCCCCGAGATACCTCTTTGTGATACGGAGTGACAAATCCCAGTCTTGATCCATGCCAAGTCGACAGACACCATCGAAGATACCTGTATAGCACCTTTATTGTCACCCTGTTATGTTGCAACATTTGGTACACACAAGGCACTCCTCCGGTGTCAGTGAGGTGCATGATATCGTGGTCATAGGAACATATACTTGACATGCAGAAAATGATAGCAATAAACTTAACACGATCATATGCTATGTTCATAGTTTGGGTCTTGTCCATCACATCATTCTCCTAATGATGTGATCCCGTTATCAAATGACAACTCATGTCCATGGCTAGGAAACCATAGCCATCTTTGATCAACGAGCTAGTCCGGTAGAGGCTTACTAGGGACACGTTGTTGTCTATGTATCCACACATGCATTTGAGTTTCTGGTCAATACAATTATAGCATGGATAATAAACTATTATCATGAACAAGGAAATATAATAATAATCACATTATTATTGCCCCTAGGGCATATTTCCAACATATTGATCATTACTAGTTTGCGACCGTTATGCGTAGCTACTCTTCTTATTCTTGTACTCGTAAGTTAGCCACCATACAATGCTTAGTGCTTGCTGCAACCTCACCACTTAACCATTCCATACCCATTAAGCTTTGCTAGTCTTGACACCCATGGTAATGGGATTGCTGAGTCCTTGTGGCTCACATATTACTACAACCACAGATGCAGGTACAGGTAATGCGATGATATGACGTGAGAGCGATGCTTGTTTTTTGGAGTTCTTCTTCTGCTTCTTATTCTTTGATCGAGGGATAGATTCCTGGTCGGCAGCCTGGGCTAGCAGGTTGGATGTCATTTGTGTTTTTCATTTGGTCTCATCCATAGTCGGATGCTACTTTACTGTATGATGTTTGATGTATTCATGTAGCAATTGTATGCCTTTGTATGTATACCCAACTATTATGTACATTGTACGTTGTAATGATATCCACCTTGCAAAGTGTCTTCAATATGCATCTCTATCTTTGGTGGGACCTTTGAGTTCCTCTCGAATAGGATCGCATTTTGGGCGTGACAGCCAATGCATTGGTTTGTTGAGCAGGCAGTGCTGACGCATTGGTATGTTGATCATGCGGCTGAGGACCGATGGACTGATGAGCAGTCGGTTCTAGACCTACAGTCTACTTTGCAGGTGGTTCCGAAGCATTAGACTGCTTAGCAATCCAATCCACCAGGTTGCTCTGCTGAGCATGTGGTGCAACTGAGTCTCCCCATGCTGCTTCAGTGCCCGACATCTGAACTGGTGGTGCATCTGCAATAGTTGTAGGCCTTGCCAATGGCTGCTCTAGGGTGGGCGATGACATCGCCTGTATAGAAGAAAGTCGGGCAGGCTGATCACTGGTTGATGCATCAGCCATCGGATTTCGAGTAGTTGGTTCCTTGGTGGAGGCACGCGAGAGCTGCTATGGCAAGGAGAGCGTTACCGGTTGAAGGGCGACATTGGTTGCTCTTGGTGGGTCTTTAGTGATCTCATCCATGAAGTCTATTTCCTTTCGTGGCCACTTGTTGTGATGTAACACTATTTCTCCCAAGGTCCTCTGCTCATCGAAGTCCCCTAGGACATTCTTCAAGGCAAATTCATTGAATCCAGGCTTCATTTCAGTCACGTAGCACTTCACATAGCCCAGCTTCAATGGCACATTGTCCAACAAGAGGCCCTCTTCCAAGAAGGGTGGCATGCCCAGGCTGTTGCACCTTTTAGCATACCTTCATAATGTGTAAGCACACCCCTATGTCTGTCTTTCATTCCAGATAGACCATCATCATGAGCAGCTGCAGTCTCAGTGTCGCTGGGGTCAGCTGATGCACAACTACTCTTGTGCAGTGTTGTCGCACAATAACCAGCATCATCCATGCCCATCTCCCCTCCCATCTGTCGGCTATCTGTCAGTGTTAGAGTCTTCCGCATCATCACTGACTCCTCAGTTTCCTTTCGAAGCCCTGGATACATGTCCCTCCTCAACCTTTGATACAATTCATTTAGCTTCATTTCACTCCTCGCTTTTTTCATGTCGTTCCTCTCTTCTTTGCTGAGTGTGAAAGCCCTCTTGTGTGGGACATTGACACCTATACCCCTTGCATGGCCAGGGGCTCTTTTGTTTCTAGAGCATCAGACAGAATGTCACATGGGCCTGAGTTCCTGTAGAACCTTCCAGGGATCTTGGAAGCCTTTAATATCATGCGATACAATTCTTCGTCACGTGAGTTTTCAATGTAATAAGTTCCATCGTTACGCCTCCTTGCACGTGCCCGCAAGTAGTCTCTAGCGCGTTCGCCCCTGATTTCACTAAAGGTCGGTTTCCCACCCGCAGCTACTGCTTCTTTGTCCTCCTGGTCCCATGTTGGTTTCATGCCATAGTATCCTGCCACACCCATATGGTGGGGGTGTGTGTTCCTCTTCTGAAGTTCCGATTGCTTGGCACTCTTCTCAGTAAACTTTGTAGTTACCCTGGCCCTTTTGAATTCTACCCAGTCTGCCTTTGTAATTTGGGGGTACGTGGGGATTGGGTCCTTGCCTTCACTCAAGTACTTCTTGTACAACACATGCTTCCAGTTTCTCCAAGCATCCTTGGCGTTCTTCAATGCAACGTATTCTACTTGCATTCTCCACGGCTGTAGAACGTTGAAGTGATCCATGATCTCCCGGACTATCCTTTGCTGTGTTTCCGTGTCAACCTTCTGGAACCCCGGTAGATTAATGTTGAGCCTTGCCCTGCCAACAAATCCACACACACTCCTAAACCTTGTGTGTGCTTTATCTAGTTTAGTTGGAGCCCACGACTTTAAATCAATGTTGGTTACTTCATATACAGTTTTAGGATGGAGTGTGAGCTTCCTTGGAGTGTTCCTCCATGTCTTGACCAGAAGGTAATTTCTGCAGCTCAATCTCGTTCCAGATTACTTGATCCCTGACCATATGCTGGAGACCTAGGGTTGTCGGACTCAGATGAAGATACATGGCCTGAAGCATGCGTGTAATCATTGCTACTCGACATCTATAGAGGACACATGTGAAACTCGGGAATGGAGGATAAGCATAAAGCTAACAACTTGGTAGCAAGCTGTCTAAACATGTAATGCAATAATTTTGAGAATGTATGGCTAATTTGTTAACTTTGTGTGACTCGGGCACCCACAATTTGTAAATCGATAATAACAAATTGGAACAAATACAACTTATACGTACTAGTTAGGAAGGTAGATAATGAACATATATAGCTCTCCATTATTTTATAGCCAATTTGGGAACATACTGAACAGAATAGGAAGAGGGTGTATGTGTCAAATCCGGTGGATCTCAGGTAGGGGGTCCCGAGCTATGGATCATGGATCAATGGGGAACATGAAAAACATGGACCGTATTTACCTAGGTTCGGGCCCTCTCAAAGAGGTAAAACCCTACGCACTGCTTGATTATATTGATGTGTGTATGATGGTTGCAAAGTCGATCTACCATGAGATCAGATGAACTAAACCCTAGATGAGTAGAATGATGATTCTTATTCTAGCCTCTACGGACTAAACCCTCCATTTTATATAGACACCAGGGGTACCTAGGGTTACACATGGTCCGTTGCCATCAAGGAACAAACATGCTAGTTCTTCCATCTTGACTTGGAAGACACACCAAGGCCTTGAAGGATTCCTTCCCGAACACGGAGTCGCCTTATAGCTCGGCCTTCCAATAGTAGTTATAGAGCGGCCCACCTATCCGACGTATGCGAGCTGGACCGGCAGCCCGAGGACCCCTTAGTCCAGGACTCCCTCAGTAGCCCCCGAAGTAGCTCCAATGTCGGTGCCCATGATCCCTAGTAGCCTCACACGCCCAAAGTCTCGGCTGGCGGGACGAGTTCTTCTCCCTTTCGATCTTCAGCTGACATTAGTTCGGCCACCGATGACTTCCTGATTTGTCGAACTGTCATGGGGCCCACAATACTAACTTTCCTTGTTAGGATTAATGATACCCCTCGATTCTGCACATCAGCAGGAGGTAGGCGGTCCAATAGTCTTTTACAGTAATGCCCTTCATGAACCAGGCAAAAAACCCCCATTAAACAGGCTTGAAGCGCAATGAGCAGCGCATCCTATTCCCCAGCCATTGACAAGCCAAAAATCAGGGAACTTCGAGACATGGCCAACGTCCTAGTCTCCTCCTCATGCCATCGCGGCTCCCTCCTGGGCGACTGGGCAAGCTGTTCAGTTTCCCATCTCCGGCAAAGTGACCTTGAGACGCAAGGGTATCTTCAGCTTTGGATCTTGCCTCCACCCGCCCTGCATTGACCTCCAGGGACAGTGAAGATTGTGCAGAGAACTTCCCTACCTCACGCAAGGAAGAGATGGTATGCTTCATGCACTTCCTCTTACGAGGCTTGAGCTTTCCCATTCACCCCTTCCTGAGGGGTTTATTGGAGTTTTACGGGATCCAGCTCCATCATCGCACCCCCGGATCTATTATGCATATCTCGGGCTACGTCACCCTCTACGAGATGTTTCTGGGCTGTGAGGCCCATTTTGAATTATGGAGGAAATATTTCTTCCTCGTCCCCTGCACCTAGGGAGGGATGATCTTCGAGGCCGGCAGAGCCGAGGTACCCTGTCGGGATTCCGAAGAGTGGACCTCAGAGTGGTTTTACATCGAAGACATCCCCCATTCGATCCAGCTCGAAGGGGTTTGCCCGAGCACTCACTCGCTCCCCCAAAGGAATGGTTCAATTGGCGACCGGAAATCCCTTCCCAAAAGGAAAGTGCTGAAGTAAAGCGTCTGGCCACTCGAGTAAGGTGGTTAGCTCATAGCGGGTTAACCATGATTGGCGCGATGGCCGCTGTCATTACTTGATGTGTCCAACCTCTCCAGCGAAGGATGCACCCCTTATGGTGTTACAATGGACGAATGATGCGACCCGTTATAAACGGAAGGGGCCTGCCAACCAGAAAGCCATGGCGGCCATACTAGCCGATCTCTTTAAAGGAGAGGAGTACGAGTTTGCCCGCCTAAAGTCCATGGATTTAGCTATAATCCCATTGAATGGGTGAGTTCAGCTACATTTTGTAGTTCATATGTTATGCCCACTTTTTGTCTAATGAGATTTTTTAACTTCTCGAACAGAAATGGAAGCGATGGATTGAGATGATTAGCTGCCCTTCTCCTCAACCGGAGAGTTATTCCTGCGACGACAACCCGGTATTTTATGATGATCTAGAAATGTTGATTGATTTTGAAGATGTGGTTTTCTACCAGGAGAGTCTTGATGGCTCTAAAGCGGCGCTTTTGGCCGGTCACCCTAGGACACTCCCCTCCTCTGCTCTAAGTGACAAAAATACCTCTACCATAAAAGAGCATTCGCCTCCCGTCGTTTCGAGTATGTCGACTTCTACTCCAAAGGGTTTTCGCACCATGCGCCGAACATCGATGAGAGCGACGCCGGCTGTCTCAACACTGAATGAATGTAAAGCCTCCAAACATGCGGTAGCTGTGGGAGTTATACCAACCACACCCATGCCTAAGAGGTAATATATTCAATTCGTAGTCCGGTATTGTCATAGCCGCCACAAGCACTCATGAACTTTGCTTGAGACCTCCAGGAGACATGTAGCGCGACCTTGTTTCGAGGACGTTTAGGAAGTGCCAGGGGGTAATCCCGGGCCAAAGTCCTCAGCTTGGGCCAGTGCCAACATGGAGGTCCTTGCCACAGGCCAACTTCCGGGGGATTCCGAGGATGTCTCAGTTACCAACTTCGAAGTCGAAAGTGTGATGAATCACTAGCGGCGGAAGGAGTCACTGCGTCACCCTACATTTTTCGAACAAGAGTTTAACGCTCTTAGTTCAGTGGACGCGTATCTCGGAGCCGCCCGAGCAGGACTTGAAGAAGATGCCAACCTTATGTCAACCAACCTGCAGGTAAGTGATTGGTTTTGACAACTAAACATAAATCCTAACCCAGTAGCCCCCCATCCTTAATTTGGTCGGGATGACCGAGGTAAGGGTCTGAATCTGTATATTGTTGTGATATGCTGCAGGCCTCGAGGGAACAAAACAAAAGGTTGTCTGAGGACCTTGAGCTAAGGCGAACACAGTTGGCATCTATGAAAGCCAAATTGGAGGAGGTCAAGAAATTCACCAAAGAAGTCCATGGTGAGTAAAAGATTTAACATGCAGAATTGCTTGGGGCACATTTTCTGATGAAAGATTGGCTTATAGTAGCTGAGTCCATAGGTTAACTGGAGAAGGATCTGGACGAGGCCAGTGAATCTCAAAGGTTTGTCGAATCGCAGCACGAAGCCGGCCACCAGGTACTGGACTGAAGTCATGAGGAAAAGAACAAGATCAAGGTGGAGAACTAGCGACAAGCAGAAGAAATTGAGAGTTTAAAAACTCAACTGGCACAAGCCCACCAAAGATTGAAAGGTGGCATGTTCGGTGAGTGACATTTTAACTTGTGATTGCGTAAAGTATGTGTATTATGCAAATGTAAGAGACATATCACGTGTCTTGTTAGGTCTCCTGACCGGGTGCCTCGAGGAAGAGGCCAGCTCATTCGCAGGAAACCTGCTAAAGGAACAGTCCATCGTGCATGAGCGAGCTCAGAAAGCTATGAAGAGCATGGTCAAGGCATTATGGTCGACCGAGACGCCTCTAGAAGGGATGGCTGAGCTAGCTGATCGATTTAAAGGAGCTCGGCGTTGCTTCGAGCTATGGAAGATATCAGCTTGTCAAGAAGGAGCATGAGAGGCATGGGCAATGCTGAAGACCCACTTTACCAAACTTGACCTAGAGCAGTTAGCTCGAGTTGGGCCGGATGAGCAGGAAGTGCCACTTCATTTGGTGTATGACCAAGTGATGCGAGCCGCTCGGATCTCTCAAGAAGACCGCACCCTGGATACCTAAATAGATAATGTTGAGCAGGAACAGGGTGTTTCATTATATGTATCTATGTACTTTACATCAAACATTCTCCATCCATGCTGTAAATGTTGTCTTAAACAGCCATCGGCTTCTACCTCCCCTGCCATTGGACGGGGAGTGTTCTGTACTATGTGACCTGAGGTAACAGGAAATCGCTTCGGAGAACTTGGCAATCCGGCTATTTGCTGCGAACAGACAAAACACACATGTGGAGTTATGTTATATTAGTATTTAACATGAGAAACATCTTCCGGAGAAAATAGTTCCTCCATGGGTTCGTTTCTTCGGGTTATCATGTTGACAGTAGACGTTATAACCGGATACCCGCATTATGCAGGTGATGGTTACTTGGGGAAAATAACCCTGGTTTCGGTGATGATCACTAATTATTTTCATTTCCCTCATGGCTGACCAATTATATTCTTAAGAATGCTAGCTTTCGGCTTCACCCATCTAAGGTACGTACCCAGGTGATCCGGTCGTAACAATCACAGAGGTGCTCCCTTTACCCGCTAGCCGAACAATTAGGAACATAGAGGTTAAGCATAGGATTAAGACAACCTAGCTTGGCCAAATCTTAAGTCAAATTGATGCATATAGTAGCTTAAAAACGATACTGGAAGGGAGCAAACACGATAGAGATGAATAGATGCATGATATATTGATCGGCTTTGTTAAAGAAGCCCCCAGTTATGACCGGGTAGTACATTTGAAGATGTATGCCAAGGAAAGCTTAACATAGCTCCGTTTAGCCGAACACAGCCTAGGAAATGCGAACGAATCCAAAAAAAGTAAAAATGAAGGGAAAACTATAAAGGAAGGAAAGACTAGTGAGGGTGACAACACCGGTTTCGCCGTAGAAGCGCCGAAGACGAGATGTGTTCCATGGGTTTGGTTCGAGGCGATTGTCCGCTGGGTTGTGGAGGCGATACGCTCCTCTTGCGAGTACTTCATCAATTATGAAAGGACCCTCCCATTTGGGTGAGAGCTTATTCTTTTGCTTCTCCAGGAGGCGTAAAACAAGTTCGCCCACATTATATGCCTTTGCGCGAACTTCCCTACTCTGGTAGTGTTGGGCCTGTTGTTGATAAAAGGTAGAGCGGGCCCGAACTATGGCACGCACTTCTTCTAGGGCGTCCAGGTTGTCCTGTCGATCTAGCCCGGCCTCCTTTTCTTCGTACATGTGCACTCTAGGCGCGTCATGAATGAGGTCGCACGAGAGGACTGCTTATGCCCCGTACACCTTAAAAAATAGTGTGTATCCCATTGATCGATTAGGGGTGGTGCGCAGGCCCCACAATACGGATTCAAGCTCCTCCACCCAATGGCAGTCAGATTCTTTCAGGGAACAGAGCAGTCGTGGTTTGATGCCGCTCATGATTAGACCATTGGCCCGTTTAACTTGTCCATTGGACTGTGGGTGATATACCGAGGCGTAATCGAGCTTAATGCCCATGTTAGCGCACCAGTATTTGACCTCCTAGGCCATGAAATGGGATCCATTGTCCATTATTATGTTGTGGGGGACACCGTAACGGTGGACCATGCCGAATATAAAGTTGATAACCGGTTCGGACTTGGCTGAAGTTACTGGTTCCGCCTCAATCCACTTAGTGAATTTATCGTCCATGACCACTAGATATTTATTTTTCTTGGTCCCCCCTTTAAGTGGACCTACCATGCCCAACCCCCAGACTACGAAAGGCCAGGTAATCGGTATCGTACGAAGAGCCGTTGGGGGCATGTGGCTTTGATTTGCAAAGAGCCGGCATCCTACGCATGTTGGACAAGTGTGTGGGCATCCACGCGAGTGGAGGGCCAGAAGAACCCAGCTCGAAAGGCCTTGTTGACCAGGGCCTGAGCTGCTACGTGATGACCGCCCATGCCAGCGTGTATCTCGGCCAAAAGCTGCCCCCTCTTCTTCGGATATGCATCTCTGGAGGACTCCGGTGGTGCTTTTCTTGTACCACTGGTATAGCGAGCTGCTATACAAACAACTTTTAACCCCTTTCCGCGATGGTATTTTAAACCGTCGCCTTGCTAGTGTGGGCGATAGGGGGGTCCTTCCCACATGACCCAGAAACCGCCGGGGATAGGCAATAGGAATGCATACGTTTTGCATAACTAAGAGTATGCAATGCGGGCATCTATCCCAAACGTGAGTCTTCAGACAACTGTTTGTGATATCCCGAATATCCGAAATGCTCCATCCTTGCTACTCATTTGTGCTCGCATTACCATCACAGTCGTTATTCTGTGGTGCTACGTTTACGATGCGTGCCCCATCACAAAGAATTCACGATTATAGAACATGTATGATAAGTCATTCCCAAAATTGTCCTGTGTAAGTACACCTAATGGCATGTTAAGCACAACAGGCTAAACATCAACTAAAAATATCCATGTTAGACAACATAATCTCCAAATGATAGCGTAAGTGTGCAGGTTTAAGCACACTAGTTAAGCCAAACAAGAAGTGGAAATGTGTGTTAACTGCAACATGCCTAACATTTAACAACCAACAAATATAGTCATTCAAACTGGTATTCTGCCGGTCTAAGTACACTGGTTATTATTAAATAAAAATGGAAAGCCGTGTTAACTACAACATGCTTATTGGTATTGTTGAAACTGATATTGATGAAATTGTACTGCATTGTAAATAATTGCACATATATAGAGCATCACTTTCTAAACAACTAAAATAAACAAGGCATACTACGAACAACCAAAGATGGCATTTGAAACTGGACATATGCTAACTACAAACAACGGAACAACCAAAAACATTAGAAGAGGCATATGATAGCTATAACATGCTTAACAACAAGCAAATATATTCATTCCTATTGGTATGTTTAAAACTGGTATTGATGAACATGTCCTGCTTAGTAAATAGTTGCACATATAGAGCATCACATTGTGAACAACTGAAATAAACAAGGCAAACTACAACAACAAAATATAGCAATTAAAACTAGACATATTCCCATTACATTACAAAATTGACTCGACAAAACAAATCGTGGGTTCTGTCGGGGATATACCCCGCGGTGCAACCCGGCCTGATGTATGACCCGGATGGAGCTTGGCGACTTACTAGTAACCCACCCGGACCTGGCGACTCATGGGTAACCGACCGGAGCTTTGCGACTCAATAGTGACCTGGCGGGCGGGTCAGACGAACGACAAGGCCAAAGGCCCAGTAGGCCGGCTCATGTTATGGTAGGCCGGCTTAAGAGGAAAGGCATAAGGAGTATTCCCTTACAAAGGAAGCAAGACTAGGATTCCACTTGTAATAGAGTAGTCCTTGTCCTACTAGCACTCCACATGTAACCCGAAGGAGGGGTAGGGCACCCCCAAGAGGGACAAGTTTAGACAGACAAGTCAATAGGTCTCGAGAGAGAGGTAGCCAAAAAGCACCCTTGTAATCGTCAGCACCATGATCAATATCAATGAAGAAGTATGTAGGCTTTCACCTCCACCGTGAGGGGCCGAACCTGGGTAAAAAACCTCGCGTCTCTCGTCCCACTCAACCCCTGTCATACTACTACATAGATGCGTTAGCCTCACGACTAAATCCTCACACAAGGACATTTGCCGTGACAATTCCACGACAGGTTCCTCCCTATGAAGAGGCACGGCAAAACAAATCATGGGTTTCCTCACTTGTCACAGATGGGCTCATTCCCATAGGAAGAGCATGGACCCTGGGTGCACTTGATGAGCACATGACTACCTTGGATACGACCAAAAATATTGCATACATGCATATTTGTCAGGTGATTTCTAATGCAAACTATTCAATAATCTATTTATGTTATCCAGAACAAAAATACTTCACACACTTTTGTGTTTTGTCTAATTGTAGGTGTATGGGACATTTGTACAATCCACATATGAAGATAAGGGAAAAGGAGAAGTTTAGGTTGTGTTCAAGAAGTCCTCTCACGTCACTTTTGGGCCAAGAGAAGATAGAGTTCAAGTCTCTCACGTTCTGGATTCAGATTCGGACTGCACAGACATACCTAACTCAAAACGCCAACAACTTTTTCATACGGACTCCGAATTGGGTGATTCTTTTTTTTGTTGGAAACTAGATTTCGTGCTCTTTCCAACCCAATTGGATTCACCTTCAAATTCGTCCGGAGCGTTGAGTTATGGACGAAACAATCTGACGTTGCAGCAGAATCCGAGTCAAACTACAAGCCCAAAGGTGTTGCATCACCTCCACTTGGGCCCATGAGCCTTGTACGACCTAGGGTTAGTTTTAGGCTGCCTTGGGACGTCCTCCCACCTCCTTGGCCGCCACCCCTTGCTCCTATATAGGGTTAGTGGGATTTTACAGTTTTTCGTAGATTAGATCGAGTCTGTTCTTCATACCTACAGTCCAAGAAAAAGCCACAAAAAAAGAGTTAGATATATTCATCCTTAGTCCAAGCCAGTCTGAGCCTTTGCAATTTTCTTTTCATTGCTTGCATAGTTGAATTATCGATTGCATCGTCGTGTCGAGTTGCTGGTCTTAGTGTCTAGTTCGTTTAGAGTTTCGAGTTCTGTTCACATTAGTCACGCCACCGCTGCATCATTATCTCTTCCGCTGTCCACCACATCATCCATCAATTTCCACCACATGTTACCCATAGTTCATTGTCACAATCATAGTTGAGGTCGTTCACATCTTCGCTTGATCCAATCTGCATCTTATCTAGTTTGTCTTGAAAAGAGGGAGAGAAAAAAAAGACAGAGAAAAAAAAAGAGATTAAAAAAAAGAAAAAAGTCAGAGAAAAAAAAAGAAAGAAAAAGAAAAAAGTGTGAGAAGAAAAAAAGAGAGAAGGAAAAAAAACAAAATTCGGATATATCTAGACTCAATCTCGTAGTTGAATTCGGATTGGAATCTGTTTTGCGCACTGTTCAGTAAAACAGACATAACTTCCTCATACGAAGTCCGTTTTGGCTCTGCGAGTATTCAAATGAAAGCTAGCGACGAGACGCATCTAAATAGTTGCAGAAGCAAGTTCAGTATTTGACACATCAAAATCGGCTTCTAAATAGGTCTTTTTGACCTCCGAAGTTCGCGCATACAGTTTGTTCTAGTTTTTCAGGCCAGTTTTAGAATTCTTTGACTCCTCATATCAATTCGGAATTGAGTGATTCTTTTTGCATTGGGAAGCTTGAGTTAGTAGCATTCTTTGAAAAAATTGATCAAAAAATTGGCTCAATCTTCTCAAGAGGAAAGTTGGAGAGAGAGTTGTTGTATATCCTGCTTGGCAGTTGTTTTTCATCATTATCTTTACTGCCGTTGTGATCTTCACTTATATTTTGCCTTCCAGAGCTACTTAGTATCCTTCATTGATGCTAGTTGTGCTACACCGTGACCTCATTAGTGTTCTAGGCTCGCGTCTCTAGTCCGGTCTAGCCTAGGACCAGCACAGTACCGTCGTTGAGCGTTTATTCAACATTGCATCTCTGAATTGATTATTGCTAATATTTTGCTACCATATATAGCCAACCCAGCTCCACATATTTCTACATCGTGCATACATACGTTCACCTGGCAATCGCTTTACCCAACTTTTGGAGTTACTTGACACCGCTGGTTGCCGATCACCACCTGCTGCATGGTAAGAATTTGTAAGACATTGATATTTGCTTTACTGTGAGCGTTTTACCACCACATCCTAGTAGTTATAGGAGCATTATTTTTGGATTTTGTTCTTGTTTCTACTAATCATGACAGGATCTAGAGTCCGTTCATGGGCTTTGTCGATCGCGGGAGACGTGCCACCACCTATGCAAATATCACAACCGTCGCGAGAGGTGCACAAACATCCAAATGCACATGATCAGGTTAATGTTTCTATACCACCATTTAATGGACGTTTTAGACCTGCTTTATATATTGAATGGGAGTTTGACATAAATAATATATTTGCTTCCCATCATTTTGATGAACATAAAAAAGTTAAGGTTGCGGTTGGTTCTTTCACCGGTTATGCTTTAGTTTGGTGCAGTGAATATTGTCGGTTACACCCTGATTATATACCTACTACTTGGGATGATTTGAAACTTGCCATGCGACATACATTTGTCCCTGCTTATTATACTCGTGACATGATGAAAAAGTTGCAACATTTAAAACAAGGTAGTGACACCGTATCGAAATATTATGATGATTTACAAACTACCTTGTTGCATTCCTCTTTAGAAGAAAGTGAAGAAGATTTTATGGATAGATTTTGGGGAGGATTAAACCGTGACATTCAGGATATACTAATTCATGAACCATGTTATCCTATGGACCGTTTGTTTCGTCTTGCTTGCAAAGCTGAACAGGAGATAACAAGACGTCTTGCCCACAAGACAAACAAGCGGAAGGAGCAAATCCCAAGAGTTGCGACGGTTGTTCCTTCCACCACCACGTCTCCTATGAAAACAACATCCATTGTTGAGAGCACTACATCACCTCCACCATGTGCCGTGTCGCCACCTAGAGTGCCTACATCGTCTTTGTTAAACATAAGAGGTAATGACAAAGGTACCGATCTTCCACCTCCACATGAGTATGACGAATGCTTTGTCAATTTAAATGAACCATGCAATGAGCTACCCACTACTTTGATCACACCAGCTATTTTAGAGGACTATGTTCATGATTTGACTTTGCCATGTGATCAAACAATTTTGAGTGAACCCATTGAATTAACTATTGACGCAAATGAATCATGTGAATCAGGGAATAAATCATATTTGGATCAAATACGTTTGAAAATAATTGTGCCAATGTTTAATCATTTTGATATGACCTCTAATCTTGGTGATGATTCATCAATGTTAGGATGGTTTAATGATAAGCATTGTCAATCTTTTGATATGAATAAGAGCTTCACTTATATGTGCAAACTGAGTTGCAATATTTTCATGCATTTGACTTCTTGTGATAATATATTGGCTTTATTTTTCACGACTTTTGAAGGGTGCTCTTGTATAACTGTGTCATATGTGCCACAACTGAGATCAGTTAAAATGGATGACATATACATATACAACGTGTACACCTTGTCTCTTTTGTTAGCCACATTTCAGATTAAGCAACGCCGAGGACGGCTTTGTTTTCAAGAAGGGGAGGATGATGAGCACATGACTACCTTGGATACGACCAAAAATATTGCATACATGCATATTTGTCAGGTTATTTCTAATGCAAACTATTCAATAATCTATTTATGTTATCCAGAACAAAAATACTTCACACACTTTTGTGTTTTGTCTAATTGTAGGTGTATGGGACATTTGTACAATCCACATATGAAGATAAGGGAAAAGGAGAAGTTTAGGTTGTGTTCAAGAAGTCCTCTCACGTCACTTTTGGGCCAAGAGAAGATAGAGTCCAAGTCTCTCACGTTCTGGATTCAGATTCGGACTGCACAGACATACCTAACTCAAAACGCCAACAACTTTTTCATACGGACTCCGAATTGGGTGATTCTTTTTTTTGTTGGAAACTAGATTTCGTGCTCTTTCCAACCCAATTGGATTCACCTTCAAATTCGTCCGGAGCGTTGAGTTATGGACGAAACAATCTGACGTTGCAGCAGAATCCGAGTCAAACTACAAGCCCAAAGGTGTTGCATCACCTCCACTTGGGCCCATGAGCCTTGTACGACCTAGGGTTAGTTTTAGGCTGCCTTGGGACGTCCTCCCACCTCCTTGGCCGCCACCCCTTGCTCCTATATAAGTAGATCCATCTAGTAGCTTTTTCCTTGGGATTTGTTTAGTTAAAAGTTAGCCATTGCAACTTCGTGTACTTCGTTTGTGTCCAACGACCAGACCAAGACCGCTTCCGGATCCCCACCATTATCAATACTTCATATATATTTGCAATATTCAGATTGCTTTATCATATTCTTGCTTGTTCTTCGATTGCTTGCAGGAATAGACCTTCGTGGTCAGGTTGATTGTGCTCCGGCGTGGTCAATAACCTCTCGGAGTTGGTTTAGCGATTGCTAAGGCGCAACGTCGTGCACGTTTGTAGTCGAATCGTCAAAGTCGTCTTCACCAAATCGATAGTTATCATCTCATCGAAAGATCGGGACCCTCGCCTCTATCAGCACTCCAGGTTGTCGCAGATGGGCTCCTTCCCCTTGGAAGAACACGGTTGTAGGGTGCCGTCCCTAATGTCGTAGATGGGCTCTTTCCCCTAGGAAGAGCCGGAGAGGGTGCCCTCTTCGTGGTCACCATCGATGAGGTCTGACTTGGCATCTGTGGACCCCAAGCCAATGTCGCAGAATGAGTCCTTCAGAAATGAAAAAAGGGGCCCGATGGCGATGTAGGATGGCAAATTCTTGACAGCGAGCCAGAGGAGATCAGTGGCGGGTTGATACATCTCCATTTTATCTAATTTTCCAAACTCTTTTGCCCTTGTTTTGGTCTCTAATTTGCATGATTTGAATGAACTAACCCAGACTGACGCTGTTTTCAGCCGAATTGCCATGGTGTTATTTTTGTGCAGAAATAGAAGTTCTTGGAATGACCTGAAACTTCACGGAGAATATTTTTGGTATAAATAAAAAATATTGGCGAAAGAATCAATAGAGGGGGACCCACTAGCTGTCCATAAGGGTGCTCGGGCGAAGACGATAGCTGTCAAGCTTGCGACCGAGGGGCCGCCTGAGGGCAAAGAGCACCGCACGCCCGAGCACTACTTTGATGACGTCCTGGAAGGATCCCGCATTGTAGTGGGCCAGTGTGCGAAGGAGATTATCTTTGAATGAATGTATTCGTGTTTATCCAGTCCTTGTATTATAGAACAAAGCCTATATGTAATATATTACTTGTTGTTTTTCGAAAATATTTCCTCCTGTGCGGCCGTTTATTTAAATCTGAGAGTTGGCCAGTCGTCGGCTTCAGCCCCCATTTAGATAATACGGGGGTTTCTGGATTGGAACCTAAACACACTTGACCCAAGATTTTGGTCCTTGAAGGAGGTGTTTAGTGCATCGAACCAGGCAATCAGACTATGTGGCTTTATCACCCTCACTTAGCCATAGGAGTTTGACAAATGGGAGTGTATGCGCAACCCCTAGTTTGTTTATCGGACTAGGGGCTGTAAACACCTGGTCGGGTGGAGGCCGATCCATCGCATAATGCGGAAAAAAATCGCAAGAGATTTTAGCCACCGAATAGCTGACCAGCTCTCGCCGCATCATAACAGTCAGTTTTCAGCTTTCTCTATTAAGGTGTTTATCCGTATGAACCAGAAACACAATCGCAGTAGTTCTCCCTTTACTACCCTAGCCGATAAAACGGAACGTAAGGTAGCAAGCATAGGAGCCGGGCAACCCAACTATTTACCAAAGACATGATTCGAAGCTGATGCATATAATGCAATATTCGAGGCGCCGAATTGTACTGTAAAAAGTGTTCAGACTTGTTGCCAACATATGGAGCGCAATGGAGCCCCTGGCGAGTTAAGTCGTAGCAAAGTGTACGGGTGCAATTGATAAAAATAGTTTAAATATAATTAAGGAGTAAGCCAATGCCACTTATATTGGGCCACAAACTGTTTCCATTATAATCTGATTAATACGTCAAAGCATATTTGTACAAATAATGCGATAAGCAACAGGGCTATTTAACATGCCGAGACCAAGGGAAAGCTGCGTGCGGGTCCAACAAATAGGCAAAGTGATTCTCAATAAGATCAACTAGATGTTTCTGCCACACGCCTATGCTGCTTGCCTCCTTGGTATGTTTATCCTTCAAAAGGTTCGATGATGAGGCCGTCGTGAGGGGCATGTGGAAAAGAAACCTGAAAAGGGATATAAAGAAAAAGCGAAAGTATGAGTGCAAGAATAAGGTCGAGCCATATTGTTGACCATGATCGAGTTATGCCTCCGTCTTTGCCCATGGTATTTTTAGTGCGTAGTTATGTACGCGCGGTACGTATGCCGCAGTTCGGTCGGGACTGAGACGGAGGCTGAATTGCTAGTCCAACTGCTGACGAGCCGGACTGTCATGCTGCGGAGTAATCCGGACTCGTTTAATAGTGTCCGGGGGCTTGGCCGCCGAATTGATGTTCTGCTTGACAAGGCCGCCCTATACTTCCACTGCCAGGGCCGCGGTGTGCTCCTCGGTACGAAGGTAGCGTTCCATGTTTCCGTTGACTGTTATGACACCGCGTGGTCCAGGCATTTTGAGTTTGAGATAGGCATAGTGTGGCATCGCATTGAAGCGACCAAAGGCGGTTCATCCGAGCAGTGCGTGATAGCCACTGCGGAAGGGGACGATGTCGAAGATCATGTCTTCACTTTGGAAGTTGTCCGGTGATCCGAAGATGATTTCCAATGTGATTGAGCCCGTGCAACGGGCCTCTACACCTGGTATTACTCATTTAAAGGTAGGTCTGGTGGGCTTCCTTAACGGATCGATGCTCATCTTGTAGACTGTGCCCAGATAGAGCAGGTTAAGGCTGCTACCACCATCCAGGAGGACCCGCATGAGGTGGAACCCATCAATGATTGGGTCGAGGACCAGTGCAGCTGAGCCGCCATGATGTATACTGGTCGGATGGTCCCTGCGATCTAAAGTGACCGGGCAAGATGACCATGGATTGAATTATGGGGCGAATGGCTCTATCACATAGACGTCCCTGAGTGCGCGTTTGCGCTCCCTCTTGGGGATATGAGTAACATATATCATGTTCACCGTTTTGACTTGGGGGGCGGGGATTTCTTCTGTCCCCCTGTGTTCGGTGGACGGGGCTCCTCGTCATCATCCTCACTTGGCGACCCCTTCTCTTTGTCCTTGGTATGTAATTTACCGGCCTGTTTAAAGACCCAACAGCTTCTGTTGGTATGATTGGCAGGTTTATCGGGGGTGCCGTGGATCTGACATGGTCGATCAAGGACTCGGTCCAAGCTGGATGAACCCAAATTATTTCTTTTAAATGGGTTCTTGCGCTGACCGGGTTTGGAGCCGTTGAATCTGGCGTTGACCGCCGTGTCATCGGTATTGTCACCGTTATTCCGACGCTTCTGCCTGTTGCGTCGGGGCTTGCTGTTGCTACTTCTGGCTTCAGAGGTGCTAGGTTCGCTTGCATTGTTGCTGCTATGGGCTAGCCAACTATCTTCGCCCACACAAAAGGGGGTCATAAGTGCCGTGAGGGCTGCCATGGACTTCGGCTTTTCTTGGCCAAGGTGCCGGGAGAGCCATTCGTTGCGAATGCTACTTAAAGGACGCTAGGGCTTTGGCATCCGGACAGTCAACGATCTGGTTCTTTTTAATTAGGAATCTAGTCCAGAATTTCCTGGCCGACTCTCCGGGTTGTTGAACTATGTGACTTAAGTCATCGGCATCCGGAGGTTGGACGTATGTACCCTGGAAGTTGTCGTGGAAGGCTTCTTCCAGGTCCTCCCAGCTGCCAATGAAGTTTTCTAGAAGGCTGTTTAACCAGTGTCGAGCTGGTCCCTTGAGTTTTAGCGGGAGGTATTTGATGGCATGAAGATCATCACCGCGGGCCATATGAATATGGAGGAGAAAGTCCTCAATCCATACTGCAGGATCCATTGTTCCATCATATGATTCAATATTCATGGGTTTAAACCCTTCTGGGAATTCATGTTCCATTACTTCTTCAGTGAAACAGAGGGGGTGTGCGGCGCCTCTATAGCGGGCCACGTCGCGACGTAGCTCGGATGGAGTCCGTCTGCCGTTTCCGTCCCGACCATGGTTATGGCTGTCATGCCCGGCTGGATAGCCGTCCTCGCGCATCAGAGCACACTCCCGCGATCCGTAGATCGATCTAGTCTGGCCTGCTCTATTTTCCAAATCCTGCCGTAGGTCGTAAGTATATTTCTGAGCTATTGTGTCTCTACCCTTACGGCGTGGTAGTACGGGCTGGTATTCATCTTGATCTGTCGTTTTGTCACGACCACGTGGTGGTCGGTTGGCCGCGTTACGCGCTGATGGTACAGGCACCAGTGCCTTGTCGTCGAATTGAGGTAGCAGCTTACGCTTCGGGTAACTCTTGGTTGGGTGCTCGAGGCCATATTCCTCGGCTGCCAGGACTTTAGTCCACCTGTCGTTGAGCAAATCTTGGTCAGCTTGGAGCTGCTGCTGCTTCTTTTTCAGGCTCCTTGCAGTGGCTATTAGCCAGCGCCTAAAGCGTTCCTGCTCAAGGGGTTACTCCGGCATGATAAAGTCTTCATCGCTAAGGCTCACCTCCTCCTCGGAGAGTGGAAGATAATTACCATCCTCCGAGTCTTTCTTTATAGCCTGTTCATCTGGGCTAATTTGCCCATCTTCCCGATCGTCCCATTCGGTGGTTGGATCGACGGGGTCTTTTTGGTCTTCGGCGTTGTCCCAAGTATTTATGTCTCTGATGCCGGTATTGCTGTCTTTTCCACGGCGTGATTTAGAGTGGCGCCGCTGATGTCGGCGCTTTGGTTGTATCTCAGGAGGTGTATCCTCAACTGGATTTTTCTCATCAACGATGTTACCCTCTTTGGGTGTATCCACCATGTACACTTCATATGAAGAGGTGGCCGTCCAGCGTCCGGTAACCAGCGGGTTTTGGGCCTGCTCTTCTCCGGCATCGTCGTCCATACCATCGATGTCTTCGGAGCCGTAATCGAGCATGTCGGTTAAGTCCTCAACAGTGGCTATGAAGTGGGTGGTGAGTTGGACGTAAAATTCCCCGCTCTCAGCCCCTAGTCCGGGCTAGGCGTAGTTCGGACGTTGCCCCTCTATAATGACGAGGGATCGCATTAAGTCCAAAGCCTCGCTTAAAGGCGAG
The DNA here is from genome assembly GCA_034509565.1 of Triticum monococcum. Lineage (NCBI taxonomy): Eukaryota > Viridiplantae > Streptophyta > Magnoliopsida > Poales > Poaceae > Triticum > Triticum monococcum. Next base: position 279,535,539 of record CM067844.1, read on the forward strand.
GTTCGGCCAGGGAGAAGGGAGTTCGTGGAGTACGGCAGAGAGGAAACTCCTTTGCCGAGGTCACACAATGTTGACTCTGAGGGTTCAGGGTCAGTGTTCGGAGAAGGGTTTGACTTCATGATGATTGCTGGTGACGCTTCTTCCTCCGGCTCTCCCGTACTAGGCTTAATTGCCGCAAAGAGTCTGGCGGGCTCGGGAATCCCATCTTCGGACCTGGAGACGCGCTCCGTATTTAAGGCCAGAGCGGACGTTGGAGTCATGAACCCTTGGAAGATCAAATCTCCTCGGATATAAGTGACGTAATCCAGATTTCCAAAACTAATCTGGTGACCTAGGGCGTAGCTGTCGATCTGCTCTAGATGGCCAAGAGAGTTGGCTCGCAGTGCGAAGCCGCCGAACACAAAGATCTAGCCGGGGAGAAAGGCCTTCCCCAGGGCAGCATTGTTATAGAAGACTGATGGAGCCATCAAACCTTCTGGCGACGACACAGCAGAACTCTCAATGAAAGCACCAATGTCGGTGTCAAAATCGGCAGATCTCTGGTAGGGGGTCCTGAACTGTAGGTCTAAGGATTGATGGTAACAAGAGACAAGGGACACAATGTTTTACCCAGGTTTGGGCCCTCTTGATGGAGGTAATACCCTATGTCCTGCTTGATTGACTTTGATGAGTATAGGGGTTACAAGAGTTGATCTACTACGAGATCCTAAGGGCTAAACCCTAGATGTCTAGCATGTATGATTATGATTACCTCTACGGATAAAACCCTCCGGTCTATATAGACACCGGAGGGACCTAGGGTTGTACAGAGTCGGTTTATAGAGAAAGGAATCTTCATATCCGAACGCCAAGCTTGCCATCCACGCAAAGGAGACTCCCATCCGGACACGGGAGGAAGTCTTCTGTCTTGTATCTTCATGGCCGATTAGTCTGGCCCACGTCACATAGCCCGGACGCCCGAGGACTCCTTAATCCAGGACTCCCGAAGCGCGCCCCTGCCTTGTGGGTCCCCGGGACGTCCACCGACCTCAACTCCAACTCCAACTCCATATATTCATGTTCGGGTAGAAAAAATAGAGAGAAGGATTCATCGCGTTTTACGATACGGAGCCGCCGTCACCCCCTGTGCTTCACCAGGAAGCCAAATCTGGAGTCCGTTCGGGGATTCAGAGATGGGAAATCATTGCCATCATCATCACCATCCCCCCTCCATCACCAATTTCATGATGCTCACGGCCGTGCGTGAGTAATTCCATCCTAGGCTTGCTGGACGGTGATGGGTTGGATGAGATTTATCATGTAATCGAGATAGTTTTGTTAGGGTTTGATCCCTAGTATCCACTATGTTCTGAGATTGATGTTGCTATGACTTTTCTATGCTTAATGCTTGTCACTAGGGCCTGAGTGCCATGATTTCAGATCTTAACCTATTATGTTTTCATGAATATATTTGTGTTCTAGATCTGATCTTGCATTATGTGTTATGATCTGGCAACCCCGGTAATGACCGTAGTTTGAGGAGTTCATGTATTCACTAAGTGCTAATGCTTTGGTCTGGTTCTCTATTAAAAGGAAGCCTTAATATCCCTTAGCTTGCATTAGGACCCCACTGCCACAGGAGGGTAGGACAAAAGATGTCATGCAAGTTCTTTTCCATAAGCACGTATGACTATATTCTGAATACATGCCTACATTATATTGATGAATGCCATCTGACATAATTATCCATCATTGATCCATTGCCTACGAGCATTTGACATATTGATCTTTGCTAAGTTACTCTTCCGTTGCCACTGTTACGATTGCTACGACACTGCTATTGTTACTTTTGCCACTGTTACCGTTACTTCCATACTACTTTGCTACTAAATACTTTGCTGCAGATATTAAGTCTTTCAGGTGTGGTTGAATTGACAACTCAACTGCTAATACTTGAGAATATTCTTTGCCTCCCCTTGTGTTGAATCAATAAATTTGGGTTGAATACTCTACCCTCGAAAACTGTTGCGACCCCCTATACTTGTGGGTTATCAAGACCTTTTTCTGGCATCGTTAGCAAGGAGCATAGCTCTATTCTCTGAGTCACTTGGGATTTATATCTGTTGATCACTATGAGGAATCTGAAAGACAACTAAACCAAGATCTATCCCTTTGCTACGAGGGGAGGTAAGGAACTGCCATCTAGCACTGCACTTGATTCACCTTCTGTTTTGAGTAAACTTGCGACACCTACACCTGCTATTCATTCGGATATGTCGCATGTTATTGATGATGCCACTTCTGCTATGCATGATGCTTATGATGATACTACTTACTTTCTTGATAATACTGTGTAGAGAGAATGAAATTACTGAAACTGATGATATTATTGAAACTGGAGATTATGATTCTCCCCTAGGTATGAATTTACTAAGGTACCTGAGGGTTATATCATGTTTTAAGAAACTGCTAGAGACTTTTTTTCCTGCAATGATAGAGATGATCTGAAGAAAATGTTAGCTAAGTTGAAAGAAAAATCTTTGAATGCTAGAATGCAATATGACCCTAGTTTGCTACTTCACCTATCTTTGTTACTGATAAGGATTATGAATTCTCTATTGATCCTGATTTAATTACTTTGGTTGAATATGATCCTTTCCATGGTTACGAATCTGAAAATGTTGAGGCACAATCTTATTAAATTGAATGATATAGCCACCCTATTTGCTCATGAGGAAAAAAATTGCTATTACTATATTCTTAAGTTGTTTCCTTTCTCATTAAAGGGTGATGCTAATTTATGGTTCAATTCTCTTGCTCCTGGTTGTGTGCATAGTCCCCAAGATATGAGTTACTACTTCTCTGAAAAATATTTCCCTACTCATAAGAAACAAGCTGCTTTAAAGGAAATATTTAACTTTGTGCAAATTGAAGAAGAGAGTCTCCCACAAGCTTGGGGAGGCTTCTCCAATTACTTAATGCTTTGCCTGATCATCCTCTCGAGAAAATCGAAATACTTGATATCTTTTATAATGGACTAACCGATGCTTCTTGGGACTACCTAGATAGTTGTGCTGATTGTGTTTTCAGGGAACAAACTGTTGAGCAAGCTGAATTGCTATTGAATAATATATTGAGTAATGATAATGATTGTACACTTCCTGAATCAACTCCTAAGCCAACTCCTACGAAAAGAGGTATTCTATTTCTCAGTCCTAAAGAGATGCAAGAGGCAAAGAAATCTATGAAAGTAAAGGGTATTAAAGATGAAGATGTTAAGCATTTACCACCTATTGAAGAAATACATGGTCTTGATAACCTGACACTGGTAGTAGAGGTAAATTCTCTCTATAGGTTTGATGAAGGTGATATTCCTTATAATAAGTCTGCTAATCAATGCTTAGGTGAGTTTGATAATTTTATTATTAAACAAGAAAATTCAATGCTTATGTTAATAGACAACTGAAACATAATGCTTATATGCTTGACCGCTTGGGTGATTATATGAGTAGAACTGTTAGTGATCTTAAGCTTATTAGTAAGCATGCTTCTATGGCAAAGACTCAAGTAGAACAAGTACTTAAGGCACAAGATGATTTGCTTAATGAGATGAATAGTAAGAGCAATGATCATGCTGTTAGAGTTATGACTAGACGTGGTAAAATGACCCACAAACCTTTGTATCCTGAGGGCCATCCTAAGAGAATTGAGCAAGATTCTTAGGGAGTTAATATTGATGCACCTAGTCCTTATAATAAAAAGAAAAGGAAAAATAATAGGACTTTGCATGCTTCTCGTGAACCTGTTATAGACACACCTGAGAATCCCAATGATATTTCTATTTCTGATGCTGAGACACAATCTGGTGATGAACATGAACCTAGTGCTAATGTTAATGATGATGTTCATGCTGATGCTCAACCTGATGTGGAGATAGAACCTACCATTGATCTTGCTAACCCAGAATCAAAGAATCAACGTTATGAGAAGAGAGACTTCGTTGCTAGGAAGCATGGTAAAGAAAGAGAACCATGGGTTCAGAAAACCCATGCCCTTTCCTCCTAAGCCATCCAAGAAAAGGATGATGAGGATTTTGAGCGCTTTGCTGAAATGATTAGACCTATCTTTTTGCGTATGCGTTTGACTCATATTCCGAAAGTGTCTCCTTATGCTAAGTACATGAAAGATATTGTTACTAATAAAAGAAAGATACCGGAGGCTGAAATTTACACCATGCTTGCTAATTATACTTTTGAGTGTGGAATACGAAAGAAACTTGGAGATCCAAGAATACCAACTATACCATGCTCCATCAAAAGAAACTATGTTAAAACTGCTTTATGTGACTTGGGAGCCGGTGTTAGTGTTATGCCTTTCTCTTTGTATAGTTGACTTGAATTGAATAAGTTGACATCTACTAAAATTTCTTTGCAAATGGATAATAAATCAACTGCTATACCCATCATTGTGAGGATGTGCCTGTTGTGGTTGCAAACATTACTATCTTAACGGACTTCGTTATTCTTTATATTCCCGAGAATGACAGTATGTTGATCATCCTTGGTAGACCCTTTTTGAATACTGCATGGGCTGTTATTGATTGCAACAAAGGCAATGTCACTTTTCATGTTAATGGTAATGAGCATACGGTACACTCTCCGAAGAAATAATCTCAAGTTCATAATATCAATTCTAGTGGAAAAATTTCAACTATTACTATTGGAGGTTTTGAATTCACTCTTCCTACTTTCAAAAAGAAATATGATATTCTTATTGTCGGGGACATGCATATCCCCATTGAGGTAACCTGGTGTTATTTGAAAATTCTCCAGTTTCATGTTATTCGAAAGAAGTTTGTTAATAAGATTTGCTCAACCTTGTTAATGGATTCCTCTTGATGAGCATGAGACGGATGAATTCAGAAAGCAGAACTTTCTGTACCTACTTTTTACCTTCTGTTATTTAGGATAAATAAAGAAAAAATAGTATTATTTATCTGTTTCCTGAATTATCCGTGCAATAAAAAATGTCCTGAAAATAAATTTTCTCCAAATGCCCTGAAAATTTAGTATGTTTCTATAGAATATTTTAGAATTTTTGGCACCGAGAATGCACCAGGGGGCTGCTCTAGTGGGCCACAAGGGTGGAGGGTGCGCCCTACTGCCTGGGCATACCCCCTGCCTTGTGGGTCCCACATATCCCCCCTCACTTATTCTAGCACCCATCCACTTTGTCTTCTTCCAGAAAAAAGCATCCCATTACTCAAACCCGTGTTCTAGCTCATCTTGCTGCCATTTTCGATCTCCTTGTGCAAAGCTCCATTTGCAAAAATGTTTTGGGGGATTGTTCTTCGATATGTGACTCCTCCAATGGTCCAATTAGTCCAAAGTAGTTTTGATGCATGACATATAGCCTCTAGTCACTTGTAGGAGTAGTTGCTATCAATCTTGTTGAGTTTGGTTCACTTCTATTTTGAGTCACTATAAATTTCAGAAATTTTTCAGAGGAAGAAATTTTTTTAGGAAAATGTACTAAGGTGGTTCCTCGAGGAAGCAAGCACCGAGGCCCTCGATACGTGAGCCGGACCTTGAACTACCAAGGGAAGCTCAACTGCGGCCTTGTGAATGGCCGTCAGATTAATTCATGGTTCGTGCAGGTTTCAAGGATGAATTTGATGCGTATGTATGGAATGGTAATCTTGAGGACTTCGTATCAGATAAGTGTCCTCAGTACTATCAACTCACTAATTCATTCGTGTGAAGGTTTAATTTTACATCTCAGCACAATACCCACACTGTTTTATTTGATCTTATGATGAATTATATACCATTGACCTTGAAGACTTTAGCATTGCATGCAAAATTCCACAGTGGGGCACTCATAGTGAGCCTCGCAAAACTGAATACAATGATTTCCTTTCTAGCATCACTGTAGGAGAATCTAGAAATATCACACAAGCCTCCATGGGGAGCATTCATTTTCCTGCAATACGTTATGTTGCTCTCTTCATAGGCAGATGCATTAATGGTAAACATGATCATAGCCACCTTTGTGCATCGGATCTTAGTGTCCTCAAGTGTGTGGTGTTGGGTGATAAAAGATATAATTTGGGGGCTATTATTGCTAGGAGGTTACACCTTAATGCTAAAGATGGAGATCTTTTTGGTGGGATTTATGCAACCCGTTTAGCTAATTATCTTGGAGTACCATAAGGTGGAATGACACTGAGTTACCACCTACTTTTCTTGATTATAATGCTTTGGTGCGCTACCAATTTCTTGAGAGGAACGAACAGTCCCTCCAGTACCGACTAATCTTTGACCGGCAGCATGCTGTCCATATTACCCTCCCTGCTCATGCCTTTTTAACTTTCAGGTTAGAGGGAGATATTTTATAACCAGAGAGGAGGGAAACGAGTATGAGAGAGAGGTGGAGGCCGCTCGCCTCCATGCTGTAGCCCTTCAGGCCGTAGCGGCTGCATCCCAGTACAACCCCGACTACAACTTCGGATATTCGCCAGGCCAACCATGGCCATAGACCAACTTAGGCCAAAGGCCTAAGCTTTGGGGAGTACATATTTCTCACTGACATTACATTCATGTTCACACACTCATTCCAGTTGTTGGTGTTCATACCTTTTCATTGTATTATCCATGCTAGCTTAATTTCTTTTTCCTGCTTTCTTCTTGTTTGTTTGAAAAACTTTGAAAAAATTAGTTGTAGTTTAGTTTCCTTTCCATGTTCAGTAGTAGTATTAAAATGAAAACCCAAAAGATTTCTAGTTCTTCTTTTGCTTGTTGGGAGCTTTCCTGTGCAAATAGTTTCTCTCTTCCTTGTTTTATATTCTTCAAAAAAACAAAAAAATGCAAAAACATTTCAGTGCGTTTATTTGAATTTCTTTTTTCCTTTCTTTGGGTCGAGAGGAGAAAACCACGATGAAAATGTTGAGTGGCTCTCATATGCATTGTTGTTGATATGACAAAGAGCCCTTATTATGTTGTCTTCTCCTTTGAATAAATGTTTGCAGATTGCAGCTTAGTCCAATGTGCGTGCACTATTATTATAATCCACACCGTTCAATCATGCAAGTGGAAGGCAATAATGATGATATATGATGAAATGATTGAGATGAGGAAAAGCTAGTATGAACTCGACCTATTTTGTTTATGTATATATGATTAGTTAATCGTGCTGGATTTCGCCTATTATGAATGAAACATGTTTGCAATGAAAATTAGAGATTATAGTTACTCATGCCATGCTTAATTAGCTGAGAGTTTATAATGGTTTACCTTGCGCGCTAACATGCTTTTGAAATGGTTGTGATGTGGTATGATAGGATGGTATCCTCCATTGAATGATTTAAGTGGCTTGACTTGGCACATGTTCTCGCATGTAGTTGAAACAAATCAACATAGCCTCCACGATATTTATGTTCATGGTGATTTATATCCTACTCATGCGTGCACTCAATGTTGGTTAATCTCAATGCATGTATATGACTATTGTTGCTCTCTAGTTGGTCGCTCCTCAATCTTTTGCTAGCCTTCAATTGTACTAAGCGGGAACACTGCTTGTGCATCCACTTCTATAAACCCAATTTTTTCAATATAAATCCACCATACCTACCTATATGCAGTATTTACCTGCCGTTCCAAGTAATTTTGCATGTCTCGAACTCTAAACCTTCAAACAATAATCTGTTTTGTATGCCTAAATCGCTCATGTAGTGACTAGGGGCTATCAGTATCTTCCATGCTAGGTGGGTTATTCTCACGATGAGTGGACTCCGCTCATCATTCATGAAAAAGTGGCTGGTATCCGGAATGCCCAGTTCCATGCTCAGATCAAATCAAAATATAACTTCGAACAAAACTCCCCCGGGATTGTTGCTGGTTGGACGGTACCCGTTGTTTCGGACCATCCATGGAATGTGCTTGTTGGTGGAGGGGGAGTATAAACTTCATCATTATGTTTGGGAGCCGCCTAGAATGTATCTAGTATGGAAGATACCGAGATCTCTTGGTTGTTATGTTGACAATGAAAGCATACCCCTGCTTCCCTGCACGAAGGGCCTATCTATTTACTTTTATTGCTGAGTCATCATCCTCTTATAAAAACACCAGTTAGAGAGCACCGTTGTCATTTGTATGCATTGTTATTAATTGATATTGAGTATTACTGTGACTGGATCTCTTTTACCATGAATTAAAATGTCTAGTCAGTCCTTGATCTTCAGGGGTGATCTGCATTTATGTTTTGCGGTCTCAGAAAGGGCTAGCGAGATACCATTTTATTATAGAAATCATGATTGTTTTGAAAAAGTGTTGTCATCCGAGATTTATTATTATTGCTCAGTAGTTGATTATGCCATTGATATGAGTAAATGTGAGACCTAAATTCTATTGTGAATATGGTTAGTTCATAATCTTTACTGAACACCTGAATGCTGCCTTTACATATTTGCAACAACAAGATCAAACTGAGTTTGTAAAAGTTTTTCTTTATCACTTTCAGTTTGTCAACTGAATTGCTTGAGGGGAGGCAATGGGTTAAGCTTGGGGGAGTTGATATGTCTCCATCGTATCTACTTTTCCAAACTTTTTTGCTCTTGTTTTGGACTGTAATTTGCATGATTTGAATGGAACTAACCCGGACTAACGTTGTTTTCAGTAGAATTGCCATGGTGTTATTTTTGTGCAGAAATAGAAGTTCTCGGAATGACCTGAAACTTCACGAAGAACATTTTTGGAATAAATAAAAAATATTGGTGAAAGAATCAACAGAGGGGGACCCACCGGCTACCACAAGGGTGGAGGGCGCGCCCTTGGACCTCCACCGACCACAACTCCAACTCCATATATTCATGTTCCGGGAGAAAAATATTAGAGAGAAGGATTCATCGCGTTTTAATACGGAGCCACCGTCAATGTCACACCCAATGAGCGATCCTATCCGAGAGGAAATCGAAGGTCCCACCAAGGATAGAGCCGCATATTGAAACGCTTTTGCAAGGTGGATATCATTACATCGTACCATTACATAATAGATGGGGATACATACAAAGGCATACAAATGCCACAAGAATACATCAAACATCATACATAAGAACAACATCCAAGTATGGATGAAACACAAATAGAAACTCAAATGACATCCACCTTGCTAGCCCAGGATGCCGACCAGGAACCCATCCAAGATCGATGAAGAAGAAGGACTCCAAAACAAGTAACCATCGCTATCATGTCATGATCATCGCATTACCTGTACCTACAACTGTTGTAGTAATCTGTGAGCCACAAGGACTCAACAATCCCATTACCATGGGTATCAAGACTAGCAAAGCTTAATGTGTATGGAAAGGATAAGTGGTGAGGTTGCAGCAAGCGACTAAGCATTGTATGATGGCTAACTTACGTGTACAAGAGTAAGATGAGAAACTAAGCAAACGGTCACAGACTAGTAATGATCAAGAAGTGATCCTGAAATACTTACGCTCAAACATAACCCAACCATGTTCTCTTCTCGAACGCACCCGAAAAGAGACAGTCACGGTTACGCACGCGGTTGGTCTATTTTAATTGAGTTTAGTTCAAGTCCACTACAACCGGATATTAAAAAATCTCATCTGCCACATAACCACGGGCACGACTCTCGAAAGTTTAAACCCTATACGTGGTGTCCCAACTTAGCCCATGACATGCTCATGATCCGCGGAGACAATCCTCCATCTCGGGACCCTCCGATCAGACTCGGAATCCCGGTGCATAAGACATTCCGACAATGGTAAAACAAATTCAGCAAGACCTCCCGATGTGCTGACACCCTGATAGTAGCCGCACATATCTCGTCTCAAGACAGGACGGATGAGTGACGCATACATGTGCCAAAATAACACATGTTGCCCTAGGGCGGCCCCGCACAGTGCTCTAGTTTGGACCAACACTCATGAGGAGCATTGGCCCGGGGGTTGATTAAGAATCCTCGGGTGCTAGCCGGTCTCTATGCAAGTTTTAGTTATTATTAGGCAAATGGTAAAACCAAAGTTGGGCCTTGCTGGAAGAGTTTCATTCAAGGCGAACTGTCAAGAGGCGTCCATAAACCCTCGTCGTGTTAGGGACGCAAAATCAAGGAACATAACACCGTTATGACGGAAACTAGGGCGACATGAGTGGAACAAAACACCAGGCAAAAGGCCGAGCCTTCCACCCATTAACAAGTATATACGCGCGTTAATTAAATATGAGATATTGTGATATCCCATGATATCCATGATATCCATGTCCCAACATGGAACAATCTGGAACTGCACCTGCAACTAGCAACACTATAAGAGGGGCTGAGCAAAGCGGTAACATAGCGAAACAACGGCTTGCTAGGATGGTGAAAAAGGTTAGAGGCTGTCATGGCAATTTGGGAGGCTTGATAAACAAGTGGTAGGTAGCGCGACATAGCGATAGCATCGAGACAACCAGCATAGCAAATATAGTAGTGAGATCCAAGGTGACGGTCATCTTGCCTGAAATCCTGCTAGGACGAAGATCAAGTCCACGAGCAAGACAAACCCACGTAGTCGAACGAATCCTCACATTCGCAATGTTGCCGAAACTATCATGAAAAAGCAACAACGGAAAGAAGCAAACAACATGGTAAACACACAACACATAACTTAACATGATACTCAACCAAGTATGATGCATGACAAGGCTACATGATGCTACTCATGGCAGGATATGATGCATACAAGAACATCTCATCAAAGCAAGTTTAAATGAGGCCGGGAACAACATATAACAATTCCGGAAACCCCCATATGCAAATTTCGAAATTGGTCCAGATCTGAATAACATATTATGTTGAAGTTGTTAAACAGCAAGTTAAAGTGCACCATGATGATCTACGTGTCTTTCTAGTAAAGTTACATATAAGTTTCATTTAATTCGGAGATACGACCCAGAAGATATGAGCAAAACAAGTTAAACATGGGATTGATGCAAAATGCATTCAAACATCAAGCACACATCCTCAAACCAAGGATGCAACAAGGAAATATGAAATGACATGCAAAACCAAGCAAGTTTCACGTAGAGCATGCTCCAAATGGAGCCACGGTTCAATACATACACTTAATACAAATTTTGAACACAATCTGCCCAAAACAACAACTAAGCACTTTGCAATCAAGGAGACAACATGCTACATGAAACATATGGACACAATCTTTATATGCACTCAAAGTATAGATTACATGCTTCAAATAACATCAAGGTTCTGGTTCATAGGCATCTGGATTAATCCATTATGATCAATGCAAAAAGCAACTTTATAACACAGATTATGACTTAGTGAAAAACAGGGCATACATGTGAGCAGGAATAACATGTTGACATATTGGAGGCATGCAACAAACATGCTACAGTGCAAGATCATAGCAACCAAAAGCATGACATTAAAGTATAGATTAAGCATGGCAAAACATGATTACTAATCAAGACAAGATTGCAAGTTACAACAGATTCTCAGATTTGGTGAAAAACAGAGTAAGGCTGAAAACAGATTCATGATGCATACTTTAAGACAACAAGAGTATATGCTACAGCAACAAATGATGGCATAAAAGGGCATGGAAAGCATGTACATGTTAAGCACTACAAAACATGATCATTGAACTACTGCTACAAGCCACTAGAACATGCTCAAAACATCATGGCAAGATGGCAAACGATAACAGATTCACAGACTTATGAAATGTACTGGACATGGCAGAAACAACGACAAGTATACATGTTTCGAAACTTGGTTAACTCAACATAAAGCATATCATGGCAAGAGAATGTAACCAACATCAAGAAGGTATACTAGTGCAACTACTTATGGCAAGAACATGGTCATAGGATGCATAGAACACTAGCTATTCACATGGCAAAAATGAACTTACTGATAACAGGCTGACAGAAACATTATTTTGCAATTTTAGGGCAGGGTAATGACAAGCTACAACAGGCAATAATTGCAACAAAGGGCATGGATGGATAGAGCATCGTAATATCTACAAAACATCCTTACTGAGCATTTGCAGATTATGCATGGATTCACTTGTAGCATCCAGTTCATATGGAAACATAATATAGCAGAAAACACTAAGTCACTGAAATCAGCAACAACAAGTACCCGACTTTGCAAGCTTGTGGTAGTCACCATAGGTAACATAAAAATGCATGGATTGCACCACTGTAAATATGGCATGAATATGCTCCTAAAACATGTTGACATGATGCTCAAAAGATAATCACACAAAATGCAATGAAAACGACAAATTAGGAAGTTATGATAACTTCCAGCAGGTAACATCATTTAGCATTTCTGCAACAATGATTAAGGCATCAAGATAAGCAGTAACATGAATGCAAATGGAGCCATCGTGTAGAGCATCAAGAGACGAACATTTGCACATATCATACACTCCATTCGGATCAACAAGCACAAAGTTATGACCTCACAAACTTGCGAATATAATGCTGGAAAATAGGGACTTGGCAGTTTTTTTCACCTCGCAGAAAACTGAATGGAGTGATTCAGGACGGCGTGGTGTTTGGATCGATGGACGGGGAGGAGATGGATCCGGGTCGACGGGGTCCCGGCGGTGGTTCCAGCGACAGTGGGGGACAGAGACGCGGCGGAGGAAGGCGCCAGCTCGGGGACGGAGCGGATCCCGGCACTCCTGCTCGGATTTGGTCGAAGGCAGGGGACCGTGACAAGGAGGCGGCCGGGCGGCGAGACGCGAGGCGGCGGCAGCCAGGGCGCAAGGCGACGGCGAGACTCGAGCGGCGCGCACGGGCTCGCGGTGGCCTGCAGCGGCGGGCTGGAGGCCGGCGGGGCTCGTCGGAGGTGCCGAGGCTGCGGAGCAGAGGTGTTCCGGCGAGCTCCTGGGAAGCGGGTCGGAGGCGCGGGGCTCGGGCGCCGCCACGGGGGTGTGGCCCCGTTCGGCCCAGGGGAGGGCCGGATCTGGGCTCCAATCGGGCCACCGACAAAGTGGGCGTATGGCGCACGTGGCGAGGCATGGTTGGATGGGGCGGCGGCGCTAGCCACTGGGCTGGCGCCACATAGCGAGGCGCGAGTGGAGGCATGCCAGATCTGGATGGGGAGGTGGCGGCGCAGCCCCCGAGGTGGGAGGAGGCTAGGGGAACTTAGGGTTTCGAAATTGGAAGGGGGACGTTTTTATAGGCAAAGGGAGCTAGGAGAGGGAAATTTAGGAGCCGTTTCGCCCACACGATCGTGATCTGACGACGAAGAACATGGAGGGGAGTTAGATGGGCTAGTGGGCTGGTGCGGAGAGGTGTTGGGCTGCAAAGAGAGAGGGGTCGGGCGGTTAACGCGTTAACCATTGCGGCATCAAACGACCTCCAAATGGAACGAAATTTGACAGGCGGTCTACCGGTGATATACCAAGACCACTCGGCAACTCTCGGCCCATTCCAAGAACGTTTTCTCCCGCTCACGGAACAAGATCTGGGATGTGGGGCGGGTGCGTGTGTGAGAGTGTCGGATTCCGAAATGGACAATGGAGAAGAAGACCGGATGCAAGTTTTGAAAAATATGCTGATGAAATGCACATGATGACATGGCAAAGTGCAACACACAAACAAATGACATGGTAACAACGGTTAATAACTAGAAGACACTTGGCGCATCGGTCTCGGGACGTCACAACTCTCCTCCACTAACAGAAGATCTCGTCCCGAGATCTTAGGAACGAGACGGAAGAGGAAGATGATGAGGTCAAATAAGAACGCAAGAGAGAAGATCAAAAAGTCGCGAGCACTCGGATAGAAAAGAGGAACGACAAATATGATGAGAATAAAAAACTCAAGGACAAGATAGACTCTGAAACCACTCCAGTTAGAACAAGATAGAAAAGAAATAATAATGAAGGAATTGGGTTTGCATCCCAGTTGAACATGGAATGGAATAGAACATGAACTTGACACGATGGGATGATAATTGATGAGAGGAACAAGACAATGCCTCCAGAAGAATTGAAAGAGTTGAATGAAAAGAACGAAGAAGAAAAATGACATCTTCTACCACAATTGAGTTTGAAAAGCATCTTTGCAAGGAAGGATTGAACGGAGTTGTTGGAAATTCAACAACAAAAAGAATAAAGTTGTTGTGGACTTATTAAAAACATCTCCAAAATTTGAGGTGAAATTTTGCCACAAACAAAAGCTTGAATAGTTGAGAAGAACGAAGAAATGCAAAACTCCACGTCAAAAGAATACAGTGAATTAATTGCACTTCGAGGTGCAAGAAGAAAAAAAATCTTGCGCTTCTCTAAGAAGAATCTTGATGAACACTTGAAGAATGAATTAAATCCTTACGAACCACTGTGAAGAGCTCCGGTAACAAAAGGATGATGAGATAGAATTGAAGGATGAAAAGAGTAAGATTAAGGCCTTGCGATGATTAAGACAGAGGTTCCGACGAGATGGCCGAGGAAACTTTGAACTCCGGAAAAGAAAAGATGAAAACACTTTGAACCGAGAATGCGATATGATGAACAAACTCCGAAAAGAAGAGATTGCTCAACTTGATGAAAGGAGAATAAGAATTATGTTATGCTTATCCTTTATCAATTAAATTCACGAGAAACAATGGATTTTCATACTACTTATTCGCGTTGGAAAAGATTAAGGGGTGATATAGCGCAAAATTTGGGAAGGTCTTCAAGGAACCACCGTAAGAAGTGAAAAAGAACGAACAAAAGACAATGAATCACTAGGAAGAATTAAAAGAATAAATATACTTGAGGGGATTTGGGGACAAAAGAACGAAGAGATCACAAGCTGACTAAAGCATTCTTGAACGAAGCACCAGAGAATATGGAGACGAACAAAGAGACATTAATTCCGAATAATTGGAGACGAAGGTGAAAACATAGAACGAAGAAGCCTTCTGAAATGATGGCCTCTAGATGATCGAAACGGAAAACAACTCCTGAAATTCTCCGGATGGGTAAGAAAAGAATCGCACGATTGGAAACAATTTGGGAGGATAACATGAAGCTAGAACAATGAATCTTCGAGAGAACGGACAAGATTTAGAGGAAAACTCTTCTTCGGTCTTCAAATGTTGAGAATTACGAAGAGGAACACCACCAAAATTGTTGAGATACTCCAGAAGAATGAAAAGCGTAGAGGTTGAGCCAGCAATGAAAATAATTTGAAATTGATCTTGGAAAAGCATCTGACCGATGAAATTCATTCTTACGTCAAACTTCGGGAAGAATTTGATAATAACTTTGGAAAAATTAGAAGAGTCAAGTAAGATACTCGGAAAATACCTCTGTGTTAGGGCCCACTGAAAACACCATTGGAAAGGATTGTTGGAGAGAGAGCTGATGCACCGAAACAACTGAAAGACTTGAATGAGGTGACAACCTCGAAATAACTGAAGGCAAACACGAATCTTTTGAGATGATTTGAGCACTCCGGAAGGATAAACTGGCGAGAGGCGAATGAGCAAGGGGAAACACTTGAGTCGAGGAAAGGAATATGATCGACAACAAAAAACTTGAATTAGATCCACCAGAAAGAAAATGAGACGAAAAATGACTAACTAGACGAGAGTTCACCGGTTGAGACAATTGAGGAAAGACTGAAGAGGCTCCGCACGACTGAAATTGATGTTTGAATAGAGGTTGAGACTCCAGGAAGAAAAAGCGGTGGGAGGGCGGGAAAACAAAGGCAACTGGAACGAGGAACCGACAAATAACTTGAAGAGAAAAGCACCGGTTGAAATAATTCAGGAAAAAATGCAGCGGCTTCGCACGAGTAGGATGGATACTCGATTACGGACTCCGGCTCCGAGAAAAAAAGGTGGGCGGGTGGGAAAAAGAAAGACAACTTCGGAAGACATTGTTTCTCTTCGGACGGGGAAACAACGTCGGTCAGAAAGAACTGAGGATTGATTGCAAAAGACAAAGAGTGTCGAATCAACTCGAAGAAGTGAGCCGGATGAAAAGAGATGACAACACAACGATTGCAAAACTAACTGCGTGATCCTAAAAAAGAAGGGGAAGAGGAGTAAGTCAAAACACCTACGTCAAGATTTCTCACCAGAGCGACGAAGGGACTAAGGAGTAAAAGAATTCCTACTCTCAGGTATAACTAGACTCAGAAAAGTTTTCTTCTAGACTCGACAACGGCCAACTATGGTCAATTAAGGGGGTCCTATGGTCGGTCGAGGCTCTGATACCAACTGGTAACGCCTCGGACACACCCGCCGGTGGTCGTTACTCCTGGCGGGATCAAGACTGGACCCGCAGATCAATACTAGTCTTTTCTACGCACTTTTTCCTCACTCAGGCGCACCCGGGAGCAACTTCCCGGTCGGTCACCCATCCTGAAATTACTCCAAGCTGAGCATGCTTAACTTTGGAGTTCTTTCCGAATGGGCTCCCGGAAAAGAAGGAATTCCTTATTGATATGAGTAGTCTATCATCCCTAATAAGTAAGGATGTCACATACACCCCCACTCAGAGGAACCGACATCCTTGCCGGGCCACAGAAACGACCCCTCTTGGCACATACGTCTGTGCATCCAGTCCGACACGTGTGCCATATCGTGTGCCACGATGGGTCACAAACGTCATGCACAACATGACCGCACACGTGTCCGCAACCATCCATGTAACGGCAAGGGTCGACTCTGATACCAACTTGTCACGCCCAATATGCAATCCTATCCAAGAGGAACTCGAAGGTCAAACCAAGGATAGAGTCGCATATTGAAACACTTTTGCAAGGTGGATATCATTACATCATACCATTACAAAATAGCATGGGATACATACAAAGGCATACAAATGCCACAAGAATACATCGAACATCATACATAAGAACAACATCCGACTACAGATGAAACACAAATAGAAACTCAAACGACATCCACCCTGCTAGCCCAGTCTGCCAACCAGGAACCTATCCCAAGATCAACGAAGAAGAAGAACAACTCCAAAACAAGTAAACATCGCTCTCACATCATGATCATTGCATTACATGTACCTGCAATTGTTGTTGTAGTAATCTGTGAGCCACGAGGACTCAGCAATCTCATTACCATGGTTATCAAGACTAGCAAAGATTAGTGTGTATGGAAAGGATAAATGGTGAGGTTGCTGTCGGTGTCCTGGGAACGGGGGTCCCCAGACTTGCCTACCTGCGGCCTGCGGTGTGGCTCCACCAGCAGCCCTGTACGGCCCATATTCAACAGCAAACACTCAAGACCCCGCTACTAGGAAAATGCTTATACATAGATGATGAGGACATCAATACCATTGTTACACCCACAGCCCCTACTGTTACATATACTGGACCAATTACTAGAGCTCGCGCACGCCAATTAAATTACCAGGTACTTTCGTTTCTTGGTAATGATTCTAATGTTCATGAGATTATGATGCTGCCTAAATTGGATACATTTGTTTTGCTTACAAATGAAGGGCCTAGCTTGGAGAAGGATGAACATTGGAGCAAGAACACACATGGAGTTGATGGCATGCGCAAGGGGATCAAGAACGGAGTTACAAGTGATGATTTCAGGACTTTGAAGCCGCCATAAGGAGTGCATGAAGCCTCGGACGAAATATATGAGATGCCACTTCATAATATTCGTTCATAGGCTATTCTAGGTGCTGCGTCACCTTATTAATGGGCCAGGCCCATGTAATTTCGAGATACTTAAGTATAGGCTATTTTTAGAGTCCGTATATGTGGGGAAACAAGAGTTAGGGTTGGTTTCGGACCCCACCCTCAAGGGCCACGAAATTCCCCCCTCTTCCTCCATATATACAGCCCTTAGGGCGTCGTTTAGACTTTGGGTTTTGTTTAGATTAAAAGTTCGCCATAGCTGCAACTTCGCGTACTTCGTTTGTGTCCAACGACCAGACCAAGACGTCACAGAACCCCATCTTGATCAATAAAGCTTTCATCTTATATTCGCAATATCCAGATTGCAATCTCAGTTTCTTGCTTGTTCTTCGTTTGCTTGCAGGAAACAGACCCTCGTGGTCAGGTTGATCGTGCTCCGGCGTGGTCAATAACCCTCGGAAGTTGGTTTAGCGATTGCTAAGGCGCGACGTCTCGCACGTTCGTAGTCGGATCGTCAAGGTCGACTCCCACAGAAAACGATAGCCACCATCTCATCGAAACATCGGGACACCTTTGCCTCTATCACTATGATGAGGAGACTTTGGCTCTTATTACACGTGACGAACACGGTGGAGACGATTCTGATCATGAGACGCAATACATGGCTCCTGAAGATGCTGACAGGTATGAATGTTTAGTTGCTCAACGTGTTTTGAGTGTGCAGGTTACACAAGCTGAGCAAAATCAGAGGCATAATTTGTTCCACACAAAGGGAGTTGTGAAGGAACGTTCTGTTCGCGTGATCATAGATGGAGGGAGTTGCAACAACTTGGCTAGCATGGAGATGGTGGAGAAGCTATCTCTCACCACAAGACCACATCCACATCCTTACTACATCCAATGGTTCAACAACAGCGGCAAGGTTAAGGTAACACGTACTGTTCGTGTGCATTTTAGTATCTCTACATATGCTGATTATGTTGATTGTGATGTGGTACCTATGCAAGCATGTTCCTTATTACTTGGTAGACCATGGCAATTTGATAAAAATTCTGTTCACCATGGTAGAAACAATCAGTATACTCTTGTTCATAAGGATAAAAATATTACTTTGCTTCCTGTGACTCCTGATTCCATTTTGAAAGATGATATTAATAGAGCTAATAAAGCAAAACAAGAGAAAAATAAGAGTGAAAATCAGATTGTGGCAAAAGAATTTGAGCAACAAATTCAGCCTAATAATAATAACCAATCTAGTGTTGCTTCTGAAATTAAATTGAAAAGTGCATGTTTACTTGCCACCAAATCTGATATTGATGATCTAGATTTTAGCAAATCTGTTTGCTATGCTTTTGTGTGCAAAGAGGCATTATTTTCATTCGAGGACGTGCCTTCCTCTTTGCCTCCTGCTGTCACTAACATTTTGCAGGAGTTCGCTGACGTCTTTCCACAAGACGTGCCACCGGGATTACCACCTATTCGAGGGATTGAACATCAAATTGATTTAATTCCCGGTGCATCATTACCCAACCGTGCACCATACCGTACCAATCCAGAGGAGACGAAGGAGATTATGCGTCAAGTATAAGAACTGCTCGACAAAGGTTATATACGCGAATCCCTTAGTCCTTGTGCTGTTCCTATCATTTTAGTACCGAAAAAGGATGGTACGTCGCGTATGTGCGTTGATTGTAGAGGCATTAATAACATTACTATTCGTTATCGTCATCCTATTCCTAGGCTAGATGATATGCTTGATGAATTGAGTGGCTCTACAATATTCTCCAAAATTGATTTGCGTAGTGGATACCATCAAATTCGTATGAAATTGGGAGATGAATGGAAAACAGCATTTAAAACTAAGTTTGGATTATATGAGTGGTTAGTCATGCCTTTTGGGTTAACTAATGCACCTAGTACTTTCATGAGGTTAATGAACGAAGTTTTACGTGCTTTCATTGGACGATTTGTGGTAGTTTACTTTGATGACATATTGATTTATAGCAAATCTTTGGAGGAACATTTGGAACATTTACGTGCTATTTTTATTGCTCTACGTGATGCACGTTTGTTTGGTAACCTTGGAAAGTGCACCTTTTGCACCGACCGAGTATCTTTTCTTGGCTATGTTGTTACTCCACAGGGAATTGAAGTTGATAAAGCCAAGATTGAAGCTATTGAGAGTTGGCCGCAGCCCAAAACGGTCACACAAGTGCGGAGTTTCCTTGGCCTCGCTGGTTTCTATAGGCGTTTTGTGAGAGATTTCAGCACCATTGCTGCACCTCTCAACGAGCTTACAAAGAAGGATGTGCCTTTTGTTTGGGGTACCGCACAGGAAGAAGCCTTCACGGTATTGAAAGATAAGTTGACACATGCTCCTTTGCTCCAACTTCCTAATTTCAATAAGACTTTTGAGCTTGAATGTGATGCTAGTGGAATTGGATTAGGAGGTGTGTTATTACAAGATGGCAAACCTGTTGCATACTTTTCTGAAAAATTGAGTGGGCCTAGTCTGAACTATTCTACTTATGATAAAGAATTATATGCTCTTGTTCGGACCTTAGAAACATGGCAACATTATTTATGGCCCAAGGAATTTGTTATACATTCTGATCATGAATCTTTGAAACACATTAAAAGTCAAGCAAAACTGAACCGTAGACATGCTAAATGGGTTGAATTCATTGAGACTTTCCCTTATGTCATTAAACACAAGAAGGGTAAAGAAAATGTTATTGCTGATGCATTGTCTCGTCGTTATACTATGCTTTCACAACTTGCCTTTAAAATATTTGGTTTGGAGACCATCAAAGATCAATATGTTCATGATGCTGAATTTAAAGATGTATTGCAGAATTGTAAGGAAGGGAGAACTTGGAACAAGTTCGTTCTCAACGATGGCTTTGTGTTTCATGCTAACAAGCTATGCATTCCAGCTAGCTCCGTTCGTCTTTTGTTGTTGTAGGAGGCGCATGGAGGAGGATTAATGGGACACTTTGGCGTCAAGAAGACGGAGGATATACTTGCTACACATTTCTTTTGGCCAAAGATGAGACGGGATGTTGAGCGTTTTGTTGCTCGCTGCACTACATGTCAAAGAGCTAAGTCACGACTAAATCCTCATGGTTTATATATGCCTTTGCCTGTACCTAGTGTTCCTTGGGAGGATATATCTATGGATTTTGTTTTAGGTTTACCTCGAACAAAGAAGGGGAGGGATAACATATTTGTTGTCGTCGATAGGTTCTCGAAAATGGCACACTTTATACCTTGTCATAAAAGCGATGATGCTGTTAATGTTGCTGATTTGTTCTTTCGAGAAATTATTCGCTTGCATGGTGTGCCAAATACTATTGTTTCAGATCGTGATACTAAATTTCTTAGCCACTTTTGGAGATGTTTATGGGCTAAGTTGGGGACTAAGCTGCTTTTTAGTACTACTTGTCACCCCCAAACTGATGGACAAACTGAAGTAGTCAATAGAACATTGTCTACTATGCTTAGGGCTGTTTTGAAGAATAACAAGAAAATGTGGGAAGAATGCTTGCCTCATATTGAATTTGCTTATAATCGTTCATTGCATTCTACTACTAAGATGTGCCCTTTTGAAATTGTGTATGGTTTCCTACCTCGTGCACCTATTGATTTGTTGCCTCTTCCATCTTCGGAGAAGGTTAATTTTGATGCTAAAGAACGTTCTGAATTGATTTTAAAAATGCATGAGTTAACTAAGGAAAACATTGAGCGTATGAATGCTAAATATAAACTTGCTGGAGATAAGGGTAGAAAACATGTTGTGTTTGCACCTGGAGATCTTGTTTGGTTACATTTGCGTAAAGATAGATTTCCTAATCTGCGCAAATCAAAGCTAATGCCACGTGCTGATGGTCCTTTTAAGGTGTTAGAGAAAATAAATGATAATGCATATAAACTTGAGCTACCTGCAGATTTTGGGGTTAGTCCCACTTTTAACATTGCAGATTTGAAGCCTTATTTGGGTGAGGAAGATGAGCTTCCGTCGAGGACGACTTCATTTCAAGAAGGGGAGGATGATGAGGATATCAATACCATTGTTACACCCACAGCCCCTACTGTTACATATACTGGACCAATTACTAGAGCTCGCGCACGCCAATTAAATTACCAGGTACTTTCGTTTCTTGGTAATGATTCTAATGTTCATGAGATTATGATGCTGCCTAAATTGGATACATTTGTTTTGCTTACAAATGAAGGGCCTAGCTTGGAGAAGGATGAACATTGGAGCAAGAACACACATGGAGTTGATGGCATGCGCAAGGGGATCAAGAACGGAGTTACAAGTGATGATTTCAGGACTTTGAAGCCGCCATAAGGAGTGCATGAAGCCTTGGACGAAATATACGAGATGCCACTTCATAATATTCGTTCATAGGCTATTCTAGGTGCTGCGTCACCTTATTAATGGGCCAGGCCCATGTAATTTCGAGATACTTAAGTATAGGCTATTTTTAGAGTCCGTATATGTGGGGAAACAAGAGTTAGGGTTGGTTTCGGACCCCACCCTCAAGGGCCACGAAATTCCCCCCTTTTCCTCCATATATACAGCCCTTAGGGCGTCGTTTAGATGATAGAGGCAAAGGTGTCCCGATGTTTCGATGAGATGGTGGCTATCGTTTTCTGTGGGAGTCGACCTTGACGATCCGACTACGAACGTGCGAGACGTCGCGCCTTAGCAATCGCTAAACCAACTTCCGAGGGTTATTGACCACGCCGGAGCACGATCAACCTGACCACGAGGGTCTGTTTCCTGCAAGCAAACGAAGAACAAGTAAGAAACTGAGATTGCAATCTGGATATTGCGAATATAAGATGAAAGCTTTATTGATCAAGATGGGGTTCTGTGACGTCTTGGTCTGGTCGTTGGACACAAACGAAGTACGCGAAGTTGCAGCTATGGCGAACTTTTAATCTAAACAAAACCCAAAGCCTAAACGACGCCCTAAGGGCTGTATATATGGAGGAAGAGGGGGGAATTTCGTGGCCCTTGAGGGTGGGGTCCGAAACCAACCCTAACTCTTGTTTCCCCACATATACGGACTCTAAAAATAGCCTATACTTAAGTATCTCGAAATTACATGGGCCTGGCCCATTAATAAGGTGACGCAGCACCTAGAATAGCCTATGAACGAATATTATGAAGTGGCATCTCATATATTTCGTCCAAGGCTTCATGCACTCCTTATGGCGGCTTCAAAGTACTGAAATCATCACTTGTAACTCCGTTCTTGATCCCCTTGCGCATGCCATCAACTCCATGTGTGTTCTTGCTCCAATGTTCATCCTTCTCCATGCTAGGCCCTTCATTTGTAAGCAAAACAAATGTATCCAATTTAGGCAGCATCATAATCTCATGAACATTAGAATCATTACCAAGAAACGAAAGTACCTGGTAATTTAATTGGCGTGCGCGAGCTCTAGTAATTGGTCCAGTATATGTAACAGTAGGGGCTGTGGGTGTAACAATGGTATTGATGTCCTCATCATCCTCCCCTTCTTGAAATGAAGTCGTCCTCGACGGAAACTCATCTTCCTCACCCAAATAAGGCTTCAAATCTGCAATGTTAAAAGTGGGACTAACCCCAAAATCTGCAGGTAGCTCAAGTTTATATGCATTATCATTTATTTTCTCTAACACCTTAAAAGGACCATCAGCACGTGGCATTAGCTTTGATTTGCGCAGATTAGGAAATCTATCTTTACGCAAATGTAACCAAACAAGATCTCCAGGTGCAAACACAACATGTTTTCTACCCTTATCTCCAGCAAGTTTATATTTAGCATTCATACGCTCAATGTTTTCCTTAGTTAACTCATGCATTTTTAAAATCAATTCAGAACGTTCTTTAGCATCAAAATTAACCTTCTCCGAAGATGGAAGAGGCAACAAATCAATAGGTGCACGAGGTAGGAAACCATACACAATTTCAAAAGGGCACATCTTAGTAGTAGAATGCAATGAACGATTATAAGCAAATTCAATATGAGGCAAGCATTCTTCCCACATTTTCTTGTTATTCTTCAAAACAGCCCTAAGCATAGTAGACAATGTTCTATTGACTACTTCAGTTTGTCCATCAGTTTGGGGGTGACAAGTAGTACTAAAAAGCAGCTTAGTCCCCAACTTAGCCCATAAACATCTCCAAAAGTGGCTAAGAAATTTAGTATCACGATCTGAAACAATAGTATTTGGCACACCATGCAAGCGAATAATTTCACGAAAGAACAAATCAGCAACATTAACAGCATCATCGCTTTTATGACAAGGTATAAAGTGTGCCATTTTCGAGAACCTATCCACGACAACAAATATGCTATCCCTCCCCTTCTTTGTTCGAGGTAAACCTAAAACAAAATCCATAGATATATCCTCCCAAGGAACACTAGGTACAGGCAAAGGCATATATAAACCATGAGGATTTAGTCGTGACTTAGCTCTTTGACATGTAGTGCAGCGAGCAACAAAACGCTCAACATCCCGTCTCATCTTTGGCCAAAAGAAATGTGTAGCAAGTATATCCTCCGTCTTCTTGACGCCAAAGTGTCCCATTAATCCTCCTCCATGCGCCTCCTGCAACAACAAAAGACGAACGGAGCTAGCTGGAATGCATAGCTTGTTAGCACGAAACACAAAGCCATCGTTTAGAACGAACTTGTTCCAAGTTCTCCCGTCCTTACAATTCTGCAATACATCTTTAAATTCAGCATCATGAACATATTGATCTTTGATGGTTTCCAAACCGAATATTTTAAAGTCAAGTTGTGAAAGCATAGTATAACAACGAGACAATGCATCAGCAATAACATTTTCTTTACCCTTCTTGTGTTTAATGACATAAGGGAAAGTCTCAATGAATTCAACCCATTTAGCATGTCTACGGTTCAGTTTTGCTTGACTTTTAATGTGTTTCAAAGATTCATGATCAGAATGTATAACAAATTCCTTGGGCCATAAATAATGTTGCCATGTTTCTAAGGTCCGAACAAGAGCATATAATTCTTTATCATAAGTAGAATAGTTCAGACTAGGCCAACTCAATTTTTCAGAAAAGTATGCAACAGGTTTGCCATCTTGTAATAACACACCTCCTAATCCAATTCCACTAGCATCACATTCAAGCTCAAAAGTCTTATTGAAATTAGGAAGTTGGAGCAAAGGAGCATGTGCCAACTTATCTTTCAATACCGTGAAGGCTTCTTCCTGTGCGGTACCCCAAACAAAAGGCACATCCTTCTTTGTAAGCTCGTTGAGAGGTGCAGCAATGGTGCTGAAATCTCTCACAAAACGCCTATAGAAACCAGCGAGGCCAAGGAAACTCCGCACTTGTGTGACCGTTTTGGGCTGCGGCCAACTCTCAATAGCTTCAATCTTGGCTTTATCAACTTCAATTCCCTGTGGAGTAACAACATAGCAAAGAAAAGATACTCGGTCGGTGCAAAAGGTGCACTTTCCAAGGTTACCAAACAAACGTGCATCACGTAGAGCAATAAAAACAGCACGTAAATGTTCCAAATGTTCCTCCAAAGATTTGCTATAAATCAATATGTCATCAAAGTAAACTACCACAAATCGTCCAATGAAAGCACGTAAAACTTCGTTCATTAACCTCATGAAAGTACTAGGTGCATTAGTTAACCCAAAAGGCATGACTAACCACTCATATAATCCAAACTTAGTTTTAAATGCTGTTTTCCATTCATCTCCCAATTTCATACGAATTTGATGGTATCCACTACGCAAATCAATTTTGGAGAATATTGTAGAGCCACTCAATTCATCAAGCATATCATCTAGCCTAGGAATAGGATGACGATAACGAATAGTAATGTTATTAATGCCTCTACAATCAACGCACATACGCGACGTACCATCCTTTTTCGGCACTAAAATGATAGGAACAGCACAAGGACTAAGGGATTCGCGTATATAACCTTTGTCGAGCAGTTCTTGTACTTGACGCATAATCTCCTTCGTTTCCTCTGGATTGGTACGGTATGGTGCACGGTTGGGTAATGATGCACCGGGAATTAAATCAATTTGATGTTCAATCCCTCGAATAGGTGGTAATCCCGGTGGCACGTCTTGTGGAAAGACGTCAGCTAACTCCTGCAAAATGTTAGTGACAGCAGGAGGCAAAGAGGAAGGCACGTCCTCGAATGAAAATAATGCCTCTTTGCACACAAAAGCATAGCAAACAGATTTGCTAAAATCTAGATCATCAATATCAGATTTGGTGGCAAGTAAACATGCACTTTTCAATTTAATTTCAGAAGCAACACTAGATTGTTTATTATTATTAGGCTGCATTTGTTGCTCAAATTCTTTTGCCACAATCTGATTTTCACTCTTATTTTTCTCTTGTTTTGCTTTATTAGCTCTATTAATATCATCTTTCAAAATGGAATCAGGAGTCATAGGAAGCAAAGTAATATTTTTATCCTTATGAACAAGAGTATACTGATTGTTTCTACCATGGTGAACAGAATTTTTATCAAATTGCCATGGTCTACCAAGTAATAAGGAACATGCTTGCATAGGTGCCACATCACAATCAACATAATCAGCATATGTAGAGATACTGAAATGCACACGAACAGTACGCGTTACCTTAACCTTGCCGCTGTTGTTGAACCATTGGATGTAGTAAGGATGTGGATGTGGTCTTGTGGTGAGAGATAGCTTCGCCACCATCTCCATGCTAGCCAAGTTGTTGCAACTCCCTCCATCTATGATCACGCGAACAGAACGTTCCTTCACAACTCCCTTTGTATGGAACAAATTATGCCTCTGATTTTGCTCAGCTTGTGTAACCTGCACACTCAAAACACGTTGAGCAACTAAACATTCATACCTGTCAGCATCTTCAGGAGCCATGTATTGCGTCTCATGATCAGAATCGTCTCCACCGTGTTCGTCACGTGTAATAAGAGCCAAAGTCTCCTCATCATAGTCACTAGCGGACTCATACCCACCATCCTCACTAACAATCATCACACGTTTAGATGGGCATTCTCTCGCATAATGACCTCCACCCTTGCAACGTCGACAAATAATATCATGTGTTTGCCCTGTGGATGCCATGGATGAAGAAGAGCTCTTTGCAGGCCCAGAAGGTGTGCTCTTGGCAGATAGTGGTGATTGTGCCTGCTTTATTGTATCACGGTTGGAGATGGCAGCCGACGGAGGCGCTTGTGTAGCAGAACGTGTGGAAGTAGATGATGCACGTGGTGTCCATGATGAAGATCGACCTGCAGAAAAGTTAGTCCGCGCCAATGCCTGTCGATCCTGCACTTCACGTTCAGCTTTACAAGCAAGATGGAATAAACGAGTGATATTAGTATAGTCCTTATACTCTAGAATCGTCTGAATCTCTCTATTTAATCCACCCATAAAACGTGCAAGCATGGCTTCATTCTCCTCAACAATACCACATCTAATCATGCCAGTTTGTAATTCCTGATAATACTCTTCTACAGAATTTTTTCCCTGTCTTAAGCGCTGCAATTTTTGAAGTAATTCACGTTGATAATATGGTGGAACCCAACGAGTACGCATAGCAGTTTTCAAAGCAGCCCAAGTAGCAGGAATGGGATATAATCTACAATGCTCAGACCACCAAACACATGCAAAACTAGTGAATGCACAAACAGCAGCAGGAACACGTCTCTCCTCGGGATATTGTAAACATGTAAATCGTTGTTCAGTTTCTAACTCCCAAGTAAGATATATATCAGGAACATATCTACCCTCAAATGGTGGAATATTCAATTTTAGTTTAGGGAGATGGTCATGATCTCGTACCTGAGGGTGAGCCCTACCATTGCCATTATTTGCATGTGGACGACCTGGTTGTTGCTGTGCTGGTGGTGGCACGTAGTTCTGATTTTGATCAACCTCATCCTCGTAATCGCCAGCAAAATCATCCTCCTCCGCATCAGCAGCAGGAGCCACAGAAGTAGCAACAGCAGCACCAACAGTTTGGCCAGGTGCAAGAGGGAGACGGCTCGCTCGGCGGAGGGCTGTTTCACGATGTGTAGGTAGTCGTTGTTGTTGTTGTTGTAGAGGTGCGTTAGGTGCAGCCGGTGGTGGTGGTGGAAGACGCGCGAGCAATTCATTAAACCTGTTATCGAGCTTTGTTTCGAATGTCTTCTCCATGCCATTTATCTTCTCCATGGCCTCTTCAAATCTGTTTAGCACATCTTGCACCTGTCCATTCATCATTTGCTGAAATTTATCATGCATCTCCTGATTCGTCATGTTCTCCCAGTCAGTCTCGTCGGCTTGTGATCCTGCCATGGTTAGCAACAATAGAAACACACAAGAATATGATCCTACAGAATACTAACAAGAGGTGGTGGTGGTGTCACAAATCCGTCAAGCAAATCTCAAATTCTTACCAGTTCTTACCCAGCAGCAGGCGGTGATCGGCAACCGTGGTAGTCAAAACTCTCAAAAGCTTGGATAGAGCGATTGCCAGGGAGAGTCAAACGCACGACGTAGATGTATGTGGAGCTGGGAAGGCTTATAGTATGGTAGCAAAAAGGGTCAGCAATAATCAATTCAGAGATGCAAAGTTGAATAAACGCTCAACGACGGTACTGTGCTGGTCCTAGGCTAGACCGTGCTAGAGACGCGAGCCTAGAACACTAACAAAATCACGGCGCTGCACGTA
This sequence comes from Triticum monococcum, assembly GCA_034509565.1. Lineage (NCBI taxonomy): Eukaryota > Viridiplantae > Streptophyta > Magnoliopsida > Poales > Poaceae > Triticum > Triticum monococcum. The sequence continues at coordinate 279,563,878 of CM067844.1, forward strand.
AATAAGGGAAAAGCACACTCTGGAACTTTTTTTTCGCTCTCTTTTTTTTTGCGCTCTCTTTTTTTTTTGCGCTCCTCTTTTTTTTTTGCGAAAAATCACTATAATGGCGAGTGTCTCAAAACTCTTCCCTTGTCAAACTGGTAGGATGGCACGAAATTTTTTTTGTTCACTTTTTTTTCGGAAATCAGGGCAGCGACGACGAAAAAGTGCGACAAAAAATCACTATGATGGCACGTGGCTCAAAAGACTCAGAAAAACCTAAAAATAGGATAGGGAAAAAAAATTTTGCCCGTGAAAATTTTGGCCTAAAAACTGCCCGGGGGTCTCCAGACTCTTTTTTTTTTCGAGACCTACGCAGGCAAGGAAACACGAAACGGAATTTAGATTGGTCTCAACAACAAACCTAATATGAGAAGAACTCGGATTGGTGGTGGTAGATGGATACGGATTCAGAGCGGTGGCGGATCAGCAATGGAGGTAGATGGGCGATGATGATGGTACGGCGGCGGCATGACAACTTATGACCAGAACTCGAAACTCTAAAAGACTAGGCTCTAAGACCAGCAACTTGACACGACGATGCAACCGCAAATTCAACAAAGCAAAAACCCTAAAAAGATTATGCAAAGGCTCAGATTGGTTCGGATATGATGAACTAACCCTAATTTTTTTTGTGGCTTTTTCGTGGACTGTAGGTATGAAGAACAGACTCGATCTAATCTACGAAAAACTGTAAAATCTCACCGAGCAACCTGGAAATCTGATACCACTTGATAGAGGCAAAGGTGTCCCGATGTTTCGATGAGATGGTGGCTATCGTTTTCTGTGGGAGTCGACCTTGACGATCCGACTACGAACGTGTGAGACGTCGCGCCTTAGCAATCGCTAAACCAACTTCCGAGGGTTATTGACCACGCCGGAGCACGATCAACCTGACCACGAGGGTCTGTTTCCTGCAAGCAAACGAAGAACAAGCAAGAAACTGAGATTGCAATCTGGATATTGCGAATATAAGATGAAAGCTTTATTGATCAAGATGGGGTTCTGTGACGTCTTGGTCTGGTCGTTGGACACAAACGAAGTACGCGAAGTTGCAGCTATGGCGAACTTTTAATCTAAACAAAACCCAAAGCCTAAACGACGCCCTAAGGGCTGTATATATGGAGGAAGAGGGGGGAATTTCGTGGCCCTTGAGGGTGGGGTCCGAAACCAACCCTAACTCTTGTTTCCCCACATATACGGACTCTAAAAATAGCCTATACTTAAGTATCTCGAAATTACATGGGACTGGCCCATTAATAAGGTGACGCAGCACCTAGAATAGCCTATGAACGAATATTATGAAGTGGCATCTCATATATTTCGTCCAAGGCTTCATGCACTCCTTATGGCGGCTTCAAAGTCCTGAAATCATCACTTGTAACTCCGTTCTTGATCCCCTTGCGCATGCCATCAACTCCATGTGTGTTCTTGCTCCAATGTTCATCCTTCTCCAAGCTAGGCCCTTCATTTGTAAGCAAAACAAATGTATCCAATTTAGGCAGCATCATAATCTCATGAACATTAGAATCATTACCAAGAAACGAAAGTACCTGGTAATTTAATTGGCGTGCGTGAGCTCTAGTAATTGGTCCAGTATATGTAACAGTAGGGGCTGTGGGTGTAACAATGGTATTGATGTCCTCATCATTAGACTTTGGGTTTTGTTTAGATTAAAAGTTCGCCATAGCTGCAACTTCGCGTACTTCGTTTGTGTCCAACGACCAGACCAAGACGTCACAGAACCCCATCTTGATCAATAAAGCTTTCATCTTATATTCGCAATATCCAGATTGCAATCTCAGTTTCTTGCTTGTTCTTCGTTTGCTTGCAGGAAACAGACCCTCGTGGTCAGGTTGATCGTGCTCCGGCGTGGTCAATAACCCTCGGAAGTTGGTTTAGCGATTGCTAAGGCGCGACGTCTCGCACGTTCGTAGTCGGATCGTCAAGGTCGACTCCCACAGAAAACGATAGCCACCATCTAATCGAAACATCGGGACACCTTTGCCTCTATCAATAGAAGTTTACTAGTAGCGTTTGTTTGGGCCCCCACGCTACTGGTAATTACCAATAGCGCGTGGTACAAAACGCACTACTGTTATGGCTTACCAGTAGCGTTGGTTTCTTTGGGCACGCTATTAGTAAATATCTCTCGTGGACAGGATGTAGTAGTAGCGCATGTCGTAAAACCTGCGCTATTACTAAGTGAAAAGCTATAGCACAGGTGAGACACCCCACGCTACTACTACCCCGATCCACTCGCACCACCGAACTCTCTCGTGAATTCCTCAAAACATAACTCTCGCGACCTCACCCCCACACCTGTGTCGACCTCCTCTCCCCCACGATCTCCTCCCCTCCGCCACCACCCATGCCCGCGAGTTCCTCGCCGGCCACGCTCCTCCGCTGGGCGCTCCAGCTCCTCCGCGCCATCCCCTCTCCATCTTCCTCGCGCGTGATCCTCTCCGCGGCCTCCAGCCGCCTCCTCTCCGTCACCGCCTCCACCGAGAAGAACACCGCCGACACCGCCATCGACCTCTCCAACGAAGAGAGCTGCCGCCGCCTCGTCAACAGGTGCGTCTCCTCCATTACCCCTTCGAGTCTTCAGCCTCTGGGCCAGCAAGAACGGTTTGTTGATTGGGAGGCCGGGTACACCTGTGTGCGCGCAGTCTGATGTACAGGAGCAAGCAGTGGGGCTTCCTAGAGCTCAGGACCTGGGTGGAGCAGCACGTCCGCTCCATGGACGAGGCCAACATCCGGTCCCTGCTCCAGATCCTCGACCTCATGAGCTATCCTGCCCTGCCCCTGCCCCTTCCCTCCCCCTTTTATCGACTGATCTAGCTACTCATCTGATTGTTTTTCTGTCTTACTATGGTTTCTGTAAGATACTTTAGACTAAAAAATCAGCTAGTAGGGATACTCTTGGTTTCTTTGTCCTGGATTTATCACTTCAGCCTGTGTGTTTCATGCTTGACCTAGTCAAATTGGTCCCGAACCACCCCCCACCAGTTTATCTGTAATGTACTGGAAAATTTGTTAATGGGAATGTTCAGTGTTATGTGGTGTATGCTGCAAATGTACTTTGTGGATGTTCTATATTTCTCGGTTTCGAAGAAGCAGAAAATGAAGAAGTAAGTTGTCTAACCATTTGATCTGTCTTGGTTTGCTTGACTCTAATTGTGTAGCTTTTGCATCAATTCATTTGGATACAATGTTGCCTTGTGTAGAGAATAAACCATGTATCTTGCTTCAGCTTTTATTTGTGAACTACGACAAAATATTCTAAGAGAACTTCCACATTCACTCATGGCAATGTATGATAATAAAGTATGCTGTATCATTGGTTTCAGACATCTGGACGAGAAGAAAAAGAAGTGCAAGGCTGGTAAGGTCGAGACTCATCTTGAATTCCCTGTACATGAAAAGGTTAAATTTGGTGAAGTTGTCGAAGCTCCACCAAAGTTATCATTCCCAAAGGTGCCTTCTCTACTCAAAACCTTTTATGTTATTATATTTGGTCGGATTCATATGAAGGGTTGACTGAAATTTTGAAGGACGCCCCATATACTTCAGTGCTTGTATGTTTGTCTTAGATTCTTATGGTCTGATCTCTGCCAATATGAATTTGACTGTTGGCATTTGTTGTTACCAAATAGATCACTTTTCAGCCATTTAGAAATGAGAAGTTGACCTCTTGTAAATGTGAATTTGGTGTACAGGATTTGACAACAAAAAATAATGTTATATGATGATGTCCGCATTCTGGGAATGGGGGTCCCCAGACTTGCCTGCCTGCGGCCTGCGGCGTGGCTCAAAGGAGGCCCAGCATGGCCCATCTTCATCAACACAAGACTCAAGACCCTCGCGAGGGGTCAAGCCTTGCGGGGCGGACGACACGGCGCATCCTCAGGCGCAGCCTCCTCAGGCTGGCTCGCGAGGAGGTGGGGAGATCAAGGCAGGGTACCTCGTGAGGTGCCCATGACGCAAGCCATGACGATCGAGGGTGCCAGTGGGTGCCAGCGCGCGTAGCCTCCTTCTTTCCTCTTTGGTGCAAAGGGGGCAAGCGCAGTCGCGGAGTACCGAGGCATCAGGCAAAGGTTGCCGTTTCGGTGCAACGAGACCAAGACCAAGCGGACTACAAGACGGAGGTCACCATGGAGCCCAGCACAGCGTCACCGCAGAGCCTTTGGCAGGCGAAGACCGACTTTAGTCAGGATAAGTGTACTAGATGTTCCCCTTCGAATTGGCCAATTGTTGGGGCCCTTCCCGCTCAATATTTGGGAAGAGGCCCAGGGCCATTGCCCATAAATAGGACCAGCCACCCACATAGCAAGGGGGCTGGTTCGTTCGGTTCGCAAGAAGAGAGAGAGAGAGAGAGAGAGAGAGAGAGAGGGTGACTGAACTCCTCCTAGCGGTTCATCACCCCAGCCAAGAACAGACCCTTGCGAGGCTGTTCTTCCTTGTATCGTTCATCATCATCAGCCCCAAGAGGCAATCCACCCACCACACACTGGAGTAGGGTATTACACCACAACGGTGGCCCGAACCAGTATAAACCTTGTGTCTCTTGTGCGGTTCTTTTAGTAGTTTAGATCTTTGTGAGACGGGGAGGTAGAAGGCGTGATCTCCGCGCGCACCCCAGTGTTCAAACCTTAAGGGTCTGCCGGAACCCGTGATCCGACAGATGAATGAATGATAGTTTTAACAACCAAAGTGATGTTTGACATTGAGCTTTCTTATTCTTGCAGCACACTGTTAATAGTACTATTTGGTTGAACTGATGCAATTTGCGTACTAACAAGTTTTCACTTTCTCGACGTGGGCGCAGAGGTGATCGACGCTGACAAGCGCGACCCGGTGGCGCTGTGCTCTTCAACCACTCAGAGGCGGACTTCGTTGTGAAGCCCGGTGGCCACATCGCACAGATGATCAAAGAGGTGATTTCGACGCCGAAGGTCGATGATGTGGAGGACCTCAACGCCACCGTCCGTGAGAGGGAGGATTCGTGTCCACCGGTGTCTGAATTCCTAGCCTTGTAGATACATCTAGAGAGGTGGTTTGTTTAGGTTGGTGGTAGACCACTAGGGAAGGTACCCACCTTACGATGATGGTTTTGTGTGTCTGATGTTAAATGGAATCTTGAGATGGTTTTGTGAGTTGGTTTTGTTTGCACTGGACGTATTAGCATTCATGAGTACTACATCTATTTTTTTATTCCTAAATTGTTAGTAGTAGCGTAGGTCAAAAGTGAGGGCTACTAGTAGTTAGGTTAGTAATAGCATGGGTTTTAGGTTAGTAGTAGCATGGGTGCACATGCGTTGCTACTAACTTTTTAGCTGTAGTGTGGGGTAAAAACGCGCTACTGCTAAAAATAGCTGTAGCGTCGTAGCAGTAGCGCCGGAGCCCATGCTACTGGTATGCAAAAAAACCCATGCTACTGGTAGTGTTTTTCCTAGTAGTTCCCTTGCAAGGGGCCAAGCCTCGCGAGGAGGACGACACAAGACCTCCTTAGGGGCAGCTTCACCAGGCATGCTCGCGAGGGCTAGAGAGATCAAGGCAAGGGACACCTCGCGAGGTCCCTATGACACAAGCCATGACGACTGGCGCCAGGCGGGCGCCAGCGCGAAGTGTCCTTGTTTCCTCTTTGGTGCTAAAGAGGCAAGCGCGGGCGAGGAGTCCCGAGGCATCAAGCAAAGGTTTCCATATCGGTGCAATGAGACCAAGACCAGTAGGATGGCAGGATGGAGGTCACCGTGGAGCCCAAGGCTGCGTCACCACCAGAGCTTTTGGCAGGCGAACACCACCTTTAGTCAGGATAACTTGTACTAGTTGTCTCCCTTTGAATTTGCCTGTTGTGGGATCCCTTCCCGCTCAATATTTGGGAAGAGGACCGAGGCCACTATAAATAGGACTAGCCACCACAGTGCAGAGGGGGAGAGAGGATCCGGATCATCCTCAACCACACAAGCTCACCAAGCACAAGGACACCTCTCCTCAGGAGGCTGTTCTTTCCTTGTAACTGTTCATCCTCAGCCTGAGGCAATCCACCACACCACACTGGAGTAGGGTATTGCACCACATTGGTGGCCCGAACCAGTATAAAATCTCATGTCATATTGTTCTTTGGGTCCGTCAAGCTAGGCCGTGAGATCATGATGTGTGCGAACTAGAGAGGGGGGGGGGAGATCTTCATGCGCACCCTCGTGTTCGAACCTCAAGGGTTTTGCCGGAACCCGAAATCCGACAAATGCAGCAAGTGACTAAGCATTGTATGGTGGTTAACTTGCGTACGAGAGTAAGATGAGAAACTACGCAAATGGTCGCAAACTAGTAATGAACAAGAAGTGATCCTGAAATACTTACGTTCAACATAACCCAACCATGTTCTCTTGTCGAACGCACCTGAAATGAGACAATCACGGTTATGCACGCGGTTCGCGTATTTTAGTTGAGTTTAATTCAAGTCCACTACAACCGGATATTAAAAATTCCCATCTGCCACATAACCGCAGGCACAACTCATGAAAGTTTAGACCCTGTAGGGGTGTTCCAACTTAGCCCATGACAAGCTCACGATCCGCTAAGACAATCCTCCATATTAGGACCCTCCGATCAGACTCAGAATCCCAATGACAAGACATTTTGACAATGGTAAAACAAATGCCGCAAGACATCCCGACGTGCCGACACCCTGATAGTAGCCGCACGTATCTCGTCTCAGGCTAGGACAGATGAGCGACGCGTACATGTGCCAAAATAACCCAGGTTGCCCTAGGGCGGCCCCGCACAGTACTCTAGTTTGGACCAACACTCATGAGGAGCATTGGCCCGGGGGTTGATTAAGAATCCTCGGGTGCTAGCCGGTCCCTATGCAAGTTTTAGTTATTATTAGGAAAATGGTAAAACCAAAGTTGGGCCTTGCTGGAAGAGTTTTATTCAAAGCGATCTGTCAAGAGGGTCCCATAAACCCTCATCGTGTTCCAGACAAAAAATCAAGGAAGATAACACTAGTATGATGGAAACTAGGGCGGCATGAGTGGAACAAAACACCAGGCAAAAGGTCGAGCCTTCCACCCATTACTAAGTATATATGTGCGTTAATTAAATAAGAGATATTGTGATATCCCATGATATCCATGATATCCATGTCCCAGAATGGAACAACCTGGAACTGCACCTGCAACTAGCAACACTACAAGAGGGGCTGAGCAAAGCGGTAACATAGCCAAACAATGGTTTGCTAGGATGGTGAAAAAGGTTAGAGGCTGTCATGGCAATTTGGGAGGCTTGATAAACAAGTGGTAGGTAGTGCGACATAGCGATAACATCGAGACAACTAGCATAGCAAAGATAGTAGTGAGATCCAAGGTGACGGTCATCTTGCCTAAAATCCCGCTAGGAAGAAGATCGAGTCCATGAGGAAGATGAACCCACGTAGTCGAACGAATCCTCACAATTGCAATGATACTAGAACTATCAGGAAGTAGCAACACCAGAAAGAAGCAAACAACACGATAAAGACACAACATATAACATGACATGATACTCAACCAAGTATGATGCATGACAAGGCTACATGATGCTACTCATGGCAAGATATGATGTATACAAGAACATCTCATCAAAGCAACTTTAAATGAGGCCGGAAACAACATATAACAATTCCGAAAAGCCCCATATGCAAATTTCGAAATTGGTCCAGATCTGAATAACACATTATGTTGAAGTTGTTAAACAACAAGTTAAAGTGCACCGTGATGATCTACGTGTCTTTCTAGTCAAGTTACATATAAGGTTCATTTAATTCGGAGCTACGGCCTAGAAGATATGAGCAAAACAAGTTAAACATGGCATTGATGCAAAGTGCATTCAAACATCAAGCACACATGCTCAAACCAAGGATGCAACAAGTCAATATGAAATTACATGCAAAATCAAGCAAGTTTCATGTAGAGCATGCTCCAAACAGAGCCACGGTTCAACACATACACTCAATACAAGTTTTAAACACAATCTGCCCAAAACAACAACTAAGCACTTTGCAATCAAGGAAACACCATGCTACAGGAAACATATGGACACAATCTTGATATGCACTCAAAGTACAGATTACATTCTTCAAATAACATCAAGGTTCTGGTTCATAGGCGTCAGGATTAATCCATGATGATCAATGCAAAAAGCAACTTTGTAACACAGATTATGACTTAGTGAAAAACAGGGCATACCTGTGAGCAGGAATAACATGTTGACATATTGGAGGCATGAAACAAACATGCTACAGTGCAAGATCATATCAACCAAAAGCATGACATTAAAGTATAGGTTAAGCATGGCAAAACATGATTACTAATCAAGACAAGATTGCAAGTTATAACGGATTCTCAGATTTGGTGAAAAACAGATTCATGAGGCATACTTTGAGACAACAAGAGTATATGCTACAGGAACAAATCATGGCAAAAAAGGTCATGGAAAGCATGTACATGTCAAGCACTACAAAACATGATCATTGAACTACTGCTACAAGCCACTAGAACATGCTCAAAACATAATGGCAAGATGGCAAACGATAACACATTCACAGACTTATGAAATGTACTGGACATGGCAGAAACAATGACAAGTAGACTTGTTTGCAAGCTTGGTTAACTAAACATAAAGACTATCGTGGCAAGAGAATGTAACCAAGAACAAGAAGGTATATTAGTGCAGCTACTCATGGCAGGTTCATACTTAGCAGAAAACACTAAGTCACTGAAATCAGCAACAGCAAGTACCCTACTTTGCAGTCTCATGCTAGTCACCACAGGTAACATAAAAATGCATGGATTGCACCATTGTAAAGATGGCATGAAAATGCTCCTAAAACATGTTGACATGATGCTCAAAAGATAATCACTCAAAATGCTATGAAAACGACAAATCAGGAAGTTATGATAACTTCCAACGGCTAACATCATTTAGCACTTTTGCAACAACGATTAAGGCATGAAGATAAGCAGTAACATGAATGCAAATGAACCCATCTTATAGAGCATCAAGAGATGAACATTTTCACATATCATACACTCCATTCGGATCAACATGCACAAAGTTATGACCTCACAAACTTGCGCAAATAATGCTGGAAAACATGGACTTGGTAAATTTTTTCCACCTCGCAGAAAATTGGATGGTGTGATTTGGGACATCTTGGTGTTTGGATCGATGGACGGGGAGGAGGTGGATCCGGGTCGATGGGGTCCTGGCGGCGGTTCCGGCGACAGAGGGGGCCAGAGACCCGGCGGAGGAAGGCGCCGGCTTGGGGACGGAGAAGATCTGGGCGCACCTACCCGGATCTGGCGAGAGGCGGGGGCCCACAACGAGGAGGCGTCTAGGCAGCGAGAAGTGAGGCTGCGGCAGCCAGGGCGCGAGGCAGCGGCGAGGCTGGAGCGGCACGGGGAAGAAGGGCGGCGCACGCGTTAGCCTGCGGCGGCGGGGCTGGAGGCCAATGGGGCTCGGTGGAGGAGCCGACGCGGCACAGCAGAGATGCTCTGGCGAGCTCCTAGGCGGCGGGGGGGGGCGTTCGGCCCAGGGGCGGGCCACCGGTGAAGTGGGCGCATGGCGCATGTGGTGAAGCACGATTGGACGGGGCGGTGGCGCTAGCCACTGGGCTGGCGCCACGTGGCGAGGTGCGGGTGGAGGCGTGCCCGATCTGGAGGGGGAGGTGGCGGTGCAGCCCCGAGGTAGGGGGAGGCTAGGGGGACTTAGGGTTTCGAAATTGGAAGGGGGCGCTTTTATAGACAGAGGGAGCTAGGAGAGGGCTATTGAGGAGCCATTTTCGCCCACACGATCATCATCCGATGGTGAAGAACATGGAGGGGAGTTAGATGGGCTAGTGTGCTGGTGTGGAGAGGTGCTGGGCTGCAAAGAGAGAGGGGTCCAGTGGTTAACGTGGTTAACCGTTGGGGCATCAAACGACCTCCAAATGGAATGAAACTTGACAGGCGGTCTACCAGTGATATACCAAGAACACGCATTAACTATCGGCCCATTCCGAGAAAGTTTTTCTCCCTCTCATGAAACAAGATCTGGGAGGTGCGGCGGGTGTGTGTGTGAGACTGTCGGATTCCGAAACGGAGAACGGATAAGAAGATCGGATGCAAGTTTTGAAAAACATGCAGATGAAATGCACATGATGACATGGCAAAGTGCAACACGCAAACAAATGACATGGCAACGACGGCAAATAACTGGAAGACACCTAGCGCATTGGTCTCAGGGCGTCACAGTCAACCCCTGTTCTTCATCGGGAGGCCGCGGAGAGGGAAATCATCGCCATCATCATCATCACCAACCTCCCTCCATCACCAATTTCTTGACGCTCACCGTCGTGCGTTTGTAATTCCATCGTAGGCTTGCTGGACGGTGATGGGTTGGATGAGATTTATCATGTAATCAAGTTAGTTTTGTTAGGGTTTGATCCTTAGTATCCACTATGTTCCGAGATTGATGTTCCTATGACTTTGCTATGCTTAATGCTTTTCACTAGGGCCCGAGTGCCATGATTTCAGATCTGAACCTATTATGTTTTCATCAATATATTTGTGTTCTACATAGTCACATACTACGTGTTATGATCTGGCAACCCCGGAGTGACAATAGTGAGGACACTTCCTGGTGATGACCGTAGTTTGAGGAGTTCATGTATTCACTAAGTGCTAATGCTTTGGTTCGGTTCTCTATTAAAAAGAGTCCTTAATATCCCTTAGTTTCCATTAGGACCCCGCTGACACGGGAGGGTAGGACAAAAGATGTCATGTAAGTTCTTTTCCATAAGCACGTATGACTATATTCGGAATACATGCCTACATTATATTGATGAATTGGAGCTAGTTCTGTGTCACCCTACATTATAACTATTGCATGATGAATGCCATCCGACATAATTATCCATCATTGATCCATTGCCTACGAGCTTTTCATCTTTGCTAAGTTACTTTTCTGTTGCCACTGTTACGATTGCTACGAAACTGCTACTATTAATTTTGCCACCGTTATCTTTACTTCCATACTACATTGCTTCTAAATACTTTGCTGCAGATATTAAGTCTTTCAGGCGTGGTTGAATTGACAACTCAACTGCTAATACTTGAGAATATTCTTTGGCTCGCCTTGTGTTGAATCAATAAATTTGGGTTGAATACTCTACCATTGAAAACTGTTGCGATCCCCTATACTTGTGGGTTATCACGGGGCTATGGATGTGATCGACGGCAGTTGAACCCGAGGGTTGGGGGTGGGCCGCTTAACCTATGACATAGCCCGCGTCAGGCTGTCTCTATCGATGACCTCGATGTCGTTGCCGGCATCCGCGACGTACCAACATACTCTAGCCTGCTAATTGAGAGCCTGTGGCCAGTAATGGTCGTCAGTTTCTTCGGTCGCCACCTCGGCGACGTCATATGAAGAGGTGCGATACACCTCGTTTGGGCCAGTCGCTCGTCAAGCTCCATGGGAAATTAGCTGGGCTTAGACTGCGATGATCTGCAGTGGGGGATGTGGATGTGGATGAGGATGGGGATCTGTGGGAAAGGGGTCATTTGGCAGGCATCATCTAAGAAACTCAGGGCGGCTAGGGTATGGAGTTCAGACGGTAAGCTGCACGGGCAAACCAGCAGATGCTGAAAATGGAGATCTTGTGGCGGCGGCGGTGGCGACCTTGCTAGGGTTTCGAGCGAGAGAGGGGTTGTGGTGGTGGTGGATGTGTGTGTGTGCGCGTGCGTGGAGTTTTTGAGGTGTGTGTGGAGGCGGGGTGGTGTTTGAGGAAGTTACGCGACTACTGAAAATTTTACTATGTGGGAGTAAGATGCCAGGGCTACTGAAAATTTGGATGATGCATCGCACACGGTCCCAAAATACAACCATGTGTTATCAAATAGAGAAACCCTCCAGCCAGGTAGATATTTTCGAGGGATGCAGGTGGGAGCAGGAACAACAAACATCACACACGGTCGAAACATAATAACCATGTGTTATCAAACAGAAAAACCCTATAGGAGGGTAGATATTGTTGAGATTGCGAGGGAAGCCTTGTGGAGCCCAATGTACTGTGCTGATGTGAGTGACATGGGCACGAGCGTGGCACACGGGTAGTGTGATGCCCCCGATTTGACCGTACACTAATCATACACGCAAATGTGTACGATCAAGATCAAGGACTCATGGGAAGATATCACAACACAACTCTAGACACAAATTAAAATAATACAAGCTTTATATTACAAGCCAGGGGCCTTGAGGGCTCGAATACATAAGCTCGAATACACAAGAGTCAGCGAAAGCATCAATATCTGACTACAGTCATGAGTTAAACAAGTTTGCCTTAAGAAGGCTAGCACAAAAGCATCATCGATCGAAAAGGCAAGGCCTCCTGCCTGGGAGCCTCCTAACTACTCCTAGTCGTCTGCGGTCTCCACGTAGTAGTAGGCACCCTCGGGGTTGTAGCAGTCATCAGTGGCGTCGTCTTGCTCCTGGAATCCATCATTTGGTCGCAACAATCGGGTATGGTTGAAAAAGAGGTAGCAAAGCAACCGTGAGTACTCATCCAAAGTACTCGCAAGACTTACATCAGATCTAAACTAAGTATGATATCAAAGGAAATGGGATGTGTCTATGGACTAAACTGCAGAATGCCGGAAAGAAGGGGAAAGCCTAGCCTATCGAAGACTAGCATCTTCTGGAACCCACCATCTTGCAGCAACAGGAGGGAGTAGAGTAACATGAAGTAAAGTAGTAGAAGTGTTATCAACCTCGGCCAGAGATCCTTTCTCGACTCCCTGCGAGAAAGCAATCCCAGAGCCATACTATCCATTTCTCTCACAATCCATTTCTCATCACAACTATCTAGTTCTAGTTGTATCGATCGGGATACAACTCCAAGTGTCCATTACCGTAGGACAGGCTATCGATAGATGTTTTCTTCCCTGCGGGGGTGCACCAACTTACCCACCACGCTCGATTAACTCCGGCTGAACACACTTTCCTGGGTCATGCCCGGCCTCGGCCAAACAATACGCTGCAACCCGACCTAGGCTTAATAGAGAGGTCAGCACGCCGGACTAAGCCTATGCCCCCAGGGTCATGGGCCATCTCCCCGGGAACTCCTGCACGTTGCGTACGCGGCCAGTGAGCAGACCTAACTACCTCCTTCAACAAGGCAGGAGCTTACACAGTCCAACCCGGCGCGCGCCGCTCAGTCGCTGACGTCTATTAAGCTTCGGCTGATGTATACGACGCAGAACGCCCATACTATGCCCACGTGATGGTTAGTGCTATCAGGCCAGAGGCCCCTCGGATCAAATGTCCAAATCGTAGTGGATTAGGAGGACGCGGTAACGAGCAGAGACTCACGATCGATGTGACCCCGTTGCCCCGTCTCGAGTACTTCCGGCAAGGGCTAAGAATGCCCGGCCACTCCTCGTAAGTATCTCGCGGGCACCTTCTAGGTCAACCCGACTCCACATCACTCGCTATTAAGCTCGCGCGGGTACCCCTCAGGGCCAACCCATCTTTAGTAACATGGCTCAGTGCAAAGTCATAGTAACCATAGTAACTGTGTGTCTAACACCAAGGGGAAAACCCGAGGAATCACCCCCGGTGAATTCCACTCGATGTTGTCATCAAGGTGAACGTAAGAGGATCCACCCTCGAGGTTCACACTTGAGGGGTTGCACGACAGAGCCATAAAGGAAGTGGTTAAGGAGGAAATCACCCTCGATGATCACGACCGAATAGCTACACTATAGAGATCTCATCAGGAGTGATGTATGAGGTTCACCCTCGGCACTCGATAGTAACTCTGTAGTGTCGTGCAACTAGGGGGTGATGTGCGGTGTCGGGGCCTGGACGTTGATCACATTGATCGAGTCATCGAACATAAAGCGAGGCAACTGGGACAAGGTGGGGGTCACTGATGGATCTCTAACCAACCTATACTAAGCAGTTTAGGAGAAGTAGTAAGGTATGAAAACAGGTAACAAAAATAGGCTATGCATTAGAGTAGGATCATACATAAAGCAGTAGCAGATCTAATGCAAGCATGAGAGGGAAAGAAATGGGTCATATCAGAATGCTCAAGGGGGGTTTGCTTGCCTGGAAGCTCTGCTGAAAAAGAAGAAGTGTCGTCGTTGATGTAGTCGATCACAGGGGCATCAGCAGCAGTCTCGGGGTCTACCGAAGAGGAGAGGGGGAATAAACAGTAAATACAAGCAAACAGATGCATGACAAGACAATAAGCAGTGCTAGGGGTGTTCTAACGCCTTGTTATACGATACCGACAAAGGGGATAACATCCGGGAATGCTTTCCCGAAGTTTGGCATTTTCGGACATACGAACCGAAGGGGAAAGGTTGCATGTTCGCTAAGCTAGGGACACGTGATAGATGAACGGAGAGTGTATTCGGATTCGTCTCGTCGTTCTGAGCAACTTTCATGTACAAAGTATTTTCATCCGAGCTACGGATTATTTTATATAATTTTCCAAAGTTTTATCAATATTCAGGAATTTCTGGAATTATTATATTTAATTAATCTGAATTGACCGAGTCAATTTGACTGGTCAAAGTGAACAGTGCCAGGGTCCCACATGCCAGAATTTTATTAAATATTTAAAATGATTTATTTAATCTAATTTAAGGGGACCCACATGTCATTTGTTAGTATACTAATCTAGCACTAAACTAATCCTACTCGAATTAACCCACACAACTCACACACACACACAAAGGCACACCCGGCCATGGCCTTGCCATAGCCAGCTGCATGCAGCAGCATGGTAGCGCATCAGCAAGTTTGAGGAGCAGCAGGGTTGAGCAGAAGCAGTTGTGGCTAATCAGCGGCAGCAGCCAGCAAAGTAGTAGTGTAGCGGCTTGAGCAGCAATAGGAGCTAGCAGACGACAGTAGTAGAACGCAGCATAGTAGCGAGCCTAGAGCCGCACGCGAGTAGCCGAGCGGCGGCGGGCGCGTGCGTGTGGCTAGGATGGGCGCGGCCCAAACGTGCTGCAGCAGCGAGTGGGCGTGGCCATGGGCAGGAGCCGCACGTATGCGTACGCGTACGCGAGAGCTCGTATGAGTCGGGGACGGCGGCTACAACGACGAAATCGAGAGGAGGAGAGGGGGTTTCGGAAGAGAAGCTCACAACGTTCCAACGGAAGCGACGGGGAGACCGGAGGTGGACCGGAGACGAGGCAATGCATGATGGCGGCCGGCGATGTATGTGGTCAATAGGAGCTCAATGGCAAGCGCGCGGGCCGGTTTCGCTCGATTTGATGCTCCGAATGGACGAAGTCAATGGTGGAGGTCCTCCTGGACTACTCCGTGCGAAGAACGGTCGCCGATGGCCACTTCAGCAACGGGAAGGCATTGACGAGCACACACGGGCAATAGAAGCAGTGAGGGAAAGGGCGAACGAGGGGAAGAAGTGGGAGAGGCAGGGGCGTCCTAGGGTTTGGGTGAGGGCGCCGAGGCTTATAGGCGAGGCAAGGGGGCGGATGGCCGCCACGCACGGCCACGACCGGCGGATGGCCGCCACGGCCCCCCTGTCTCCTGTGGCAAGAGGAAGGGGACGAGGGGGTGGCTGGACCGGTTTCTGTTAGATGGGCCATGTGGCCTAGTAGATTAGGCCTGTTGTTTTCTTTGCTTATACTTTATGTTCCTATTTATTTATTTTCTGTTTTGCATTCTTATTTAGTACCAATTGACTTTTCTAAAACAAGCAAGTAGCCACATAATTTAGACTGCATTAATTGGCACTTCCACAAAAAGTTTGAACCCCATTTCAAAGCATTTGATTTTTGGTTTAAATTAAACGTGCTTGGAAGGGTGTTGTTGAGTCATTCAAAAATATCTAGGGGCATTTTGGAGTCTCAGATAATGTTGGTTTTATTTTTATAATATCTTTGGGATTTTTTGCAATATTATGAACATTTAGTTTTTATGTTTGGATAATTATTATTTTGACTTTATTTTAAAATTTGAACTTGAGACTGAAATATTTCTTAAATGTTTTTCTTAGGGCATAATAATGATGACTTGGCATCATTAGTGAGGAGTTACTATAGCATGATTCTCGGGGTGTTACAGGTAGTGTGAGTGAACCGTGTCTGTTGCGTCACCCGATTTGTCTAATGTTTATATATATGGAGAAAATAACACAGGAAAGGGTCAGAACACGAACACACTTGCATGTGGACCAAAAATATGTATGAAAAGGGTGGTTTGATGTTGAAATACCAAATGCACAACTTTGATGTGGCACCTATCTCACAAAGCGCACAATATTGCTTGTCCCCCTCCCCCCTTCGTGTCGGCGGAAGGGGAATCCTAGCTATGTACGCATGCCGCCAAATAGCTAGGTCTAACATATCACCCTACCGTAATAAAACTAAACCTATATGAGTCCATCATGGTCAAACCGTGTACGGGCCCACAAATGTGTGCTTCTCACACGAGATGGTGTGAGACCACATACGAACCACTCGCGGGTAGCCCAACTATATGTATGCAAAGGGTGGTGTGATATTTAAATACCCAATTCACAACTTTAATGTGGCACGTCATGTACATCGCAAATTAACCAGACATCCCTGACCCCACGGAGGTTCAGCAAAGTGCGAAGTAGCCCCCCCTCTCTCTCTCACAGACACACACACACATTGAGTCGGCGGGAGAGGGCATCTCACGAAGATGTACTATAAAATGGACCAAGAAGAATACACCTTTGTAGTACAACCTCTCTTGTTGTTTGTCAAAGTGATGGACGGCCATGCAACCCCACAGATGGGCTAGCTCACCAATAATTATGCAGGTAGTGCCAAAGACAACCACTGCCTGCATGTGGCCCAAACATATGTATGGAGTGTTGATGTTTGAATACCCAATGCAGAACTTTGATGTGGCACCATGCTTTGGAACCAGAAATTCCCACACAAAGCGAGGTTAAGTTGACGACGTGATGTATATATGTATGTCACACCACACTTCGAGCCGGTGAGGGGGATTCATGCGTATGTACGCATGCACTCAAACTTAGCTCTGGAATCTCACCATGACCTACTATGATAACACGAACCAAAGAAGAAGAATCTACCATGGTAACCTATATCATTGTCAGTCAAAGTGATCATGGATGTCCACGAAGGCCCACGAATATATCGGCTTGCCGCCGATTACCATGTGAGGAGAGTACTACTCAAATACAACCACTTCATGGAGGTGATGCGTGCATGTTTGAATGCCATGCAAAACATTGATGTGGCGCCTGCCTCAAAAATCGTACAGTCCCCACACAGAGTGAGATCTGTTCATGACATGTCATGTGCTGCCCCTCCCCCCGCCGCCCACTTCGACCCGGTGGGAGGGATTCATGCGTACACAAGCATGCGCTCAAACTATATCATGTCACCCAGAGCATGACCTATATATACGGTAATACAAACAAAAATAATCCCCTCCTAAGTAAAATTAACCTCTCTCGCTGTTGATCAAAGTAGTGATGGACCAAGAGGGACCACAGATGGGAAGCATCTATATCACTGATAACCACGTGAGTGGGTGCCAGAGGACAACCGCCATCGCTTTGCATGTCGACCAAACTTATGTATGGAGGTGTGTGTGTGATTGTGATGTTTGAATAGCCAAAATGCACAACTTTGATGTGGCACATGCCTCGAAAACTGTAAAGTCCCCACACAGAGCGAGTTCATGAAGCGTAGTATATGGTAGTCCCCTTCCCCCTCTTCAACGCGTACTACATGCTCCTACCATAATACAAACCAAAAAGAATTCTCCCTAATGGTCAAAATAATTAACCTCTCCCGATGTACGTCAAAGTAATGCATGCATGGACAAGGACCTCATGGGCCCACAGATGGATACGTCACACGTGAGTCTCCTAGGATAACCACCGCCTGCATGCATGTGGCCCAAAGAGGTGTTGTGTGATGTTTGAATATAGCCAACGCACAACTTTGTTGTGGCAGATGCCTCGGAAACCAAAAAGTCCCCACAATGAGTGAGGTGTGTTCATGGATGCGTATGTAATATATATGCCGGTCACCTCCCACCTCTTCGATGCGTACTATATACTCCTACCGCAACACAAACAAAAAACAAACCTTGCTGATCAAATTAACCTCTATATCGGCTGTAGGTCAAAGTGACGGACGAAGACCTCACGATCCCACAGAAAGCGTCACACGCAAGTGAGTGTCGTGTAGGACAACCACTGACTGTATGTGGCCCAAACATGTATGAATGAAAGGGTTGTGTAATGTTTTAAATGACGAATTCATGACTTTGATGTGGCACCTGCCTCACAGAAAGGTCAATCCCACACGATGGCTTACAACTCGTAGTGTACTGCCACACCCCCCCGAGACGCGCGCGCACACACACCGCATATCCACCGCAACTATGAGGCATGTTAAATTTTTTTGCGGTGAACATATGTGACCAAAGGAGGGACGTGTTAAATTTAGAAAAAAAACAGAGATCATTAAGATGTTTTAGTACATTGATCGATTTTCTAGAAAAACAATATACGTGCCACCATGCGTCCCATGTGCCGTGCGAGCATGGTGAGTTGATGGGACACATGCGAGAAGTCTGCCGCGCAGGAAGACCGGAAGGCCTGTGTGTAGGTGTGTGAATTGACGGGAGGCATGCTCGCTGCATAGTGTCATCGGGAGGCATGCGAGTAGCTGTGTGTGAACTGACGGTAGGCATGCCAGCAGTCCGCTGCGTAGGCTCACAAGAAGGTGAGCCAGCGGTTTGACCGTTGCCCACCTCTCTCCCACCGCTCCATATTAATGGTGCGCCTGAGCCGCTGGTTATAATTGGCGGCCGCACCGCCCATCCTCGCCACACACACACAACCCTCTCTCTCCGTCTGCATCCTTGACGTCGCTCTCAGTCCTCACCGCCATCAGTTTATGAGGACGCCACTGAAGCGCCCCATCGGAGGGAGTGGTGACGCCGGGGCTGCTGAAGCATTGGAGCACAGGGTGAAGATGGAGATAGAAGTTGTCGTCGCCACCGATGAGGTCTCACTGGACCTTGACATGTCGACAATGTTGTGCTTCCAAAGCTGGAGTCGGAGGTCCACACCGACTCCGGCGACGTCTCCGACGACCACTCCAGCGATGGCAGGGAACCCGTTAGTCATCTATACCCATTTATATGTCAAATATATCCTAGGGTTTCTCTGGTTACTCGTTCCTACCCTTTTTGGAATAGAAATCCTATGGCTATGTTCTCTCAATCCAAGAATTCTGAGTAAGTTTTGTTAGATCAGTGTAGTCTATTGATTGTTTGAATGGTACAAATGATAAGTGATTAGTTTTCTCGTCTGTACAAATTAATTCTGCTAATAATCCGACTAGGGTTAGTGTTCGTGCTAATAATTCCTAGCTAGGTCTTGACAATTGATTTTAATGTCCTACATATATGTTTGTGCCATTTTTCAAGATTGGTATGTACATAGATGATTGTGCTTAAAAGTTGAACCATAATATTTGGATATGTCTTTAAAAATGGCCATAAATTCCATAAATTCTAATCTTACTTTACAGCATGTAAAAATTGATTTGTTGCCAAATATTGGCAACTACGAAATGTTCGCTAGAGATTAGTTTGTATTCCAAATTTGGCTCCACATTGTTTTACTATATGTATAGGTGCTATCTGACAACATCGACAACGAGGATGAAGATGGGCAGAGTAGGTACAAGAGGAAAATCCTCAGGGAGCATTATGCGGGAACGCATAACAAGCGTCCTAGGACCTGGAATTGGGGCTTTTGATGCCCATTTTGCAGCCAAAAACTTCATGACGCGTATGAAACTGTTCTCGCGCATGTAAGAGGACGAGTCATTGGCTCCTTCAGGCAGAAGTATTCTCGCGGGGTGGCGCATGCCGCGTACGCTGAGTACCTGGAGAAGCTTCACAATCGTGCCGGCAGATGAGATGTGGGATTGAACTATGTATGGCTAAGTAGTGTCTTCATTATGAATGTGCTTAAGTATGCTTAATGATGTTGAACTATGCTTGTGTACGCTTATTATCTATGCCTGAGTATACTTAACTATATCTATGTTTACTTATGTCTAAATGTGGGATATGGATGCAATCAATTTGGTTGGTGGAATATTATGCATATTAGGGTGTAACACCCATGATGCGGCTATATCTCCCACGTGTCGGAGCACGACTTAGAGGCATAGCCGCATAGTAGGCATGTCGCAAGAGGGGTAATATTTACACATCCCATGTACTGAATAAGAAAGAGATACAGAGTTGGCTTACAATCGCCACTTCACACAATACATAAATATAATATTATATCATCCATAATACAAACAAGGTCCAACTACGGAACCAAAATAAAGAAAACCCCAAATGCATAAGATCCCCGACCGCCCCAACTGGGCTCCACTACTGATCGTCTGGAAAGGAAACATAGTAACGTCCTGAATCCTCGTCAAACTCCCACTTGAGTTCGGTCGCATCCCCTGTACTGGCATCATCAGCACCTGCATCTGGTTTTGGAAGTAATCTGTGAGTCACTGGGACTCAGGAATCTCACACCCTCGCGATCAAGACTATTTAAGCTTATGGGTAGGAAAAGGTAGTGAGGTGGAGCTGCAGCAAGCACTAGCATATATGGTGGCTAACTTACGCAAATGAGAGCGAGAAGAGAAGCCAAGCACGGTCGAAAAGCTATAAAGATCAAGAAGTGATCCTGAAAGTACTTACGTTCAAACATAACACGAGACCGTGTTCTCTTCCCGGACTCCGCCGAAAAGAGACCATCACGGCTACACACGCTATTGATTCATTTTAATTAAGTTAAGTTTCAAGTTCTCTACAACCGGATATTAGCAAATTCCCATCTGCCCATAACCGCGGGCATGGCTTTCGAAAGTTCAAAACCCTGCAGGGGTGTCCCAACTTGGCCCATCACAAGCTCTCATGGTCAACGACAGATATTCCTTCTCCTAGGACGACCCGACAGACTCGGAATCCCAGTTACAAGACATTTCGACAATGGTAAAACAAGACCAGCAAAGCCGCCCGATGTGCCAACAAATCCCGATAGGAGTCGCACATATCTCGTTCTCACGGCACACCGGATGAGACATCCTACGAGTAAAACCAAACCTGAAGTTGCCCCGAGGTGGCTGAGGGAGTCCTAGATTAGGGGGTCTCCAGATAGCCGGACTATCTCCATTGGCCGGACTGTTATACTATGAAGATACAAGATTGAAGACTTCGTCTCATGTCCGGATGGGACTCTACTTGGCATGGAAGGCAAGCTAGGCAATACGTATATGGATATCTCCTCCTTTGTAACCGACCTTGTGTAACCCTAACCCTCTCCGGTGTCTATATAAACCGAAGGGTTTTACTCCGTAGGACCAGAACAATCATACCATAGGCTAGCTTTCTAGGGTTTAGCCTCTCTAATCTCGTGGTAGATCTACTCTTGTACTACTCATATCATCAATATTAATCATGCAGGACGTAGGGTTTTACCTCCATCAAGAGGGCCCGAACCTGGGTAAAACTTCGTGTCCCCTGCCTCCTGTTACCATCCGGCCTAGACGCACAGTTTGGGACCCCCTACCCGAGATCCGCCGGTTTTGACACCGACATTGGTGCTTTCATTGAGTGTTCCTCTGTGTCGTCGCTGTTAGGCTTGATGGCTCCTACTATCATCGATGGCGATGCGGTCCAGGGTGAGACTTTTCTCCCCAGACAGATCTTCGTATTCGGCGGCTTTGCACTGCGGGCTAATTCGCTTGGCCATCTGGAGCAGATTGAAAGCTACGCCCCTGGCTGTCAGGTCAGATTTGGAAGTTTGAACTCCACGGCCGACATCCACGGAGACTTGATCTTCGACGGATTCGAGCCACAGCCGGGCGCGCCGCACTGTCGCGATGGGTATGACCTAGCTCTGCCGCCGAATAGTATCCCAGAGGCCGCGCCCGCATCAGATCCGACCCTTAGCTCGAAGCCAACTGCGCCAATCGAGGACGGGTTTTTAGACACCGCCTCAGGGGCTACAGTCTCAACGGTGATTGAGTGAAACACCGGCATAATCCTCTGCGCAGCCCGTGACTCCAAGGTGCCGGACTCTCTTTCTGACTCCGAACCGCCCGCGCCCCTGCAAATCGAATCCGATTGGGCGCCGATCATGGAATTCACCGCCGCGGATATCTTTCAGCACTCGCCCTTCGGCGACATTCTGAATTCACCAAGATCTCCCTCTTTGTCAAGAGAGCGCTGGCCGGATTATGGCCAACAGGATTGGGATGCAGACAACGAAGACATTCGACGCCCACCCACCACCCACTTCGTAGCCACTGTCGATGATTTAACCGACATGCTCGACTTCGACTCCGAAGACATCGATGGTATGGACGATGATGTAGGAGACGAACATGAACCAGCACCTATAGGGCACTGGGAAGCCACCTCGTCATATGACATATACATGGTGGATACACCCAACGAAGGCAATGGCGACGAGATAGCGGAGGATGACCCCTCCAAGAAGCAACCCAAGCGCTGACGTCAGCGGCGCCGCTCTAAGTCCCGCCAAAGCAAAAGTGGTGATACCGGCACATGAGATAATAGTACTCCGGATAGTGCCGAAGACAACAACAATCCCCTCCAGCAAGATTTAGAGGAGGAGGAGGAAGGAGCCAAGTCTCCTGAGAGAGCGGCAGATGGAGAGGAGGAGGATGACAATTACATCCCCCCTCCGAAGACGAGGCAAGCCTCGGCGACGATGAATTCGCTGTCCCAGAGGATCCCATCAAACAAGAGCACTTCAAGCGCTGGCTTATGGCCACGACAAATAGCCTGAAGAAAAAGCAGCAGCAGCTTCAAGCTGATCAAGATCTCCTAGCTGACAAATGGACTAAAGTCCTCGCGGCCGAGGAATATAAACTCGAGCACCCATCCAAGGGTTACCCAAGGCGCAGGTTACTACCCCGACTGGAGGAAGAAGCGTATCATACAGCGGATCGGCCACCTCGTGGCCGCGATAGAGAGGCATTCCAGCCAAAAGCTCAGCCTCCACCCCAACGCCATTCAAATAAAAAGGCATGGGGAGATACGCCAGACTTGTGAGACATATTGGAGGACAAGGAAAAGCATTCAAGATCGATCTATGGATCACGAGGGCGCACCACTCTGCGAGACAACAAACGTCACGCCGGATACAGTAAAAGCAAATCCGGTCGGGACGAACACAGCGGGCAAGACCCATTCGAGCTGCGTCGAGATATAGCCCAATACAGAGGCGCCACACACCCCTTATGCTTCATAGATGAAGTAGTGGAACATCAATTCCCAGAAGGTTTCAAACCTGTAAACATTGAATCATACGACGGCACAACAGATCCTGCAGTATGGATTGAGTACTTCCTCCTCCACATCCACATGGCCCGCGGTGATGACTTACACGCCATCAAATACCTCCCACTAAAGCTCAAAGGACCAGCGCGGCATTGGCTTAACAGCTTGCCAGCGGACTCCATTAGCTGTTGGGAAGATCTGGAAGCCGCATTCCTCGACAACTTTCACGGCACTTATGTGTGACCACCAGACGCCGATGACTTGAGCCACATAATTCAGCAGCCAGAAGAGTCGGCCAGGTAATTCTGGACTCGGTTCCTTACAAAGAAAAATCAAATCATCGACTGTCCGAATGCGGAGGCCTTAGCAACTTTCAAGCACAACATCCGAGACAAGTGGCTAGCCTGGCACCTTGGTCAGGAAAAGCCGAAATCTATGGCAGCTCTCACGACGCTCATGACCCGGTTTTGTGCGGGAGAAGACAGCTGGTTGGCTCACAGTAATAACATATCAAACAACCACGGTACCTCAGATACCAAGGACGGCAATAGCAGGTCACATCGCAACAAGCATAAGCGCCGCATTGACAGCGAAAATATTGAGGATACGACAGTCAATGCCGGATTCAAAGGCTCTAAACCCGGTCAGTGGAAAAAGCCATTGAAACAAAGTATGCCGGGCCCGTCCATCTTGGACCGTATACTCGATCGCTCATGTCAAATACACGGCACCCCAGACAAGCCAGCCAATCACACCAACAAGGATTGTTGGGTGTTCAAGCAGGCCGGCAAGTTAATTGCCGAAAACAAGGACAAGGGGCCGCATAGCGATGACGAGGAGGAGCCCCGGCAACGGCACACTGGAGGACAGAAGAGGTTTCCCCCGCAAGTGCGGATGGTGAACATGATATATGCAACCCACATCCCCAAGAGGGAGCGGAAGCTTGCGCTCAGGGACGTATATGCGTTGGAGCCAGTCGCCCCAAAGTTCAACCCTTGGTCCTCCTGCCCTATCACCTTCGATCGCAGGGACCATCCCACTAGTATCTGTCATGGCGGATTCGCTGCACTGGTCCTAGACCCAATCATCGATGGATTTCACCTCACTCGAGTCCTTATGGACGGCGACAGCAGCCTGAACCTGCTTTATCAGGACACAGTGCGCAAAATGGTATAGACCCCTGAAGGATCAAACCCACAAAAATGACCTTCAAGTGGTCTTCGGATCCCCGGATAACTTCCGAAGCGAAGAGTTAATCTTCGATATAGTCCTGTTCCGTAGCGGTTATCACACGCTGCTCGGGCGAACCGCATTTGCTAGATTCAATGCGGTACCGCATTATGCATACCTCAAGCTCAAGGTGCTAGGACCTCGCGGAGTTATTACAGTCAATGGAAACACAGAGCGCTCTCTCCGAACTGAGGAGCACACCACGGCCCTCGCAGTAGAAGCGCAAAGCAGCCTCTCAAGGCAATCAACCAGTTCGGCGCTTCAAAGCCCGGACACCTTCAAGCGCGCTCGGGGCAATCGGCAAATAGACCGCCTGGCGCGATCTGAGCTCGCGTAGCAATACAACGGCCACCCCAATCCCAACCCAACGGCGATATTTGTACCGCGTGTACATAATTACGCATTAAAAATACCATGGGCATAGGTGGGGAGGGGGGCACAACTGCGGCACGCCCCAAAATGCGGCCTAAACCGCACTAGGGGCTTCCCGTTTGGTTATTCTTCTTTTTCTTTCAGGACCTTAATCTCCGGAAAAACTGTCCGGCAGCACTGTTGCCGAACACATGATGCAGCAAC
Organism: Triticum monococcum; assembly: GCA_034509565.1. Taxonomy (NCBI): domain Eukaryota; kingdom Viridiplantae; phylum Streptophyta; class Magnoliopsida; order Poales; family Poaceae; genus Triticum; species Triticum monococcum. The sequence continues at coordinate 279,589,129 of CM067844.1, forward strand.
CAAGGAGGCAGACAGCTACGTTATACCACGGAATTCCCAGGTTGATTATAGTCACGAGTGAAATATTCAATTCAATATCATTCCTCAGCTTGCCTTTGGAAGGGACATAGTCCTACTCTTTGCTTATCGCACTATCTGTATCACTCTACCTTAACGCAATTTTTTAATAAACAATGCATGACATTACGACTATTATTGCATTCTTCTTATATATATGTATATATATATGTGTGTGTGTGTGTGTGTGTTCATTAATGACGCCTTGCAACCGTACACTCTGGTACGGCCAATACACCAGGGGCTTACGTACCCAACAATGCGGTGTGAAAAGTCCGAACACTTTCACAAGTGTGGCACCCCGAACTTATAGCATTATATGCATCAGCTCCAAATCATGTCTTTGGTCAAATGTTGGGTTTGCCCGGCTCCTATGTTTTGGTACCTTACGTTCCGCTCTATCGGCCAAGGTAGCGCTAGGAGAACTACTGCGATTGTGCCCCGGTTCTACCGGGCTGAGCACCTCAGTAGAGAAAGCTAAAACTGACTGTCATGATAAGGCGAGAGACTGGTCGCTGTTCGGCGAGGTTTTTCGAGTCCCTAAAGACTTATGCCGCTTAGGGCGAGGGGCCGGCCCTGTCTGGCTTACAGGCGTGTATCGCACCCCGAATTCGGCCTTCCGAACACCAAGGGCTTCGCCGAAATTTAATATTATAGAATTCTATGGCTAAGTGAGAGTGATAAAGCATTATTAGTCCGGTTGCCTTGTTCGTTGTGGTGAGCACCTCCCTCGAAGGACCCAAATATGGGAACAAGAGTGCTCAGGTTTATCCCGAACACCCCAGCACTCGTGGCATGGGGGCAGAAGCCGAGGACTTGCCATCTCTCAGATTGGATAAATAGCCAAACAGAAGGTAATATTTTAAATTCAAACAAGCGTTGCATAGCGCATATGAAACATGTTTTCATAAATACATGATAAAACGAGCGAGTTTACTAAAATATTACATCTTTTGAGCACTCATCCGCGATGAGACGGACACCCGGCAGAACACCCTCGTAGAACATCTCGGGGTGGCGGTGCTCCTTGCCCTCTGGCGGCCCCTCCTTGATCAGCTTCACGGCGTCTAGCTTGACTCACTGCAATTTCACACGGGCGAAAGCCCGACATGCACCTTCAATGCAGACAGATCACTTGATGACCTCCAGCCGCAGGCAGGCATCCACAAGCCGCCTCGCCAGGCCGAAGAAGCTGTTCGGAAGGGCGTTGCCAGGGCACAGACGGACTATAAAGCCCTTCTTGGCCTGATCGGCTGCCTTATGTAGCTCGACCATCTGCTTCAGCTGGTCGCTCATCGGCACCGGATGTTCGGCCTCAGCATACTGAGACCAAAACAACTTCTCCGTCGAGCTTCCGTCCTCGGCCTGGTAAAATTGTGCGGCATCGGACACACTGCGGGGCAAATCTGCGAATGCTCCTGAAGAGCTCCGGATCTGGGTAAGTAATCGGTAATTTACTTTTACATGCTTGCTTTGCATATAGAAAGCCTTACCCGCCACTATCTTCTTCATCGCGTCGATCTCTTGGAGGGCCTTTTGGGCTTCGGCCTTGGCACTTTTTGCGCTCTGGAGGGCCGCGGCAAGCTCAGACTCCCGTATCTTGGAGTCAAGCTCCAACGCCTCGTGCTTCGTCACGAGAGCCTGGAGCTCTTGCTGCACCTCGCCCACCCGAGCCTCGTGCTTCTCTCACTCGGTGCGCTCCTAGGCAACTTTATCTTCGGCCTGGGTTAGCGCTTGCTTCAGGGTCACCACGTCGGTCGTGGCCCCTGACAAACAAACAATGATCCTGTCATTTGGCAATCACGTCCTTTCTTTTTATATATACATATCTGTAGACGGGGTATTACTTACCCTTGTTCCCCTCGAGCTGCCTCTTAGCAAGGTCGGGCTCTTTCGGGGACCCCTTGAGGGCCTGCTTCAGTACGGCGACCTCCGCAGTCAGTGTGGCGGATGCCAGCAGCGAAGCCTGCATATGCATATTGACATACTTATATTAGACTCATGCGATATTATTTGATCCTCTGTTCGGCTTTTCTTTGTGAACACCTAACAAAGCATCAAGGGCTACTGTCTATGCGGTAATATTTCTACTACATTTTAAAACACTTACCTCGAAGCCTGTTAGAAGGCTGGCACAGGCTTCAGTCAATCCGCTCTTGGCGGACTAAACCTTCGGATCACCGCGCTCATGATAGTGCGGTGCACCTCGTCGATGGAAGCACTGCGAAGCACTTCCAGCAGATTGTCCGGTGCCTCTGGATGGACAGAGGTCACCGGCACAGGCGTCTTGCCCCTCTTAGAAGGAGGCTGCCTGCCCGAGCCCGGAACCGCTGGAGGGTCCGGCACGGTGTTCGGCTAAGGGCCGAACTCGGAGCTCTCGAGGGCCCAGTCCCCCCGGCTCCCGGAGTTCGGAAGGTCGCCTTGGGGCACCTCCGGGACTGTCTCCCCTCGATCTGGTGCCTCTTGAGACAACACCTCGGCGTCGTCGGCGGGATGGGGGGAGGTGGCGGTCGGGACCAGATCGCTATCCATGTCCGACGAGCCCAGGGAGCCGTCCGATGATACCTCGATATTGGCTCGTGGCGGCCTGCATAATCATGTTCGGCGATTAGGGAAAGCAGTGTGACAAAGGAATCCTATGAGTTACTCTGGAATCCGAATACTTACGATCTCCCCGGGGGCTTGACCCTGGGCAACCACTCGTCTTCGCCTTCGTCGACGGCGGTGGAACTATCCGGAAGAAGAGTCCTTCCCTTCTTGGACCCGCCGGCCTCCCCAGTAGGGGCGTCCTTCCTTTTCTTGTGTCCCCCAGTCAGTGGGGGAGCAACTTCTTCTTCTTCCTCGTCTTAGGGGGAAGAGTGCGCCACAGAGTCATCGGACGATGAGTCCGATGACGCCTGGCGTCGGGAACTCTTTCGGGTTCCCTTGGCCTTCTTGGTCTTCTCCGGCACCTTATAAGGGGCCTGAGTGACCATCTTCGCCAAAAGAGCGTCTGCGGGGCCTTCGGGCAAAGGAGTCGGACAGTCGATCTATCCGGCCGTCTTCTGCCAGTCCTATCAAAGGTACGGGAGTTTAGATCCTGCATAGAGTCCATCTATATAAAAAATAAGTATCCTGTGAAAGGTAAAGCAGCTTTCCGCACTGGCTTGGCGCTTTGCGCCGAATCCGCGATCCTCAATAATAGGGGGGGGACCTCGGCGCTTTTGAACAGCACCCTCCAGGCGTCTTCATGAGTCGTGTTGAAGAGCCTGTTCAGAGTTCGGTGCTGCGCCGGATTGAATTCCCACAAGTTGAACTCTCATTGTTGGCACGGGAGTATCCGGCGGATGAGCATAACTTGGACTATGTTGACAAGCTTGAGCTTCTTGTCCATCATGTTTTGAATACATGTTTGGAGTCCGGTCAGCTCTTTCGAATTACCCCAGGATAGGCCCTTCTCTTTCTAGGAGGTGACCCGCGTGGGGATGCCAGATCGGAACTCAGGGGCCGCTGCCCATGCAGGGTCGCGCGGCTCGGTGATATAGAACCACCCCGATTGCCACCCCTTTATGGTTTCCACAAAGGAGCCCTCGAGCCATGTTATGTTGGGCATCTTGCCCACCATGGCGCCTCCGCACTCCGCCTAGCGGCCGCCCACCACCTTCGGCTTGACGTTGAAGGTCTTCAGCCATAAGCCGAAGTGGGGCCTGATGCTGAGGAAGGCCTCGCACACGACGATAAACACCGAGATGTTGAGGATGAAGTTCGGGGCCAGATCGTGGAAATCCAGGCCGTAATAAAACATGAGCCCCCGGATGAAGGGATGGAGTGGGAATCCCAGTCCATGGAGGAAATGGGTGAGGAATACTACCCTCTCATGGGGCCTGGGGGTGGGGATGAGCTTCCCCTCATCTGGGAGCCGGTACGCGATGTCGTTGGGCAGGTATCCGACTCTCCTTAGTTTCTTGATGTGTCCCTCTGTGACGAAAGAGACCATCCACTTGCCTCCCGCTCCGGACATTGTTGGAGAAGGTTGAGGTGGAAGTGTGGACTTGGGCGCTAGAGCTCGAGTGTGCGAAAACGGATGAGCGAAGGAGGAAGAAGGCATGGATAGAAAGGTGAATCCTTATCCCTTTATATGAGCAGACAAAACTAAGCGTCCCCACTTTCCTGGTAAAACTCGCTTATCCCCCAAGCGCCGCAATTGATGGTGCGGTTGGGTTACCCACGCTTGAATTGATGAGAATCCCCTAATAAGGGGACACGATCTCTGCTTTGACAAGACGTGTCAAAAAACCGCCTCGCGTTATGTGCGGGGCTGGTTAAAAGAAACGGTTCGAATAATCACCGGGCCATGACATAACGTCATGCTACCAAAGCAAGCCAGCAAATTAGATCTGCAAAATATTATTCTCTCTAAAGTGGAATGTGGAACTTATTTTGCAGGGTCGGACACTATCCTCGTATTCAAATTCTTCTGTGATGTATTCGGCGAAGGAACCCGCCTTGCAATGCCGAAGACAATACTACACGCCGGACTCATCATCATTGAAGCCTGGTTCAGGGGCTACTGAGGGAGTCCTGGATTAGGGGGTCTTCGGATAGCCGGACTATCTCCATTGGCCGGACTGTTAGACTATGAAGATACAAGATTGAAGACATCGTCTCGTGTCCGGATGGGACTCTACTTGGCGTGGAAGTGATGAGGACATCAATACCATTGTTACACCCACAGCCCCTACTGTTACATATACTGGACCAATTACTAGAGCTCGCGCACGCCAATTAAATTACCAGGTACTTTCGTTTCTTGGTAATGATTCTAATGTTCATGAGATTATGATGCTGCCTAAATTGGATACATTTGTTTTGCTTACAAATGAAGGGCCTAGCTTGGAGAAGGATGAACATTGGAGCAAGAACACGCATGGAGTTGATGGCATGCGCAAGGGGATCAAGAACGGAGTTACAAGTGATGATTTCAGGACTTTGAAGCCGCCATAAGGAGTGCATGAAGCCTTGGACGAAATATACGAGATGCCACTTCATAATATTCGTCCATAGGCTATTCTAGGTGCTGCGTCACCTTATTAATGGGCCAGGCCCATGTAATTTGGAAATACTTAAGTATAGGCTATTTTTAGAGTCCGTATGTGTGGGGAAACAAGAGTTAGGGTTGGTTTCGGACCCCACCCTCAAGGGCCACGAAATTCCCCCCTCTTCCTCCATATATACAGCCCTTAGGGCGTCGTTTAGACTTTGGGTTTTGTTTAGATTAAAAGTTCGCCATAGCTGCAACTTCGCGTACTTCGTTTGTGTCCAACGACCAGACCAAGACGTCACAGAACCCCATCTTGATCAATAAAGCTTTCATCTTATATTCGCAATATCCAGATTGCAATCTCAGTTTCTTGCTTGTTCTTCGTTTGCTTGCAGGAAACAGACCCTCGTGGTCAGGTTGATCGTACTCCGGCGTGGTCAATAACCCTCGGAAGTTGGTTTAGCGATTGCTAAGGCGCGACGTCTCGCACGTTCGTAGTCGGATCGTCAAGGTCGACTCCCACAGAAAACGATAGCCACCATCTCATCGAAACATCGGGACACCTTTGCCTCTATCAAGTGGTATCAGATTTCCAGGTTGCTCGGTGAGATTTTACAGTTTTTCGTAGATTAGATCGAGTCTGTTCTTCATACCTACAGTCCACGAAAAAGCCACACAAAAAAAAAATTAGGGTTAGTTCATCATATCCGAACCAATCTGAGCCTTTGCATAATCTTTTTAGGGTTTTTGCTTTGTTGAATTTGCGGTTGCATCGTCGTGTCAAGTTGCTGGTCTTAGAGTCTAGTCTTTTAGAGTTTCGAGTTCTGGTCATAAGTTGTCACGCCGCCGCCGTACCATCATCATCGCCCACCTACCTCCATTGCTGATCCGCCACCGCTCTGAATCCGTATCCATATACCACCACCAATCCGTATCCATATTCCACCACCGCTACCATATACCACCACCGCTGCCATATACCACAACCATATATCCACCACCAATCCGAGTTCTTCTCATATTAGGTTTGTTGTTGAGACCAATCTAAATTCCGTTTCGTGTTTCCTTGCCTGCGTAGGTCTCGAAAAAAAAAAAGAGTCTGGAGACCCCCGGGCAGTTTTTAGGCCAAAATTTTCACGGGCAAAAAAATTTTCTCCCTATCCTATTTTTAGGCTTTTCTGAGTCTTTTGAGCCACGTGCCATCATAGTGATTTTTTGTCGCACTTTTTCGTCGTCGCTGCCCTGATTTCCGAAAAAAAAAGTGAACAAAAAAAAAATTTCGTGCCATCCTACCAGTTTGACGAGGGAAGAGTTTTGAGACACTCGCCATTATAGTGATTTTTCGCACAAAAAAAAAAAAGAGGAGCGCAAAAAAAAAAGAGCGCAAAAAAAAAAGAGAGCGAAAAAAAAAGTTCCAGAGTGTGCTTTTCCCTTATTTACGTGCAGCGCCGTGATTTTGTTAGTGTTCTAGGCTCGCGTCTCTAGCACGGTCTAGCCTAGGACCAGCACAGTACCGTCGTTGAGCGTTTATTCAACTTTGCATCTCTGAATTGATTATTGCTGACCCTTTTTGCTACCATACTATAAGCCTTCCCAGCTCCACATACATCTACGTCGTGCGTTTGACTCTCCCTGGCAATCGCTCTATCCAAGCTTTTGAGAGTTTTGACTACCACGGTTGCCGATCACCGCCTGCTGCTGGGTAAGAACTGGTAAGAATTTGAGAATTGCTTGACGGATTTGTGACACCACCACCACCTCTTGTTAGTATTCTGTAGGATCATATTCTTGTGTGTTTCTATTGTTGCTAACCATGGCAGGATCACAAGCCGACGAGACTGACTGGGAGAACATGACGAATCAGGAGTTGCATGATAAATTTCAGCAAATGATGAATGGACAGGTGCAAGATGTGCTAAACAGATTTGAAGAGGCCATGGAGAAGATAGATGGCATGGAGAAGACGTTCGAAACAAAGCTCGATAACAGGTTTAATGAATTGCTCGCATGTCTTCCACCACCACCACCGGCTGCGCCTAACGCACCTCTACAACAACAACAACAACAACGACTACCTACACATCGTGAAACAGCCCTCCGCCGAGCGAGCCGCCTCCCTCTTGCACCTGGCCAAACTGTTGGTGCTGCTGTTGCTACTTCTGTGGCTCCTGCTGCTGATGCGGAGGAGGATGATTTTGCTGGCGATTACGAGGATGAGGTTGATCAAAATCAGAACTACGTGCCACCACCAGCACAGCAACAACCAGGTCGTCCACATGCAAATAATGGCAATGGTAGGGCTCACCCTCAGGTACGAGATCATGACCATCTCCCTAAACTAAAATTGAATATTCCACCATTTGAGGGTAGATATGTTCCTGATATATATCTTACTTGGGAGTTAGAAACTGAACAACGATTTACATGTTTACAATATCCCGAGGAGAGACGTGTTCCTGCTGCTGTTTGTGCATTCACTAGTTTTGCATGTGTTTGGTGGTCTGAGCATTGTAGATTATATCCCATTCCTGCTACTTGGGCTGCTTTGAAAACTGCTATGCGTACTCGTTGGGTTCCACCATATTATCAACGTGAATTACTTCAAAAATTGCAGCGCTTAAGACAGGGAAAAAATTCTGTAGAAGAGTATTATCAGGAATTACAAACTGGCATGATTAGATGTGGTATTGTTGAGGAGAATGAAGCTATGCTTGCACATTTTATGGGTGGATTAAATAGAGAGATTCAGACGATTCTAGAGTATAAGGACTATACTAATATCACTCGTTTATTCCATCTTGCTTGTAAAGCTGAACGTGAAGTGCAGGATCGACAGGCATTGGCGCGGACTAACTTTTCTGCAGGTCGATCTTCATCATGGACACCACGTGCATCATCTATTTCCACACGTTCTGCTACACAAGCGCCTCCGTCGGCTGCCACCTCCAACCGTGATACAATAAAGCAGGCACAATCACCACTATCTGCCAAGAACACACCTTCTGGGCCTGCAAAGAGCTCTTCTTCATCCATGGCATCCACAGGGCAAACACATGATATTATTTGTCGACGTTGCAAGGGTGGAGGTCATTATGCGAGAGAATGCCCATCTAAACGTGTGATGATTGTTAGTGAGGATGGTGGGTATGAGTCCGCTAGTGACTATGATGAGGAGACTTTGGCTCTTATTACACGTGACGAACACGGTGGAGACGATTCTGATCATGAGACGCAATACATGGCTCCTGAAGATGCTGACAGGTATGAATGTTTAGTTGCTCAACGTGTTTTGAGTGTGCAGGTTACACAAGCTGAGCAAAATCAGAGGCATAATTTGTTCCATACAAAGGGAGTTGTGAAGGAACGTTCTGTTCGCGTGATCATAGATGGAGGGAGTTGCAACAACTTGGCTAGCATGGAGATGGTGGAGAAGCTATCTCTCACCACAAGACCACATCCACATCCTTACTACATCCAATGGTTCAACAACAGCGGCAAGGTTAAGGTAACACGTACTGTTCGTGTGCATTTTAGTATCTCTACATATGCTGATTATGTTGATTGTGATGTGGTACCTATGCAAGCATGTTCCTTATTACTTGGTAGACCATGGCAATTTGATAAAAATTCTGTTCACCATGGTAGAAACAATCAGTATACTCTTGTTCATAAGGATAAAAATATTACTTTGCTTCCTATGACTCCTGATTCCATTTTGAAAGATGATATTAATAGAGCTAATAAAGCAAAACAAGAGAAAAATAAGAGTGAAAATCAGATTGTGGCAAAAGAATTTGAGCAACAAATGCAGCCTAATAATAATAAACAATCTAGTGTTGCTTCTGAAATTAAATTGAAAAGTGCATGTTTACTTGCCACCAAATCTGATATTGATGATCTAGATTTTAGCAAATCTGTTTGCTATGCTTTTGTGTGCAAAGAGGCATTATTTTCATTCGAGGACGTGCCTTCCTCTTTGCCTCCTGCTGTCACTAACATTTTGCAGGAGTTCGCTGACGTCTTTCCACAAGACGTGCCACCGGGATTACCACCTATTCGAGGGATTGAACATCAAATTGATTTAATTCCCGGTGCATCATTACCCAACCGTGCACCATACCGTACCAATCCAGAGGAGACGAAGGAGATTATGCGTCAAGTACAAGAACTGCTCGACAAAGGTTATATACGCGAATCCCTTAGTCCTTGTGCTGTTCCTATCATTTTAGTGCCGAAAAAGGATGGTACATCGCGTATGTGCGTTGATTGTAGAGGCATTAATAACATTACTATTCGTTATCGTCATCCTATTCCTAGGTTAGATGATATGCTTGATGAATTGAGTGGCTCTACAATATTCTCCAAAATTGATTTGCGTAGTGGATACCATCAAATTCGTATGAAATTGGGAGATGAATGGAAAACAGCATTTAAAACTAAGTTTGGATTATATGAGTGGTTAGTCATGCCTTTTGGGTTAACTAATGCACCTAGTACTTTCATGAGGTTAATGAACGAAGTTTTACGTGCTTTCATTGGACGATTTGTGGTAGTTTACTTTGATGACATATTGATTTATAGCAAATCTTTGGAGGAACATTTGGAACATTTACGTGCTGTTTTTATTGCTCTACGTGATGCACGTTTGTTTGGTAACCTTGGAAAGTGCACCTTTTGCACCGACCGAGTATCCTTTCTTGGCTATGTTGTTACTCCACAGGGAATTGAAGTTGATAAAGCCAAGATTGAAGCTATTGAGAGTTGGCCGCAGCCCAAAACGGTCACACAAGTGCGGAGTTTCCTTGGCCTCGCTGGTTTCTATAGGCGTTTTGTGAGAGATTTCAGTACCATTGCTGCACCTCTCAACGAGCTTACAAAGAAGGATGTGCCTTTTGTTTGGGGTACCGCACAGGAAGAAGCCTTCACGGTATTGAAAGATAAGTTGACACATGCTCCTTTGCTCCAACTTCCTAATTTCAATAAGACTTTTGAGCTTGAATGTGATGCTAGTGGAATTGGATTAGGAGGTGTTTTATTACAAGATGGCAAACCTGTTGCATACTTTTCTGAAAAATTGAGTGGGCCTAGTCTGAACTATTCTATTTATGATAAAGAATTATATGCTCTTGTTCGGACCTTAGAAACATGGCAACATTATTTATGGCCCAAGGAATTTGTTATACATTCTGATCATGAATCTTTGAAACACATTAAAAGTCAAGCAAAACTGAACCGTAGACATGCTAAATGGGTTGAATTCATTGAGACTTTCCCTTATGTCATTAAACACAAGAAGGGTAAAGAAAATGTTATTGCTGATGCATTGTCTCGTCGTTATACTATGCTTTCACAACTTGACTTTAAAATATTTGGTTTGGAAACCATCAAAGATCAATATGTTCATGATGCTGAATTTAAAGATGTATTGCAGAATTGTAAGGAAGGGAGAACTTGGAACAAGTTCGTTCTCAACGATGGCTTTGTGTTTCGTGCTAACAAGCTATGCATTCCAGCTAGCTCCGTTCGTCTTTTGTTGTTGCAGGAGGCGCATGGAGGAGGATTAATGGGACACTTTGGCGTCAAGAAGACGGAGGATATACTTGCTACACATTTCTTTTGGCCAAAGATGAGACGGGATGTTGAGCGTTTTGTTGCTCGCTGCACTACATGTCAAAGAGCTAAGTCACGACTAAATCCTCATGGTTTATATATGCCTTTGCCTGTACCTAGTGTTCCTTGGGAGGATATATCTATGGATTTTGTTTTAGGTTTACCTCGAACAAAGAAGGGGAGGGATAGCATATTTGTTGTCGTGGATAGGTTCTCGAAAATGGCACACTTTATACCTTGTCATAAAAGCGATGATGCTGTTAATGTTGCTGATTTGTTCTTTCGTGAAATTATTCGCTTGCATGGTGTGCCAAATACTATTGTTTCAGATCGTGATACTAAATTTCTTAGCCACTTTTGGAGATGTTTATGGGCTAAGTTGGGGACTAAGCTCCTTTTTAGTACTACTTGTCACCCCCAAACTGATGGACAAACTGAAGTAGTCAATAGAACATTGTCTACTATGCTTAGGGCTGTTTTGAAGAATAACAAGAAAATGTGGGAAGAATGCTTGCCTCATATTGAATTTGCTTATAATCGTTCATTGCATTCTACTACTAAGATGTGCCCTTTTGAAATTGTGTATGGTTTCCTACCTCGTGCACCTATTGATTTGTTGCCTCTTCCATCTTCGGAGAAGGTTAATTTTGATGCTAAAGAACGTTCTGAATTGATTTTAAAAATGCATGAGTTAACTAAGGAAAACATTGAGCGTATGAATGCTAAATATAAACTTGCTGGAGATAAGGGTAGAAAACATGTTGTGTTTGCACCTGGAGATCTTGTTTGGTTACATTTGCGTAAAGATAGATTTCCTAATCTGCGCAAATCAAAGCTAATGCCACGTGCTGATGGTCCTTTTAAGGTGTTAGAGAAAATAAATGATAATGCATATAAACTTGAGCTACCTGCAGATTTTGGGGTTAGTCCCACTTTTAACATTGCAGATTTGAAGCCTTATTTGGGTGAGGAAGATGAGTTTCCGTCGTGGACGACTTCATTTCAAGAAGGGGAGGATGATGAGGACATCAATACCATTGTTACACCCACAGCCCCTACTGTTACATATACTGGACCAATTACTAGAGCTCGCGCACGCCAATTAAATTACCAGGTACTTTCGTTTCTTGGTAATGATTCTAATGTTCATGAGATTATGATGCTGCCTAAATTGGATACATTTGTTTTGCTTACAAATGAAGGGCCTAGCTTGGAGAAGGATGAACATTGGAGCAAGAACACGCATGGAGTTGATGGCATGCGCAAGGGGATCAAGAACGGAGTTACAAGTGATGATTTCAGGACTTTGAAGCCGCCATAAGGAGTGCATGAAGCCTTGGACGAAATATACGAGATGCCACTTCATAATATTCGTCCATAGGCTATTCTAGGTGCTGCGTCACCTTATTAATGGGCCAGGCCCATGTAATTTCGAAATACTTAAGTATAGGCTATTTTTAGAGTCCGTATGTGTGGGGAAACAAGAGTTAGGGTTGGTTTCGGACCCCACCCTCAAGGGCCACGAAATTCCCCCCTCTTCCTCCATATATACAGCCCTTAGGGCGTCGTTTAGACTTTGGGTTTTGTTTAGATTAAAAGTTCGCCATAGCTGCAACTTCGCGTACTTCGTTTGTGTCCAACGACCAGACCAAGACGTCACAGAACCCCATCTTGATCAATAAAGCTTTCATCTTATATTCGCAATATCCAGATTGCAATCTCAGTTTCTTGCTTGTTCTTCGTTTGCTTGCAGGAAACAGACCCTCGTGGTCAGGTTGATCGTACTCCGGCGTGGTCAATAACCCTCGGAAGTTGGTTTAGCGATTGCTAAGGCGCGACGTCTCGCACGTTCGTAGTCGGATCGTCAAGGTCGACTCCCACAGAAAACGATAGCCACCATCTCATCGAAACATCGGGACACCTTTGCCTCTATCAGGAAGGCAAGCTAGGAAATACGTATATGGATATCTCCTCCTTTGTAACCGACCTTGTGTAACCCTAACCCTCTCCGGTGTCTATATAAACCGAAGGGTTTTAGTCTGTAGGACAAGAACAATCATACCATAGGCTAGCTTCTAGGGTTTAGCCTCTCTGATCTCGTGGTAGATCTACTCTTGTACTACTCATATCATCAATATTAATCAAGCAGGACGTAGGGTTTTACGTCCATCAAGCGGGCCCGAACCTGGGTAAAACTTTGTGTCCCCTGCCTCCTGTTACCATCCGGCCTAGACGCATAGTTCAGGACCCCCTACCCGAGATCCGCCGGTTTTGACACCGACAGTGGCCCCGCAGTCTACTCGTTTTGGACAAACACTTAGAGGAGCACTGGCCCGGAGGGGTTTAAAATAAAGATGACCCCTGAGTGGGCGGAACCCAAGGGAAAAAAGGCTCAGGTGGCAAATGGTAAAACCAAGGTTGGGCCTTGCTGGAGGAGTTTTATTCAAGGCGAACTGCCAAGGGGTTCCCATTATAACCCAACCGCGTAAGGAACACAAAATCAAGGAACATAACCCCGGTATGACGGAAACTAGGGCGGCAAGAGTGGAACAAAACACCAGGCATAAGGCCGAGCCTTCCACCCTTTACCAAGTATATAGATGCATTAAAGTAAAAAAGATATAATAATGATATCCCAACAATAAACATGTTCCAACAAGGAACAAACTTCAATCTTCACCTGCAACTAGCAACGCTATAAGAGGGGCTGAGCAAAGTGGTAACATAGCCAAACAACGGTTTGCTAGGACAAGGTGGGTTAGAGGTTTGACATGGCAATATGGGAGGCATGATATAGCAAGTGGTAGGTATCGTGGCATAGCAATAGATAGAGCAACTAGCAAGCAAAGATAGAAGTGATTTCGAGGGTATGGTCATCTTGCCTGCAAAGTTCTCTAAGTTGACGTAAGGTTGATCCTCGTAAGCGTACTCAATGGGTTCCTCGATCACGTACTTGTCTCCCGGCTCTACCCAAAGCAAGAACACAAGCAAAGGAAACCACAATCAACCACGGTGCAATGCGCAAGCAACATGATGCAAAACATGGCATGATATGCGGGATGTGATATGCAATGCATGTGCGTGCTTCAGAAAGGGAAGATTGAACCAGAAACCAACTTGGCAAACCAAGCGTGCCACTGGAAAGATGAGTTGATTTCGGTCGAAATCGATATAAAGATCACCGAAATCGGATGCACGGTTTGCAAATGGCAAGCAAAATAACAATGGCACAATTCTATGATTAATAGCACGATGCCATCTAGAATGCAACAAGAAACTAAGCTATTGCACCCCAACATAACAATAAAACACATGGAAGTGATCTACTCAAGATGCTTGACAAAAGATGAACACTGAGCTACGGCTAAATCACACAATAGAAGGTTCAAACAAGCATGGCAAAAGTGCAAAAGATAACAACATCACAGACTTAGTGAAAACATCATGCCAGGAATTAACATCAGGAAGCAATGTTTAGAGCAAGGTAACAACATGCTACAGGATCAGATCATAGCAATACAAGGCATGTAATGAATCTACACAAACCATATAACAAAAGTCCCTTACTGACCATAAGCCAAAAGGGCACAGAAAATATGATGGCACCCATGTAAACATAGCAAGTTTCGTTAACAGATTCAGATTTAGCAGAAAACTGGACATGGCAAAAACAGAATTATGAAGGCACGTTTGCGAGCTCGATGCACTCAACACAAGGCAGTGCATGAAAAACTAAGAATACTAACAGTAAGAAGACATGATCAAGTAGCTAACCATGGCAAGAACAATCTCATATCATGCATGGATCAACTACAACCACCTTGGCAAAATTGATTAACACGTAAACAATCTGCCAGGAACATTTTATAGCAAAAGTAGAACAAGATTGAGTCATGCTAGGGTACTCCATAAAAGCAAACAGGGACATTGATGGATAGAACATAACCATATTCCCAAATCATCCTTACTGAAGATACTCAAAAGAAGCATGGATTACTCTGAAACAATAAGAATATATGGCATAAAAATAATAGCAGGGAAATGACTTTGTGAAATTCCAAGTCTCTGAAATCAACAATATCACGAGAGCTACTTTGCATGCATGTTCTAGTCACCACATTGATCACAAAAATACATGGCATACACCCCTGTAAAGATGGCATGGCATAGCCTAAAACACATGTAGGGCTCATGCCCATATGCAGCACACAATAATCGTGGGAAAAATGACAAATGCTCATAATCTGATAAGAATCAGGAACTAACATTTTGTAGCACTCTTGCATAAACAATTTGGGCATCAATATGGACTCAAACAAGCATGGTGCAATGGAACAAAATGAAGAGCACATCTAGATGAACAATTTGATATATGTCACGCTCAAAACGGAGCTACAGATGCAGAGTTATCATGCAATGAACAGAGCTAGAAAATGTTAGGGGAAATCGGGGACTTAGAACGCCCAGATCTAGGGTTGGCACGGAATTCGAGGCGCGGACGGGGTTCTTGCCGGAGCACGGCCGGAGACGGAGGCGACGGTGGCTAGGGACGCCGCAGATCACCGGAGAGGACTCGGGGGAGCCGGATCCGGCCGGATCTGCGAGGAGGCGATGGCGGGAAAACAATCGGCGACGAGGCAGCGGCGGAGGAGCGCGGCGACGCGGGCGGCGGGCGCGATCACCGGTGAGCAGAGAGGAAGCAGCGAGTGGCGGAGGCGACGAGCGGCGGAGGCGGCGAGGGGCGGCGCGGTCGATGGAGGAGGCGCAGGGCGGCGCGGCTGCGCGGGCGGGCCGCGGGGGCCGGCCTTGGGCCCGAGCGGGCCGGCGGCGGCCGGGGCCATGTGGCAGGCGCTGAGAGGCTGGGAGTGGCGGCGCGGTTACGTCCGGTCCGGGACGGACATGTCCGGCGGGCGAGAGGGGAAAGATCTAGTGTTTCATCCGGGATTTCGGAGGGGAAGATGTTTTTATAGCTAGAGGGAGCTAGGAGAGTCCAAATGAGGTGCGGTTTTCGGCCACGTGATCGTGATCGAATGACCGAGAGGATGGTGGTGGTTTGGATGGGTTTGGGGCCAGTTTGGAGGGGTGTTGGGCTGCAACACACACGAGGCCTTTACGGTTCCCCGGTTAACCGTTGGAGTATCAAACGGACTCCAAATGGCACGAAACTTGACAGGCGGTCTACCGGTGGTGTACCAAGGCCTCTTGGCAAATCTCGGTCCATTCTGAGAAAGTTTAACACCCGCACATGAAAAGAGGCAAAAGGGGGCGCCGGAGGACATAGGAGTGCCGGATTGCAAAACGGACAACGGGGAAAATGCTCGGATGCATGAGACGAACACGTATGCAAATGAGATGCACATGATGACATGATATGCAATGCATGACATGGACAAATGCAAAACGAAGACAAAAACCCAACCACGAGGGAATATCATAACTTAGAGCCGAAAATGGCAAGAGTTGGAGTACAAATATGGTAAGTTACATCTGGGGCGTTACATAGGGTGAGTGTATGATACGTCTCCGTCATATCTACTTTTACTAATGCTTTTGCTCTTGTTTTGGACTCTAATTTGCATGATTTGAATGAAACTAACCCAGGTTGACGATGTTTTCAGTAGAACTACCATGGCGTTATTTTTGTGCAGAATAAAAGTTCTCGGTTTGGAACAAAACTTTTTGGAGATTTATTTCAAAATATATAAAAAACCTTGGCACCAGGAATCGGAGGGGAGCCCCTGGCTGGGCACAAGAGACTCGGGCACGCTGCTACTTCTTGAGCTTGCGTTGGTTTTTTCCTTGAAGAGAAAAGAGTGATGCAGCAAAGTAGAGGTAAGTATTTCCCTCAGTTAAGAACCTAGATATCAATCCAGTAGCAGATACAAACAAGTCCCCAATATATGCACCTACACAAACAATCAAACAGTCGCACCCAACATGGTAAAGGGGTTGTTGATCCCTTCAAGGTAACTTGCAAAGGTGAGATCTGATGGAGATAGATATAAAATATTTCTAAAATGTAAAACAAAATAAAAGTAAATAAATTGCAGGAAGATATTTTTGATTTAAAGATCTGAAAATATATGAAGGAAAATAGACTCGTGGGCCATAGGTTTCACTAGAAGCTTCTCTCTTGAAAGCAAATAATACAGTGGATGAACAAATTACTGTCGAGCAATTGATAGAAAAACGCAAAGTTATGATGATATCCAAGGTAATGATTATGCATATAGGCATCACATCCGTGTCAAGTAGACCGAAATGATTCTGTATCTACTACTATTACTCCACACATCGACTGCTATCTAGCATGCATCTAGAGTATTAAGTTCATAAGAACGGAGTAACACCTTAAGTAAGATGACATGATGTCGAGGGATAAACTCAAGCAATATGATGAAAACCCCATCTTTTTACCCTTGATGGAAACAATACAAATACGTGCCTCACTACCCCTACTTTGTCACTGGGTGAGGACATCGCCAGATGAACCCAAAACTAAGCAGCTCTCCCGTTGCAAGAAAAACCAATCTAATTGGCCAAACCAAACCGATAATTCGAAGACAAATACAAAGATATCAAATCATGCATATAAGAACGGGAAACTATTACCATCAGCCGACGGATCGCAGCGGCCGGGTCCGCCACCTCCCCCGCGTTACATGTGTCCAAGTGAGAGCCCCATACCATCCTTTGTTGAATGTGCTTCTACAAGAGGAGATATGTTTCTGAATCATATGTAGTGTTGCAATGGTCTACATCTGCAACAGGACCTATGTTTCTGAAACATATGTAGTGTTACAATGGTCTACGACAGGTCTAGGTTTTCCATCAAAAATTCTCTTGTGAATTTTTTCCGCAACAAGACTTAGATTGCGATTTTTTTTGCAAAAAAAAAACTCAGTTCCAAAAAAGCATGAAAACAAATTGTTCCAAAAAAATCCGCAAGAAGACTTGTGTTGTAGAAATAATTCTGCAACAAGATGTGTGTTGTAATGGTGGGCACACTCGACCGCTTGATGCGGAAAATCATACGGCTCGCAACCCGGTTGATCTTTTAAAAAGATCAACCGGCGGACGTGTAGCACGCCCCTATAAGAATTCAGAGAAGATTCAAATAATATTCATAGATAAGCTAATCATAAATCCACAATTCATTGGATCTCGACAAACACACTGCAAAAGAAGATTACATCGGATAGATATCCAAGAACATCGAGGAGAACATGGTACTGAGGATCAAAGAGAGAGAAGAAGCCATATAGCTACTTGCTATGGACCCGTAGGTCTGTGGTTAACTACTCATGCTTCATCGGAAGGGCAATAGAGTTGATGTAGAAGCCCTCAATGATCAAATCCACCTCCGGCAGGGTGCCGGAAAAGGTCCAAAGATGGGATCTCACAGGTACAGAAGGTTATTGCAGCAGAAAAGTATTTTTGTTGATGCTTCTGTTGATATTGGAATATTTGTGAATATATAGAGCTGAGAGGGACGTCGATGGACTCCCAAGGGGTCCACAAGCCAGTGGGCGCCCCCCAAGGGCATGCCCTGAGGGCTTGTGGTGCCCTCGGGACTCTTCTGACTTCATGTCCATGTTCCGTGGGTGTCTTTTGGCCCAAGAAAAATCATTGCCAAAGCTTTATTCCGTTAGGACTCCATTTGATATTCCTTTTTCGTAAAACTCAAAAACAAGGAAAAAACAGAAACTAGTACTGAGCTCTGGGTTAATAAGTTAGTCCCAAAAATAATATAAACTAGCATATTAATGCATATAAAACAGCCAAAACAGAAAATATAATAGCATGGAACAATAATAAATTATAGATACGTTGGGGACATACCAAGCATCCCCAAGCTTAATTCATGTTCGTCCTCGAGTAGGTAAATGATAAAAAAATGTGGAATGCTACCATACATATTTATCCATGTAATTTTATTTATTGTGGCATGAATATTCAGATCCATAGGATTCAAACAAAATTTTAATATTGACATAAAAACAATAATACTTCAAGCATACTAATAAAATAATCATGTCTTCTCAAAATAACATGGCCAAAGAAAGTTATCCCTACAAAATCGTATAGTCTGGCTATGATCCATCTTCATCACACAAAGTATTCAATCATGCGCAACCCTGATGACAAGACAAGCAATTGTTTCATACTTTTGATGTTCTCAAACCTTTTCAACTTTCACGCAAATACATGAGCGTGAGCCATGGATATAGCACTATGGGTGGAATAGAATATGGTGGTTGTGGAGAAGACACAAAGAAGGAGATAGTCTCACATCAACTAGGCGTATCAACGAGCTATGGAGATGCCCATCAATATATATCAATGTATCAAGGTGAATGAGTAGGGATTGCCATGAAATGGATGCACTAGAGCTATAAGTTTATGAAAGCTGAAAACGAAACTAAGTAAGTGTGCACCCAACTCGCTTGCTCATGAAGACCTAGGGAAATTTGAGGAAGACCTCGTTGGAATATACAAGCCAAGTTCTATAATGAAAAATTCCCACTAGTATATGAAAGTGACAACATAAGAGACTCTCTATCATGAAGATCATGGTGCTAGTTTGAAGCACAGGTGTGGAAAAAGGATAGTAACATTTCCCCTTTTCTCTATTGTCTCATTTTTTGGTGGGCTTCTTTGGCATCTTTTATTTTTGTAAAGTCCGGAGACTCATTCCAACTTGTGAGGGAATCATAGCTTCCTTCATCCTTTCCTCACATGGGACAATGCTCTAATAATGATGATCATTACATTTTTATTTACTTACAACTCAAGAATTACAACTCAAGACTTAGAACAAAATATGACTCTATATGAATGCCTCCGGCGGTGTACCAGGATGTGCAATGATCTAGCATAGCAAATGACATAAAAAAGGACAAGCCATGAAAACATCATGCTAGCTATCTTATGATCATGCAAAGCAATATAACAATGATGGTTCGTGCCATAATAAACTAAACAGTGGAAGGTGCATGGCAATATATCTTGGAATGGCTATGGAAATGCCAAAATAGGTAGGTATGGTGGCTGTTTTGAGGAAGGATAAATGGTGGGTTTAATGCACCGGCGAAAGTTGTGCGGTACTAGAGAGGCTAGCAATGATGGAAGGGTGAGAGTGCGTATAATCCATGGACTCAACATTAGTCATAAAGAACTCACATTCTTATTACAAAAATTTAGTAGTTGTCGAAACAAGTTATAGACACATGCTCCTAGGGGGATAGATTGGTAGGAAAATACCATCGCTCGTCCCTGGCTGTCGTGGACTTGTCACGACAGATGCCCTAGTGAAAGGACTTAGGAGTGGAGCCACCGCAACTAGGTTAACTTGAAGAGGTTGAAAGAGACAAAGGACACAAGGAGTTTACCCAGGTTCGGCCCCTCTCAATGAGGTAAAAGCCTATGTCCTGCTTCTAGTTGTATTGCTTGCGTTTTGATTACAAGGGAGCGAATACGCTTGACCTAGTTCTCGATTGCTTGTTTCTTGAGTTAACCCACCTCCGGGTCTCACCTTTATATACATAGGTAGAGACCCGGAGGATTTACAGAGTCCTGGCCGGTTCACACAATGTGACCGGCTCGGTTTCTAACTAATCATGCCTTATAGGGAAAGTCTTCCTTCGACAGTTCACATGCTTCGGTCTTGGGCCTTCAGCAGGCCTGCCTCTAAGAGTCGTCGTCTTCATGCTTCACCTTGGGCCTTCTTCACACTAAACCACCAACAGTGTAACCTGGCCCGTCCTGGGCGGGTCACACCTCAGAGTTCTATCCCCAACATTAGGCCCTAGGTTGATTTGAACTTGTTCATATCAATCTTCACTATTTTAACTTAGCAGACTGCATCAACGTAGAATCTTCATCAGACTGATATAACCCGCCATGACATCACACAAACAGAATCATCATAACTCGCCATGACATCATGCACATTAATTCCGCACAAGACTCGGGATATCTTAACGAATCTTTATCTTAATGGGTTTCTCGAGAACCGAGGCGTCCGCATTGTTAACATAATCATTTTGCCTCCTTGTTTTCCGCACATGCCATCTTATCACCTCCTTATAAATAGGGACAGGGGGCCATCTTTTTCACTTTTACCCCTGCCTCTTCCTCTTTGTCTCCTTCCTCGCAATGCCACTATGACCCGAGCTCTGCCGCCGCCGTCCTCCATGAGCGACGTCGTCACTGGCCATTGCATCAACCTGAACGGAGCACAGAACTGCGGCACACATCCGCTCCCCATCTCCATTGCCAGGTACTGCTTCCTGGCCTTTCAGATCTACATTAGGTCACCAACCTTTCGTGAGTTTGTCGGCGTTCATTGATGTTCATACTAGTTGCTTCATTTAGGCTTCGTTCAGTCCCCAAATGGCACATGAGTTGTGTGATATCGGTTGGTAACATCCACCTGTATTCATAGACGAGTTACTTTTGTTTCAGATTCAACCTCAATGCAGTAGTTTGTCCTTTGTATATTAGGTTTAATAATTTCCACTTGTTTTTCGAACGATCATATATCTAAAATCATAAGAAGAATATGTGAAACTTGTTTGCCAAGCACTTAATGAAATTTTATTCAATTCCCAGGTCTGTTACCATCTGCCTGACCACTGTTGGTATGGGCGGCTCAAAGAATACTTTGTAACCTGCCAAGTGCTAACCGACTTATTCATGAATTACTAAACCGCCAGCATCATCCTCAGTTTAAAATTATCCGACTTGGTGGAGATCCTTGTTCCTATTGCCATGTTTATCATGCGCCTCATGCTATTGATGCTATTTTGCTCATATCCTCCTTTCATGCTTGTGCTATGTCATGTGAATTATTCATGCACACTTTTTGAACCCATGATATGCTTTCCCTGATTCCTTCTAGTATGTTGCATCTTCGCACTACTAGCTTGCTTGACTTGATCGCCATGATTGCTTGCTTTGTCCATTCACCCATGTTCAACTCTTACTCGCTTTCTTGGGTTGATGACATACATGTTTGTGCCTCTCCCATGATACATCTTGTTCATTGTCTCTTGCCTCCAATTATGCTTATTGATCTTGGAGGCTTGGACACCTTACTTGTGATGCATGCTTGTTTGATTGAGCCTACTGAATTTGGTTGTTCTCGCATTATATGCCTCCATACTATAAAGTGCTCCCTTATCCTTTCTTATGATGAGCATGATGCATACACTTGTTGGGTATCTTACCACACGAATGATAGGTTTTGCACTTCCGCTAACCTCATTTGTTTTTCCGAGTGTTTGTTATGTTCTTTCATTTTGAAGGATTCACAAGGCGATACCGTCATGAGACAATTTGGTCATGTGAAGGCATACACGATGTGCAACACCAACATTTGCGAGAATCTCCTAAAGGTGAACTCCTTCCCTTTGAGCCATCCTCAATTATGCATATTGGATGGGTCACTCTTTCATTGTTGTCTCCTTCTTGTTGTCTACATGATACATCTCGCGAATGGAGGAGCGACATGGGAGATTGGTTCTATGGACCTTCAAGTTGAGGAGCACTCCGACTTATTCGATGCACCTTCGAACCTCCACTCATGCCACGACATTGAGCATTGGTACACCAACACCTCCATATTTGTTGATTGTGCCCACACATGTCATGCTCGATGGACATATCATACACATGACAAATTTGCATCTTATGCATGGATTGACTCACATTATGATTTCCTTGTTGCATCTTGTATTCCCATGTCGTCCATGATATATGAGCTTGTGCATTTCCCTAGCAAATTTGTTGTGATCTTCCTTGATGGCATATTCATACATGATGATCATATTGCCCACCATCAATTGCATGATCACATCACATTGAGCATCAATTGCCATGTTCATGCTTTTGATAAACCATCCCATTATGACATCATTTTGCACAATGGTTGCTTTGATCACATTCACCACACCTTTGTGCATACTACAAATCCTATTGTTCCCATGAACGCTTTGCATATCATTCTATATCATCTTCATAAGCTTCATGCCCTTTGTCACGAACAATCTTGCCGAACGAACTCATTCTTACATGATGGACCCTTTGTGTGCGCTAACCATTGTATTTCCGAGTGTTGTTTGTGTTTGCTCTATTTGCATGTATACTCCTCTGGCGACACTTTGGAGTACTTGGATTGCGCCATGTTTTCCTCTTTGTCCAACTACAAGTCCGTCCACAACAACCGTTTCCACGGTGATGAGGTTTTCGATCCGAGGTCGGATCTTCCCCAAGTGTCGGTGTGGAACGACACCTATGGGATCACAAGAATCCCTACTACGGTTAGCGGGGCGCGGGGTCGTGGGAAGAGCGGATCTAACAGGTAGCCCACAGTTTGTTTATCCAGGTTCGGGCCGCAAGGATGCGTAAAACCCTACTCCTGCTTTGGTGGATTGTATATCTGTGTTCTTGAGCTAGCTATGGGGCGTGAGGATCTCCAAAAGGCCGAATCCTTCTCCTGGTCGCCTCGGGCCTCCTTTTATAGGAAAAGGGGTGGCCACAGTGGCACACAGGAGGTGGAAAGGGTACAGTGATGCAAGGTTATCCCTTGCATTACATGACAAGGCACATTTAAATGCGCCTTGCTTAGGTGTCCTTGCTTTATTGGGGATGGGGGAGAGAGATCAGTCTCGTCCATCGCCGCTCCTTCTCGTGTCGACACGCGCCCTGGCCAGCGATGCCTGAGATGCCACGTAGGTAGGCAAGCAGCTGAGGTGGCGCAGTGGTGGGTCTTCACGAAGATCTGCATGCCGCCACATAGGTGCCTGCCCAGCTGGTTGGGTCGGCAGCTGCATGCATGCAGTGGTGGAGGTTTGGTTGGCGTGGGTCTGATGGTGGCCCTGCAGGTGTCCTCGGCAAGGGCCTTGTCGGGGCCCCGGCAAGGGTCTTGTCGAGGCACCTGTTGTCATCCCCGGCAAGGCGCTTGCCGGGGGCCTTGTGTTCTTCTTCGGCTGGGATCCCGCCAAGGGTTGTCGTCTCCTTAGTGCGTATCTGATCTTGAATGTCTTCACGAAGATCTACATGCCGCCATGGGGATGTCTCCCGAATCCTTGCCCTTTGGGGGCAGTGGACTCAAGGGTGACTTGCTCCATAGGCGCGGGACGAGTCTCCGCGGCAAGGGTCTTTCCGGGGTTGCTAGAACTGTCTCCCGGCAAGGACCTTGCCGGGGGAATTCGCTTCGTCCCCTTTGCTCTTCGTGATCTTGGCCTTGGCGTCGTTCTAGTTCTCTTGAGCTTTGGTCCTACCCTGGCTCACCTCCCTTGCCTTGCTTGGTGTGGTGGTGCTCGTGGCTCAGACTGCCCGTGCACAGTTATAGGGGTACAAAAAGTGTACCCTCTTTTTGTACACTGACAGGAGCCCCCGGGCCTGGGCCACACATAAGCGCAACGCATTGTTGGGCTAGGCCCAAAAATGGTGCGCGGGCAGGCGGGGCGGTTTTTACCGCGGTAGGATTCTTTGCACGCTGCGCTTCCCATGACTCCCGCGCGTGGCGCGGCATGGGGAGGTGCGTATGACATGGGCGGCATGCATGGGGTTGGTTCCCGCGGGCATGCGTCACACCACAGTTAATGTGAAAGGAGGCGGCCCGTGTTTTCCCCCATAAGAAAGGAATAACCGCGGGCGCGCTGCTCACTTTCTCCTCTTTCCTCGTGCCTTTTCCAATCTCAGAGCCGCCGTTTCCTCTCTTCCTTCCTTCCTAAGCTTCCGCCGTCGCCCGCCGTCGTTGCTTCATCATCCCCCTTCCTCAGCCCTCCAAACTTCTTGGTTGCCATGGTGCCCAAATCCATCAAGGGCAAGGGGGTGGCTAAGGGCGCTGGGACTGTGGAGCCGCCGGAGAGCGCGCTGTCGGGGGACCGGACGAAGTCCGCCTTTTTCTTCCCCTCGACAGTTGATGTTCAAGAGCTCCGGGCCTCCTTCAGGCCCCTATGAGGAGCGAAGACGGGGGAGAGAATTCGGGACACCCGGCGACGCGCGTCATTCCTGCTGCTTGTGCCGATCCTGCTCCAAATCGGTATCCCTTTTTCGTCGATTATCATTATTGCGGGTTATGCCCCCCTTTCTCCGATTCCTTCTGCGACATTATGCACACCTTCGGCTTCCGCCTCTTGGATTTTACTCCGAATGCGGTGGCGTGCATGGCTTTCTTGGCGCATCTTTGCGAAGGCTTTGCCGGGGTGCAGCCCAACATGGCGCTCTTCCGCCATTACTTCTTCCCTCGGATCCAGCCGGGAGGTGCCGTCTCTGGTTGCGTCACCTGGATCCCAAGATCCAAGGGGGCATACCCGGACGGTGCCGTGAAGGAGAGGTGGGAGGAATGGCGTGGCCGGTGGTGCTAGATTGAGGATGAAAACTCGCTGGAATTCTGCAAGGTCCGTCGAGTGCCGCCGGTCCGTGGCAGCGATTGGAGTGATGTCGACGCCGCTGATGGGAGGCTCACTGTCGCCACCACTAGGATTCTCCGGCTCACCCGGGCCGGACTCACCCTTGAGATGATTGGGGCGGACTTCATTCGTTGCCGGATCGCCCCATTGCACAACAAGGGGAGGCCAGCTTGGCTCTTTACGAATCCGGCGGACATTATGAGACTCCGCCCTGGCCTCGATCACAACTTCACAGTGCTGGCGCATGCCCACTTCTGCCAGCGGCTTTTCCAGCTTGATGTGGGTTGCGATGGCGAGGTCGAACGGACCGGCAAGGCCGCGAGGGCTGCCACAAAGGTTGGCAAGGCCTCAAGGGGCCATTTTTCAAGCTGCCAGCGGGAGTGGTCCCGTTGTGCAATAATTCGTGTCGGTCCGAGATCATCGCCATGATGCCGGACTGTAATGCGCATGGCCCTGTCCCGAGCTGGGAGGAGCCGAAGGACGCGAATGTGCAGCAATTGTTTGACACCCTGATCGAGGTGTATGTCAATGCCGACGCTGAGCGGTGGCTTGTCATGGACACCACCCAGGCAGAGCTGGACTACATTGCCACTAGGGCGAGGGAGGCACAGCTTGTCATGGAGGCCGGCAGCGCCAGGGGTGTGGAGGACAAGGCCGCAACGGCCGCGGAGGAAGAGGAGCTCACCCGGTGGGCGGCAGCCTCCGGGGAGGTCAGCAGCGCCGACACTGGAGCTCCGCTTGTCGAAGACGCGGACGACGAGTCGTCGTCGGAGGATGACGTGGCGGTGGGCTCGACGCCAACCAGGGGAAGAGGGCGAGTCCTGCGGCGGGCTGACTCCGGCGAGCCAGTTCGGTCCGGCAGGTCTACGCGGCCTCAATTGACCCTGGAGGGGTCTGGGCGCCACACAAGGGCCACGGCAGCCAAGAGGCTGATGAAGGCCGCTGAGAAGAAGAAGACAACAGCCCCTTCCTCATCCGGGCGCGCACAAACCCCGCCGTCTTCGCCTCCTCCGGCAGATGTCGACTCGGATGTTGACGCGGAGGTCACTTTTGATCTCGGGCCTCTCAGCCTGAAGAGGAAAAGGAAAGTGGCGGAGGAAGAGGAGATAGATGACGAGTAAGTACTCTGTCCCTTACTGCCATTTCCATTCCCCTGAATCAAGTCACTTATCTTGATCCGTTTTTGCCTTTTCATGGATGCAGAGACGTTGGCCCAGAGGGTGAAGAGGGCGAAGGCCTCGTCGAGCAGTCAGCCCCCAGCTGGGGCTTCAAAGACGCTAGTGGTGGTGTTGAGCAGCCCGGACAGCAGCCCCCGGCACAGCCCCCAGCGTAAGTTTGTCACCCTCCTCTTACTCGACATATGGTAGGCGTTCGATGCTATGGTGTTGATCTTGCCGGGTTTGCAGGAGGTGATAGAGGCAAAGGTGTCCCGATGTTTCGATGAGATGGTGGCTATCGTTTTCTGTGGAAGTCGACCTTGACGATCCGACTACGAACGTGCGAGACGTCGCGCCTTAGCAATCGCTAAACCAACTTCCGAGGGTTATTGACCACGCCGGAGCACGATCAACCTGACCACGAGGGTCTATTTCCTGCAAGCAAACGAAGAACAAGCAAGAAACTGAGATTGCAATCTGGATATTGCGAATATAAGATGAAAGCTTTATTGATCAAGATGGGGTTCTGTGACGTCTTGGTCTGGTCGTTGGACACAAACGAAGTACGCGAAGTTGCAGCTATGGCGAACTTTTAATCTAAACAAAACCCAAAGTCTAAACGACGCCCTAAGGGCTGTATATATGGAGGAAGAGGGGGAATTTCGTGGCCCTTGAGGGTGGGGTCCGAAACCAACCCTAACTCTTGTTTCCCCACATATACGGACTCTAAAAATAGCCTATACTTAAGTATCTCGAAATTACATGGGCCTGGCCCATTAATAAGGTGACGCAGCACCTAGAATAGCCTATGAACGAATATTATGAAGTGGCATCTCGTATATTTCGTTCAAGGCTTCATGCACTCCTTATGGCGGCTTCAAAGTCCTGAACTCATCACTTGTAACTCCGTTCTTGATCCCCTTGCGCATGCCATCAACTCCATGTGTGTTCTTGCTCCAATGTTCATCCTTCTCCAAGCTAGGCCCTTCATTTGTAAGCAAAACAAATGTATCCAAATTAGGCAGCATCATAATCTCATGAACATTAGAATCATTACCAAGAAACGAAAGTACCTGGTAATTTAATTGGCGTGCACGAGCTCTAGTAATTGGTCCAGTATATGTAACAGTAGGGGCTGTGGGTGTAACAATGGTATTGATGTCCTCATCATCCTCCCCTTCTTGAAATGAAGTCGTCCTCGACGGAAACTCATCTTCCTCACCCAAATAAGGCTTCAAATCTGCAATGTTAAAAGTGGGACTAACCCCAAAATCTGCAGGTAGCTCAAGTTTATGTGCATTATCATTTATTTTCTCTAACACCTTAAAAGGACCATCAGCACGTGGCATTAGCTTTGATTTGCGCAGATTAGGAAATCTATCTTTACGCAAATGTAACCAAACAAGATCTCCAGGTGCAAACACAACATGTTTTCTACCCTTATCTCCAGCAAGTTTATATTTAGCGTTCATACGCTCAATGTTTTCCTTAGTTAACTCATGCATTTTTAAAATCAATTCAGAACGTTCTTTAGCATCAAAATTAACCTTCTCCGAAGATGGAAGAGGCAACAAATCAATAGGTGCACGAGGTAGGAAACCATACACAATTTCAAAAGGGCACATCTTAGTAGTAGAATGCAATGAACGATTATAAGCAAATTCAATATGAGGCAAGCATTCTTCCCACATTTTCTTGTTATTCTTCAAAACAGCCCTAAGCATAGTAGACAATGTTCTATTGACTACTTCAGTTTGTCCATCAGTTTGGGGGTGACAAGTAGTACTAAAAAGGAGCTTAGTCCCCAACTTAGCCCATAAACATCTCCAAAAGTGGCTAAGAAATTTAGTATCATGATCTGAAACAATAGTATTTGGCACACCATGCAAGCGAATAATTTCACGAAAGAACAAATCAGCAACATTAACAGCATCATCGCTTTTATGACAAGGTATAAAGTGTGCCATTTTCGAGAACCTATCCACGACAACAAATATGCTATCCCTCCCCTTCTTTGTTCGAGGTAAACCTAAAACAAAATCCATAGATATATCCTCCCAAGGAACACTAGGTACAGGCAAAGGCATATATAAACCATGAGGATTTAGTCGTGACTTAGCTCTTTGACATGTAGTGCAGCGAGCAACAAAACGCTCAACATCCCGTCTCATCTTTGGCCAAAAGAAATGTGTAGCAAGTATATCCTCCGTCTTCTTGACGCCAAAGTGTCCCATTAATCCTCCTCCATGCGCCTCCTGCAACAACAAAAGACGAACGGAGCTAGCTGGAATGCATAGCTTGTTAGCACGAAACACAAAGCCATCGTTGAGAACGAACTTGTTCCAAGTTCTCCCTTCCTTACAATTCTGCAATACATCTTTAAATTCAGCATCATGAACATATTGATCTTTGATGGTTTCCAAACCAAATATTTTAAAGTCAAGTTGTGAAAGCATAGTATAACGACGAGACAATGCATCAGCAATAACATTTTCTTTACCCTTCTTGTGTTTAATGACATAAGGGAAAGTCTCAATGAATTCAACCCATTTAGCATGTCTACGGTTCAGTTTTGCTTGAATTTTAATGTGTTTCAAAGATTCATGATCAGAATGTATAACAAATTCCTTGGGCCATAAATAATGTTGCCATGTTTCTAAGGTCCAAACAAGAGCATATAATTCTTTATCATAAGTAGAATAGTTCAGACTAGGCCCACTCAATTTTTCAGAAAAGTATGCAACAGGTTTGCCATCTTGTAATAACACACCTCCTAATCCAATTCCACTAGCATCACATTCAAGCTCAAAAGTCTTATTGAAATTAGGAAGTTGGAGCAAAGGAGCATGTGTCAACTTATCTTTCAATACCGTGAAGGCTTCTTCCTGTGCGGTACCCCAAACAAAAGGCACATCCTTCTTTGTAAGCTCGTTGAGAGGTGCAGCAATGGTGCTGAAATCTCTCACAAAATGCCTATAGAAACCAGCGAGGCCAAGGAAACTCCGCACTTGTGTGACCATTTTGGGCTGCGGCCAACTCTCAATAGCTTCAATCTTGGCTTTATCAACTTCAATTCCTTGTGGAGTAACAACATAGCCAAGAAAAGATACTCGGTCGGTGCAAAAGGTGCACTTTCCAAGGTTACCAAACAAACGTGCATCACGTAGAGCAATAAAAACAGCACGTAAATGTTCCAAATGTTCCTCCAAAGATTTGCTATAAATCAATATGTCATCAAAGTAAACTACCACAAATCGTCCAATGAAAGCACGTAAAACTTCGTTCATTAACCTCATGAAAGTACTAGGTGCATTAGTTAACCCAAAAGGCATGACTAACCGCTCATATAATCCAAACTTAGTTTTAAATGCTGTTTTCCATTCATCTCCCAATTTCATACGAATTTGATGGTATCCACTACGCAAATCAATTTTGGAGAATATTGTAGAGCCACTCAATTCATCAAGCATATCATCTAGCCTAGGAATAGGATGACGATAACGAATAGTAATGTTATTAATGCCTCTACAATCAACGCACATACGCGACGTACCATCCTTTTTGGGCACTAAAATGATAGGAACAGCACAAGGACTAAGGGATTCGCGTATATAACCTTTGTCGAGCAGTTCTTGTACTTGACGCATAATCTCCTTCGTTTCCTCTGGATTGGTACGGTATGGTGCACGGTTGGGTAATGATGCACCGGGAATTAAATCAATTTGATGTTCAATCCCTCGAATAGGTGGTAATCCCGGTGGCACGTCTTGTGGAAAGACGTCAGCGAACTCCTGCAAAATGTTAGTGACAGCAGGAGGCAAAGAGGAAGGCACGTCCTCGAATGAAAATAATGCCTCTTTGCACACAAAAGCATAGCAAACAGATTTGCTAAAATCTAGATCATCAATATCAGATTTGGTGGCAAGTAAACATGCACTTTTCAATTTAATTTCAGAAGCAACACTAGATTGTTTATTATTATTAGGCTGCATTTGTTGCTCAAATTCTTTTGCCACAATCTGATTTTCACTCTTATTTTTCTCTTGTTTTGCTTTATTAGCTCTATTAATATCATCTTTCAAAATGGAATCAGGAGTCATAGGAAGCAATGTAATATTTTTATCCTTATGAACAAGAGTATACTGATTGTTTCTACCATGGTGAACAGAATTTTTATCAAATTGCCATGGTCTACCAAGTAATAAGGAACATGCTTGCATCGGTACCACATCACAATCAACATAATCAGCATATGTAGAGATACTGAAATGCACACGAACAGTACGCGTTACCTTAACCTTGCCGCTGTTGTTGAACCATTGGATGTAGTAAGGATGTGGATGTGGTCTTGTGGTGAGAGATAGCTTCTCCACCATCTCCATGCTAGCCAAGTTGTTGCAACTCCCTCCATCTATGATCACGCGAACAGAACGTTCCTTCACAATCCCTTTGTATGGAACAAATTATGCCTCTGATTTTGCTCAGCTTGTGTAACCTGCACACTCAAAACACGTTGAGCAACTAAACATTCATACCTGTCAGCATCTTCAGGAGCCATGTATTGCGTCTCATGATCAGAATCGTCTCCACCGTGTTCGTCACGTGTAATAAGAGCCAAAGTCTCCTCATCATAGTCACTAGCGGACTCATACCCACCATCCTCACTAATAATCATCACACGTTTAGATGGGCATTCTCTCGCATAATGACCTCCACCCTTGCAACGTCGACAAATAATATCATGTGTTTGCCCTGTGGATGCCATGGATGAAGAAGAGCTCTTTGCAGGCCCAGAAGGTGTGCTCTTGGCAGATAGTGGTGATTGTGCCTGCTTTATTGTATCACGGTTGGAAGTGGCAGCCGACGGAGGCGCTTGTGTAGCAGAACGTGTGGAAGTAGATGATGCACGTGGTGTCCATGATGAAGATCGACCTGCAGAAAAGTTAGTCCGCGCCAATGCCTGTCGATCCTGCACTTCACGTTCAGCTTTACAAGCAAGATGGAATAAACGAGTGATATTAGTATAGTCCTTATACTCTAGAATCGTCTGAATCTCTCTATTTAATCCACCCATAAAACGTGCAAGCATAGCTTCATTCTCCTCAACAATACCACATCTAATCATGCCAGTTTGTAATTCCTGATAATACTCTTCTACAGAATTTTTTCCCTGTCTTAAGCGCTGCAATTTTTGAAGTAATTCACGTTGATAATATGGTGGAACCCAACGAGTACGCATAGCAGTTTTCAAAGCAGCCCAAGTAGCAGGAATGGGATATAATCTACAATGCTCAGACCACCAAACACATGCAAAACTAGTGAATGCACAAACAGCAGCAGGAACACGTCTCTCCTCGGGATATTGTAAACATGTAAATCGTTGTTCAGTTTCTAACTCCCAAGTAAGATATATATCAGGAACATATCTACCCTCAAATGGTGGAATATTCAATTTTAGTTTAGGGAGATGGTCATGATCTCGTACCTGAGGGTGAGCCCTACCATTGCCATTATTTGCATGTGGACGACCTGGTTGTTGCTGTGCTGGTGGTGGCACGTAGTTCTGATTTTGATCAACCTCATCCTCGTAATCGCCAGCAAAATCATCCTCCTCCGCATCAGCAGCAGGAGCCACAGAAGTAGCAACAGCAGCACCAATAGTTTGGTCAGGTGCAAGAGGGAGACGGCTCGCTCGGCGGAGGGCTGTTTCACGATGTGTAGGTAGTCGTTGTTGTTGTTGTTGTAGAGGTGCGTTAGGTGCAGCCGGTGGTGGTGGTGGAAGACGCGCGAGCAATTCATTAAACCTGTTATCGAGCTTTGTTTCGAACCTCTTCTCCATGCCATCTATCTTCTCCATGGCCTCTTCAAATCTGTTTAGCACATCTTGCACCTGTCCATTCATCATTTGCTGAAATTTATCATGCAACTCCTGATTCGTCATGTTCTCCCAGTCAGTCTCGTCGGCTTGTGATCCTGCCATGGTTAGCAACAATAGAAACACACAAGAATATGATCCTACAGAATGCTAACAAGAGGTGGTGGTGGTGTCACAAATCCGTCAAGCAAATCTCAAATTCTTACCAGTTCTTACCCAGCAGCAGGCGGTGATCGGCAACCGTGGTAGTCAAAACTCTCAAAAGCTTGGATAGAGCGATTGCCAGGGAGAGTCAAACGCACGATGTAGATGTATGTGGAGCTGGGAAGGCTTATAGTATGGTAGCAAAAAGGGTCAGCAATAATCAATTCAGAGATGCAAAGTTGAATAAACGCTCAACGACGGTACTATGCTGGTCCTAGGCTAGACCGTGCTAGAGACGCGAGCCTAGAACACTAACAAAATCACGGCGCTGTACGTAAATAAGGGAAAAGCACACTCTCGAACTTTTTTTTTCGCTCTTTTTTTCGCGCTCTTTTTTTTTGCGCTCCTCTTTTATTTTTTATTTTTTTTTGCGAAAAATCACTATAATGGCGAGTGTCTCAAAACTCTTCCCTCGTCAAACTGGTAGGATGGCACGAAAATTTTTTTGTTCACTTTTTTTTCGGAAATCAGGGCAGCGACGACGAAAAAGTGCGACAAAAAATCACTATGATGGCACGTGGCTCAAAAGACTCAGAAAAGCCTAAAAATAGGATAGGGAAAAAAAATTTGCCCCTGAAAATTTTGGCCTAAAAACTGCCCGGGGGTCTCCAGACTCTTTTTTTTTCGAGACCTACGCAGGCAAGGAAACACGAAACGGAATTTAGATTGGTCTCAAGAACAAACCTAATATGAGAAGAACTCGGATTGGTGGTGGATATATGGTTGTGGTATATGGCAGCGGTGGTGGATATATGGTTGTGGTATATGGCAGCGGTGGTGGTATATGGTAGCGGTGGTGGAATATGGATACGGATTGGTGGTGGTATATGGATACGGATTCAGAGCGGTGGCGGATCAGCAATGGAGGTAGATGGGCGATGATGATGGTACGGCGGCGTCGTGACAACTTATGACCAGAACTCGAAACTCTAAAAGACTAGACTCTAAGACCAGCAACTTGACACGACGATGCAACCGCAAATTCAACAAAGCAAAAACCCTAAAAAGATTATGCAAAGGCTCAGATTGGTTCGGATATGATGAACTAACCCTAATTTTTTTTTTGGCTTTTTCGTGGACTGTAGGTATGAAGAACAGACTCGATCTAATCTACGAAAAACTGTAAAATCTCACCGAGCAACCTGGAAATCTGATACCACTTGATAGAGGCAAAGGTGTCCCGATGTTTCGATGAGATGGCGGCTATCGTTTTCTGTGGAAGTCGACCTTGACGATCCGACTACGAACGTGCGAGACGTCGCGCCTTAGCAATCGCTAAACCAACTTCCGAGGGTTATTGACCACGCC
The DNA here is from genome assembly GCA_034509565.1 of Triticum monococcum. Taxonomy (NCBI): domain Eukaryota; kingdom Viridiplantae; phylum Streptophyta; class Magnoliopsida; order Poales; family Poaceae; genus Triticum; species Triticum monococcum. Next base: position 279,622,783 of record CM067844.1, read on the forward strand.
GGAGCACGATCAACCTGACCATGAGGGTCTATTTCCTGCAAGCAAACGAAGAACAAGCAAGAAACTGAGATTGCAATTTGGATATTGCGAATATAAGATTAAAGCTTTATTGATCAAGATGGGGTTCTGTGACGTCTTGGTCTGGTCGTTGGACACAAACGAAGTACGTGAAGTTGCAGCTATGGCGAACTTTTAATCTAAACAAAACCCAAAGTCTAAACGACGCCCTAAGGGCTGTATATATGGAGGAAGAGGGGGAATTTCGTGGCCCTTGAGGGTGGGGTCCGAAACCAACCCTAACTCTTGTTTCCCCACATATACGGACTCTAAAAATAGCCTATACTTAAGTATCTCGAAATTACATGGGCCTGGCCCATTAATAAGGTGACGCAGCACCTAGAATAGCCTATGAACGAATATTATGAAGTGGCATCTCGTATATTTCGTTCAAGGCTTCATGCACTCCTTATGGCGGCTTCAAAGTCCTGAACTCATCACTTGTAACTCCGTTCTTGATCCCCTTGCGCATGCCATCAACTCCATGTGTGTTCTTGCTCCAATGTTCATCCTTCTCCAAACTAGGCCCTTCATTTGTAAGCAAAACAAATGTATCCAATTTAGGCAGCATCATAATCTCATGAACATTAGAATCATTACCAAGAAACGAAAGTACCTGGTAATTTAATTGGCGTGCGCGAGCTCTAGTAATTGGTCCAGTATATGTAACAGTAGGGGCTGTGGGTGTAACAATGGTATTGATGTCTTCATCAGGAGGGGAGTGGCAGCAGGAGGAGCCGTAGAGGGCTACCCTCAACACACCACCCCCATCGACTACGCCGCCGCGAGGGGCGTCCCTGGCAAGGGCACCAAGCACAGAGCCCACACCCATGGAGGAAGAGGGGAACTTGGGCGCTGGTGACTCTGCCATGACGCCGGATGCTGGCGGGGAGGGGACTTCTGCTTCACAACCTGGCACTGGTGAGTCGCCTGTCCTCCGTCTCTGTTTTTCTCTTATTCTTTTTCTTGGCTTCAATGCTCCCATACTACCCAGAGGAGGCCGCGGCGGAGGCCGACAGGGTTGCCACCGGGGAGGCCACCAGAGATGCTGACGAGGTCGCCACCGATGAGGCCGCCAAGGATGCTGCCGAGGACACTGTTGCGGGGGCCGCCAAGGCGACCGGCGAGGCTTCTGCCGAGGGCGCCAACGGTGGGCCAGCCGGGGAAGCCGGCAAGGCCACTGTCGAGGAAGAGGTGGTTGATGATCAGCCTCCCTCCTCCTCAACCTTAGGCCCCGGCAAGTACCTGAAGGTGGGCGATGATCTTTTCGTCCATCTCCCAGGGGCGTCAAGTTCCTGGGCGCCCGCCGAAGGGGAAGTCTTTGACGGCGAGGTGCTTGCCGCCACCGGCATTGAGGTTGTGGAGGAACCGGGCGTTGGCGGTGATGGTTCTCCAGAAGACCAGCTTTTCCGCGCTATGGGCGCCAACTTCCAAAAACTCCAGGCGCTCTATCGTGTCCGTCTGGACAAGGTTAAGTCCAGGACGGCAACGGTGGACCAGGCGAAGGTGGATTTCAAGGCGCGCATTGCTGAGACGCAGGCCTGGTTCCACCAGACTCGCGAGGAGCAGAGGGCCCTTCAGGAGGAATTGGCCAAGCGCAATGTCTAGCTCACCATGAAGATGGCTGACATTGAGAAGGCCCAGGAAGAGGTGGCGAACTTGGCTGCCGCGGCCGAGGCCATCCGGAACCAGCATCAAGCCGCACTGGATTCCCAGGAAGAGGACCTCACCGTGCGTGAGGCGAAGCTTGCCTCAGCGCTCCGCGGCAAGGATGAGGAGCTCGAGGCCCTTGTCGCGCGGCGGACTCGCGAGCTGGAGCAGAGGCACAAGGAGGCACTCGATGCCCAAGCTGTGGCCCATGCCGGCAAAGTGACGGAGTTGGAGGTGGCGCAGGACGAGCTGAAGGAGCAGGCCCTCAAGCTGTCCAACGAAAAGAGCGCGCTCAACAGCACCTTGGTGGAGGTGCAAGGAGCGGTCATCAGCAGGGCTGGGGAGCTCTCCGAAGCGCAAAACTCTGTCAGAGATCTCAAGCTGAAGCTGGAGGATCTCGAGAAGATGTTGTTAGAGAGCAGGGCTTGGGAGGAGACCTTGACCAGGAGTCTGGAGGAGGAGAAGCAGCTGCGGGCGAACGAGGCCGCCTCCCACTAGGATTATGTGGCGGGCGAGAATAGATGGATCAGCCGTCTGGAGGAGGTCGCCGGCAGGGTCACCTCGCAGTTGGCCACCATGGGGATGCCAAATGTGAGGTACACCCCTGAGCGCAGCGGGACCGTCAACACCAAGCTGACCTTGTTCCTCGAGGGCGTCCTCGGAGCCTTGTCTTATCTTCACTCCAACCGAGCGGCCACGTTGGCCGGGGAAGCCCGGCGACTTTGCCGGGGGGTCATGACCAAGGTCCTCACCAAGACGGTGTACTGGAACCCGACCTCGACTTTGGTGCTGCGATGGATAGCTTGCCGGATGGTATTGACCTCACGGTGCTCAAGGAGCGCATCAAGCTCGTCATCAGCAGCATCGACGAAATCAAGAGGGTCGAAGGCCAGCGCCGGGATTAGGCATCCCGTTCTTCACCGCCGCTACAGGTTCACGACCAAGACAAATTTCATCTTTAGTTAGAACCGCAGCAATGTGATGTAATATAACTTTGCAGTACTTTTTAATTTCATGCACGTTATTTCCCCGTTCAATTCTTCTTTGTATGGGCGCCCTACGCCGATTGGGTAGTGATGAGGACATCAATACCATTGTTACACCCACAGCCCCTACTGTTACATATACTGGACCAATTACTAGAGCTCGCGCACGCCAATTAAATTACCAGGTACTTTTGTTTCTTGGTAATGATTCTAATGTTCATGAGATTATGATGCTGCCTAAATTGGATACATTTGTTTTGCTTACAAATGAAGGGCCTAGCTTGGAGAAGGATGAACATTGGAGCAAGAACACGCATGGAGTTGATGGCATGCGCAAGGGGATCAAGAACGGAGTTACAAGTGATGATTTCAGGACTTTGAAGCCGCCATAAGGAGTGCATGAAGCCTTGGACGAAATATACGAGATGCCACTTCATAATATTCGTCCATAGGCTATTCTAGGTGCTGCGTCACCTTATTAATGGGCCAGGCCCATGTAATTTCGAAATACTTAAGTATAGGCTATTTTTAGAGTCCGTATGTGTGGGGAAACAAGAGTTAGGGTTGGTTTCGGACCCCACCCTCAAGGGCCACGAAATTCCCCCCTCTTCCTCCATATATACAGCCCTTAGGGCGTCGTTTAGACTTTGGGTTTTGTTTAGATTAAAAGTTCGCCATAGCTGCAACTTCGCGTACTTCGTTTGTGTCCAACGACCAGACCAAGACGTCACAGAACCCCATCTTGATCAATAAAGCTTTCATCTTATATTCGCAATATCCAGATTGCAATCTCAGTTTCTTGCTTGTTCTTCGTTTGCTTGCAGGAAACAGACCCTCGTGGTCAGGTTGATCGTGCTCCGGCGTGGTCAATAACCCTCGGAAGTTGGTTTAGCGATTGCTAAGGCGCGACGTCTCGCACGTTCGTAGTCGGATCGTCAAGGTCGACTCCCACAGAAAACGATAGCCACCATCTCATCGAAACATCGGGACACCTTTGCCTCTATCAAGTGGTATCAGATTTCCAGGTTGCTCGGTGAGATTTTACAGTTTTTCGTAGATTAGATCGAGTCTGTTCTTCATACCTACAGTCCACGAAAAAGCCACACAAAAAAAAATTAGGGTTAGTTCATCATATCCGAACCAATCTGAGCCTTTGCATAATCTTTTTAGGGTTTTTGCTTTGTTGAATTTGCGGTTGCATCGTCGTGTCAAGTTGCTGGTCTTAGAGTCTAGTCTTTTAGAGTTTCGAGTTCTGGTCATAAGTTGTCACGCCGCCGCCGTACCATCATCATCGCCCACCTACCTCCATTGCTGATCCGCCACCGCTCTGAATCCGTATCCATATACCACCACCAATCCGTATCCATATTCCACCACCGCTACCATATACCACCACCGCTGCCATATACCACAACCATATATCCACCACCAATCCGAGTTCTTCTCATATTAGGTTTGTTGTTGAGACCAATCTAAATTCCGTTTCGTGTTTCCTTGCCTGCGTAGGTCTCGGAAAAAAAAAAGAGTCTGGAGACCCCCGGGCAGTTTTTAGGCCAAAATTTTCACGGGCAAAAAATTTTTCTCCCTATCCTATTTTTAGGCTTTTCTGAGTCTTTTGAGCCACGTGCCATCATAGTGATTTTTTGTCGCACTTTTTCGTCGTCGCTGCCCTGATTTCCGAAAAAAAAAGTGAACAAAAAAAAATTTCGTGCCATCCTACCAGTTTGACGAGGGAAGAGTTTTGAGACACTCGCCATTATAGTGATTTTTCGCAAAAAAAAAAAAAAAGAGGAGCGCAAAAAAAAGAGAGCGCAAAAAAAAAAAAGAGAGCGAAAAAAAAAGTTCCAGAGTGTGCTTTTCCCTTATTTACGTGCAGCGCCGTGATTTTGTTAGTGTTCTAGGCTCGCGTCTCTAGCACGGTCTAGCCTAGGACCAGCACAGTACCGTCGTTGAGCGTTTATTCAACTTTGCATCTCTGAATTGATTATTGCTGACCCTTTTTGCTACCATACTATAAGCCTTCCCAGCTCCACATACATCTACGTCGTGCGTTTGACTCTCCCTGGCAATCGCTCTATCCAAGCTTTTGAGAGTTTTGACTACCACGGTTGCCGATCACCGCCTGCTGCTGGGTAAGAACTGGTAAGAATTTGAGAATTGCTTGACGGATTTGTGACACCACCACCACCTCTTGTTAGTATTCTGTAGGATCATATTCTTGTGTGTTTCTATTGTTGCTAACCATGGCAGGATCACAAGCCGACGAGACTGACTGGGAGAACATGACGAATCAGGAGTTGCATGATAAATTTCAGCAAATGATGAATGGACAGGTGCAAGATGTGCTAAACAGATTTGAAGAGGCCATGGAGAAGATAGATGGCATGGAGAAGACGTTCGAAACAAAGCTCGATAACAGGTTTAATGAATTGCTCGCACGTCTTCCACCACCACCACCGGCTGCGCCTAACGCACCTCTACAACAACAACAACAACAACGACTACCTACACATCGTGAAACAGCCCTCCGCCGAGCGAGCCGCCTCCCTCTTGCACCTGGCCAAACTGTTGGTGCTGCTGTTGCTACTTCTGTGGCTCCTGCTGCTGATGCGGAGGAGGATGATTTTGCTGGCGATTACGAGGATGAGGTTGATCAAAATCAGAACTACGTGCCACCACCAGCACAGCAACAACCAGGTCGTCCACATGCAAATAATGGCAATGGTAGGGCTCACCCTCAGGTACGAGATCATGACCATCTCCCTAAACTAAAATTGAATATTCCACCATTTGAGGGTAGATATGTTCCTGATATATATCTTACTTGGGAGTTAGAAACTGAACAACGATTTACATGTTTACAATATCCCGAGGAGAGACGTGTTCCTGCTGCTGTTTGTGCATTCACTAGTTTTGCATGTGTTTGGTGGTCTGAGCATTGTAGATTATATCCCATTCCTTCTACTTGGGCTGCTTTGAAAACTGCTATGCGTACTCGTTGGGTTCCACCATATTATCAACGTGAATTACTTCAAAAATTGCAGCGCTTAAGACAGGGAAAAAATTCTGTAGAAGAGTATTATCAGGAATTACAAACTGGCATGATTAGATGTGGTATTGTTGAGGAGAATGAAGCTATGCTTGCACGTTTTATGGGTGGATTAAATAGAGAGATTCAGACGATTCTAGAGTATAAGGACTATACTAATATCACTCGTTTATTCCATCTTGCTTGTAAAGCTGAACGTGAAGTGCAGGATCGACAGGCATTGGCGCGGACTAACTTTTCTGCAGGTCGATCTTCATCATGGACACCACGTGCATCATCTATTTCCACACGTTCTGCTACACAAGCGCCTCCGTCGGCTGCCACCTCCAACCGTGATACAATAAAGCAGGCACAATCACCACTATCTGCCAAGAACACACCTTCTGGGCCTGCAAAGAGCTCTTCTTCATCCATGGCATCCACAGGGCGAACACATGATATTATTTGTCGACGTTGCAAGGGTGGAGGTCATTATGCGAGAGAATGCCCATCTAAACGTGTGATGATTGTTAGTGAGGATGGTGGGTATGAGTCCGCTAGTGACTATGATGAGGAGACTTTGGCTCTTATTACACGTGACGAACACGGTGGAGACGATTCTGATCATGAGACGCAATACATGGCTCCTGAAGATGCTGACAGGTATGAATGTTTAGTTGCTCAAAGTGTTTTGAGTGTGCAGGTTACACAAGCTGAGCAAAATCAGAGGCATAATTTGTTCCATACAAAGGGAGTTGTGAAGGAACGTTCTGTTCGCGTGATCATAGATGGAGGGAGTTGCAACAACTTGGCTAGCATGGAGATGGTGGAGAAGCTATCTCTCACCACAAGACCACATCCACATCCTTACTACATCCAATGGTTCAACAACAGCGGCAAGGTTAAGGTAACACGTACTGTTCGTGTGCATTTTAGTATCTCTACATATGCTGATTATGTTGATTGTGATGTGGTACCTATGCAAGCATGTTCCTTATTACTTGGTAGACCATGGCAATTTGATAAAAATTCTGTTCACCATGGTAGAAACAATCAGTATACTCTTGTTCATAAGGATAAAAATATTACTTTGCTTCCTATGACTCCTGATTCCATTTTGAAAGATGATATTAATAGAGCTAATAAAGCAAAACAAGAGAAAAATAAGAGTGAAAATCAAATTGTGGCAAAAGAATTTGAGCAACAAATGCAGCCTAATAATAATAAACAATCTAGTGTTGCTTCTGAAATTAAATTGAAAAGTGCATGTTTACTTGCCACCAAATCTGATATTGATGATCTAGATTTTAGCAAATCTGTTTGCTATGCTTTTGTGTGCAAAGAGGCATTATTTTCATTCGAGGACGTGCCTTCCTCTTTGCCTCCTGCTGTCACTAACATTTTGCAGGAGTTCGCTGACGTCTTTCCACAAGACGTGCCACCGGGATTACCACCTATTCGAGGGATTGAACATCAAATTGATTTAATTCCCGGTGCATCATTACCCAACCGTGCACCATACCGTACCAATCCAGAGGAGACGAAGGAGATTATGCGTCAAGTACAAGAACTGCTCGACAAAGGTTATATACGCGAATCCCTTAGTCCTTGTGCTGTTCCTATCATTTTAGTGCCGAAAAAGGATGGTACGTCGCGTATGTGCGTTGATTGTAGAGGCATTAATAACATTACTATTCGTTATCGTCATCCTATTCCTAGGTTAGATGATATGCTTGATGAATTGAGTGGCTCTACAATATTCTCCAAAATTGATTTGCGTAGTGGATACCATCAAATTCGTATGAAATTGGGAGATGAATGGAAAACAGCATTTAAAACTAAGTTTGGATTATATGAGTGGTTAGTCATGCCTTTTGGGTTAACTAATGCACCTAGTACTTTCATGAGGTTAATGAACGAAGTTTTACGTGCTTTCATTGGACGATTTGTGGTAGTTTACTTTGATGACATATTGATTTATAGCAAATCTTTGGAGGAACATTTGGAACATTTACGTGCTGTTTTTATTGCTCTACGTGATGCACGTTTGTTTGGTAACCTTGGAAAGTGCACCTTTTGCACCGACCGAGTATCCTTTCTTGGCTATGCTGTTACTCCACAGGGAATTGAAGTTGATAAAGCCAAGATTGATGCTATTGAGAGTTGGCCGCAGCCCAAAACGGTCACACAAGTGCGGAGTTTCCTTGGCCTCGCTGGTTTCTATAGGCGTTTTGTGAGAGATTTCAGTACCATTGCTGCCCCTCTCAACGAGCTTACAAAGAAGGATGTGCCTTTTGTTTGGGGTACCGCACAGGAAGAAGCCTTCACGGTATTGAAAGATAAGTTGACACATGCTCCTTTGCTCCAACTTCCTAATTTCAATAAGACTTTTGAGCTTGAATGTGATGCTAGTGGAATTGGATTAGGAGGTGTGTTATTACAAGATGGCAAACCTGTTGCATACTTTTCTGAAAAATTGAGTGGACCTAGTCTGAACTATTCTACTTATGATAAAGAATTATATGCTCTTGTTCGGACCTTAGAAACATGGCAACATTATTTATGGCCCAAGGAATTTGTTATACATTCTGATCATGAATCTTTGAAACACATTAAAAGTCAAGCAAAACTGAACCGTAGACATGCTAAATGGGTTGAATTCATTGAGACTTTCCCTTATGTCATTAAACACAAGAAGGGTAAAGAAAATGTTATTGCTGATGCATTGTCTCGTCGTTATACTATGCTTTCACAACTTGACTTTAAAATATTTGGTTTGGAAACCATCAAAGATCAATATGTTCATGATGCTGAATTTAAAGATGTATTGCAGAATTGTAAGGATGGGAGAACTTGGAACAAGTTCGTTCTCAACGATGGCTTTGTGTTTCGTGCTAACAAGCTATGCATTCCAGCTAGCTCCGTTCGTCTTTTGTTGTTGCAGGAGGCGCATGGAGGAGGATTAATGGGACACTTTGGCGTCAAGAAGACGGAGGATATACTTGCTACACATTTCTTTTGGCCAAAGATGAGACGGGATGTTGAGCGTTTTGTTGCTCGCTGCACTACATGTCAAAGAGCTAAGTCACGACTAAATCCTCATGGTTTATATATGCCTTTGCCTGTACCTAGTGTTCCTTGGGAGGATATATCTATGGATTTTGTTTTAGGTTTACCTCGAACAAAGAAGGGGAGGGATAGCATATTTGTTGTCGTGGATAGGTTCTCGAAAATGGCACACTTTATACCTTGTCATAAAAGCGATGATGCTGTTAATGTTGCTGATTTGTTCTTTCGTGAAATTATTCGCTTGCATGGTGTGCCAAATACTATTGTTTCAGATCGTGATACTAAATTTCTTAGCCACTTTTGGAGATGTTTATGGGCTAAGTTGGGGACTAAGCTCCTTTTTAGTACTACTTGTCACCCCCAAACTGATGGACAAACTGAAGTAGTCAATAGAACATTGTCTACTATGCTTAGGGCTGTTTTGAAGAATAACAAGAAAATGTGGGAAGAATGCTTGCCTCATATTGAATTTGCTTATAATCGTTCATTGCATTCTACTACTAAGATGTGCCCTTTTGAAATTGTGTATGGTTTCCTACCTCGTGCACCTATTGATTTGTTGCCTCTTCCATCTTCGGAGAAGGTTAATTTTGATGCTAAAGAACATTTGCGTAAAGATAGATTTCCTAATCTGCGCAAATCAAAGCTAATGCCACGTGCTGATGGTCCTTTTAAGGTGTTAGAGAAAATAAATGATAATGCATATAAACTTGAGCTACCTGCAGATTTTGGGGTTAGTCCCACTTTTAACATTGCAGATTTGAAGCCTTATTTGGGTGAGGAAGATGAGTTTCCGTCGTGGACGACTTCATTTCAAGAAGGGGAGGATGATGAGGACATCAATACCATTGTTACACCCACAGCCCCTACTGTTACATATACTGGACCAATTACTAGAGCTCGCGCACGCCAATTAAATTACCAGGTACTTTCGTTTCTTGGTAATGATTCTAATGTTCATGAGATTATGATGCTGCCTAAATTGGATACATTTGTTTTGCTTACAAATGAAGGGCCTAGCTTGGAGAAGGATGAACATTGGAGCAAGAACACGCATGGAGTTGATGGCATGCGCAAGGGGATCAAGAACGGAGTTACAAGTGATGATTTCAGGACTTTGAAGCCGCCATAAGGAGTGCATGAAGCCTTGGACGAAATATACGAGATGCCACTTCATAATATTCGTCCATAGGCTATTCTAGGTGCTGCGTCACCTTATTAATGGGCCAGGCCCATGTAATTTCGAAATACTTAAGTATAGGCTATTTTTAGAGTCCGTATGTGTGGGGAAACAAGAGTTAGGGTTGGTTTCGGACCCCACCCTCAAGGGCCACGAAATTCCCCCCTCTTCCTCCATATATACAGCCCTTAGGGCGTCGTTTAGACTTTGGGTTTTGTTTAGATTAAAAGTTCGCCATAGCTGCAACTTCGCGTACTTCGTTTGTGTCCAACGACCAGACCAAGACGTCACAGAACCCCATCTTGATCAATAAAGCTTTCATCTTATATTCGCAATATCCAGATTGCAATCTCAGTTTCTTGCTTGTTCTTCGTTTGCTTGCAGGAAACAGACCCTCGTGGTCAGGTTGATCGTGCTCCGGCGTGGTCAATAACCCTCGGAAGTTGGTTTAGCGATTGCTAAGGCGCGACGTCTCGCACGTTCGTAGTCGGATCGTCAAGGTCGACTCCCACAGAAAACGATAGCCACCATCTCATCGAAACATCGGGACACCTTTGCCTCTATCAGGTAGGATCGCCGGTGCGGAAGCCCCTAGCGGCATTTTGGGGACGGATCCCCATGGGCCTGCTGGGTACGCGTGCTACCGGACGAGCCACCTTTCCGTTCTGAACATGGACGCTTGAACTGTCGAGCTTGACTCGAGTCAGAATCGAGAGCGTTGTTGATCGCGGAAGGGTACTCTGCCATTCTCGACGCAGCCGCTTGAGCTGTTGATCGGACTCGAAACAGGGCAAGGGCGTTGCCGATCGTGGGAGAGCCCCCTGGCGTGCAGGTTTCTCATACAAAGGCGTGACATCTCCGGGGGGAATAACCTCATATAAGAAGGATAGAACAAATAAGGGTTCAGTGCAACTTAGCTTCTGTTTGTAGTCGCTCGAGCGCTGGTCTTCCGGCCCCCTTTCTTCTCCAAGGGCCACGAAGACGAAGGAGTGCTGGGCTAATTGCTAGAGCCGATTCTCACAACTCCACCCCCCTACCTGGCGCGCCAAAGATGTCGGTGCGGAACGACACCTATGGGATCACAAGAATCCCTACTACGGTTAGCGGGGCGCGGGGTCGTGGGAAGAGCGGATCTAACATGTAGCCCACAGTTTGTTTATCCAGGTTCGGGCCGCAAGGATGCGTAAAACCCTACTCCTGCTTTGGTGGATTGTATATCTGTGTTCTTGAGCTAGCTATGGGGCGTGAGGAGCTCCAAAAAGCCGAATCCTTTTCCTGGTCGCCTCGGGCCTCCTTTTATAGGAAAAGGGGTGGCCACAGTGGCGCACAGGAGGTGGAAAGGGTACAATGATGTGAGGTTATCCCTCGCATTACATGACAAGGCGCATTAAATGCGCCTTGCTTAGGTGTCCTTGCTTTATCGGGGACGGGGGACACAGATCAGTCTCGTTCGTCGCCGCTCCTTCTCGTGTCGACACGCGCCCTGGCCAGCGATGCCTGAGATGCCATGTAGGTAGGCAGGCAGCTGAGGTGGCGCAGTGGTGGGTCTTCACGAGGATCTGCATGCCGCCACGTAGGTGACTGCCCAACTGGTTGGGTCGGCAGCTGCATGCATGCGGTGCTGGAGGTTTGGTCGGCGTGGGCCTGATGGTGGCCCTGCGGGTGTCCTCGGCAAGGGCCTTATCGGGGCCCCGGCAAGGGTCTTGTCGAGGCGCCTGCTGTCATCCCTGGCAAGGCGCTTGCCGGGGGCCTTGTGGTCTTCTCGGCTGGGATCCCGCCAAGGGTTGTCGTCTCCTTAGTGCGTATCTGATCTTGAATGTCTTCACGAAGATCTGCATGCCGCCACAGGGATGTCTCCCGAATCCTTGCCCTTTGGGGGCAGTGGACTCAAGGGTGACTTGCTCCGTAGGCGCGGGACGAGTCTCGACGGCAAGGGTCTTGCCGGGGTTGCTAGAACTGTCTCCCGGCAAGGACCTTGCTGGGGGAGTTCGCTTCGTCCCCTTTGCTCTTCGTGGTCTTGGCCTTGGCATCGTTCTAGTTCTCTTGAGCTTTGGTCCTACCCTGGCTCACCTCCCTTGCCTTGCTTGGTGTGGTGGTGCCCGTGGCTCAGACTGCCCGTGCACAGTTATAGGGGTACAAAAAGTGTACCCCTCTTTTTGTACACCGACACCAAGGGAGGGGAGATGATGCGGAGCATCTTACGATCATCCCCATGTACACTCAAGCATACGCCATTGGACACATGGTGAACCCGTTCCTAAATGCTTCCCCTTCCGACTCGTACGAGACATGGTTGCTACCTAATGTAAATACACTACGTGTGCACAGGAACCGAGGAGACGACCATGGAGATGCTCGAAGCATAGGACAAGTCCACACAAAAGCGGATCGAGAAGTGCCTCAAGTGGAGTCACCGCAGAGCTACAGCGCTGGACATCCGGCAAGAGCCCGGACCTTCGGCTCCACCAACCAGAAGAAGACCAGAGAGAGACAGACGCTAGGCGACTCTACAGCGGCCGGACATCCGGCCGACCCCCGAACATCTGGCGCCCCACAACGGGCCGGACATCTGGCGCCTGCCCGTAAATCCGGCGCCCCCTATCCAGAGAGAACTGAGGCCGACCTCGCCAGCCCGGACATCCGGCCCGTGCCCTGGACATCCAGCCACCTGCGAACGGCCGGACATCCGGCCCCCAGCCCGGACATCCGGCGCTTGTCTGCGCACAGTGAACGGGCCAAGGGCCCATGTATCCCTCTTTCCCACTTACCCCTTTGTGGCTTAGACTATATATACTCCCCCACCTCCTTATAGTTAGGGTCAGCAAAGGATTAGCTCATATTTTGTGTGAGAGCTTTGCTCATCCACTTGGTTACCTTCTCCTCAGAGATTCGAGCCTCCACCGGAGAAGATCCCCCAAGCGAATTCAAGACCCCTCTTTAGGGAAGAACTCAAGACCTCCTCACGGAGAAGACCGGTTATCGTGTATCGTCCATTGTTGACTTTGGATCATGTATCTTCCCCTTTGTACTTGAGGATCTAGCACATGTGTGAATTGTACTTGTTAGTTTGAGTGTTCCTCTTGTGATTCCCTTTGTGTTTTCCCTCGTCTCCCTCCTCATGTTCTTCTTGTTCTTCGTGGGATCCACTCCTTTCCAGAAAGATCGGCCATATAGGGTTCCACCCTACATCATCCTAGATTCGTTAGGTGTCACTTGGGAGCCTTCGTCAAGATTGTGGACTTGAACCAAGAAGTTTGTACGGGCAAGGAGATTGCCTACTTCGTGAAGATCTACCCTAGTGAGGCAAGTCCTTCATGGGCGATGGCCATGCTGGGATAGACAAGGTTGCTTCTTCGTGGACCCTTCATGGGTGGAGCCCTCCGTGGACCCGCGCAACCATTACCCTTAGTGGGTTGAAGTCTCCATCAACGTGGATGTACGATAGCACCACCTATCGGAACCACGCTAAAAATCTCCGTGTCTCCAATTGCGTTTGCACACTCAATTCCCATCCCTTTACATTCTTGCAAATTACATGCTTTACTTTCCGCAGTTCATATACTCTTGTCATGCTTGCTTGATATGTATTGTGAATGTTTGAACTTGTGCTAAAACTCTACCTTAACTTGAAGAAAATAAAAACTTCAACTTTTTCTTGTTAAGAGTCTATTCACCCCCCCTCTAGACACCTCTTCTCGATCCTTTCAATTGGTATCAGAGTGTTTGGTCTCCATTGCTTTGGTTTAAACACCTTTGGAGGAAGATGGATGAGTCTACATTGGCGAGTCTTAGACGTAGAGTGCCTATACTTGATGGAGAGTTCTTTCATGAGTGGAAAATTGAGATGCTTGAGATTTTCAATGAATATCATTTGAACAAGTATATTACTAGCCCTTGTGCACCTCATGTTGATCCTTTGCATCCTACCCTTGATGAGTCTATTGACATGATCTGTAATCTTAGAACTGTCAATTTAATCACTAGAGGATTGCCTAGAAACTTGTTTGCTAGCTTGCCTGCTCTTGATTGTGCCTACACCATATGGAGATTTCTTGAGGAATGATTTCCAAACTATTCCTTGCAAAACTTGGATGAAATTCTTCATAAATCTATTTCCTTGAGTAAGATGAGTTCCAATGATTCCAAATTTTGTGATTGTCTATTTGAGCTTACTAATCTTACAAGTGACAAAGGAGATGTTGGAATCATTAGCAATATCATCTCCAAAGCCATTAGAATTCATAAAGATGACTATTGTGATGACCATTTATCTAATGAATTACCCTCTCTAGGAATTGATCCATCACAAGACGATGATGAACATAGATACTATGATGAGGATGATGATAGTGACTTTGATCTCGATGAGTCTATGAGACACTTTCGTCTTATGGCCAATCTTCGCGGCTACATGGATGGAGGAAAGGAATGGGTCCTTGATAGTGGATGTACTGATCATATGACCGGAGACAAAGATATGTTTCGTGAGCTTGCTGAAAATGATTGCCCTCAGAAGTACGTCACTTTTGGTGATAACTCAAAGGGTAAGGTGGTTGGCCTTGGTAAGGTGGCCATCTCACATGATAGCTCTATACGAAATGTTATGCTCGTTGAATCTCTTGGCTACAATTTACTTTCCGTATCTAGGCTTGCTAACTTTGGTTTCAATGTCCTATTTACTGAAGTAGATTGCTAAGTGTTTCGTAGAGATAATCATAAAATGGTCTCAACCTAGAACTTGCCTAATTGCTAAATCCTCAAAAGGTTGGTTCTGGCATAGAAGGTTAGGTCATGTGGGCATGCGAAATCTTGATAAGCTTATTAAAGGTGATCACATCCTTGGAGTAAAAGATGTTATATTTGAGAAGGATAGATTGTGCAGTGCTTGTCAAGCAGGAAAACAAGTTGGAGGAAGTCATCCCGTGAAGAACATCATGACCACGAGAAGACCGCTCGAGCTACTTCATATGGATCTTTTTGGTCCCAATGCCTACAAAAGTCTCGGTGGTAACTCATTTGGTCTAGTCATAGTCAATGATTTTTCAATATTTACGTGGGTGTTCTTTCTTGATGATAAATCGCAGGTCCAAAAGATCTTCAAGAACTTCACTAGGAAGGCCCAAAATCAACTTGAAGTGAAGGTCAAGAAGGTTCGTAGCGACAACGGAACAGAGTTCAAGAACGCAAATGTGGATACCTTTCTTGATGAAGAAGGGATTTCACATGAATTCTCGGCTACATACACGCCTCAACAAAATGGAGTTGTTGAGAGGAAGAAACGAACTCTTATCGAGATGGCTAGAACGATGCTTCATGAGTATAAGACTCCAAAACACTTTTGGGTGGAAGCAGTTGAGACGGCTTGTCATGCAACAAATCGCTTGTATCTTCACAAGCTACTCGGCAAGACAGCATACGAGCTCCTCACCAGTAACAAACCCCAAGTTGGATACTTTCGAGTATTTGGCTCAAAGTGTTACATTCTTGATAAGCATCGTCGTTCTAAATTTTCTCCTAAATCTTACCGTGTCTACAACAATTTCACTTGAAAGGTTGAACAGACGGTAGATGTGAAGTTTGATGAATCTAACGGCTCACAAGTAGGGCAATTGCCAATTGATGTAGGAGACAAAGACCCCTCGGAAGCAATCCAAGACTTGCCTATTGGCAAGATCCGTCCAGCGGAGGAGAAGGAGAGTAACTCGTCCTTCCAAGTGGAAGCTTCTACCTCACGACGAGGTGAACCAAGAGTTGAGATGGAAGCATCCACAAGTGGGACACATCAAGATGAAGAAAATGAGGAAATGCATCAAGATGAACCTCATCAACCTCCTTCTCCACCATGACGAGAGAATGACTACGTCAACAATGAAGAAGGCCAAGAAGAAGGACAAGATGAAGAAGAAGATGTTCCACCCCGACCCAAGCAAAAGCTCTCACGAGTTCGAGCGAGAGTCTCAAGAGACCATCCCGTCGAACAAATCTTCAATGATATCTAAATCGGGGTAATCACTCGTTGTAAAACTCGTTTGGCTAATTTTTGTGAACATTATTCATCCATCTCTAGCATTGAACCTATGAAGGTTGAAGAAGCATTAGAAGATCCGGATTGGAGAAATGCTATGCATGAAGAGCTACACAACTTTGAGAGAAATCAAGTGTGGACATTGGTCGAGAAGCCCGACAACAACCACAATATCATTGGTACCAAATGGGTGTTTCACAACAAGCAAGACGAAGATGGTCAAGTCGTCCGCAACAAAGCACGTCTCATCACCCAAGGCTACACTCAAGTCGAAGGTATGGACTACGGTGAGACATATGCCCCTCTTGCTAGGCTTGAGTCCATCCGCATCTTACTTGCCTATGCTAATCACCATGATATCACATTGTACCAAATGGATATTAAAAGTAATTTTCTAAATGGTGAAATTGAGGAGGAATTTTATGTTAAACAACCTCCCGCCTTTGTCAATCCTAAGAAACCTGACCATGTTTACAAACTTCACAAAGCTCTTTATGGTCTTAAACAAGCTCCTAGAGCATGGTATAAATGCTTGACCAAGTTCCTTATTGAAAAAGGCTTTGAGATTGGGAAGATTGATTCTACTCTTTTTACTAAAAGGGTTAATGGTGAATTATTTGCGTGCCAAATTTATGTTGATAATATCATATTTGGTTCGACTAACCCTCATTTTAGTGAAAAGTTTGGAAAGCTAATGTCGGAGAAGTTTGAGATGTCTATGATGAGTGAACTCAAGTTCTTCCTTGGTTTGCAAATCAAGCAAACTAAGGAGGGTACCTTTTTTCCCAAACAAAGTATACCAAGGACATATTCGAGAAGTTCAACATGCAAGAAAACAAAGGTATGAAAACCCCCATGCCTACTAGTGGACATCTTGACTTGACCAAGGATGGCAAACCGATTGACCAAAATGTTTATCGCTCCATGATTTGTTCATTGTTATATCTATGTGCCTCCCGTCCCGACATTATGCTAAGTGTGTGCATGTGTGCACGATATCAAGCATCCCCCAAAGAATGCCATCTTAAGGCTGTGAAAAGGATAGTGAGATACTTAATACATACACCAAATTTTGGCATTTGGTATCCTAAGAGGTCTTCTTTTGATCTTGTTGGCTACTCCGATTCGGACTACGTCGGAGACAAGGTTGATAGAAAGTCCACATCGGGTACTTGTAAATGTCTTGGTAGATCTCTTGTATCTTGGTCCTCCAAGAAATAAAACTCGGTATCCTTATCCACAGCCGAAGCGGAATACATTGCCGCCGGTTCATGTTGTGCTCAATTACCTTGGATGACCCAAACTCTTAAAGATTATGGGATCTATGTGAAACATGTTCCATTGCTTTGTGACAATGAAAGTGCTATTAAGATTGCTCAGCATCCCGTGCAACATTCTCGAACTAAGCATATTGAAGTTCGTCATCATTTCATTCGAGATCATGTTGCTAAAGGGGACATTGATCTTAAGCATGTTCGTACCGATAAGCAATTGGCGGATATATTCACCAAACCGCTTGATGAGAAAGTCTTTTGCCGTTTTGTGAGGTGAACTGAACATCATTGATGCTTCAAACTTGGAGTAGGAACTCCATGTGGATACATGCAAGGCATAAGCCCTTGACTAATCCTTGACTTCTTCTCTTATGATGATGATCATTTATCTTGGATACATTTGTACCCTTGCATGCTATCTAACCCTTGTAGGTACTTGGATGAATCTAAATCCATGAGATCATGGTAGTCAGAATCCCGACTCGACTGCTAGAATCCTACGACTTCACGACCCTATGGAAGCATGTCGATCCAAATCCCACTATGAATCCGGACCAGGTAAAATCCATGTTGAGCTGCGATCCAAATCATAGAATCATGTACAATCCCAACTATGTTATGGACCATGTCTGGTTCAACTAATTTATCTAAGCCGTTTGTTTAGTTGTAGAAGAATAGTTCCATCATCCAAACCCATTTTCATATACCTCATGGACCTTTATTCCCCTCCCAACCCCAGATGCTCAGTCACCGACTCCTTTGATCTAGCTCTCAGAAAACCTAGATCAAAATTTAGGATCAACCTTGTCTACAGATGGAATTGGTGTGAAAACGAGGATGCTTCAAGACTGATTGGAGAAGGAGAGCAAGACCTTTCAAGGTTTAGCACTGCAGGTCAGATAGACAAGTTATCGACTATTCACGCACTCTAAAAAGAACCTTGGTAATTTCCTGCATCGAAGGCTTAAATGTTCTATATATTTCCCTATCATATATGTTCCATACATGCGAGCTAGATGGTAGGTTAGCCATAAAAAAAGTGGAATACAACTTGATGTGTACGTTCTCTACTCCATATTTAGTGTCAAAACTCTATAGAACCCATATAAATTTCTTGTGTGCATACAAATTATCCTATTTGAGTAAATCTAGTAGAATCCTCGATTCCACGACTCGATCTTACGACTCGATTCTGTCTAAGAAAAATTGATCCGACTCCGAATCCCGACTCTGGCTACCTTGCATGAGATTGCAATTCACTCACATCTTGAGCAATCTCTACATCACCAAGTCTCTACAAAATGGTGGTTGAAGACAAGGAAGCATGAAACCCCTCAACATATCCTTTGACAAATTCTATATATCAAATTTCATTTGGTATCAAATTTCATGATTGTCATTTTGGATACACAAGTGATCTTCCTTGCAAGACTAACCCATGTAGGTAGATGAACTCAAATCCAAGTGGTGCTCCCAATTGATGAGCTACATCATCCTTGAGTAACCCACACAAGTTCAACTACATGATCAAGATCAACACCACCACCCAAGGTATGCTATTCCATCTTAGAGAAGCTTTACTCCAAGTCACGGGTCAAAGCAGCTCAACAAGATGCGAATACATCAAAAGCTTAAACGAAAAATGGTAACCCCATTTTAAGCTTAAACGATGAGTATGACCTACGATCAAGTGTTCTCACTTGACTCCTCAGTCAATATACTCTAACATAGGTGACTTTGTCACCGCCCAATTCTAGATGAAGTTCTCTAGTGTTTCTCTGAGTTCTTGCATTTGTTCCTTGCATTTTTGATCCACTCCATTTATCAAAAAAAAACTTCATCTAGATTTTCTTTTCTCTTTGTTTTTGTTCTGCATTCCCAGCATCCAATTCATTGCAAATCCTTCAGTTAATTCCTTGCAAATCCTTGTGAGATCTTATTTGCCTAGTGATCTTAGGTGACTATTACTCTTTTTCCGTGTTGAACTCGGACACACTAGTTTGCTACTTTCGGTCCAACCGCATCCTTTCGGTGCAACCGAACAACACAACTCGGTGCCACCGATTTCACTGCAGAAAAGACAATTTGCCACTTGTTCCTGCATTTTTGTTCCAGCTCCACTCAATGATTCTTGTCCTCTACCAGCATCACAATCTATATGCTTCTTTGCTCTGTGACTCAAGGACCAAACCTATTTTGACTCACACTCCAGAAGATCCCTTCTTGGAAATTGATGTCAAAGGTAGAGAGAGAGAGATCACATCAAAGCTTATTCTCTTCAAAAGGGGGAGAGAGAGAGAAAAAGGGAGAGAGAGGTAATCACATCCAAGGCCCCAGATGCTTGGTGTTCAAGAGGAGAGAAGTCACATGTCTTTAAGAGGGGAAAGACATGTCTATGTTATGGTTATGCTTATGATCTGTTTTGCTCTGATTTTTTTTCCTATGTTCTCCCATTATCCAATACAAGATTCAGGGGGAGAAAGACTGCTAGGGAAGGAAGTATTTGAATTCATTGCATATCTTTTACCTTTGGGGACATGTTTATATCCAATAGAGTACCCAGTACTCACACTCTACATGTCATCCCAGTCTTGGTACTCTTGTGGCTTCTTTTGTTTACTCTATCTAGTAGATGTATCTGTGTTATCTAACCTTGTTTACTCAGGTTCATCTCTTCCTACGCTAGCTCAAAACCACAAGGTAAGTATATGCATCACACTCATGTGCATGAAGATTTCTTGCTTGATAGAGGCAAAGGTGTCCCGATGTTTCGATGAGATGGTGGCTATCGTTTTCTGGGGGCGTCGACCTTGACGATCCGACTACGAACGTGCGAGACGTCGCGCCTTAGCAATTGCTAAACCAACTTCCGAGGGTTATTGACCACGCCGGAGCACGATCAACCTCACCATGAGGGTCTGTTTCCTGCAAGCAAACGAAGAACAAGCAAGAAACTGAGATTGCAATCTGGATATTGCGACTATAAGATGAAAGCTTTATTGATCAAGATGGGGTTCTGTGACGTCTTGGTCTGGTCGTTGGACACAAACGAAGTACGCGAAGTTGCAGCTATGGCGAACTTTTAATCTAAACAAAACCCAAAGTCTAAACGACGCCCTAAGGGCTGTATATATGGAGGAAGAGGGGGGAATTTCGTGGCCCTTGAGGGTGGGGTCCGAAACCAACCCTAACTCTTGTTTCCCCACATATACGGACTCTAAAAATAGCCTATACTTAAGTATCTCGAAATTACATGGGCCTGGCCCATTAATAAGGTGACGCAGCACCTAGAATAGCCTATGAACGAATATTATGAAGTGGCATCTCGTATATTTCGTCCAAGGCTTCATGCACTCCTTATGGCGGTTTCAAAGTCCTGAAATCATCACTTGTAACTCCTTTCTTGATCCCCTTGCGCATGCCATCAACTCCATGTGTGTTCTTGCTCCAATGTTCATCCTTCTCCAAGCTAGGCCCTTCATTTGTAAGCAAAACAAATGTATCCAATTTAGGCAGCATCATAATCTCATGAACATTAGAATCATTACCAAGAAACGAAAGTACCTGGTAATTTAATTGGCGTGCGCGAGCTCTAGTAATTGGTCCTGTATATGTAACAGTAGGGGCTGTGGGTGTAACAATGGTATTGATGTCCTCATCATCCTCCCCTTCTTGAAATGAAGTCGTCCTCGACGGAAACTCATCTTCCTCACCCAAATAAGGCTTCAAATCTGCAATGTTAAAAGTGGGACTAACCCCAAAATCTGCAGGTAGCTCAAGTTTATATGCATTATCATTTATTTTCTCTAACACCTTAAAAGGACCATCAGTACGTGGCATTATGATGAGGACATGACTACCTTGGATACGACCAAAAATATTGCATACATGCATATTTGTGAGGTGATTTCTAATGCAAACTATTCGATAGTCTATTTATGTTATCCAGAACAAAAATACTTCACACACTTTTGTGTTTTGTCTAATTGCAGGTGTATGGGACATTTGTACAATCCATATGTGAAGATAAGGGAAAAGGAGAAGTTTAGGTTGTGTTCAAAAAGTCCTCTCACGTCACTTTTGGGCCAAGAGAAGATAGAGTCCAAGTCTCTCACGTTCTGGATTCAGATTCGGACTGCACAGACATACCTGACTCAAAACGCCAACAACTTTTTCATACAGACTCCGAATTGGGTGATTCTTTTTTTGTTGGAAACTAGATTTCGTTCTCTTTCCAACCCAATTGGATTCACCTTCAAATTCGTCCGGAGCGTTGAGTTATGGACGAAACAATCTGGCATTGCAGCAGAATCCGAGTCAAACTACAAGCCCAAAGGTGTTGCATCACCTCCACTTGGGCCCATGAGCCTTGTACGACCTAGGGTTAGTTTTAGGCTGCCTTGGGACGTCCTCCCACCTCCTTGGCCGCCACCCCTTGCTCCTATATAAGTAGATCCATCTAGTAGCTTTTTCCTTGGGATTTGTTTAGTTAAAAGTTAGCCATTGCAACTTCGTGTACTTCGTTTGTGTCCAACGACCAGACCAAGACCGCTTACGGATCCCCACCATTATCAATACTTCATATATATTCGCAATATTCAGATTGCTTTATCATATTCTTGCTCGTTCTTCGATTGCTTGCAGGAATAGACCTTCGTGGTCAGGCTGACCGTGCTTCCGGCATCGTCAGTAACCTCAGGAGATTGGTTTAGCGATTGCTAAGGCGCCACGTCGTGCACGTTTGTAGTCGGATCGTCAAAGTCGTCTCCACTAAATCGATAGTTATCATCTCATCGAAAGATCGGGACACCCTCGCCTCTATAACATTAGCTTTGATTTGCGCAGATTAGGAAATCTATCTTTACGCAAATGTAACCAAACAAGATCTCCAGATGCAAACACAACATGTTTTCTACCCTTATCTCCAGCAAGTTTATATTTAGCATTCATACGCTCAATGTTTTCCTTAGTTAACTCATGCATTTTTAAAATCAATTCAGAACGTTCTTTAGCATCAAAATTAACCTTCTCCGAAGATGGAAGAGGCAACAAATCAATAGGTGCACGAGGTAGGAAACCATACACAATTTCAAAAGGGCACATCTTAGTAGTAGAATGCAATGAACGATTATAAGCAAATTCAATATGAGGCAAGCATTCTTCCCACATTTTCTTGTTATTCTTCAAAACAGCCCTAAGCATAGTAGACAATGTTCTATTGACTACTTCAGTTTGTCCATCAGTTTGGGGGTGACAAGTAGTACTAAAAAGCAGCTTAGTCCCCAACTTAGCCCATAAACATCTCCAAAAGTGGCTAAGAAATTTAGTATCACGATCTAAAACAATAGTATTTGGCACACCATGCAAGCGAATAATTTCTCGAAAGAACAAATCAGCAACATTAACAGCATCATCGCTTTTATGACAAGGTATAAAGTGTGCCATTTTCGAGAACCTATCCACGCCAACAAATATGCTATCCCTCCCCTTCTTTGTTCGAGGTAAACCTAAAACAAAATCCATAGATATATCCTCCCAAGGAACACTAGGTACAGGCAAAGGCATATATAAACCATGAGGATTTAGTCGTGACTTAGCTCTTTGACATGTAGTGCAGCGAGCAACAAAACGCTCAACATCCCGTCTCATCTTTGGCCAAAAGAAATGTGTAGCAAGTATATCCTCCGTCTTCTTGACGCCAAAGTGTCCCATTAATCCTCCTCCATGCGCCTCCTGCAACAACAAAAGACGAACGGAGCTAGCTGGAATGCATAGCTTGTTAGCACGAAACACAAAGCCATCGTTGAGAACGAACTTGTTCCAAGTTCTCCCTTCCTTACAATTCTGCAATACATCTTTAAATTCAGCATCATGAACATATTGATCTTTGATGGTCTCCAAACCAAATATTTTAAAGTCAAGTTGTGAAAGCATAGTATAACGACGAGACAATGCATCAGCAATAACATTTTCTTTACCCTTCTTGTGTTTAATGACATAAGGGAAAGTCTCAATGAATTCAACCCATTTAGCATGTCTACGGTTCAGTTTTGCTTGACTTTTAATGTGTTTTAAAGATTCATGATCAGAATGTATAACAAATTCCTTGGGCCATAAATAATGTTGCCATGTTTCTAAGGTCCGAACAAGAGCATATAATTCTTTATCATAAGTAGAATAGTTCAGACTAGGCCCACTCAATTTTTCAGAAAAGTATGCAACAGGTTTGCCATCTTGTAATAACACACCTCCTAATCCAATTCCACTAGCATCACATTCAAGCTCAAAAGTCTTATTGAAATTAGGAAGTTGGAGCAAAGGAGCATGTGTCAACTTATCTTTCAATAGCGTGAAGGCTTCTTCCTGTGCGGTACCCCAAACAAAAGGCACATCCTTCTTTGTAAGCTCGTTGAGAGGTGCAGCAATGGTGCTGAAATCTCTCACAAAACGCCTATAGAAACCAGCGAGGCCAAGGAAACTCCGCACTTGTGTGACCGTTTTGGGCTACGGCCAACTCTCAATAGCTTCAATCTTGGCTTTATCAACTTCAATTCCCTGTGGAGTAACAACATAGCCAAGAAAAGATACTCGGTCGGTGCAAAAGGTGCACTTTCCAAGGTTACCAAACAAACGTGCATCACGTAGAGCAATAAAAACAGCACGTAAATGTTCCAAATGTTCCTCCAAAGATTTGCTATAAATCAATATGTCATCAAAGTAAACTACCACAAATCGTCCAATGAAAGCACGTAAAACTTCGTTCATTAACCTCATGAAAGTACTAGGTGCATTAGTTAACCCAAAAGGCATGACTAACCACTCATATAATCCAAACTTAGTTTTAAATGCTGTTTTCCATTCATCTCCCAATTTCATACGAATTTGATGGTATCCACTACGCAAATCAATTTTGGAGAATATTGTAGAGCCACTCAATTCATCAAGCATATCATCTAGCCTAGGAATAGGATGACGATAACGAATAGTAATGTTATTAATGCCTCTACAATCAATGCACATACGCGACGTACCATCCTTTTTCGGCACTAAAATGATAGGAACAGCACAAGGACTTAGGGATTCACGTATATAACCTGTGTCGAGCAGTTCTTGTACTTGACGCATAATCTCCTTCGTCTCCTCTGGATCGGTACGGTATGGTGCACGGTTGGGTAATGATGCACCGGGAATTAAATCAATTTGATGTTCAATCCCTCGAATAGGTGGTAATCCCGGTGGCACGTCTTATGGAAAGACGTCAGCGAACTCCTGCAAAATGTTAGTGACAGCAGGAGGCAAAGAGGAAGGCACGTCCTCGAATGAAAATAATGCCTCTTTGCACACAAAAGCATAGCAAACAGATTTGCTAAAATCTAAATCATCAATATCAGATTTGGTGGCAAGTAAACATGCACTTTTCAATTTAATTTCAGAAGCAACACTAGATTGTTTATTATTATTAGGCTGCATTTGTTGCTCAAATTCTTTTGCCACAATCTGATTTTCACTCTTATTTTTCTCTTGTTTTGCTTTATTAGCTCTATTAATATCATCTTTCAAAATGGAATCAGGAGTCATAGGAAGCAAAGTAATATTTTTATCCTTATGAACAAGAGTATACTAATTGTTTCTACCATGGTGAATAGAATTTTTATCAAATTGCCATGGTCTACCAAGTAATAAGGAACATGCTTGCATAGGTACCACATCACAATCAACATAATCAGCATATGTAGAGATACTAAAATGCACACGAACAGTACGTGTTACCTTAACCTTGCCGCTGTTGTTGAACCATTGGATGTAGTAAGGATGTGGATGTGGTCTTGTGGTGAGAGATAGCTTCTCCACCATCTCCATGCTAGCCAAGTTGTTGCAACTCCCTCCATCTATGATCACGCGAACAGAACGTTCCTTCACAACTCCCTTTGTATGGAACAAATTATGCCTCTGATTTTGCTCAGCTTGTGTAACCTGCACACTCAAAACACGTTGAGCAACTAAACATTCATACCTGTCAGCATCTTCAGGAGCCATGTATTGCGTCTCATGATCAGAATCGTCTCCACCGTGTTCGTCACGTGTAATAAGAGCCAAAGTCTCCTCATCATAGTCACTAGCGGACTCATACCCACCATCCTCACTAACAATCATCACACGTTTAGATGGGCATTCTCTCGCATAATGACCTCCACCCTTGCAACGTCGACAAATAATATCATGTGTTTGCCCTGTGGATGCCATGGATGAAGAAGAGCTCTTTGCAGGCCCAGAAGGTGTGCTCTTGGCAGATAGTGGTGATTGTGCCTGCTTTATTGTATCACGGTTGGAGGTGGCAGCCGACGGAGGCGCTTGTGTAGCAGAACGTGTGGAAGTAGATGATGCACGTGGTGTCCATGATGAAGATCGACCTGCAGAAAAGTTAGTCCGCGCCAATGCCTGTCGATCCTGCACTTCACGTTCAGCTTTACAAGCAAGATGGAATAAACGAGTGATATTAGTATAGTCCTTATACTCTAGAATCGTCTGAATCTCTCTATTTAATCCACCCATAAAACGTGCAAGCATAGATTCATTCTCCTCAACAATACCACATCTAATCATGCCAGTTTGTAATTCCTGATAATACTCTTCTACAGAATTTTTTCCCTGTCTTAAGCGCTGCAATTTTTGAAGTAATTCACGTTGATAATATGGTGGAACCCAACGAGTACGCATAGCAGTTTTCAAAGCAGCCCAAGTAGCAGGAATGGGATATAATCTACAATGCTCAGACCACCAAACACATGCAAAACTAGTGAATGCACAAACAACAGCAGGAACACGTCTCTCCTCGGGATATTGTAAACATGTAAATCGTTGTTCAGTTTCTAACTCCCAAGTAAGATATATATCAGGAACATATCTACCCTCAAATGGTGGAATATTCAATTTTAGTTTAGGGAGATGGTCATGATCTCGTACCTGAGGGTGAGCCCTACCATTGCCATTATTTGCATGTGGACGACCTGGTTGTTGCTGTGCTGGTGGTGGCACGTAGTTCTGATTCTGATCAACCTCATCCTCGTAATCACCAGCAAAATCATCCTCCTCCGCATCAGCAGCAGGAGCCACAGAAGTAGCAACAGCAGCACCAACAGTTTGGCCAGGTGGAAGAGGGAGACGGCTCGCTCGGCGGAGGGCTGTTTCACGATGTGTAGGTAGTCATTGTTGTTGTTGTTGTAGAGGTGCGTTAGGTGCAGCCGGTGGTGGTGGTGGAAGACGCGCGAGCAATTCATTAAACCTGTTATCGAGCTTTGTTTCGAACGTCTTCTCCATGCCATCTATCTTCTCCATGGCCTCTTCAAATCTGTTTAGCACATCTTGCACCTGTCCATTCATCATTTGCTGAAATTTATCATGCAACTCCTGATTCGTCATGTTCTCCCAGTCAGTCTCGTCGGCTTGTGATCCTGCCATGGTTAGCAACAATAGAAACACACAAGAATATGATCCTACAGAATACTAACAAGAGGTGGTGGTGGTGTCACAAATCCGTCAAGCAAATCTCAAATTCTTACGAGTTCTTACCCAGCAGCAGGCGGTGATCGGCAACCGTGGTAGTCAAAACTCTCAAAAGCTTTGGATAGAGCGATTGCCAGGGAGAGTCAAACGCACGATGTAGATGTATGTGGAGCTGGGAAGGCTTATAGTATGGTAGCAAAAAGGGTCAGCAATAATCAATTCAGAGATGCAAAGTTGAATAAACGCTCAACGACGGTACTGTGCTGGTCCTAGGCTAGACCGTGCTAGAGACGCGAGCCTAGAACACTAACAAAATCACGGCGCTGCACGTAAATAAGGGAGAAGCACACTCTCGAACTTTTTTTTCGCTCTTTTTTTTCGCGCTCTCTTTTTTCTGCGCTCCTCTTTTTTTTTGCGAAAAATCACTATAATGGCGAGTGTCTCAAAACTCTTCCCTCGTCAAACTGGTAGGATGGCACGAAAAATTTTTTGTTCACTTTTTTTTTCGGAAATCAGGGCAGCGACGACGAAAAAGTGCGACAAAAAATCACTATGATGGCACGTGGCTCAAAAGACTCAGAAAAGCCTAAAAATAGGATAGGGAAAAAAAATTTGCCCGTGAAAATTTTGGCCTAAAAACTGCCCGGGGGTCCCCAGACTCTTTTTTTTCCCGAGACCTACGCAGGCAAGGAAACACGAAACGGAATTTAGATTGGTCTCAAGAACAAACCTAATATGAGAAGAACTCGGATTGGTGGTGGATATATGGTTGTGGTATATGGCAGCGGTGGTGGTATATGGTAGCGGTGGTGGAATATGGATACGGATTGGTGGTGGTATATGGATACGGATTCAGAGCGGTGGCGGATCAGCAATGGAGGTAGATGGGCGATGATGATGGTACGGCGGCGGCGTGACAACTTATGACCATAACTCGAAACTCTAAAAGACTAGACTCTAAGACCAGCAACTTGACACGACGATGCAACCGCAAATTCAACAAAGCAAAAACCCTAAAAAGATTATGCAAAGGCTCAGATTGGTTGGGATATGATGAACTAACCCTAATTTTTTTGTGGCTTTTTCGTGGACTGTAGGTATGAAGAACAGACTCGATCTAATCTACGAAAAACTGTAAAATCTCACCGAGCAACCTGGAAATCTGATACCACTTGATAGAGGCAAAGGTGTCCCGATGTTTCAATGAGATGGTGGCTATCGTTTTCTGGGGGAGTCGACCTTGACGATCCGACTACGAACGTGCGAGACGTCGCGCCTTAGCAATCGCTAAACCAACTTCCGAGGGTTATTGACCACGCCGGAGCACGATCAACCTGACCACGAGGGTCTGTTTCCTGCGAGAAAACGAAGAACAAGCAAGAAACTGAGATTGCAATCTGGATATTGCGAATATAAGATGAAAGCTTTATTGATCAAGATGGGGTTCTGTGACGTCTTGGTCTGGTCGTTGGACACAAACGAAGTACGCGAAGTTGCAGCTATGGCGAACTTTTAATCTAAACAAAACCCAAAGTCTAAACGATGCCCTAAGGGCTGTATATATGGAGGAAGAGGGGGGAATTTCGTGGCCCTTGAGGGTGGGGTCCGAAACCAACCCTAACTCTTGTTTCCCCACATATACGGACTCTAAAAATAGCCTATACTTAAGTATCTCGAAATTACATGGGCCTGGCCCATTAATAAGGTGACGCAGCACCTAGAATAGCCTATGAACGAATATTATGAAGTGGCATCTCGTATATTTCGTCCAAGGCTTCATGCACTCCTTATGGCGGTTTCAAAGTCCTGAAATCATCACTTGTAACTCCGTTCTTGATCCCCTTGCGCATGCCATCAACTCCATGTGTGTTCTTGCTCCAATGTTCATCCTTCTCCAAGCTAGGCCCTTCATTTGTAAGCAAAACAAATGTATCCAATTTAGGCAGCTTCATAATCTCCTGAACATTAGAATCATTACCAAGAAACGAAAGTACCTGGTAATTTAATTGGCGTGCGCGAGCTCTAGTAATTGGTCCAGTATATGTCACAGTAGGGGCTGTGGGTGTAACAATGGTATTGATGTCCTCATCATTGCTAATGTACATATTGTTTGCAAGAAGGAATCATGAACATGAAGATACACTTCATATATTCATATCATTTGCTCTGATGCATATAGCCAAGATACATGTAACACATTGCTTGCTCTTTCATGATTATGCATTCACATGCCCTTACATTTCATATTGACATTATTGCATACATGTATGGGGAGCCTATGCATGTTACATGTCTTTCCGAAGCTTTACTTGTTATCTTCTATATCTTTATCTAAAGCTTTGATGTATGTTGTCATCAATTACCAAAAAGGGGGAGATTGAAAGCACAAGTGCTCCCTGGGTGGTTTTGGTAATTAATGTCAACATATCTCTTGTTGGACTAATGTTGTTATCTAGTATATTTCAAACAAGTTCAACAGATGCAGTGGCGTGGACAAGAGGATGTGGAACCCCTTAAAAATGCTAAAGACAAAAGATTGGCTCAAGCTCTAAAGCTCAAGACTCTACATTTTGCTTTTAGTGATCCAAGATCACATTGAGCGCATAGGAAAGCCAGTACCATTAAAAGGGGATGAGGTGTTGCTTAATGGCTTGCTTGCTCAAAGTGCTTAGTGATATGCTCCAAAGCCCTCAACCACTTTCTCATATCCACATTTGTCCCAAACCAAAATCAAACTCGGCCCCACCGAAATTTTCCATCTAGCTCCACCGAGTTCACTTGACATAGCCACTGCCACAAACCCTAATCAATTCGGTCTCACCAATGGGATCTCGGTCTCACCGAGATGGGCTTGCAAACTCTCTGTTACCTACTGCAATAATTTCGGTCCCACCGAGATATGAAATCGGTCCCACCGAGTTTGCTTGACCAACTCTCTGTTCTGCTTATTACCAAAATCGGTCTCACCGAGTTTGTGTAATCAGTCAAACCAAGATTTGGTTTTACGCTAACCCTAGCACATCGGTCCCACTGAGTTGATCATATCGGTCCCACCGAAATACCTAACAGTCACATTTGTCGGATCACGGGTTCCGGCAGACCCTTAAGGTTCGAACACTGGGGTGCGCGCGGAGATCACGCCTTCTACCTCCCCGTCTCACAAAGATCTAAACTATGGAAAGAACTGCACAAGAGACACAAGATTTATACTAGTTCGGGCCACCGTTGTGGTGTAATACCCTACTCTAGTGTATGGTTGGTGGATTGCCATCTGGGGCTGGTGATGATGAACAATACAAGGAAGAACGGCCTCGCGAGGGCATGTTCTTGGCTGGGGCGATGAACTGCTAGGAGAAGTTCAGTCACCCTTCTCTCTCTCTCTCTCACTCTCTCTGCTTGCGAGCCGAGCGAACCAACCCCCTTGCTATGCGAGTGGCTGGTCCTATTTATAGAGGCCCTGGTCCTCTTCCCAAATATTGAGCGGGAAGGGCGCCAACAATGGCGGGCTAATTTGAAGGGGAACAGCAAGTACACTTATCCTGACTAAAGTTGGTCTTCACCTGCGAAAGGCTCTGTGGTGACGCCGTGCTGGGCTCCACGGTGACCTCTATCTCGTAGTCCGCCTGGTCTTGGTCTCGTTGCACCAAAATGGCAACCTTTGCTTGATGCCTCTGTACTCCGCGGCTGCGCTTGCCCCCTTTGCACCAAAGAGGAAAGAAGGACGCTGCGCGCGCTGGCGCCCGCCTGGCGCCCTGAGTCGTCATGGCTTGCGTCATGGGCACCTCGCGAGGTACCCCGCCTTGATTTCTCTGCCTCCTCGCGAGCCAGCCTGAGGAGGTTGCGCCTGAGGATGCGCCGTGTCGTCCGCCCCGCGAGGCTTGGCCCCTCGCGAGGGTCTTGAGTCTTGTGTTGATGAAGATGGGCCATGTCGGGCCTCCTTTTAGCCACGCCACAGGCCGCAGGCAGGCAAGTCTGGGGACCCCCGTTCACAGAACGCCGACAGTAGCCCCCGGGCCCAAGGCACGCATGGACTTGGCCGTGCCGAGAGGCGAATGGGCAAGGGCGAAGCACCGCGGGACCTAACAGCCTGCGGCCTTGGGCGCCGCGTGGCGGTTGATGGGACGTGGGCGGCACTGTTCCCCCCACGCCCCCTTATTCTGTGCCCTGCTAGGCGGACTTGTAGTTGCACACAGCCACTCCCCTTCCTGTTGCTCGAGCGTCCCCTGTTCTTCCTTCCTTCACACGCCGGCTCCCGCCTCCAATCCAATCTCGAATCTTCCCCCTCCTTCCCATCACCATGACTCCGACGAGGACGGAGAGAGGGGAGAAATACACGCCTCCGTCTTGTGCGCCGCCATCGGTGGCCCCCGCCGTCGGCCAGTCGACCGTACTCAATCAAGAGTGCCTGGGCAGGGACAGCTTGGCTCTGGCCACCGTCTTCAATGAGTGCGGGAGGACGACGGCCTGGCCTGCGTCCCACTTCTCCATTGACAGGATAGCAACCGAGGTCCCATGTTTTACCGACGCCTTGTGGGCGGGCCTGGTTCCCCCCTTCTTTGATTTCTTCAATGCCGTGCTCTCCCATTATCAGATCCACATGATGCATCTAAGCCCTGAGTCCATCACCCTCCTTTCGGTCTTCGCCTTCGTTTGCGAAGCCATGGTGGGCATCCCTCCTTCGGTTGCCTTGTTGTGCCGCTTCTTCTCGCTGCGCCTTGTCGACCCTTCCCAATGCTGGGCATGCGCGAGCTTTGCTGCCGAGCCTGAGACCGAGGCCTCTGGGATTGACTTCAAACTCCCCCTGCCCGCGGTTGGGTTGCGCGAGCGGTGGTTATACGTGGACGCAGGGGTGCCCAGCCCCCTGCTATCGGAGCCGACCTCGCCTGCTGTCCCCAATTCGGGTTGGGGCCAGGAGACGCTCAAGAGCCCCCGGCTCGTCTTTGTTTGGAGCCGCTTCACGCTCCTAAGGAAGCTCGGTGTGACAGCGCCTAAGGTGGTGAAGGAGTTTCTGTTATGCCGTGTTGCTCCCCTTCAACGCCACTCTCGCCGGATGTGGGCCTTCTATGGGCTCGAGGATAGCATGAGGATCCAGGAGGAGGACCTGGCTCCCGCGGTGCTGAAGTTGACGCTCTTGACCTTGGCCGGGGACCTCAATCCCGGCAACGTCCGGCAGGGAGGGGCCTTGTTGTATCTCTGCCAGAGCAGGGCCGACTTCGTGAAGCAGATGTCTGTCTTTGATGAGTGGGGACTGCGCCCCGCCGGTCTCCAGGGACCTCGCGAGAATCCAATGGTGGTGACTGCCCTTCCAACCGGCCAAGGCGGCTCCTCCTCAAGTGGCGGAGCAGGGAGGCAGGAGGCGCCGGATGCCGAGGGGGCTCCTGATGAGATGGCAGCGCCGGGTGACGCTCGCGAGGGGACAGCTCCTGAGACCCGTGCCGCTGCGGCTGAAGGTGGCAAGAAGCCGCTCCTAGCGCCCGGGGCTGAGGCCTTGGAGGCCCCAACTACGTCTTCTGGCGAGGTGATGGACGGCACGCGCCAGGCAGGCGCCCCTGACGCGAACCGCTCTGATGCTCCGTCCTCGCGGCAGGTTGATCCTTGCGCTATTCTCTTGGGTCGCTTCCGCGTGGACTTTGAGGCCCTCCGGAGGAAGAGGGAGGCCCTGGGTGATGGCTTCCCTTGTCGCGTGCTGAAGCACATGAAGTACTTTGCCACTGACGAGTAAGACTTCTTCTGATAGAGGCAAAGGTGTCCCGATGTTTCGATGAGATGGTGGCTATCGTTTTCTGTGGGAGTCGACCTTGACGATCCGACTACGAACGTGCGAGACGTCGCGCCTTAGCAATCGCTAAACCAACTTCCGAGGGTTATTGACCACGCCGGAGCACGATCAACCTGACCACGAGGGTCTGTTTCCTGCAAGCAAACGAAGAACAAGCAAGAAACTGAGATTGCAATCAGGATATTGCGAATATAAGATGAAAGCTTTATTGATCAAGATGGGGTTCTGTGACGTCTTGGTCTGGTCGTTGGACACAAACGAAGTACGCGAAGTTGCAGCTATGGCGAACTTTTAATCTAAACAAAACCCAAAGTCTAAACGACGCCCTAAGGGCTGTATATATGGAGGAAGAGGGGGGAATTTCGTGGCCCTTGAGGGTGGGGTCCGAAACCAACCCTAACTCTTGTTTCCCCACATATACGGACTCTAAAAATAGCCTATACTTAAGTATCTCAAAATTACATGGGCCTGGCCCATTAATAAGGTGACGCGGCACCTAGAATAGCCTATGAACGAATATTATGAAGTGGCATCTCGTATATTTCGTCCAAGGCTTCATGCACTCCTTATGGCGGCTTCAAAGTCCTGAAATCATCACTTGTAACTCCGTTCTTGATCCCCTTGCGCATGCCATCAACTCCATGCGTGTTCTTGCTCCAATGTTCATCCTTCTCCAAGCTAGGCCCTTCATTTGTAAGCAAAACAAATGTATCCAATTTAGGCAGCATCATAATCTCATGAACATTAGAATCATTACCAAGAAACGAAAGTACCTGGTAATTTAATTGGCGTGCGCGAGCTCTAGTAATTGGTCCAGTATATGTAACAGTAGGGGCTGTGGGTGTAACAATGGTATTGATGTCCTCATCATCCTCCCCTTCTTGAAATGAAGTCGTCCTCGACGGAAACTCATCTTCCTCATCCAAATAAGGCTTCAAATCTGCAATGTTAAAAGTGGGACTAACCCCAAAATCTGCAGGTAGCTCAAGTTTATATGCATTATCATTTATTTTCTCTAGCACGTTAAAAGGACCATCAGCACGTGGCATTAGCTTTGATTTGCGCAGATTAGGAAATCTATCTTTACGCAAATGTAACCAAACAAGATCTCCAGGTGCAAACACAACATGTTTTCTACCCTTATCTCCAGCAAGTTTATATTTAGCATTCATACGCTCAATGTTTTCCTTAGTTAACTCATGCATTTTTAAAATCAATTCAGAACGTTCTTTAGCATCAAAATTAACCTTCTCCGAAGATGGAAGAGGCAACAAATCAATAGGTGCACGAGGTAGGAAACCATACACAATTTCAAAAGGGCACATCTTAGTAGTAGAATGCAATGAACGATTATAAGCAAATTCAATATGAGGCAAGCATTCTTCCCACATTTTCTTGTTATTCTTCAAAACAGCCCTAAGCATAGTAGACAATGTTCTATTGACTACTTCAGTTTGTCCATCAGTTTGGGGGTGACAAGTAGTACTAAAAAGCAGCTTAGTCCCCAACTTAGCCCATAAACATCTCCAAAAGTGGCTAAGAAATTTAGTATCACGATCTGAAACAATAGTATTTGGCACACCATGCAAGCGAATAATTTCACGAAAGAACAAATCAGCAACATTAACAGCATCATCGCTTTTATGACAAGGTATAAAGTGTGCCATTTTCGAGAAACTATCCACGACAACAAATATGCTATCCCTCCCCTTCTCTGTTCGAGGTAACCCTAAAACAAAATCCATAGATATATCCTCCCAAGGAACACTAGGTACAGGCAAAGGCATATATAAACCATGAGGATTTAGTTGTGACTTAGCTCTTTGACATGTAGTGCAGCGAGCAACAAAACGCTCAACATCCCGTCTCATCTTTGGCCAAAAGAAATGTGTAGCAAGTATATCCTCCGTCTTCTTGACGCCAAAGTGTCCCATTAATCCTCCTCCATGCGCCTCCTGCAACAACAAAAGACGAACGGAGCTAGCTGGAATGCATAGCTTGTTAGCACGAAACACAAAGCCATCGTTGAGAACGAACTTGTTCCAAGTTCTCCCTTCCTTACAATTCTGCAATACATCTTTAAATTCAGCATCATGAACATATTGATCTTTGATGGTCTCCAAACCAAATATTTTAAAATCAAGTTGTGAAAGCATAGTATAACGACGAGACAATGCATCAGCAATAACATTTTCTTTACCCTTCTTGTGTTTAATGACATAAGGGAAAGTCTCAATGAATTCAACCCATTTAGCATGTCTACGGTTCAGTTTTGCTTGACTTTTAATGTGTTTCAAAGATTCATGATCAGAATGTATAACAAATTCCTTGGGCCATAAATAATGTTGCCATGTTTCTAAGGTCCGAACAAGAGCATATAATTCTTTATCATAAGTAGAATAGTTCAGACTAGGCCCACTCAATTTTTCAGAAAAGTATGCAACAGGTTTGCCATCTTGTAATAACACACCTCCTAATCCAATTCCACTAGCATCACATTCAAGCTCAAAAGTCTTATTGAAATTAGGAAGTTGGAGCAAAGGAGCACGTGTCAACTTATCTTTCAATACCGTGAAGGCTTCTTCCTGTGCGGTACCCCAAACAAAAGGCACATCCTTCTTTGTAAGCTCGTTGAGAGGTGCAGTAATGGTGCTGAAATCTCTCACAAAACGCCTATAGAAACCAGCGAGGCCAAGGAAACTCCGCACTTGTGTGACCGTTTTGGGCTGCGGCCAA
The DNA here is from genome assembly GCA_034509565.1 of Triticum monococcum. Taxonomy (NCBI): domain Eukaryota; kingdom Viridiplantae; phylum Streptophyta; class Magnoliopsida; order Poales; family Poaceae; genus Triticum; species Triticum monococcum. The sequence goes on from CM067844.1 coordinate 279,658,071, forward strand.
CTCTCAATAGCTTCAATCTTGGCTTTATCAACTTCAATTCCCTGTGGAGTAACAACATAGCCAAGAAAAGATACTCGGTCGGTGCAAAAGGTGCACTTTCCAAGGTTACCAAACAAACGTGCATCACGTAGAGCAATAAAAACAGCACGTAAATGTTCCAAATGTTCCTCCAAAGATTTGCTATAAATCAATATGTCATCAAAGTAAACTACCACAAATCGTCCAATGAAAGCACGTAAAACTTCGTTCATTAACCTCATGAAAGTACTAGGTGCATTAGTTAACCCAAAAGGCATGACTAACCACTCATATAATCCAAACTTAGTTTTAAATGCTGTTTTCCATTCATCTCCCAATTTCATACGAATTTGATGGTATCCACGACGCAAATCAATTTTGGAGAATATTGTAGAGCCACTCAATTCATCAAGCATATCATCTAGCCTAGGAATAGGATGACGATAACGAATAGTAATGTTATTAATGCCTCTACAATCAACGCACATACGCGACGTACCATCCTTTTTCGGCACTAAAATGATAGGAACAGCACAAGGACTAAGGGATTCGCGTATATAACCTTTGTCGAGTAGTTCTTGTACTTGACGCATAATCTCCTTCGTCTCCTCTGGATTGGTACGGTATGGTGCACGGTTGGGTAATAATGCACCGGGAATTAAATCAATTTGATGTTCAATCCCTCGAATAGGTGGTAATCCCGGTGGCACGTCTTGTGGAAAGACGTCAGCGAACTCCTTAACCTTGCCGCTGTTGTTGAACCATTGGATGTAGTAAGGATGTGGATGTGGTCTTGTGGTGAGAGATAGCTTCTCCACCATCTCCATGCTAGCCAAGTTGTTGCAACTCCCTCCATCTATGATCACGCGAACAGAACGTTCCTTCACAACTCCCTTTGTATGGAACAAATTATGCCTCTGATTTTGCTCAGCTTGTGTAACCTGCACACTCAAAACACGTTGAGCAACTAAACATTCATACCTGTCAGCATCTTCAGGAGCCATGTATTGCGTCTCATGATCAGAATCGTCTCCACCGTGTTCGTCACGTGTAATAAGAGCCAAAGTCTCCTCATCATAGTCACTAGCGGACTCATACCCACCATCCTCACTAACAATCATCACACGTTTAGATGGGCATTCTCTCGCATAATGACCTCCACCCTTGCAACGTCGACAAATAATATCATGTGTTTGCCCTGTGGATGCCATGGATGAAGAAGAGCTCTTTGCAGGCCCAGAAGGTGTGCTCTTGGCAGATAGTGGTGATTGTGTCTGCTTTATTGTATCACGGTTGGAGGTGGCAGCCGACGGAGGCGCTTGTGTAGCAGAACGTGTGGAAGTAGATGATGCACGTGGTGTCCATGATGAAGATCGACCTGCAGAAAAGTTAGTCCGCGCCAATGCCTGTCGATCCTGCACTTCACGTTCAGCTTTACAAGCAAGATGGAATAAACGAGTGATATTAGTATAGTCCTTATACTCTAGAATCGTCTGAATCTCTCTATTTAATCCACCCATAAAACGTGCAAGCATAGCTTCATTCTCCTCAACAATACCACATCTAATCATGCCAGTTTGTAATTCCTGATAATACTCTTCTATAGAATTTTTTCCCTGTCTTAAGCGCTGCAATTTTTGAAGTAATTCACGTTGATAATATGGTGGAACCCAACGAGTACGCATAGCAGTTTTCAAAGCAGCCCAAGTAGCAGGAATGGGATATAATCTACAATGCTCAGACCACCAAACACATGCAAAACTAGTGAATGCACAAACAGCAGCAGGAACACGTCTCTCCTTGGGATATTGTAAACATGTAAATCGTTGTTCGGTTTCTAACTCCCAAGATATATATCAGGAACATATCTACCCTCAAATGGTGGAATATTCAATTTTAGTTTAGGGAGATGGTCATGATCTCGTACCTGAGGGTGAGCCCTACCATTGCCATTATTTGCATGTGGACGACCTGGTTGTTGCTGTGCTGGTGGTGGCACGTAGTTCTGATTCTGATCAACCTCATCCTCGTAATCGCCAGCAAAATCATCCTCCTCCGCATCAGCAGCAGGAGCCACAGAAGTAGCAACAGCAGCACCAACAGTTTGGCCAGGTGCAAGAGGGAGACGGCTCGCTCGGCGGAGGGCTGTTTCACGATGTGTAGGTAGTCGTTGTTGTTGTTGTTGTAGAGGTGCGTTAGGTGCAGCCGGTGGTGGTGGTGGAAGACGCGCGAGCAATTCATTAAACCTGTTATCGAGCTTTGTTTCGAACGTCTTCTCCATGCCATCTATCTTCTCCATGGCCTCTTCAAATCTGTTTAGCACATCTTGCACCTGTCCATTCATCATTTGCTGAAATTTATCATGCAACTCCTGATTCGTCATGTTCTCCCAGTCAGTCTCGTCGGCTTGTGATCCTGCCATGGTTAGCAACAATAGAAACACACAAGAATATGATCCTACAGAATACTAACAAGAGGTGGTGGTGGTGTCACAAATCCGTCAAGCAAATCTCAAATTCTTACGAGTTCTTACCCAGCAGCAGGCGGTGATCGGCAACCGTGGTAGTCAAAACTCTCAAAAGCTTTGGATAGAGCGATTGCCAGGGAGAGTCAAACGCACGATGTAGATGTATGTGGAGCTGGGAAGGCTTATAGTATGGTAGCAAAAAGGGTCAGCAATAATCAATTCAGAGATGCAAAGTTGAATAAACGCTCAACGACGGTACTGTGCTGGTCCTAGGCTAGACCGTGCTAGAGACGCGAGCCTAGAACACTAACAAAATCACGGCGCTGCACGTAAATAAGGGAGAAGCACACTCTCGAACTTTTTTTTCGCTCTTTTTTTTTCTCGCTCTCTCTTTTTTTTTGCGCTCCTCTTTTTTTTTGCGAAAAATCACCATAATGGCGAGTGTCTCAAAACTCTTCCCTCGTCAAACTGGTAGGATGGCACGAAAATTTTTTTGTTCACTTTTTTTTTCAGAAATCAGGGCAGCGACGACGAAAAAGTGCGACAAAAAATCACTATGATGGCACGTGGCTCAAAAGACTCAGAAAAGCCTAAAAATAGGATAGGGAAAAAAAATTTTGCTCGTGAAAATTTTGGCCTAAAAACTGCCCGGGGGTCTCCAGACTCTTTTTTTTCCGAGACCTATGCAGGCAAGGAAACAGGAAACGGAATTTAGATTGGTCTCAAGAACAAACCTAATATGAGAAGAACTCGGATTGGTGGTGTATATATGGTTGTGGTATATGGCAGCGGTGGTGGTATATGGTAGCGGTGGTGGAATATGGATACGGATTGGTGGTGGTATATGGATACGGATTCAGAGCGGTGGCGGATCAGCAATGGAGGTAGATGGGCGATGATGATGGTACGGCGGCGGCGTGACAACTTATGACCAGAACTCGAAACTCTAAAAGACTAGACTCTAAGACCAGCAACTTGACACGACGATGCAACCACAAATTCAACAAAGCAAAAACCCTAAAAAGATTATGCAAAGGCTCAGATTGGTTCAGATATGATGAACTAACCCTAATTTTTTTTTGTGGCTTTTTCGTGGACTGTAGGTATGAAGAACAGACTCGATCTAATCTACGAAAAACTGTAAAATCTCACCGAGCAACCTGGAAATCTGATACCACTTGATAGAGGCAAAGGTGTCCCGATGTTTCGATGAGATGGTGGCTATCGTTTTCTGTGGGAGTCGACCTTGACGATCCGACTATGAACGTGCGAGACGCCGCGCCTTAGCAATCGCTAAACCAACTTCCGAGGGTTATTGACCACGCCGGAGCACGATCAACCTGACCACGAGGGTCTGTTTCCTGCAAGCAAACGAAGAACAAGCAAGAAACTGAGATTGCAATCAGGATATTGCGAATATAAGATGAAAGCTTTATTGATCAAGATGGGGTTCTGTGACGTCTTGGTCTGGTCGTTGGACACAAACGAAGTACGCGAAGTTGCAGCTATGGCGAACTTTTAATCTAAACAAAACCCAAAGTCTAAACGACGCCCTAAGGGCTGTATATATGGAGGAAGAGGGGGGAATTTCGTGGCCCTTGAGGGTGGGGTCCGAAACCAACCCTAACTCTTGTTTCCCCACATATACGGACTCTAAAAATAGCCTATACTTAAGTATCTCGAAATTACATGGGCCTGGCCCATTAATAAGGTGACGCAGCACCTAGAATAGCCTATGAACGAATATTATGAAGTGGCATCTCGTATATTTCGTCCAAGGCTTCATGCACTCCTTATGGCGGCTTCAAAGTCCTGAAATCATCACTTGTAACTCCGTTCTTGATCCCCTTGCGCATGCGATCAACTCCATGTGTGTTCTTGCTCCAATGTTCATCCTTCTCCAAGCTAGGCCCTTCATTTGTAAGCAAAACAAATGTATCCAATTTAGGCAGCATCATAATCTCATGAACATTAGAATCATTACCAAGAAACGAAAGTACCTGGTAATTTAATTGGCGTGCGCGAGCTCTAGTAATTGGTCCAGTATATGTAACAGTAGGGGCTGTGGGTGTAAAAATGGTATTGATGTCCTCATCATCTTCCTCTCTGGCTCTTGATCCTCTTGTCGCTTTCACTGATCCTTGCTCCATAGGCCCCTTCCGGCCGAGCTCGCGGAAGTAGCAGAGGTGTCGCCTCCTTTGGCCTCGCCCCCTCTACCGCCCTCAAATGCTCTGAGCGGCTCTGCCCTCGTGGTGAGGGCGTCTGAAGGGGTGGACCATCCCGAGGCGCACCGCGGCCCTCCACTCCCCGCGATTTTCCTTCATGAGCCCTCTCGGGGAATAGCCAGTCTGCCGTGGACTTCTCGTCTGTTCGCGGATTGCGACTAGTTGAGGCGCCTCCTGCGCCCTTCATCTGGAGACAAGCTGGCCCTAGGCCGGGCTTCTGGTGCGGCGTGCCCGGCCGTCGCGAGGGCGCTAGCCCCCAGCCCAGAGGAGGAACGATGATTCGCGGCCCCCGGCGCTTGCTTGGGGCGGATGATGGTGTGGAAGACGTGCTTGAGCGCGCCCGGGAGCGCCGCGCTCGCCGCCAAGGGTTCCTTCGAAGAGCGACCGACGCGGTGAACTTGCTTGGGGAGGAGCTTGCTGACGAAGACACGCGCCTGGAGGCCGAGGGCCTGCGCCTGGCTGCAGGGAGGCGCGAGTTGGAGGCCGCCATCGCCCTCGCGCGTCGTCAGCGCGATCTTGACGATGAAGAGGCGAAGGCGTCGCTGGAGGCCTCTCGAGTGGCCTGATCCCAGGCCACCGAGGAGGCCCGGAGAGCTGACCGATGGCGAGAGGCGGCGGAGGAGCGGGCTCGCGAGCTCCTGGCCCGGTGCCACTCACTGGAGGAGCAAGTGGATCTGTGCGAGCTGGCCCTTCCGTCGATGCGGGTGGCCTCCGGCAACCCAGCCGAGCTCCAGAGGCGCGAAGAAGCGTTGACGCTGGAAGCCGCTGAACGCACTTGCGAGTACGAGCGGTTGGAGATGAGGGAGCGCTTGGTGATGCAGGCGGAGGACTATGTCACCGCGCGGGAGGCTCGTGTCCTGGAAGAGGTCGGTCGTCGGGTGGCGATGGCGCGCCAAGACCTCGAGCGCGAGTTCGAGAAAAGACTGGAGATGATCCGGGTCGAAGCCGAGGGCAGAACCGCAGCCCTGAGGGCCCAACGGGATGAGGCGACGCGGCGGGTCGACGCCTCCCGTGCCGTCCTTGAGGCAGCACAAAAGGAGTTAGCCACCTCCCAGGCCGAGATGCTCCGTCTTCGTCAGCGGGTGGAGGAGGCTGAAGGCGTCGCGCGCCAGAACGCGGACGAGATATCCCAGCGGCAGGTCCTGGAACATGTGCATGGTCCCATGCTCGCCACGCTCCGGGAGAGAGCCAGCGCGGCCTTGGGAAACATCTGTGAGGCGGCTGTTGGCGAGCCGCACATAGCCAACTATGCCGGCAACCTTCAGTTCTTCACTGCCATTGTGACGCAGCTGGAGATGCGTTCGGCAAGGGCCGATAGGTTGGTGGAAGAGAGGAGCCGTGCGCTGCTCGGGCGCACCTTTTCCCGTGTCTTCAGCCATCTCCTGAACATGGATTCCCGCTTCGATTTTGACGATGTCATCACCCCAGTCCCCCAGGCCATCCGAGGTGACCTGGCGCACTGGGTGGAAGACAACGTGGACGCCCTCGTCAGGGCCTTCGCTTTGGACGAAGGCTCGGGAGGTGCTTCCGGGGATGTATTGGGGGATTGGTCCGACTGAGTGTGTATCGCTCCTGTCTTTTTCACCCTGCATGAATAGAACTCAGGTTTTTGTCCTGATGGCTTGTGAGAGCATTTTTGGGAGGGGAAGCCCCTCATGTAAAACCTGTGTTCAGCATATTAATAGTTGTCATATCGCACGAGTGCCCGCGCCTAGTGGCTGGCTGGTTTACCTTTGTTTCGCGCAAGCCCCGAAGCAGCCTGTGGGAGGGCGTGACACCCTTGGTGTTCTTTAGTTGAATCCGTTGGATACGAGAGTGTCGCTGACGGGGAGTTTCACAAGCGTTGGTCTTCTTCACAGGCTCTGGGCCTTTTCCTGAACGTGTGAGCTTCACAGGCACTCGCCTTGCTTCATAGGCTCTGGGCCTTTTCCTGAGCGCGATGACTTCACAGGCACTCACCTTGCTTCACAGGCTCTGGGCCTTTTCCTCAACGCAGTGACTTCACAGGCACTCGCCTTGCTTCACAGGCTCTGGGCCTTTTCCTAAACGCAGTGACTTCACAGGCACTCGCCTTGCTTCACAGGCTCTGGGCCTTTTCCTAAACGCAGTGACTTCACAGGCACTCATCTTGCTTCACAGGCTCTGGGCCTTTTCCTAAACACAGTGACTTCACAGGCACTCGCCTTGCTTCACAGGCTCTGGGCCTTTTCCTAAACGCAGTGACTTCACAGGCACTCGCCTTGCTTCACAGGCTCTAGGCCTTTTCCTAAACACAGTGACTTCACAGGCACTCGCCTTGCTTCACAGGCTCTGGGCCTTTTCCGAATAGGGCAACCTCTGCAGGCATCCGAAAATCCTCCCGAGAGGGAGCAATCAGCGGCAGTTGGTCTGTGCATGAGCCAGGCCTGATCCGACTCGCGAGGGTCTCGGGAGGGGAGGCAGCTATGGCGAAGCGGTAACCAGAACGTGAGAAATGGCTCGAACGAGAATAAGCACCCCTTCCCCGAACACACGCAAATCTCAAATTCGAATCCAACTTAAATCCAGCGAGGGAAAAGCTACAGCCAAAGGGAAAGGAAATGAAAGCAGACAAAAGGCCGCGTCTGGCATCTAGTCTAGTCTTGGACGTCTTCTCACCAGCGCGGAGCTAAGTGCTGTCCACTGGGCGTGGGAGGGAGCCCTAGGGCTTGAGGCCGGCACCCCTGAGACTCCGGGGCATGTACATCCCCACTCATTATTACGTGAGAGTGTCATGGGGCAGCGAGCTTCACAGGCACTGGGCCTTCTTCACAGGTACTGGCCTTGCTTCATATCGCCAAACGAGGGCCCCGCCTTGCGCCACACTCTAGTGCCATCAGCAACGACCGGAACCCAGGACGCCGCCCGATGGGGTAGAGCGGTCGCCAGCGGTTCCCCCGACGACCACGGGTCCTCCGCCAGGGGTAGGCCCTGAGGCACCTCCCCAGCAGAGGGCCTACCTCCTGAGAACGCCTTGCTCCAAACGCCGCGGTGGTGATGTCGGATCTCGGCCCCTCTCCTACAGCCCCCTGCACCCTCCTCCCGAGGGGTAGGAGACTGTGGGAGCGGGGCAGCTGCTTGCCGTGGCGACCTGCACCTCCTGCGATCCATGGTTAGCGTATACCTGCTCCTGAAGAATTAGCGGTGCCCGATAACCGTCACCTCCAGCGTGGCCAGCGGGACCATTTCGGGGCTCCTGGAAAGGTTCAGCTTCCATTGCCTCGTCTCCCCAGCTTGGGCCGAGGAGCGAGCCTTGTCTGTTCTCGTGAGGGTGTCCTTGGTCCATCATGAGGGGCACGTATTCCTCCGTTGCCGTCATCCCAAGTGCCACGCCATGACGCCCGGCATGCCACGCGGTCCCACCTGCCATGCCCACTGCAGGGTGGCAGCGCGGCCGCCCTCCGGGGCCACGGGTCGCGTCGAGTCCTTCTTCTTCGCGGGCTGGGGGCGGGGGCAGCGCCGCCACCGGTCCGGTGCTGATAGCTTCGCTGGCGTTGGAGTAGCCTTGGAGTCCGCGGGCGCGTGCGGAGCCCCCGCGCGGGTCACCTTGGGCTTGAGATGGGAGCCGGGTGGAGAAGGAGTGAGCCCCCGAGGCGGTGAAGCCCAGGAGCTCCGCCACTCGCTCCAGCAACACATCGCGGCCGCCCTCCAGCAGTCTGCACCGCAGCAGCTCTCGGGCCACCGTGAGCGCGGCCCTTGAATTCGCCTGCTCTCGGCGGGTGTATGGTGTCGTGGTTGCGGCGTGATTGGAGGCCCTTGCCGCTGACCGCGCTTGCCGCGGTGTGATGGTCGCAGTGTTGGGGAATGTAGTAATTTCGAAAATTTTCCTACGCACACGCAAGATCATGGTGATGCATAGCAACGAGGGGGAGAGTGTTGTCTACGTACCAACGCAGACCGACTGCGGAAGCGATCACACAACGTAGAGGAAGTAGTCGTACGTCTTCTTCCCGATCCGACCGATCCAAGCACCGTTACTCTGGCACCTCCGAGTTCTTAGCACACGTTCAGCTCGATGACGTTCCTCGGGCTCCGATACAGCAAAGCGTCGAGGAAGAGTTCCGTCAGCACGACGGCGTGGTGACGATCTTGATGTACTACCGACGCAGGGCTTCGCCTAAGCACTGTAACGGTATGATCGAGGTGGAATTTGGTGGCAGGGGGCACCGCACACGGCTAAGGAACGATCTCAAGGATCAACTTGTGTGTCTTGGGGTGTCCCCTGCGCCCGTATATAAAGGATGGAGGGAGGGAGGCTGGCCGGCCAAAGAGAGGGAGGCGCAGGAGGAGTCCTACTCCTACCGGGAGTAGGACTCCCCCCTCCAATCCTAGTCCAACTAGGAATCCTTTAAAGGGGAGAGAGAGAGAGGTGGCCGGCCCCTCTCCTAGTCCTAATAGGACTAGGGAGAGGGGGGAGGCGCAGCCCTATGTGGGCTGCCCTCTCACCTTTCCACTAAGGCCCATGTTGGCCCATTTGGCTCTCGGGGGGTTCCGGTAACCCTCCCGGTAATCCGGTAAAATCCCGATTTCACCCGGAACACTTTCGATGTCCAAACATAGGCTTCCAATATATCAATCTTTACGTCTCGACCATTTCGAGACTCCTCGTCATGTCCGTGATCTCATCCGGGACTCCGAACAACCTTCGGTACATCAAAATGCATAAACTCATAATAACTGTCATCGTAACGTTAAGCGTGCGGACCCTACGGTTCGAGAACAATGTAGACATGACCGAGACACGTCTCCGGTCAATAACCAATAGCGGGACCTGGATGCCCATATTGGCTCCTACATATTCTACGAAGATCTTTATCGGTCAGACCGCATAACAACATACGTTGTTCCCTTTGTCATCGGTATGTTACTTGCCCGAGATTCGATCGTCGGTATCCAATACCTAGTTCAATCTCGTTACTGGCAAGTCTCTTTACTCGTTCCATAATACATCATCTCACAACTAACATCTTAGTTATAATGCTTGCAAGGCTTATGTGATGTGTATTACCGAGAGGGCCCAGAGATACCTCTCCGACAATCGGAGTGACAAACCCTAATCTCGAAATACGCCAACCCAACATCTACCATTGGAGACACCTGTAGTACTCCTTTATAATCACCCAGTTACGTTGTGACGTTTGATAGTACCCAAAGTGTTCCTCTGATAAACGGGAGTTGCATAATCTCATAGTTATAGGAACATGTATAAGTCATGAAGAAAGCAATAGCAACATACTAAACGATCGGGTGCTAAGCTAATGGAATGGGTCATGTCAATCAGATCATTCAACTAATGATGTGACCTCGTTAATCAAATAACAACTCTTTGTTCATGGTTAGGAAACATAACCATCTTTGATTAACGAGCTAGTCAAGTAGAGGCATACTAGTGACACTCTATTTGTCTATGTATTCACACATGTATTATGTTTCCGGTTAATACAATTCTAGCATGAATAATAAACATTTATCATGATATAAGGAAATAAATAATAACTTTATTATTGCCTCTAGGGCATATTTCCTTCAGTCTCCCACTTGCACTAGAGTCAATAATCTAGTTCACATCGCCATGTGATTTAGCAGCAATAGTTCACATCGCCATGTGATTAACACCCATAGTTCACATCGTCATGTGACCAACACTCAAAGGGTTTACTAGAGTCAGTAATCTAGTTCACATCTCTGTGTGATTAACACCCCAAGAGTACTAAGGTGTGATCATGTTTTGCTTGTGAGATAATTTTAGTCAACGGGTCTGTCATATTCAGATTCGTAAGTATTTTGCAAAATTCTTTGTCTATAATGCTCTGCAAGGAGCTACTCTAGCTAATTGCTCCCACTTTCAATATGTATCCAGATTGAGACTTACAGATTCATCTAGATCAGTGTCAAAAACTTGCATCGACGTAACCCTTTACGACGAACCTTTTTGTCACGTCCATAATCGAGAAACATATCCTTATTTCACTAAGGATAATTCTGACCGCTGTCCAGTGATCTACTCCTAGATCACTATTGTACTCCCTTGCCAAATCAGTGCAGGGTATACAATAGATCTGGTACACAGCATGGCATACTTTATAGAACCTATGAATGAGGCATAGGGAATGACTTTCATTCTCTTTCTATCTTCTGCCGTGGTCGGGCTTTGAGTCTTTACTCAACTTCACACCTTGTAATACAGGCAAGAAACTTTTTCTTTGACTGTTCCGTTTTGAACTACTTCAAAATCTTGTCAAGGTATGTACTTATTGAAAAACTTATCAAGCGTCTTGATCTATCTCTATAGATCTTGAAGCTCAATATGTAAGCAGCTTTACCGAAGTCTTTCTTTGAAAAACTCCTTTCAAACACTCCTTTTATGCTTTACAGAATAATTCTACATTATTTCCAATCAACAATATGTCATTCACATATACTTATCAGAAATGTTGTAGTGCTCCCACTCACTTTCTCGTAAATACAGGCTTCACCGCAAGTCTGTATAAAACTATATGCTTTGATCAACTTATCAAAGCGTATATTCCAACTCCGAGATGCTTGCACCAGTCCACAGATGGATCGCTAGAGCTTGCACATTTTGTTAGCACCTTTCGGATTGACAAAACCTTCTAGTTGCATCGTATACAACTCTTCTTTAGCAAATCCATTAAGGAATGCAGTTTTGTTTATCCATTTGCCAGATTTCATAAAATGCGGCAATTGCTAACATGATTCGGACAGACTTTAAGCATAGATACGAGTGAGAAAATCTCATCGTAGTCAACACCTTGAACTTGTCGAAAACCTTTTGCGACAATTCTAGCTTTGTAGATAGTAACACTACTATCAGCGTCCGTCTTCCTCTTGAAGATCCATTTATTTTCTATGGCTTGCCGATCATCGGGCAAGTCAACCAAAGTCCATACTTTGTTCTCATACATGGATCATATCTCAGATTTCATGGCTTCAAGCCACTTTGCGGAATCTGGGCTCACCATCGCTTCTTCATAGTTCGTAGGATCATCATGATCTAGTAGCATGACTTCCAGAACAGGATTACCGTACCACTCTGGCGCGGATCTTACTCTGGTTGATCTACGAGGTCCAGTAGTGTCTTGTTCTGAAGTTTCATGATCATCATCATTAGCTTCCTCACTAACTGGTGTAGGTGTCACAGAAATATTTTTCTGTGATGTACTACTTTCCAATAAGGGAGCAGGTACAGTTACCTCGTCAAGTTCTACTTTCCTCCCACTCACTTCTTTCGAGAGATACTCCTTCTCCAGAAAGTTTCCGAATTGAGCAACAAAAGTCTTGCCTTCGGATCTGTGATAGAAGGTGTATCCAATAGTTTCCTTTGGATATCCTATGAAGATGCACTTCTCCGATTTGAGTTTTGAGCTTATCAGGATGAAACTTTTTCATATAAGCATCGCAACCCCAAACTTTAAGAAATGACAACTTTGGTTTCTTGCCAAACCATAGTTCATAAGGCGTCGTCTCGAGGGATATAGATGGTGCCCCTTTTTTAACGTGAATGCAGCTGTCTCTAATGCATGACCCCCAAAACAATAGTGGTAAATCGATAAGAGACATCATAGATTGTACTGTATCCAATAAAGTACGGTTATGACGTTCGGACACACCATTATGCTGTGGTGTTCTAGGTGGCGTGAGTAGTGAAACTATTTCACATTATTTTAACTGAAGACCAAACTCGTAACTCAAATATTTTACCTCTGCGATCATATCGTAGAAACTTTTATTTTCTTGTCACGATGATTTTTCACTTCAGTCTGAAAATTCTTTGAACTTTTCAAATGTTTCAGACTTATGTTTCATCAAGTAGATATACTCATATCTGCTCAAATCCTCTGTGAAGATCAGAAAATAATGATACTTGTCGTGAGCCTCAATATTCATCAGACCACATACATCAGTATGTATGATTTCAAACAAATCTATTGCTCGCTCCATTGTTCCGAAGAACGGCGTTTTAGTCATCTTGCCCAAAAGGCATGGTTCGCAAGCATCAAGTGATTCCGAAAGCCCATCAGCATGGAGTTTCTTCATGCGCTTTACACCAATATGACCTAAACGGCAGTGCTACAAATAAGTTGCACTATCATTATTAACTTTGCATCTTTTGGTTTCAATATTATGAATATGTGTATTATTTAAGATCAAGATCCAATGAACTATTTTCATTGGGTGTGTAACCATATAAGGTTTTATTCATGTAAACAGAACAACAATTTATTCTTTTACTTAAATGAATAACCGTATTACAATAAACATGATCAAATCATATTCATGCTCAACGCAAACACCAAATAACACTTATTTAGGTTCAACACTAATCCCGAAAGTATAGGGAGTGTGCGATGATGATCATATCAATCTTGGAACTACTTCCAACAAACATCGTCACTTCACCCTTAACTAGTCTCTGTTTATTCTGCAACTCCCGTTTCGAGTTACTAAACTTAGCAACTGAACTAGTATCAAATACTAAGGGTTTGCTATAAACACTAGTAAAGTACACATCAATAATATGTATATCAAATATACTTATGTTCACTTTGCCATCCTTCTTATCCGCCAATCACTTGGGGCAGTTCCGCTTCCAGTGACCAGTCCCTTTGCAGTAGAAGCACTTAGTCTCAGGCTTAGAATCAGACTTGGACTTCTTCACTTGAGCAGCAACTTGCTTGCCGTTCTTCTTGAAGTTCCCCTTCTTCCCTTTGCCCTTTTCTTGAAACTAGTGATCTTGTCAACCATCAACACTTGATGTTTTCTTGATTTCTACCTTCGTTGATTTCAGCATCACGAAGAGCTTGGGAGTTGTTTCCGTTATCCCTTGCATATTATAGTTCATCACGAAGTTCTACTAACTTGGTGATGGTGACTAGAGAATTCTGTCAATCACTATCTTATCTGGAAGATTAGCTCCCACTTGATTCAAGCGATTGTAGTACCCAGACAATCTGAGCACATGCTCACTAGTTGAGCGATTCTCCTCCATCTTTAGCTATAGAACTTGTTGGAGACTTCATATCTCTCAACTCGGGTATTTGCTTGAAATATTAACTTCAACTCCTGGAACATCTCATATGGTCCATGACGTTCAAAACGTCTTTGAAGTCCCGATTCTAAGCCATTAAGCATGGTGCACTAAACTGTCAAGTAGTCATCATATTGATCTAGCCAAACGTTCATAACGTCTGCATCTGCTCCTGCAATAGGTCTGTCACCTAGCGGTGCATCAAGGACATAATTCTTCTGTGCAGCAATGAGGATAAACCTCAGATCACGGATCCAATCCACATCATTGCTACTAACATCTTTCAACACAATTTTCTCTAGGAACATATCAAAATAAACACAGGGAAGCAACAAGGCGAGCTATTGATCTACAACATAATTGGCAAAATACTACCAGGACTAAGTTCATGATAAATTTAAGTTCAATTAATCAGATTACTTAAGAACTCCCACTTAGATAGATATCCCTCTAATCCTCTAAGTGATCACGTGATCCAAATCAACTAAACCATAACCGATCATCACGTGAGATGGAGTAGTTTTCAATGGTGAACATCGTCATGTTGATCATATCTACTATATGATTCACGCTCGACCTTTCGGTCTCTGTGTTCCGAGGCCATATCTGCATATGCTAGGCTCGTCAAGTTTAACCTGAGTATTCTGCGTGTGCAACTGTTTTGCACCCGTTGTATTTGAACGTAGAGCCTATCACACCCGATCATCACGTGGTGTCTCAGCACGAAGAACTTTTGCAACGGTGCATACTCAGGGAGAACACTTCTTGATAATTTAGTGAGAGATCATCTTATAATGCTGCCGTCAATCAAAGCAAGATAAGATGCATAAAAGGATAAACATCACATGCAATCAATATAAGTGATATGATATGGCCATCATCATCTTGTGCTTGCGATCTCCATCTCCGAAGCACCGTCATGATCACCATCGTCACCGGCGCGACACCTTGATCTCCATCGTAGCATCGTTGTCGTCTCGCCAATCTTATGCTTCCACGACTATCACTACCGCTTAGTAATAAAGTAAAGCATTACATCGTGATTGCATTGCATACAATAAAGCGACAACCATATGGCTCCTGCCAGTTGCCGATAACTCGGTTACAAAACATGATCATCTCATACAATAAAATCAGCATCATGCCTTGACCATATCACATCACAACATGCCCTGCAAAAACAAGTTAGACGTCCTCTACTTTGTTGTTGCAAGTTTTACGTGGCTGCTACGAGCTTAAGTAAGAACTCATCTCACCTACGCATCAAAACCACAACGATAGTTCGTCAAATAGACTCCGTTTTAACCTTCTCAAGGACCGGGCGTAGTCACACTTGGTTCAACTAAAGTTGGAGAGATAGTCTTCCGCAAGCCATCTATGTGCAAAGCACGTCGAGGGAACCGGTCTCGCGTAAGAGTACGCGTAAGGTTGGTCCAGATCGTCTCGTCCAACAATACCGCCGAACCAAAGTATGACATGCTGGTAGGCAGTATGACTTGTATCGCCCACAACTCACTTGTGTTCTACTCGTGCAAATAACATCAAACCATAAAACCTAGGCTCGGATGCCACTGTTGGGGAACGTAGTAATTTCGAAAATTTTCCAACGCACACGCAAGATCATGGTGATGCATAGCAACGAGGGGGAGAGTGTTGTCTACGTACCAACGCAGACCGACTGCAGAAGCGATCACACAACGTAGAGGAAGTAGTCGTACGTCTTCTTCCCGATCCGACCGATCCAAGCACCGTTACTCCGGCACCTCCGAGTTCTTAGCACACGTTCAGCTCGATGACGTTCCTCGGGCTCCGATCCAGCAAAGCGTCGAGGAAGAGTTCCGTCAGCACGACGGCGTGGTGACGATCTTGATGTACTACCGACGCAGGGCTTCGCCTAAGCACTGTAACGGTATGATCGAGGTGGAATTTGGTGGCAGGGGGCACCGCACACGACTAAGGAACGATCTCAAGGATCAACTTGTGTGTCTTGGGGTGTCCCCTGCCCCCGTATATAAAGGATGGAGGGAGGGAGGCTGGCCGGCCAAAGAGAGGGAGGCGCAGGAGGAGTCCTACTCCTACCGGGTGTAGGACTCCCCCCTCCAATCCTAGTCCAACTAGGAATCCTTTAAAGGGGAGAGAGAGAGAGGTGGCCGGCCCCTCTCCTAGTCCTAATAGGACTAGGGAGAGGGGGGGAGGCGCAGCCCTATGTGGGCTGCCCTCTCACCTTTCCACTAAGGCCCATGTTGGCCCATTTGGCTCTCGGGGGGTTCCGGTAACCCTCCCGGTATTCCGGTAAAATCCCGATTTCACCCGGAACACTTCCGATGTCCAAACATAGGCTTCCAATATATCAATCTTTACGTCTCGACCATTTCGAGACTCCTCGTCATGTCCGTGATCTAATCCGGGACTCCGAACAACCTTCGGTACATCAAAATGCATAAACTCATAATAACTGTCATCGTAACGTTAAGCGTGCGGACCCTACGGTTCGAGAACAATGTAGACATGACCGAGACACGTCTCCGGTCAATAACCAATAGCGGGACCTGGATGCCCATATTGGCTCCTACATATTCTACGAAGATCTTTATCGGTCAGACCGCATAACAACATACGTTGTTCCCTTTGTCATCGGTATGTTACTTGCTCGAGATTCGATCGTCGGTATCCAATACCTAGTTCAATCTCATTACTGGCAAGTCTCTTTACTCGTTCCGTAATACATCATCTCACAACTAACATCTTAGTTATAATGCTTGCAAGGCTTATGTGATGTGTATTACCGAGAGGGCCCAGAGATACCTCTCCGACAATCGGAGTGACAAACCCTAATCTCGAAATACGCCAACCCAACATCTACCATTGGAGACACCTGTAGTACTCCTTTATAATCACCCAGTTACGTTGTGACGTTTGATAGTACCCAAAGTGTTCCTCTGATAAACGGGAGTTGCATAATCTCATAGTTATAGGAACATGTATAAGTCATGAAGAAAGCAATAGCAACATACTAAACGATCGGGTGCTAAGCTAATGGAATGGGTCATGTCAATCAGATCATTCAACTAACGATGTGACCTCGTTAATCAAATAACAACTCTTTGTTCATGGTTAGGAAACATAACCATCTTTGATTAACGAGCTAGTCAAGTAGAGGCATCCTAGTGACACTCTGTTTGTCTATGTATTCACACATGTATTATGTTTCCGGTTAATACAATTCTAGCATGAATAATAAACATTTATCATGATAGGAAATAAATAATAACTTTATTATTGCCTCTAGGGCATATTTCCTTCACGCAGAGGCCTGTCCGCGTCGCCCATGGCCCACAGCGCCCTGCGGACCACGAGCTGCCTGGGGCGCGGGGTCTCCCGAGGCGGGCGGCTCCGCGCAGGTGGGCCACGCCGCCCATGGACCTTGGTTGCCCGCCTGGTCGCCGGACATGCTGATGACGATGTGACGGGAGGCAGAGCGGTAGGGAGGCAAATTCCGGCGCACCCCTACCTAGCGCGCCAAATGTCGGATCATGGGTTCCAGCAGACCCTTAAGGTTCGAACACTGGGGTGGGCGCGGAGATCACGCCTTCTACCTCCCCGTCTCACAAAGATCTAAACTACGGAAAGAACTGCACAAGAGACACAAGATTTATATTGGTTCGGGCCACCGTTGTGGTGTAATACCCTACTCCAGTGTGTGGTTGGTGGATTGCCTTCTAGGGCTGGTGATGATGAACAATACAAGGAAGAACGGCCTCGCGAGGGCCTGTTTTTGGCTGGGGCGATGAACTGCTAGGAGGAGTTCAGTCACCCTTCTCTCTCTCTCTCACTCACTCTCTCTGCTTGCGAGCCGAGCGAACCAACCCCCCTTGCTATGCGAGTGGCTGGTCCTATTTATAGAGGCCCTGGTCCTCTTCCCAAATATTAAGCGGGAAGGGCGCCAACAATGGCGGGCTAATTTGAAGGGGAACAGCAAGTACACTTATCCTGACTAAAGTTGGTCTTCGCCTGCGAAAGGCTCTGCGGTGACGCCGTGCTGGGATCCATGGTGACCTCCGTGTCGAAGTCCGCCTGGTCTTGGTCTCGTTGCACCAAAATGGCAACCTTTTCCTGATGGCTTGGTACTCCGCGGTTGTGCTTGCCCCCTTTGCACCAAAGAGGAAAGAAGGACGCTGCGCGCGCTGGCGCCCGCCTGGCGCCCTGAGTCGTCATGGCTTGCGTCATGGGCACCTCGCGAGGTACCCCGCCTTGATTTCTCCGCCTCCTCGCGAGCCAGCCTGAGGAGGTTGCGCCTGAGGATGCGCCGTGTCGTCCGCCCCACGAGGCTTGGCCCCTCGCGAGGGTCTTGAGTCTTGTGTTGATGAAGATGGGCCATGCCGGGCCTCCTTTTAGCCACGCCGCAGGCCGCAGGCAGGCAAGTCTGGGGACCCCCGTTCCCAGAACACCGACAACATTATGAACCAAATCGGTCCGACCGAGTTTTCTGATTCGGTGCCACCGAGTTTGGTGATTTATGTGTAATGGTTAGATTTTGTGTGGAGGCTATAAATACCCCTCCACCCGCTCTTCATTTGAGAGGAGAGCCATCAGAACATGCCTACACTTCTAGCATACATTTTCTGAGAAAGAACCACCTACTCATGTGTTGAGGTCAAGATAATCCACTCCAACCACATAAATCTTGATCTCTAGCCTTCTCCAACTTGTTTTCCACTCAAATCATCTTTCCAAAAAATCAAAATCTGTGTGTGAGAGAGAGAGAGAGAGATTAGTGTTGGGGAGACTATCATTTGAAGTACAAGAGCAAGGAGATCATCATCAGCACACCATCTATTACCTTTTGGAGAGTGGTGTCTCCTAGATTGGTTCGGTGTCACTAGGGAGCCTCCGTGAAGATTGTGGAGTTGAACCAAGCAGTTGTATGGGCAAGGAGATCGCCTACTTCGTGAAGATCTACCCTAGTGAGGCAAGTCCTTCGTGGGCGATGGCCATGGTGGGATAGACAAGGTTGCTTCTTCGTGGATCCTTCATGGGTGGAGCCCTCCATGGACTCGTGCAACTTTTACCCTTCGTGGGTTGAAGTCTCCATCAACGTGGATATACGATAGCACCACCTATCGGAACCATGCCAAAAATCTCCGTGTCTCCAATTGCGTTTGCACACTCCAATCCCATCCCTTTACATTCTTGCAAATTGCATGCTTTACTTTCGGCTGCTCATATACTCTTGTCATGCTTGCTTGATATGTATTGTGAATGTTTAAACTTGTGCTAAAACTCTACCTTAACTTGAAGACAATAAAAAATGCAACTTTTTATTGTTAAGAGTCTATTCACCCCCCCCTCTAGACACGTCTTCTCGATCCTTTTACCGGGTAACACCGGGCAGATTAGTTGGTCTTTCCCCATGTGTGTTGAAAAGATTCCTTGCCACCAACTCCAAAGGTAGACGGCTCTGGTATGTCCTTCAAAGAACAACATTTGATGCATTTTGACCCAAGCTTAACCGGAAAGCTTCTGCTTGAATCCGTTGTGACTCAGCCTCTAACGCGGCTCGCTCTGTTGCCATCCTAGCATTCTCAGCGTTGAGCTCCTCCTTAGCCTGAGCTACCTCATCCCGCAGTTTCACACCTTCCACATTATGTTGTGGTTGTGTCGTCGGGGTTACTTCTGCAGCTAACAGAGTCGCCAAAGTATCCAAGAGCTCAGATAAGACCTAAGCCGGCGGGCGCATAGGGCCGCTTGCTCCGGCTGTCGTTGTAGCCGTTGAACTAGAGGTCATAGCCGCACCAGACGATGGATTCAACATTTTTTGCTTACCGGCCATGAAGGTAGCAACCTTGCTCTGCGGCTGGGGGTCCGAAATATTGTCGCCATCGAAACAGCTCCCAAGCGCGCCATCTTGTAATTGGTAGATCGATTCGGTTTCGCCGGTTGAGGACTCGTCACCTGAGTAGATAGCTGTCTCTCCACCTGACATTGAACCTTCCTCGAGATCCGCCCCGTGAACAACACCAACAAAAACACTCTTCCGGCCATAATGCACCTTGGCAGGTTCCGCACGCCGAGCCATATTAATGGTGTCGGCGCAGGCGCCCCGGCTCAGGCCCTGACTCGCCAATCTTGTCGATGAAGACGTGGATCCCGCCGATGAGAACTCGGTACCCGTATTGGAGTGAATCGGCCTCGGGACCCCAGCCAGCGTTGTTGATGTAGAGCTTGCTGAGGGAGTCCTGAATTAGGGGGTGTCCGGATGGCCGGATTATACCTTCAGCCGGACTCCTGCGCTATGAAGATACAAGATTGAAGACTTCGTCCCGTGTCTGGAAGGGACTTTCCTTGACATGGAAGACAAGCTTGGCAATACTGATATGTAGATCTCCTACCATTGTAACCGACTTTGTGTAACCCTAACCCTCTCCGGTGTCTATATAAACCGGAGGGTTTTAGTCCGTAGGACAACATACAGAACAACAATAATACCATAGGCTAGCTTCTAGGGTTTAGCCTCTCTGATCTCGTGGTAGATCTACTCTTGTACTTCCCATATCATCAATATTAATCAAGCAGGACGTAGGGTTTTACCTCCATCAAGAGGGCCCGAACTTGGGTAAAACTTCATGTCCCTTGCCTCCTGTTACCATCTGAGATCCGCCGGTTTGACACTGACATTGGTGCTTTCATTGAGAGCTCCTCTGTGTCGTCACTGTTAGGCTTGATGGCTCCTACGATCATCAATAGCGATGTAGTCCAGGGTGAGACCTTCCTCCCCGGACTGATCTTCGTCTTCGACGGCTTCGCACTGCGGGCCAATTCACTTGGCCATCTGGAGCAGATCGAAAGCTATGCCCCCGGCCGTCAGGTCATATTTGGAAGTTTAAACTACACGGCTGACATCCACGGGGACTTGATCCTCGACGGATTCGAGCCACTGCCAAGCGTGCCGCACTGTAACGACGAGCATGATCTAGCTCTGCCGCCGAACAGTGCCCTGGAGGCTGCACCCGCATCGGCTTCGACCCTTAATTCGGAGCCAACTGCGCCGATCAAGGATGGGTGGTTGGACGCCGCCTCGGGGGCTGCGATCCCAACGGCGATCGAGCCGAACACCAGCCCCGCACTCCGCGAGACTCGTGACTCCAAGGAGCCGGACTCCTCTCCGGACTCCGAGCCCTCCGCGCCCCTGTCGATCGAATCCGATTGGGCGCCAATCATGGAGTTTACTGCCACGGACATCTTTCAGCACTCGCCTTTCGGCGATATTCTCAAGACACTAAAGTCTCTCTCTTTATCAGGAGAGCCCTGGCCGGACTACGGTCAGCAAGGTTGGGATACGGAAGATGAAGAAATTCAAAGACCACCCACCACCCACTTTGTAGCCACTGTCGACGATTTAACCGACATGCTTGATTTTGACTCCGAAGACATCGACGGTATGGACGCCGATGCAGGAGACGATGAAGAACCGGCGCCTATTGGGCCTTGGAAAGCCACCTCATCATATGCCATATACATGGTGGACACCCCAAAAGAAGGCGATGGCGATGGAACAACGGAGGATGACCCCTCCAAGAAACAGCCTAAGCGCCGGCGTCAGCGGCACCGCTCAAAATCCCGCCAAAGCAAATACGGTGATTCCAGCACGGGAGATAATAATACTCCAGAGAGTGCCGAAGAAAACCCCCTCCAGCAAGATTCAACATAGGAGGATGGAGAAGCCAGCCCTCATGAGAGAGCGACAGACAGAGAAGTCGAGGACAATAATTATACGCCTCCCTCCAAAGAGCGTTTTCAACGCAGGCTTATGGCCACGGCAAGAAGCCTCAAGAAAAAACAGCAACAGCTTAAAGCTGATCAAGATTTGCTAGTCGACAGATGGACTGAAGTCCTTGAGGCCGAAGAGCATAAACTCGAACGCCCCTCCAAGAGCTACCCAAAGCGCAGGTTGCTACCCAAAGAGGAGGAAGCACTTAAACCTACATCACCAGCACTTGATACGGCCGACCGGCCACCTCGTGGTCGCAACAGAGAGGCCTCTCGGCCCTCCACTCAAGCCGCACCCCGTACCAAGGCACGGGAAAATGCGCCAGACCTGCGAGATATGTTGGAGGACAAGGCAAGGCAAACAAGATCGATCTATGGATCGCGTGGGCGCCCCACGACCCGAGATGGTAACCGTCACGCCGAACACAAATCCGGTAGGGCCGAACACAGTAGACAAAGCTCATTGGAGGTACGTCGTGATATAGCCCAGTATAGAGGCGCCGCACACTCACTATGCTTCACAAACGAAGTAATGGATCATCAAATCCCCAAGCGTTTCAAACCCGTAAACATCGAATCATATGATGGCACAACAGATCCTGCGGTATGGATCGAGGATTATCTCCTTCATATCCACATGGCCCGCGGCGATGGTCTCCACGCCATCAAATACCTCCCACTCAAGCTTAAAGGACCAGCTCGGCATTGGTTTAACAACTTGCCAGCAGGATCAATCTGTTGTTGGGAGGACCTGGAAGCCGCATTTCTCGACAATTTCCAAGGCACTTATGTGCGACCACCAGACGCCGATGACCTAAGCCGCGTAATTCAACAGCCAGAGGAATCGGCCAGGCAATTCGGGACACGGTTCCTAACAAAGAAAAATCAAATAGTCGACTGTCCGGACGCACAGGCCCTAGCAGCCTTCAAGCACAATATCCGCGATGAGTGGTTTGCCCGGCACCTTGGATAGGAAAAGCCGAAATCTATGGCAGCACTCACGACACTCATGACCCGCTTTTGCACGGGAGAAGATAGCTGGCTTGCTCGTAGCAACAATATAACCAAGAACCCTCGTAATTCGGATACCAAGGACAATAGTGGCAGGTCGCGTCGCAACAACAGAAGCGCCGCATTAACGGCGACAATGCTGAGGATACGGCAGTTAATGCCAGATTCAGAGGCTATAAATCCGGTCAGCGGAAAAAGCCATTCAAAAGAAATCCTAGGGGCCCGACCAGTTTGGACCGAATACTCGACCGCTTGTGCCAGATACATGGCACCCCCGAAAAGCCGGCCAATCACACCAATAGGGATTGTTGGGTGTTCAAGCAGGCAGGCAAGTTAAATACCGAAAATACCGACAAGGGGCTGCATAGCGATGATGACGAAGAGCCCCGGCCGCCGAACAACAGTGTACAGAAGGGTTTTCCCCAACAAGTGTGGACGGTGAACATGATATACGCAACCCACATCCCCAAGAGGGAGCGGAAGCGCGCGTTAAGGGACGTATATGCGGTAGAGCCAGTCGCCCCAAAGTTCAACCCATGGTCCTCCTGCCTGATCACCTTTGATCGAAGGGACCATCCCACTAGCACCTGTCATGGTGGATTCGCCGCATTGGTTCTAGACCCAATTATTGACGGATTTCATCTCACTAGAGTGCTTATGGGCATAGATCCCTCGAGGATTGAGCCCACCAAAACGACCTTTAAAGGCGTAATACTAGGTGTAGAGGCCAACTATACAGGCCCAGTCACACTTGAAGTGGTCTTCGGATCTCCGGATAATTTCCGAAGCGAGGAGTTAATATTCGACATAGTCCCATTCCGTAGTGGTTATCACGCACTGCTCGGGCGAACCACATTCGCCAAGTTCAATGCGGTACCACACTACGAGTACCTTAAGCTCAAGATGCCAGGCCCTCGAGGAGTAATTACGGTCAATGGAAACACCGAACGCTCTCTCCGAACGGAGGATCACACAGCGGCCCTTATTGCGGAAGTACAAAGCAACCTCTCCAGGCCGTTCTCCAGTTCGGCCATTAAACATCCGGACACCATCAAGCGTGCCTGGAGTAACCTACAACAAGACCGCCTGGCACGTTCCGAGCAGGCGTAGCAATGCGGCCCCAACCCCAGCCCTCGCAAAAATGCGACACCAGTACTTCGCGTACATAACTATGCTCTAGAAATACCATGGGTACAGGGGGAGGGGCACCATCACGGCACGCCCGAAACACGGCTTAAACCGCACTAGGGGCTGCCGATTTTTTAATTTTCTCTTACTTTCAGGACTCCATTCTTCGGAAGGCCTGTTCGGCAGTTCAATTGCCGCACAAACGATGCAAGAACAAGGGAAGCAGACAAGCCATGCCGCATTACGGAACTCCCAGGTGGTCTCTATCACGAGCAGTATACCTGTTTCGCATACCATTCCGCAGCCTGCCCCTGGAACGGACATGTTAAATAGTCCAACCTTTTGCTTATCGCGTTATTTGTATCGTTCTGCTTTGATCGCAGCCCTTTTTAATAAACAATGCATAGCTTTTGTCTATTTTTGCGTTACTCTTTTTTTACAAATATATGTTCCTTAACGACATGTTGTACCCGTACACTTTGGTACGGCCAAAATACGCCAGGGGCTTTAGTACCCCTCAATATGGTGTGAGAAGTCCAAACACTTTAACAAGTACGGCACCCCGAACTTATAGCATTATATGCATCGGCTCCGAATCATGTCTTGGGTCAATAGTTGGGTTTGCCCGGCTCCTATGTTTTGGTGCCTTACGTTCGGCTATATCGGCTAAGGTAGCACTAGGAGAACTACTGCGATTGTGCCCCGGTTGAGCTGGGTCGAGCACCTCAGTAGTGAAAGCTAAAACTGACTGTCATGATGAAGCGAGAGCCGGTTGCTGTTCGAGAGGTTTTTCGAGTCCCTAAAGACTTATGCCGCTCAGAGCGAGGAGTCGACTCTGTCCGGCCAAGGCGTGGATAGCGCCCCGAACTCGGTCTTCCGAATACCAGGGGCTTCGCCGAAATTTAAAATTATAGAATTATATGGCTAAGTGAGAGTGTTCACGCATTATAGTCCGATTGCCTTGTTTGTTGTGCTGAGCGCCTCCCTGGAAGGACCCAAACATGGGAAAAAGAGCGCTCTGGTTTATCCCCGAACACCCCAGCACTAGCGGCACGGGGGCAGAAGCCGGCGACTCGCCATCTCTCAGAATTGATAAACAGCCGCACAGAAGGTAATATTTTAAATTCCAATAGCATTGCTTAGCGCATATGAACAAGTTCTCAGCGCACAGGACAAAACGAGTGAGTTTTACTAAAAAATTACATCCCTGGAACATTCATCCGCCACAAGGCGGGCACCCTTCAGAACATCCGTATAATAATTCTCGGGCTTGCGATGCTCTTTCCCCGGCGGTGGCCCGTCCTTCACAAGCTTCTCAGCATCCAGCTTGCCCCAATGCACCTTAGCACGGGCAAGGGCCCTACGGGCACCTTCAATGCAGACGGAGCGCTTGATGACTTCAAGCCTTGGACAGGCCCCCACCTGCCACCGCACCAGCCCGAAATAGCTCCCAGGTAGAGCCTCTCCAGGCCACAGCCGAACTATGAGGCCCTTCATGGCCTGATCGGCCGCCTTGTGGAGCTCGACCAGTTGCTTCAGCTGGTCGCTCAGGGGCACGGGGTGTCCGGCCTCAGCATACTGAGACCAGAACACCTTCTCTGTCGAGCTGCCCTACTCGGCTCGACAGAATGCGGCGGCATCGGGCACGCTACGGGGAAGATCTGCGAATGCTCCTGGAAAGCTCCGGATTCAGGTAAGTAACAAGTAACTCACGTTTAAGTGTTTTCTTTGCATAAAGAATGCCTTACCCGCCGCTATCTTTTTCACCACATCCAATCCTGGAGGGTCTTCTGGGATTCGGCCTTGGCAGGCTTGGCATTTTCAATAGCCATCACGAGCTCGGACGCTCGCGTCTTTGAGTCAAGCTCCAGACTCTCATGTTTTTTCATGAGAGCCTGGAGCTCTTGCTGCACCTTGCCAACCTGTGCCTCATACTTCTCCCGCTCGGTGCGCTCCGTGGCCGCCCTCTTCTCGGCCTCGACCAGCGCTTGCTTAAGGGTCGCCACCTCCGACGTGGCCCCTACAATAGCCACGATAATCCTGTCATTTTTTGCAATTGCACCTTTTTTATATATATTTAAACAAGGTATTTCTTACCTTCCTTGTCCTCAAGCTGCTTCTTGGCACGCCCGAGCTCTTGCTCGGACTGCTCGAGGTTCTGCTTTAGCGTGTCCACTTCCGCAGTCAGTGAGGCGGACGCCAGCAGAGAAGCCTGCATACGCATATTGAATCCTTTTTGATAGACTCCTGCGAATTTTATTTGATCCTCTCTTCGACTTTTCTTCCTGAATGCCAAACAGAGCATCAAGGGCTACTGTCTATGCGGTAATATTATTTACACATTCTTTACTTACCTCAAAGCCTATTAAAAGGCTAGTACAAGCTTCAGCCAGTCCGCTCTTGGCAGACTGAACCTTCTGGACCATCGCACTCATAATGGTGCGGTGCTCCTCGTCGATGGAGGCGCCTTTGAGTACCTCCAACAGATTGTCCGGCGCGTCCGGTTGGACGGGGGTCACCGGGACGGTGGGCTTGCTCCTCGTGGAAGGAGGTCGCCCGCCGGACTCTGGAACCTTTGAAGGTTCCGGAGCGGTGTCCGGCCTAGAGCCGGACTTGGAGCCCTGGGGGGTTTTATCCCCCTTACTCCTAGAGTCCGGGAGGTCGCCTTGCGGCGCCTCCAGGACCACCTCCTCCTGGCTTGGAACCTGTTGGGACAACACTTCAGCGTCATCCGTAAGGCAGGGGGAGGAAGCCGTCGGAAGCGAATTCACATCTGACGAGTCCAGTGAACAGCTCGACGACGCGTCGAGCCGGTCTTTGGGTGGGCTGCATAAACATATTCGACATAAGGGAAAGTTGTGCAGTAAAGGAATACTATGAATTACTCTGGTATCCAGATACTTACGATTTCGCCAGGGGCTTGGCCCTGAGCGGACACTCCTCTCCGTCGCCGTCGGCGTCGGTGGAGTAGTCCGGAGGAACTGTTTTCCCCTTCTTGGACCCTTCGGCCTCCCCAGTGAGGGCGGCCTTCCTTTTCTTCTCTCCCCCCGCTGGAGGGGGAGAGGTCTCTTCTTCCTCCTCCTCGTCTTCACGGGAGGAATGCGCCTTGGAGCCGTCGGATGATGAACCCGACACCTCCCGGCGCCGGGCACTTTTTCGAGTCCCCGTGGCCTCCTTCATGGCCTTCTTCTCCGGCAGCACATAGGGCGCCGGAACCAGCAACTTTGCCAAGCGGGCATCGGCTGGGTCTTCGGGCAAAGGAGCTGAACAGTCGATCTGTCCGGACTTCGCCTGCCAAACCTGTCAAAGGTAAGGGAGCTTAGATCCCGCATAGAGTAAAACTATGAAAAACTAGTACCCTGTAAAAGGCACAAACAACTTACAGCGCTGGCGTGACACTGCGCGCTGAATCCGCGATCCTCGGTAGCGGATGCGGGAGCCTCGGCGCCCTTGAAAAGCACCTTCCAGACATCTTCGTACGTTGTGTTGAAGAGCCTTCTCAGAGTTCGGTGCTGCGCCGGGTTGAACTCCCACAGATTGAAGGCCCGTTGTTGACACGGGAGCATCCGGCGGATGAGCATGACCTGGACTACGTTGACAAGCTTGAGCTGCTTGTCCACCAGGGTTTGGATGCATGTTTGAAGTCCAGTCACCTCTCCTTTGCTGCCCCACGATAGGCCCGTCTCTTTCCAGGACATGAGCCACGTTGGGGGTCTGGACCGGAACTCGGGGGCTGCGACCCACTCAGGGTCACGTGGCTCGGTGATGTAAAACCACCCCGATTGCCACCCCTTCAGGGTCTCCACAAAGTAGCCCTCGAGCCATAAGACGTTGGGCATCTTGCCCACCATGGCGCCTCCGCACTCCGCCTGGTTGCCGCGCACCACCTTTGGCTTGACATTGAAAGTCTTGAGCCATAGGCAGAAATGGGGGCGGATGCAGAAGAAAGCCTCGCACACGACGATAAACGCCGAGATGTTGAGGATGAAATTCGGGGCCAGATCATGGAAATCCAGGCCATAGTAGAACATGAGTCCCCGGACGAATGGGTGGATAGGAAAGCCCAGTCCGCGGAGGAAGTGGGGAAGGAACACTACCCTCTCATGGGGCCTTGGGGTGGGGAGGAGCTGCCCCTCTTTGGGAAGCCGGTACGCGATGTCGTTATACAAGTATCCGGCCTTCCTCAGTTTTTTGATGTGTCCCTCCATGACGGAGGAGACCATCCACTTGCCTCCCACTCCAGACATGGCTGGAGGAGGTCGAGGTGGGGAGTGCGGACTTGGGCGCTGGAGCTCGAGTGCGCGAAAATGGATAGGCAAAGGAGGAAGAAGGCATAGGTGAAAAGGTGGATCCTTATCCCCTTATATGGGTGGACGCAACTACGTGTCCCCACCAGCCTGGTAAAACTCGCTTATCTCCAAGCGCCGTAATCAATGGCGCGGTTGGGTTACCCACGCCCGTATTGATGAGAATCCCGGAATAAGGGGACACGATCTCTGCTTTAACAAGACGTGCCAAGGAAACCGCCTCGCATGACGCGCTGAGGTGGGATAATAAAATGATTCGAATAAAGGCTTGGCCGTGGTGCGTCACACTACGGAATATGTCAGCAGATTAGATTTGTGTAAATATTATTCTCTCTATGGCAAAAGGTGGAAACTTATTTTGCAGAGCCGGACACTGTCTTTGTGTTCAAAATCTTCTATGAAGTACTTGGAGGAGGAACCCGCCTTGCAATG
The DNA here is from genome assembly GCA_034509565.1 of Triticum monococcum. NCBI lineage: Eukaryota > Viridiplantae > Streptophyta > Magnoliopsida > Poales > Poaceae > Triticum > Triticum monococcum. The sequence continues at coordinate 279,686,493 of CM067844.1, forward strand.
CCGAAGACAATCTGCGTGTCGGACTCCTGGGCTATGAAGATACAAGATTGAAGACTTCGTCCCGTGTCCGGAAGGGACTTTCCTTGGTGTGGAAGGCAAGCTTGGCGATACGGATATGTAGATCTCCTACCATTGTAACAGACTTTGTGTAACCCTAACCCTCTCCGGTGTCTATATAAACCGGAGGGTTTTAGTCCGTAGGACAACATACAGAACAACAATCATACCATAGGCTAGCTTCTAGGGTTTAGCCTCTCCAATCTCGTGGTAGATCTACTCTTGTACTACCCATATCATCAATATTAATCAAGTAGGACATAGGGTTTTACCTCCATCAAGAGGGCCCGAACCTGGGTAAAACTTCGTGTCCCTTGCCTCCTATTACCATCCGGCCTAGACGCACAGTTCGGGACCCCCTACCCAAGATCTGCCGGTTTTGACACCGACACTTGCCATGACGACTCTTGGTCATCCTGCCCATGGCGTATCCCTTGATCCCTAAGAAGCCGCCCTTCAAGAACTCGAAACCACCGTGCTTTGGCCCCACAGTGGGCACCAACTGTCATGGACTTGTCATGGCTGATGCCCTAGTGAAAGGACACAAAGAGTTGAACGGGACAAAGGACACAAGGTGTTTACCTAGGTTCGACCCCTCTCAATGAGGTAAAAGCTTACGTCATGCTTCTAGTTGTATTGCTTGCGTTTCGATTACAAGGGAGCAAATACGCTTGACCTAGTTCTCTATTGCTTGTTTCTTGAGTTAACCCGCCGCAGGGTCTCACCTTTATATAAACAGGTAGAGACCCGGAGGCTTTATAGAGTCCCGGCCGGTTCACACAACGTGACCGGCTCGGTTTCTAACTCGTCATGCCTTACAGGGCAAGTCTTCCTGCGGCGGTTCACAAGCTCTGGTCTTGGGGCTTCAGCAGGCCTGCCTCTAATAGTTGTTGTCTTCATACTTCTCCTTGGGCCTTCTTCACGCTAAACCACCAACGGTGTAACCCGGCCCCTCCTAGGCGGGTCACACCTCAGAGTTATATCCCCAACACCGGCCGCCACTCGTAAGGAAGACAATCAATAAATAAATCATGCTTCGAATTCATCACATAATAGTTCACCATACGTGCATGCTACGAGAATCAACAACTTTAACACAAGTATTTCTACCAATCCAAAATTACTCACAAGCATGACCCTAATATCGCCACCTTTATATCTCAAAACAATCATAAGGAATCGAACTTCTCATAGTATTCAATGCACTTTATATGAAAGTTTTTATTATATCCCTCTTGGATGCCCATCATATTAGGACTAAATTCATAACCAAAGAAAATTACCTTGTTGTTTAGGTAGACTCTCAAAATAATATAAGTGAATCATGAGAGTTCAACAATTTCTATGAAATAAAGCTACCGTCGTGCTCTAAAAAGATATAAGTGAAGCACTAGAGCAAAATTGCCTAGCTCAAAACATATAAGTGAAGCACATAGAGTATTCTAATAAATCACGATTCAAGCATGTCCCTCTCAAAAGGTGTGTACAGCAAGGATGATTGTGCAAAACTAAAAAGCAAAGACTCATATCATACAAGATGTTCCAAGCAAAACACATATCATGTGGTGAATACAAATATAGCCTGAAGTAAATTTACCAATAGACGAAGACGAAAGAGGGGATGCCATCCGGGGCATCCCCAAGCTTAGATGCTTGGTTGTCCTTGAATATTACATTGGAGTACCTTGGGTGTCCCCAAGCTAAGGCTCTTGCCACTCCTTATTCGATAGTCCATCAAATCTTTATCCAAAACTTGAAAACTTCACAACACAAAATCCACAGAAAACTCATGAGATCCATTAGTATAAGAAAATTAATCACCACATTTGGTACTGTTTTGAACTCATTATTTATTTATATTGGTGTAATATCTGATGTATTCCAACTTCTCCATGGTTCATACCCCCCGATACTACCCATAGATTCATCAAATAAGCAAACAACACATAGAAAACAGAATATGTCAAAAACAGAACAGTCTATATCAATCAGTAAACTTTGAATACTTCTATACCTCCATATATTCTGAAAAATTAGGACAACAGAGGCAAATTGTATATCAATCTTGTGAAGAACGAATCAGTATTTTATCGCCCTTCTGTGAAAACAAAAATTATTTTACTGGGCACAAAAGTTTCTATTTTTCAGCAAGATCAAATCAACTATCACCATAAGCCATCCCAAAGGTAAACACTAAATTAAAACATGAAAATACATCTAACCAGAGGCAAGATGATAAATTTATTCAAAAACAGGAACAAAAAGATAGAAACAAAAATAAATATTGGGTTGCCTCCCAACAAGCGCTATTGTTTAACGCCCTAGCTAGGCAAAAACCATAGATCTAGGTATTGTCATCTTTGGTATTAAATCCACAAGTAGCCCTGATAATTGATTCATATGGAAACTTAATTTTCTTTCTAGGAAAGTGTTCCATGCCCTTCCTTAACGGAAAATAAAATCTAATGTTTCCTTCTTTCATATCAATAATTGCACCAATCATTCTAAGGAAAGGTCTACCAAGAATAATAGGACATGTAGGATTGCAATCTATATCAAGCATAATAAAATCTACAGGCACATAATTCCTATTTACAACAATAAGAACATCACTAATCCTTCCCATAGGTTTTTTATTAGTGGAATCTGCAAGATGCAAATTTAAAGAACAATCATCAAATTCACAGAAACCTAGCACATCACATAAAGTTTCTGGAATCGTGGAAACGCTAGCACCCAAATCACACAAAGCATGGCACTCATAATCCTTAATTTAAATCTTAATAGTAGGTTCCCACTCATCATAAAGCTTTCTAGGGATAGAAACTTCCAACTCAAGTTTTTCTTCAAAAGATTTCATCATAGCATCAACGATATGTTTAGTAAAATATTTATTTTGATTATAAGCATGAGGAGAATTAAACATGGATTGCAACAAAGAAATACAATCTATCAAAGAACAATTATCACAATTGAAGTCCTTGAAATCCAAAAGAGTGGGTTCATTGCTACCTAAAGTTTTGACCTCTCCAATCCCACTTTTATCAATTTTTGCATCAAGATCTATAAACTACAAATCATTGGGACGCCTTCTAGCTAAAGTTGACTCATCTCTAGTCCCATCTTTATCAAGATTTATATTAGAAAACAAAGATTCAATAGAAGTCACATCAATCACTTTAAGATCTTCATCATTATTCAAAGACTCCGGTTTAGCAGCCATCTTATTTACCAAAGTAGTTTGTTTATCAGAAATTTGTCCTACTGAACTTTCAAGATGGGCAAATTGGGATTTAAGACCATAAAATTCTTTAGACATATCATTGAGCTCATTATTAGTATACTGCACCATTGTTTTTTGATCTTTAAGTTCGTTTCTAAAGAAACTATTATGCTCAAATTGTAGGGACATAAAACTGTTAGCATTATTCTCAATCTCCTCCAACTTCCTAAGGTAGGGACTAAAACTCTTAGGTTGAGCCATAGTGACAATAAGCAATCTAGCACATGAGCAACCAAAAAGCAAATTAAAAGACGAATGGAAGAAGGGCGAATAAAAAGGCAAATATTTTTATATTTTTTTGAAAACGTTTCAGAAGTGTGGGAGAGGAAAACAAGAGGCAAGCGGCAAATAATGTAATGCAAGAGATGAGAGTTTATGATGGGTACTTGGTAGGCTTGATGTAGATATCCCCGACAACGGCGCCAGCAATTATTCCTCCTACTTCTTGAGCTTGCGTTGCTTTTTCCCTGAAGAGGAAAGGGTGATGCAGCAAAGTACAGATAAGTATTTTTCTCAGTTAAGAACCAAGGTATGAATCCACTAGGAGATACAAGAAAGTCCCCAATATATGCACCTACACAAACAATTAAACACTTGCACCCAACGCGATAAAGGGGTTGTCAATCCCTTCACGGTCACTTGTAAAGGTGAGATCTGATAGAGATAGATATAAAATATTACTAAAATGTAAAACAAAATAAAAGTAAATAAATTGCGGCAAGATATTTTTGGTATTTTTGATTTATAGATCTGAAAATATATGATGGAAAATAGACCTGGGGGCCATAGATTTCACTAGAGGCTTCTCTCTTGAAGGTAAATAATACGGTGGGTGAACAAATTACCGTCGAGCAATTGATAGAAAAGTGCAAAGTTATGATGATATGCAAGGCAATGATTATGCATATTGGCATCACGTCCGTGTCAAGTAGACCGAAACGATTCTACATCTACTACTATTACTCCACACGTCGACTGCTATCCAGCATGCATCTAGGGTATTAAGTACATAAGAATAAAGTAAAGCCTTAAGTAAGGTGACATGATGTAGAGGGATAAACTCTAGCAATATGATGAAAACCCCATCTTTTTACCCTTGATGGCAACAATACAAATACGTGCCTCGCTACCCCTACTTTGTCGCTTGGTGAGGACACTCCAAGATGAACCCAAAACTAAGCACCTCTCCCATTGCAAGAAAAACCAATCTAGTTGGCAAAACCAAACCGATAATTCGAAGAGAAATACAAATATATCAAATTATGCATCTAAGAATTCGGAGAAGATTCAAATAATATTCATAGATAAGCTGATCATAAATACACAATTCGTTTGATCTCAACAAACACACCGCAAAAGAAGATTACATCGGATAGATCTCCAAGAACAGTGAGGAGAACATGGTATTGAGGATCAAAGAGAGAGAAGAAGCCATCTAGCTACTTGCTATGGACCCGTAGGTATGTGGTAAACTACTCAAGCTTCATCGGAAGGGCAATAGAGTTGATGTAGAAGCCTTCCATGATCGAATCCCCCTCCGACAGGGTGCCGGAAAAGGTCCCAAGATGGGATCTCATGGGTACAGAAGGCTATGGCAGTGGAAAAGTATTTTTGTGGACGCTTCTATTGATATTGGAATATTTGTGAATTTATAGAGCTAAGAGGGAGGTCGGTGGATTCTCGAGGGGCCCACAAGTGAGGGGGCGCGCCCGCCCTAGGTCGCACCCTGATGGCTTGTGGTGCCCTCGGGACTCTTCTGACTTCATCTCCAAGTTCCGTGGGTGTCTTTTGGCCCAAGAAATATCATCGCCAAAGTTTGATTTCGTTTGGACACCGTTTGATATTCCTTTTCTGTAAAACTCAAAAACAAGGAAAACAGAAACTGGCACTGGGCTCTGGGTTAATAACTTAGTCCCAAAAATAATATAAAATAGCATATTAATGCTTATGAAACATCCAAAACAGATAATATAACAACATGGAACAATCAAAAATTATAGATATGTTGGAGACGTATCACGCGCCCCTCCCTAGCACGCCCTGGTGGGTTGTGCCCACCTCCATAAATACCAATTTTTGAAGAAAAATTAGGAGAGGAAGTTTCATTGCGTTTCACGATACGGAGCCACCGCCACCTCCTGTTCTTCATTGGGAGGCTAGATATGGAGTCCATTGGGGCTCCGGAGAGGGGGGATCTTCAATCTTCGTCATCACCAACACCAATTCCATGATGCTCACCACTAGGAGTGAGTAATTCCTTCGTGAGCTCGCTGGTTGGTCAGGAGTTGGATGAGATTCATCTTGTAATCAAGTTAGTTTTGATAGGGCTTGATCCCTAGTATCCACTATGTTCTGATATTGATGTTGTTATGACTTTGCTATGCTTAATACTTGTCACTAGGGCCCGAGTTCCATGATTTCAGATCTGAATCGTTTATGTTTTCACCACTATATCTATGTTCTAGATCTGATCTTGCTAGTCATATTCACTTGCTACGTGTTATGATCTGTAAACCCCGGGGTGATAGAAATCGGGATACTTTCCGGTGATGACCGTTATTTGAGGAGCTCATGTATTCACTATTTGTTAATCCTTTGTTCCGGTTCTCTATTAAAAGGAGGCCTTAATATCCCTTAGTTCCCTTATGGACCCTGCTACCACGGGAGGATAGGACAAAAGATGTCATGCACGTTCTTTTCCTTAGGCATGTATGACTATTTATGAAATACATGCCTACATTATATTTATGAACTGGAGCTAGTTCTGTGTCGCCCTAGGTTATGACTGTTATATGATGAATATCATCCAAGGAATTTACTGATCCAATGACTACGAGTTTTCCACATATTGCTCTTGCTAAGTTACTATTGATATTGCTACTGTTACAAATGCTACAAAATTGCTACTGCTGTTACCATTACTATTGCTACTTCTACCACTACCATCAAAACTACCATATTACTGTACTACTGATCACCTTGCTGAAGATATTTAATCTCCAGATGTGGTTGAATTGACAACTCAGCTGCTAATACTTGCAAATATTCTTTGGCTCCCCTTGTGTCGAATCTATAAATTTGGGTTGAATATTCTACCCTCGAAAACTGTTTCAATCCCCTATTCTTGTGGGTTATCAAGATTTTTTTTCTGGCGCCGTTGCCGGGGAGCATAACTATATTTGTTGAGTCACTTGGGATTATTCTCTATTTATCACTATGAAGAATCTGAAGGATACCAAAACCAAGGTTTTTCCCTCTAAGACGAGGGGAGGTGAGGAACTGTCATCTAGCTCTGCACTTGATTCACTTTCTGTTATGGATAAACTTGCAACACCACCACATGCTATTAATGCTGATATGTCACAAGTTATTGATGATGCTACTTCTACTATGAATGATGCTAGTACCTTGCCTACCGATAATGTGCCACTCGGTGAATTTCTTGATGAAGAACTTGCTAGAGCTAAAGATATTGAGAATGCTGAAACTGATGAAACTCTTGAAACTGAGAATTATGGAACACCTATTAATTATAGCTCTCCTAGAATGGAAATACCTAAGATACTGGAGGGTTATGTTCTGGATGAGGATATAGCTAGAGATTTTCTTGCTTGCAATGATAGAGATGGTCTTAAGAAACTACTATGCAAACTGAAAGAAAAATCTTTGAATGCTAGAATGAAATGTGATCCTAAGTTTGCTACTCACCTATCTTTGTTACTGATAAGGATTATGAATTCTCTGCCGACACAGAGATAATTACTTTGGTTCAATATGATCCTTTCCATGGCTATGAAAATGAAACTATTGTGGCACATCTTACCAAATTAAATGATATAGCTACCTTTTTTGCTCATGATGAGAAAATCGGCTACTACTACATTCTGAAGTTATTTCCGTTCTCATTAAAGGGTGTGTGTAGTCCCCAGGATATGATTTATTACTTCTTTGAAAAATATTTTCCTGCTCATAAGAAACAAGCTACCTTACAAGAAATACTCTAGTTTATGCAAATTGAAGCAAAGAGTCTCCCACAAGCTTGGAGGAGGCTTCTCCAATTGCTTAATGCTTTGCCTAATCATCCTCTTAAGAAAAATGAAATACTTGATATCTTCTAAAATGGACTAACCGATGCTTCTAGGGACTTCCTAGATAGTTGTGTTGGTTGTGTTTTCAGGGAATGAACTGTTGAACAAGCTGAGGAATTATTGAATAATATATTGAAGAATTATTATGATTGGAGTCTTCCTAACCCACCGCCCAAACCCACTCCAAAGAACAGGGGTATCTTATTTCTCAGTCCTGAAGATATGCAAGAGGCAAAGAAATGTATGAAGGAAAAAGGTATTAAAGCTAAAGATGTTAAAAATTTACCTCCTATTGAAGATATACATGGGCTTGACAAACCACCGCCACCGGTGGTAGAGGTAAATTCTTTTATAAAGTTTGATGAAAGTGACATCCCCTACAATAAACATCCTATTCAATGACTTTATGAATTTGATAACTACATTAAAAAGCAAGGTCAGTTCAATGCAAATGTTACGAAACAATTGAAATACAACTCTGATATGATTTCTCGCTTGAGTGACTTGTTATTTAGAATCACTAATGATGTTAGAGGTGTAGCAAAACATGCCTCTATGGTTCAAACTCAGTTAGAACAAGTTGCTAAATGTCAAAGAGAATTGCTTAATGAAATGAATTATAATATGAATGATCTTGCTGTTAGAGTAATAACTAGAGGAGGTAGAATGACTCAGGAACAACTTTATCCTGAGGGACACCCAGATAGAATTGAACAAGACTCTCAAAGAATTAGCACTGGTGCTCATAGTCCTTCCAAAAGAAAAAGAAAATTGATAGGACTTTGCATACCTCTAGTGAACCTGAAAAAGAAAAACCTCCTGAAGATAATAATGATGTATCTATCTCTGATGCTGAAACTCAATATGGTAATGAATATTCATCAAGAGATAATGAAAAAGATAATGATGATGTTCCTGAAGACACTCAACTAGACAATGATAATGTAGCGACCCGACCTCAAACGGTCAAGTCTCTGTGCTTTAGTGTCATCCCTGGATCGGTAATGCTAACACACACAGTACTCAAAGGATTTATAACAGAGTAGCAATCAGACACTTATTACATCGAATGTCTCAAAAGAGAACTTATTTCAATAAATATGGCTTAAGGCCATCAAAAACGATGACAGCGGAAGGCTTGGAAGATAAAGTGAGTCCATCAACTCCAACGGCATAGATGAGCTGTACGACAACGACCTAATGAACCTTACTCCTCGTCTGAAAAGTCTGCAACATAATACGTTGCAGCCCGAAAATGGGTCAACACATGGAACATGCTGGCAATATAACACGGTAGAGAAAGAACAGAATAATGCTATCACTACATGCATATTTGGCTGGTGGAAATCTCTATGGTTAAAGTTTTGCGAAAAGCCAATTTTTCCCTACAACAAAGGAATAGATTTTATTTACTATCATGGTAGTTGAAACATCATTGAGAAGGTTCCTCCAACTCAATCCCAATTAAAAGTAATTATCAACCCAACAATATTAATTTAGAGTGATGAGATACATATGACAATCCAAGTACTATATACTCAAGATGTCCATAACCGGGGACACGGCTAACCATGATTAGTTTGTACACTCTGCAGAGGTTTGCGCACCTTTCCCTACAAGACTCGATCTCCTCCGTTGGATTTCTCGCACTACATGGTGTTTGAGAAACGGATGACCAAGACATAGTCTTTCAGAAGCATTAACTCTCTACTCCGGATAGACTATACCACCAACAACCCACTACCTGCTAGTCTACCTCTTCAAGAGCTTCATGCAACTTACTCAACTATGCTAGAGCCCATAATAGCTTGTGGCTGCACATAGATGTTTCTAGCATGAAATATCTCAGTTCCCTTCGAGCCTGGGTGGCGGACCATAGGATTATGACACGGTTACTCCGGGATATCCTAGGACAACACTGGATTCTCCAGGTGCCCGACAAGCAATCCACCCAGATGTGAATTAAAGTTGCCATGTTAAGTTGAACAATTAATTAAAAATCTCACATCTGTCATGGTTTCACTCAAACCCAATCCACGTCTACGAGCATAGCATAGCAATATAAGCAACACGTAGAAGTAACTCCCAAGGGTTTGATAATAACATGGCAATAGGTTCTACCTCATAAACTACTTCCTAGTCCCACATGTTATCAAGTCCTAATCATGCAATGTTTGAGGGTTGAAACTAATGCATAAAAACTAGGTGATAAAGGGATATGATCAAAGTGTTACTGGCCTTGTTGATGATCCTCAAAACCTAGAGACTCGATGTAGCACGCTTCACACTCTGGGTACTCTATCGCAATCAAACAAGCATACAATAAGCAATCAAACAAGGGCACGGGTAAAACTCAAATAAGAGATCCAACTAGAAAGTTCAACTTAAGAACTCCGGTTTGCAAAAAGAATCAAATCAAACGGAGCAACGAAACTCAAACTACGAAAGAAACAAGATCCGATTACTAATCTGGACTAAAGTCAAATTTTACTTTGTCAAAATCGTGTTCAAGTTGGTTAAACGGAAAGAGGGTTTCGAGACGAAACTCTAGGCGCTTGAATCGCCTGATTCCGATAAACGAGCGAAAAGTTATACTAAAACGAAATCAGATCAGAAATCGCGATAAAAAATAATCACGGAAAATCCGAGAAAAAGAAAAACTGACGAACAGGCTAACGAACGAACGTTCGCTGTCTGCGGCTAAATGGTGAACACCGTTCGTTAAAACGAACGTAAAAACGGGCGTTCGCTAGATAACTAAGTCGAAAATAAAATGAACCGGATCTAATAAAAAAACGGATCTAGGGTTTCGACAAAAACCAAACGGTTTTCTCACAAAAACCGAGGCGGCTACCTCGGGTCTGGCGGGCTCCAGCGGGGTCCGGCGACTCCGGGGCGGCGGCGGCAGCGGCAGGCGGCGGCGGCTAGGGTGGCGTCTAGGGTTATGGTTAGTGCGCGGGTGGCGGCTGGGCTGGCTCGGGTGCGGCTTATAAGAGGGCCGGCCCGAGGTCTCCGTGCCGGGTACGGCCCGAAGTCGGTTCGACTTTTTTTTGAAATAATTCCGACGTGCAGAAAAATAAAGAAAAAAACTAGACGAACTCTAAAATCCCAAAATAAATTTTCCCCGTCCTCTAAAAATAAGCTGGACAAAATGAACATTTATTTGGGCCTAAAATGCAATTTTGAGAAATGCATATTTTTCGTAATTCAAATAAAATAGCGATAAAACTCCGAATAAAAATCTTATTTGATTTTAATATTAAATTTTCGATATTTCTCTATTTTGAGGAAGTCATTTTATCCTCTGTCTTTTATTCTTATAAAAGAAATAATCAAAGAGAAAATAATTAAAATCAAACGATCCTCTTTCCAAAATTCGAGAAAACTCGAATATGAAAATAATGAAATCCCCAACTCTCTCCGTAGGTCCTTGAGTTGCGTAGAATTTCTTGGATCAAGCCAAATGCAATAAAATATGATATGCAAATGATGATCTAATGTACAACATTCCAAATTGAAAATTTGGGATGTTACAAACCTACCCCCCTTAAGATGAATCTCGCCCTCAAGATTCGGGTTGGCTAGAAAATAGGTGTGGGTGGTCCTTGCGTAGGTCTTCCTCTCGTTCCCAGGTGGCTTCGTCTTCGGTATGGTGACTCAACTGAACTTTGCAAAACTTAATAACCTTGCTGCAGGTAACTCCGCTGGCAAACTTGAGAATCCTGACTGGCTTCTCCTCATAGGTCAAATCATTGTCCAACTGAATCGCTTCCAGCGGTACTGTATCTCTTAGAGGAATGTCGGCCATCTCTGCGTGGCACTTCTTCAACTGAGAAACATGGAACACATCATGAACTCCTGACAATCCTTCGGGTAATTGCAACTTATAAACAACTTCTCCCATATGTTCCAAAACTCTGTATGGTCCCACAAAGCATGGCACTAACTTTCCCTTAACTCCAAAACGCTTAACTCCTCGGAGTGGTGATACTCGAAGATACACTTTGTCTTCGATTTCATGGACTACCTCCTTGCATTTTGAATTTGCATAACTTTTCTATCGGGACTGAGCTACCTTTAGTCTATCTCTAATCAATTTAACCTTCTCTTCTGATTCCTTAATCAAATCTGGCCCAAATAACTGACGGTCTCCAACTTCATCCCACAACAGCGGTGTCATGAACCTCCTTCCGTACAAAGCTTCGAAAGGTGCCATCTTCAAACTGGCCTGGTAACTCTTGTTGTATGAGAACTCCGCGTAGGGCAAGTTGTCATCCCAACTAGATCCATAATCTAGTGCACAAGCTCTCAGCATATCCTCCAAAATCTAGTTGACTCTCTCGGTTTGTCCATCTGTTTGCGGGTGAAAAGCTGTACTGTACTCCAGTCTAGTTCCCAAAGTTTCATGCAACTGATTCCAAAACTTTGAGGTAAACTGGGTCCTCTATCTAATACAATTATTCTCGGAACTCCATGCAAACATACGATCCTGGTCATGTATATCTTTGCCAACTTGGCACTTGTATAGGTGGTTTTCACTGGGATAAAGTGAGCTACTTTGGTGAAGCGATCAACTACTACCCATATAGAATCATATCCTTATTTGGTCCTGGGCAATCCGGTGATGAAATCCATGCCAAGCTTATCCCACTTCCATTCTTGTATCGGCATAGGTTGTAACAATCCGGCTGGCATTTGATGTTCTGCCTTCACTCTGACATACATCACATACGGCTACATACTCAGCAATATCCTTCTTCATACCAGTCCACTAGAAAAACGCTCCTTTAAATCCACATACATCTTGGTGTTTCCGGGGTGTATCGAGTATGGTGAGTCATGAGCCTCCTGAAGTATTAACTTCCTGATCTCTGTGTTATTGGGCACATAAACACGGTCCTCAAACCACAAGGTGTCGTGTTCATCCTCATGGAAACCTTTGGCCTTTCCTTTGCTCATTCTCTCTTTTATCTCGGCGATCTCTTTGTCATCCTTCTGGGCTTCTCGAATCTTTCCTAACAATGTAGACTAAACTTGCATTGTTGCAACAAAACCTCTAGGGACAATTTCCAATCGAAGTCCCTTGAGATCCTCTGCCAACTCCTTTGGCAATCCTGCGCTTATGAGTGTGTTGGCATAACTCTTCCAGCTCAAAGCGTCTGCTACGACGTTGGCCTTGCCTGGATGATAGTGAAGCTTCATGTCATAATCCTTTATAGGCTCCAACCATCTCCTCTGTCTAACGTTCAACTCCTTCTGTGTGAAAATGTACTTCAAACTCTTATGGTCAGTGTATACATCGCAATGGTTTCCAATAAGATAATGTCTCCAAGTCTTCAACGCATGCACTACGACAGGCAACTCCAAGTCATGTGTGGCATAATTTAACTCATGCAGTTTCAGTTGTCGCGAGGCATACGAAACAACTCTTCCATCCTGCATCAGTACTCCTCCATGTCCTAAGCGAGAGGCGTCGCAATACACTTGGAAATCCTTGCGTATATCCGGCAGAATCAGTACTGGGGTTATAGTCAGACGTTTCTTTAACTCCTGAAAACTCGCTTCACATTCTTCCGTCCATTTAAATTTTATATCCTTAGGTATATCCTTTTCCCGGATCTTCAGCTGGTGATATCCTGATTGCAGATCGATCTTCGAAAACACCTTAGCTCCTTGCTACTGGTCAAACAAATCATTGATCATCGGCAGTGGGTATTTGTTCTTGATCGTCACCTCATTCAATGCACGATAATCAACAACCATCCTTAGAGACTTATCCTTCTTCTCAACCAAAAGCACCGGGGCTCCCCATGGTGATGAACTCCGTCGGATGTAACCTTTCTCTAATAACTCCTTGATCTGCTTCTTAATCTCATCCAAATCATTTGCGGGCATCTGGTAGGGTCTCTTTGATATTGGCCCGGTACCTGGCAATAGCTCTATCAAAAACTCGATGTCTCGATCCGGTGACATGCCTGGTAACTCCTCTGGAAAAACATCTGGGTAATCCTTCACTACAGGCACTTCCTCCTGAACAACTCCCGTCAGGGTATTTACTTGGCTCCTCCTAGGCGCATGTCTAGATACATACTTGATCCTTTTTCCCTCCGGGGTGGTGAGAGAAATTGATTTACTAGCATAGTCAATGCTTCCTCTATACTCTGACATCCAATCCATGCCTAATATCACATCCCATCCTTGTGACTCCAAAATTATTAGGTCTGACGGAAAAACATGGCTACCAATGGTTAGGGGTATCTGGTGGCACCATCGGCTGGCCATATACTCTGCTCCAGGTGAACTTACTAGCAGAGGGGTCCTAAGGGTTTGGGTAGGTAGTCTAAACTGATCCACGAATCCCCTTCATAAGTATGAATGCGATGCACCAGGATAAAAAAGAACAAGGGTGGCAAAAGACTTAACCAAAAATGTACCAATAACTACGTCTGGCTGCCCTTCAACCTCCTCCACATTAACATGGTTCACTTGTCCTTTGTTGAATGGATTAGGCTTCTTCCCAACGCTCCAATTACTGTTTCCATTCTTTGCTTCAGAGCACTCCGTGGCATAGTGTCTAGTATTCCCGCACTTGAAGCAAGTAATGTGACTTAGGTCTCTCTTGGTGGGTGTGGTTGGATTGGAGCGGGTATGAATGTTGCTTGTTCCGTTCCCAGTCCCATTCTTGGAACCATTGTGGTTATGCGAACTTCCTTCGTTATGGTTATGACCTCCATGTTTATGAACAAGTCCTCCTGAGTTCGGGGTTAGATGAGGCTTCTGCCGAGCTCCTGAATTGTACCTTCCTTGTCCATACTTCCTTTTACGGCTCTCAATTTGCTGATGCTTCCCTTCAATCATAAGAGCCTTGTCTACCAACTCCTCGTAATTGTTAAATGTTGCCACCATCAATTGCATGCTCATCTCATCGTTCAGCCCTTCCATAAACTTCTCCTGCTCCGCGGCATCTGTGGCCACATCGTCAGGGGCATAACGAGACAGCTTACTAAATTCATCCACGTACCGCCCCACAGTACGGTTCCCTTGGAGCAAGTTGCGAAACTCACGCTTCTTCATGCTCATAGCTCCCATTGAGACATGGGCGGTGCGGAATGCTTGCTGAAACTGATCCCATGTAACAGTGGCTATAGGATAGGTGACTATGTAATTCTCCCACCATGAGGCTGCTGGTCCATCCAACTGATGTGTGGCAAAACGCACCTTCTCAGCATCTGTACATCCTGCAGTGGTTAACTCCCTTCCAATCCTGCGGAGCCAATCATCTGCCACTATCGGCTCGGTGCTGCTGGAACACACCCGCAGCTGCAACCTCAGAAAGTGGGCTAAGTTGTCAACTAGTGGTGGTGGTGGTGGGTTGTTGTTGTTGTTGTTGCCTTGGTTCTGAACTAACAACTACATCAGTGTATTCTGCTGCTGGATCAACTGAGTGAGCTCATGTGGGAAAGTAAATCCGGGGTCACATCTCGGAGGCATCTGAGGGTTTAGAGGGAATAGAATAGAATAGAATGAGGTCTAGTGAGAAAAACACTACCCATATGCACATGTGACAAACACAATCATATCACTCAATCAATCAAGCAAGGCATACAATCGATCTAACTATCGTTACAAAAGTGCTCGGACTATACTATATACATGGTGGAATACTACTACTGATGTGGTAGTCTACTAAAAATATTGATCGGTCGAAGACTCCATGATGTCTGCTCCAGCTTCGTCTTCATAGTCATCATCGCTATCGTCGGGGTCCGAGTCGGTGTCGTCGACGATCATATAGTCCTCAGAATGAATCTCCTTGGGTTCATCGTCTTCTCCTCCTGGCGCGGGGTCTCTCATGAATACTCCTAGCTTCCTTTCCAGATCATCATTCTTCTCCACTAGGACGATGATTTCCATCTCATAATCTTCACTAGTAGCCTTGAGTTCTTCCTCCAGTTTTGTGATCCTTGTCATCACTTTCTTCAGATCTATCATGCCTGTGCACATCTGGCTCTCCTGGCGATGAATGTGCTGGTTTAACTCCTGGATGAAAGCTGCGATTGATCTATCCTTCCTGGTGCTGATCATCTCCCATTGCTCATCTCGGCGCCCACAAATCTGGTAGATAGTATCCTTAAGATCCTTATGGTAAACTTCTCCAATGCGTCCCATGGTGATGTGAGCTGCCATAATCTTTCCTAGACTCCAGGTTGGTGCATCAAAGGAAAACTCTATGGGTTTGGTGACTGGCACGAATGTCCTTCCTGGAACTTGAACTTGAATCATCCATCACTCCTCTTCTGGTAAAGTGGCGTTGTAAGTCCCAGTGAAGTTTGGTATTCCAATGTTCAGGTACTTAGTGACTTCCTTCAAGTGTCGTCCAAAAGGTGCTTCTTCATCCAGTTGTGCAAACTTGTTCCTCGCGTCCGCCATCCTAAAGTGTAGAAAATGGAGAGGAGTCATAAATGAAAAGAGAGTGGTGATCTAGGGCTTTAGCTTAGTGGTCATGTCCTACACTCAGCGTGTGCTCTGATACCATCTTGTAGTGACCCGACCTCAATTGGTCAAGTCTATGTGCTTTAGTGTCATCCCTGGATCGGTAATGCTGACACACACAATACTCGAAGGATTTATAACAGAGTAGCAATCAAACACTTATTACATCGAATGCCTCAGAAGAGAACTTATTAAAATAAATATGGCTTAAGGCCATCTAAAGTGATAATAGCGGAAGGCTTGGAAGATAAAGTGAGTCCATCAACTCCAACGGCATAGATGAGCTATACGGCAACGACCTAACGAACCTTACTCCTCGTATGAAAAGTCTGCAACATAATACGTTGTAGCCCGAAAACGGGCCAGCACATGGAATATGCTGGCAATATAACACGGTAGAGCAAGAACAGAATAATGCTATCACTACATGCATATTTGGCTGGTGGAAATCTCTATGGTTAAAGTTTTGCGAAAAGCCAATTTTTCCCTACAACAAAGGAATAGATTTTATTTTACTATCATGGTTGTTGAAACATCATTGAGAAGGTTCCTCCAACTCAATCCCAATTAAAAGTTATTATCAACCCAAAAATATTAATTTAAAGTGATGAGATACATATGATAATCCAAGTACTAGATACTCAAGATGTCCATAACGGGGGACACGGCTAACCATGATTAGTTTGTACACTCTGCAGAGGTTTGCGCACTTTTCCCCACAAGACTCGATCTCCTCCATTGGATTTCTCGCACCACATGGTGTTTGAGAAACAGATGACCGAGACACAGTCTTTTAGAAGCATTAACTCTCTACTCCGGATAGACTATACCACCTACAACCCACTACCTGCTAGTCTACCTCTTCAAGAGCTTCACGCAACTTACTCAACTATGCTAGAGCCCATAATAGCTTGTGGCTGCACACGGAAGTTTCTAGCATGAAATATCTCAGTTCCCTTTGAGCCTGGGTGGCGGACCTTAGGATTATGACACAGGTACTCCGGGATATCCTAGGACAACACTGGATTCTCCAGGTGCCCGACAAGCAATCCACCCAGATGTGAATTGAAGTTGCCACCTTAAGTTGAACCATTAATTAAAAATCTCAGATCTGTCATGGTTTCACTCAGACCCAATCCATGTCTATGAGCATAGCATAGCAATATAAGCAACACGTAGAAGTAACTCCCAAGGGTTTGATAATAACAGGGCAATAGGTTCTACCTCATCAACTACTTCCCAATCCTACATGTTATCAAGTCCTAATCATGCAATGTTTGAGGGTTGAAACTAATGCATAAAAATTGGGTGATAAAGGGATATGATCAAAGTTTTACTTGCCTTGCTGATGATCCGCAAAACTTAGAGAGTCGATGTAGCACGCTTCGCACTCCGGGTACTCTATCACAATCAAACAAGCATACAATAAGCAATCAAACAAGGGCACGGGTAAAACTCAAATAAGAGATCTAACCAGAAAGTTCAACTTAAGAACTCCGGTTTGCAAAAAGAATCAAATCAAACGGAGCAACGAAACTCAAACTGCGAAGGAAACAAGATCTGATTACTAATCTGGACTAAAGTCAAATTTTACTGTGTCAAAATCGTGTTCAAGTTGGTTAAACAGAAAGAGGGTTTCGAGACGAAACTCTAGGCACTTGAATCGCCTGATTCCGATAAACGAGCGAAAAGTTATACTAAAACGAAAATCAGATCAGAAATCGCGGTCAAAAATAATCACGGAAAATCCGAGAAAAAGAAAAATTGACAAACAGGCTAACGAACGAACGTTCGCTGTCTGCGGCTAAACGGTGAAAACCGTTCGTTAAAACAAACGTAAAAACGGGCGTTCGCTAAATAACTAAACTGAAAATAAACCGAACCGGATTTAATAAAAAACGGATCTAGGGTTTCGAAAAAAACCAAACAGTTTTCTCACGAAAACCGAGGCGACTACCTCGGGTCCGGCGGGATCCGGCGGGGTCCGGCGACTCCGGGGCGGCGGCGGCGGCGCGGCGGCTAGGGTTAGGGTTAGGGCGCGGGTGGCGGCTGGGCTGGCTTGGGTGCGGCTTATAAGAGGGCCGGCCCGAGGTCTCCTGGCCGAGTACGGCCCGAAGTCGGTTCGACATTTTTTTAAATAATTCCGACGTGCAGAAAAAGAAAGAAAATAAATACTAAATTGAGGTTCAATAAAGAACCCATTATTCGGGCCTAAAATGCAATTTTGAAAATGCATATTTTTCCTAGTTCAAAGAAAATAGCGATAAAACTCCGAATAAAAATCTTATTTGATTTTAATATTAAATCTTTGATATTTCTCTATTTTGAGGAAGTCATTTTATCCTCTCTCTTTTATTTTTATAAAAGAAATAAGCGAAGAGAAAAAAATTAAAATCAAATGATCCTCTTTCCAAAATTCGAGAAAATTCGAATATGAAATAATGAAATCCCCAACTCTCTCCGTAGGTCCTTGAGTTGCGTAGAATTTCTAGGATCAAGCAAAATGCAATAAAATATGATATGCAAATGATGATCTAATGTATAACATTCCAAATTGAAAATTTGGGATGTTACAGATAAAGAACCAGATAATGATGTTGAGGTAGAACCTATTGTTGATCTTGATAACCCACAACGTAAAAATAAAACATATGATAGAATAGACTTTGTTGCTAGAAAATATGGTAAAGAAAGAGAACCATGGGTTCAGAAACCCATGCCCTTTCCACCTAAACCATCTAAGAAAAAGATGATGAAGAATTTGAATGCTTTGCTGAAATGCTTAGGCTAGTCTTTTTGCGCACCCACTTGACTGATATTTTAAAGATGGCCCCTTATGCAAAATACAAGAAAGACATCATCGCTAATAAAAGGAAAAATACCCGAAGCTGAAATCTCCACCATGCTTGCTAATAACTCTTTTAAGGATGGAGTACCTAAAAAACTTGGAGATCCAGGAATACCAACTATACCTTGCTCCATCAACAGAAATTATGTCAAAACTGCTTAGTGTGATTTAGGAGCTGGTGTTAGTGTTATGCCCTTCTCTTTATATAAAAGACTTGATCTGAATAAACTCACATCTATTGAAATATCTTTGCAAATGGCTAATAAATCAACTTCCATACCTATAGGTATTTGGGAGGATGTGGCCGTTGTTGTTGCGAATGTTACTATCTTAACAGACTTTGTTATACTTGAGATGCCCGAGGACGACAACATGTCGATTATCCTTGGTAGACCCTTTTTGAATACTGCAGGGGCTTTTATTTATTGCAATAAAAGCAAGGTCACTTTTCATATCAATGGTAATGAGCATACGGTGCACTTCCCGAAGAAACAATTTCAAATGAATGGTATTAATGTTATTGAAAAGTCTCCGACAATGACTATTGGAAGCTTTCAACTCCCTTTACCTACTGCCAAAAATAAATATGATATACTTATTGTTGGGGATATACATATCCCCGTTGAGGTAACTTAGTGTTTTACAAAAGTTCTTCGGTTTCGTGCCAATTGAAAGTGGTTGTTAATAAGACCTGATCAACCTTATTAATGGATCATTTTTGAGAGGTATGAAGTTGATGAATTTAGTAGGCACAACCTTATGCTCCCAACTTTTTTTTCTTCTGTTTTTCATAGATAAATAAAATAAAATGCCATGTTTATCCTGTTTCCTGGATTTTACATGCAATAAAAAATGACCCAAACATAAAAGTGTCCAGAATGGTTTGAAAATTTCATACGATTTTTTCTGCATATTTATGAGTTTCTGCTGCAAATAAGATCAAAGGGGGTGCACTGGGTGATCACAAGACACCAGGACACGCCAGCAACCCCAGGCGCTGCCTGGTGGATTGTGGCCCCCACGTGGGTCCCCTCACTTACCTCTTTCGCCCGTGTCATCTCCTACCTCCAGAAAAAATTCACCATAGCTCTCCCTCTCTCGTGTTCTTTCTCTCAAACCCATGGATTTTGATCTCCCTGCTTGAAGCTCCATTTCCGAAACTATTTTGGGGGATTGCTACTTGGTATGCGACTCCTCCATTGCCCCAATTAGTTTTTTGCTTTTGTGGTTTATATTTTGAATAATTAGCTACTCTTGGTGCTTCTACAGATGGGCTTGCATGTTGAATTCTTAGAGCTCTAAGTAGTTTGAATGCTTGATATGTCCTCTAGGCATCCCTATGAGTAGTTGCTATCAATCTTGTGAAGTTATGTTGACAAAAAAGTTGTGTCCCAAATTTTTTCAGAAATTGTTCAAAAAAATTGCGATTCTTTAGGATTTCTTCAAGGAGGAGGTCTACGAGATACGTTGGAACTATGTTGAGCCAAGTGCAAGCTCAATGCGGGATGCCGCTACCAAATCATGCCTATGGCCATGTGACAACTTTATGGTGAGTGTGGGTATCAAATAAGAATTTGATCAATATGTTCACAACACCGAGCTCGCTTCCTTCATTGAAGATAAGTGCATACAACACATAAACCTCACCGAGACTTCCACTAAGAAATTTAAATATCATCCTCATGAATCTAGAGTTTCATTTAACCTTTATGATCATCCATCTTCCATGCCTCTAGTTGTGTTTTGTAATTCCTGCAAAATTCCATATCGTGGAACGCTAGACGAACCGCCAAAATCTGATTATGAGTCATTCTTGATTAATCTTTGCTTTGGAGAGGATAGAGGAGTGACACAAGGTAGAATAGAAAGTATTCATTTCCCATCAATTCACTACTTTGCGCTCTTTAATGGCAAATGCATTGTGGGCAAGCAAGATTGTAGCGCACTATGTGCTCCTGACTCGAGCCTCATACACAAAGCTCTGACAGGAATTAAACGTTATAACCTTTGAGCGATCGCTGCACGTAGGTTGCAACACAATGTTTCGAGTGGTCACTTTTATGGTGGTATTTATGCCTCTCATTTAGCTAAGGAGGTTGGTGTGCACCTCTGCCTAATGATCCCATCCTACCTACTCAGTACTTAGACATTGATGCCATGGAATGCCATAAGTTTCTCCAGGGCACAATTGATAATTATACTTATAACTTGAGGTTCAATAAAGAACCCATTATGACTGTTGTTTTGCTTGTGCCTTCTCTCTTTTATTATCACATGAAAAGAAGATATTATGTTCTTGAGAACGAGGCCCGCGCGTACAACGCGGAGGTCAAGGCTGCTCGGCGGGCTGAGGAGGTTGAACCAACAGCCTTTGTGAGCTATCTCAGATTATTATCAAGCTCGCGAATGATGATTGCCAAGTTAGGCCAAAAGCCTAAGCTTGGGGGAGTACGTATTTCCACCGACATTACATTCATGTTTACACATTTCATTCTAGTTGTCGGTGTCCACACTTATTCGTTGTACTATCTATGCTAGGTTTATTTTCTCTCTTTCTTCTGGTGTTTTTGAAAAACTTTGAGAAAATCCAAAAAACTCTCTTGCTTCTTTTTGATTTTTCTTTTTAGTTTAATTAGTTGTAGTATTAAAAGAAAACCCAAAAATATTTCTCGGTTCTTCTTTTACTTGTTGGGAGCTTTCCCGTGTAAATATTTTTTCTCGTTTTTGTTTTTCCTTCTTTAATTTGCTTTCTTCAAGAAAAAATAAAAACTCTAAAAATATTTCAATGTGTTTCTCTGAATTTCTTTTCCTTTTCTTTTTGTTGAATTTGTACCAAGGAGAAGACCACGATGAAAATGTTGAGTGGCTCTCATATACATTACTGTTAATCTAACAAAGAGCCCAAATTATTTTGTCTCCTCCTTTTGAATAAAATGTTTGTAGATTCCAGCTTAGTCCCTGGCACTCTTGCAATCTTTTTATTTTCATATCATTCGGGCATGCAAGTGAGAGGCAATAATGACAATATTCTGGTGAAGTTGTTGTGGCAGAGAGAAACGGGTATGAACTCAACTTGTTTTCTTTTTGTAAATATGTTTAACATAGTATCCATGATACAGCATATTATGATCAAACGTGTTTGGAATGAAAATTAGAGATTATAGTCTCTTATGCAATGCTTAAGTAGCTAGGAGTGGATAATGAGTTATCTTGGATGTCAACATGCATTAAAATGATTGTGATGTAGTATGGTGATATGCTATCCTCCTCTGAATGCTTCAAGTGCCTTGACTTGGCACATGTTTATGCATGTGCTTGAATCAAAACCAACATAGCCTCTATGATATTTGTGTTCATGGTGTTCATATCCTACTCATGCTCGTGCTCGATGTTGATTATGCGTAACGCATGTTCATGACCGTTTTCGCTCTCTAGCTGGCCACTTCTCAACCTATTTGCTAGCCTTCGCCTGTACTAGGCGCAAATACTGCTTGTGCATCAAAATCGTAAAACCCATGTTATTCCAGATGACTCCACCATATCTACCTATATGCAGTATTACCCTGCTGTCCTAAGTAAATTTGCATGTGCCACCTCTAAAATTTCAAATGAACATCTGTTTTGTGTGCCTGGACCGTTCATGGAGCAATAGGGGGCGGTCAGTATCTCCCATGCTAAGCGGGTTATTCTCATGATGAGTGTTTATTCACCCGTCCTTGCACGAGAGGGGTAGTAATAGGGATGCCCAATCCGGAAATCAAAAATTGCAAATAATTAAACAAAACTACCCCAGGATTGTTGTTGGTATGGATGGTACCCATGGATTCGGCTAGCCGTGGAGTGTGTTTGATGGTAAAGGGGGAGTAAACCTTTACTTTTATCGCCTGGGAACCGCCGCTAATTTGTCTAGCATGGAAGATATTGATAAATCTTGGGCGTAACATTGACAGGAAGGCTGTACCTCCCAAAATTATATTTATCTCTGTTTTTAAAGCTTTGAGCTCTGGCACCTCTGCAGTTCCCTGCTTCCCTCTGCGAAGGGACTATCTATTTAATTTTATGTTGCGTCATTGCCTTATCAAACAAGCGCCAGATTTGAGAGCACTATTGTCATCCTCATGCATTGTGTATAGTTAATGTTGGATGCATCATGACTGGATCTTTTCTACCATGAATTGCAATGTTTAGTCGCTGCTTGAACTTTGGAGGTGCTTTGCATTTATGTTTTGTGATCTCGGAAAGGGCTAGAGAGATACCACTGTTGTCATATTATATCATGATTGTTTTGACAAAGTGTTGGCATTTGATATATCTTATTATTACTCTCTAGTTGATTATGCCATTGATATGAGTTAATATAATTTCTAAGAGTTATTGTTGACTTGTTGACATGGTTAGTCATGATCTTTGCTGAAAACCTGGGTGCTACTTAAGCTTATTTATGTAAACAAGAACAAAGGAGTTCGTAAAAGTTTTTCTTTACCAATTTTAGTTTCTCAACTAAATTTCTTGAGGAAAAGCAAAGGCTTAAGCTGGGGGGGGGGGTTGATACGTCTTTGTCGTATCTACTTTTCCTAACGCTTTTGCTCTTGTTTTGGACAATAATTTGCATGATTTGAATGAAACTAACTCGGACTGACATTGTTTTTAGCAGAACTACCATGGTGTTTTTTGTGTGCAGAAATAAAAGTTCTTGAATTGGAAAGAAACTTTTTGGAGATTTATTTTAGAATATATAAAAAATACTGGCACTAAGAACCACCAGAGGGGGGCCACTGGCTGGGCACAAGACACCAGGGTGCACCCCCCTCTAGCACGCCCTGGTGGGTTATGCCCACCTCATGACCCCGCGTACCCTAATTACAACTCCATAAATACCTATTTTCGGAGAAAAAAGTAGGAGAGGAATTTTCATCGCGTTTCATGATACAGAGCCGCCACCACCTCATGTTCTTCATTGGTGCTCTGGAGAGGGGGATCTTTGATCTTCATCATCGCCAACCCTCCTTCAACACCAATTCCATGATGATCCCCACCGGGAGTGAGTAATTCCTTCGTAGGCTCGCTGGTCGGTGAGGATTTGGATGAGATTCATCATTTAATCGAGTTAGTTTTGTTAGGGCTTGATCCCTTGTATCCATTATGTTCTGAGATTGATGTTGTTATGACATTGCTATGCTTAATGCTTGTCACTATGGCCCGAGTGCCATGATTTCAGATCTGAACCGTTTATGCTTTCACCATTATATCTATGTTCTAGATCCGATCTTGCAAGTCATATTCACCTGCTACGTGTGATGATCCGTAAACCCGGGGGTGACAGAAATTGGTAAACTTTCCGGTGATGACCGTAGTTTGAGGAGTTGATGTATTCACTATGTGTTGATGCTTTGTTCCGGTTCTCTATTAAAAGGAGGCCTTAATATCCCTTAGTTTCCTTATGGACCCCGCTGCCACGGGAGGGTAGGACAAAAGATTCCATGCAAGTTCTTTGCCATAAGCACGTATGACTATTTGCGGAATACATGCCTACATTATATTTATGAACTAGAGCTAGTTTTGTGTCGCCCTAGGTTATTACTGTTATATGATGAATATCATCCAACGATTTACCGATCCAATGCCTACGTGTTTTCCACATATTGCTCTTGCTAAGTTACTATTGCTATTGCTACTGTTACAACTGCTACAAAATTGTTATTTTTGTTGTCGTTACTATTGCTACGGTTACCAGTGCCATCAAAACTATCATATTACTGTGCTACTGATCACCTTGTTGTAGATATTTAATCTCCATGTGTGGTCGAATTGACAACTCAGCTGCTAATACTTGAAAATATTCTTTGGCTCCCCTTGTGTCGAATCTATAAATTTGGGTTGAATACTCTACCCACGAAAACTATTGTGATCCCCTTTACTTGTGGGTTATCAATGTTTAGCATGGGTAAATATTTCGGATTCAACCGACGAAGGAAAATTGGAACCACCCTAAAACATGGTTATTTTCTCATATTAGAACCTTGTGCAGTGACTTCCATTTTCCCAGTTACGTTGGTCACACACCATTGGCTCTAGAAAACCGTTGCCTCCGAAACGCTTTGTGGGACAGAAAACCGTCATGAAAGTGCAACTATCCCTGGGTGGTTTTGGTAATTCCTAACAACATATAGCTCATTGAGCTAATGCTACTTGAAGATAAATATTTTAGGAAAAGCTCAATGATTGGCATGGCATGGATTAGAAAGTGGACCCCTCAAAATTCTAAGGACAAAAGGATTGGCTCAAGCTCAAAGCACAAGACTCTAAATTTCATTTTTAGTGACCCAAGATCGCATTGAGTCCATAGGAAAAGCCAATACTATTAAGAGGGGGTGAGGTGTTGCTTAATGAGGTTCTTACTGAAAGTGCTTAGTGACATGCTCCACAACCCTCAACCATTTTCTCATATACAAATATATCCCAAACCAAAAGTCAAACTCGGCCCCACCGATTTGATCTATCTGGCGCCACCGAGTTCACTTGACATAGCCACTGCCACAAACCCTAGTCTTTTCGGTCCCACCGATAGGGATCTCGGTCTCACCGAGATGGGATTGTAATCTCTCTATTTCCCTTCGTAACATTTCGGTCCAACCGAGATGAGCGATCGGTCCCACCGAGATGGCAATGTGAACTCTCTGTTTCCCTTTCGTAACGTTTCGGTCCTACCGAGAGAGCGAATCGGTCCCACCGAGATTTCCTGGCCAACTCTCTGGTTAGTCTATTACCAACATCGGTCTTACCGAGTTTGTGTAATCGGTCTCACCGAGATTACGTTATGCCCTAACCCTAATGATATCGGTCCACATAGTTGACATGTCGGTCCCACCGAAAACCCTAACGGTCATATTATCAACTAAGTCGGTCTGACCGAGTTGTATGATTCGGTCCCACCGAGTTTGCTGATTTGTGTGTAACGGTTAGATTTTGTGTGGAGACTATATATACCCCTCTACTCACTCTTCATTCATGGAGAGAGCCATCAGAACATGCCTACACTTCCAACATACATTTTCTGAGAGAGAACCACCTACACTTGTGTTGAGGTCAAGATACTTCATTCCAACCACATAAATCTTGATCTCTAGCCTTCCCCAAGTTGCTTTCCACTCAAATCATCTTTCCACCAAATCCTATCCTATGAGAGAGAGTTGAGTGTTCGGGAGACTATCATTTGAAGCACAAGAGCAAGGAGTTCATCATCAACACACCATTTGTTACCTCATGGAGAATGGTGTCTCCTAGATTGGTTAGGTGTCACTTGGGAGCCTCCGTCAAGATTGTGGAGTTGAACCAAGGAGTTTGTACGGGCAAGGAGATCGCCTAGTTCATGAAGATCTACCCTAGTGAGGCAAGTCCTTCGTGGGCGATGGCCATGGTGGGTGTAGCGACCAGACCTCAAACGGTCCAATCTCTGTGCTCAGGTGTCATCCCTGGATCAGTAATGCTAACACCACACAGTACTTGAAGGATTTATAACAGAGTAGCAATCACACACTTATTACATCGAGTGTCTCAAAAGAGAACTTATTATAATAAAATGGCTTAAGGCCATCTAATAACGATAACAGCGGAAGGCTTGGAAGATAAGTGAGTCCATCAACTCCAACGGCATCACTGAGTATAGAACCACGACCTAAAAGCACCTTAATCATCGTCTGAAAAGTCTGCAACATTAACGTTGCAGCCCGAAACGGGTCAGCACATGGAATATGCTGGCAAAGTAACACATAGAGAGTAACGGAATGAAATAGGCTATTCTATATGCATATTTGGCTGGTGGAAAGCTCTATGGTTACAGTTTTGCGTAAAGCCAATTTTTCCCTACTTCAAAGGAATAAATTTTATTTAACTATGATGGTAGTTGTTAAACATTGAGAATGGTTGACAGCATTCTCAATCCCAATTAAGCATCATCATTAAACATAACCCAACAAAATTTATTTTAAAGTAACATGATGAGATTCACATGATAATCCACGTACTAGATACTCAAGATGTCCATAACCCGGGACACGGCTAATCATGATTAGTTTATACACTTTGCAGAGGTTTGCGCACTTTTCCCCACAAGACTCGATCGCAAACAAACAAGCATACCATAAGTACTCAACTAATGCACATGTAAAACTCAAATAAAAGAGCTAACCAGAAAGTTCAACTTAAGAACTCCGGTTGGCAAAAGAAATCAAATCGAACGAAGCAACAAAAGACAAACGGCAAAAGAAACAGGCTTTGTTTACTATTCTGGATCTAGGGCAATTTTTACACTGGCAAAATCTTGTTTGAGTTGGTTAAATAGAAAGAGGGTTTCGAGACGAAACTCCAAGCGCTTGAATCGCCTGATTCCGATAAATGAGCGAAAAGTTAGGCTAAAATGAAAATCGGATCAGGAATCGCGATCTGAAAAATCACGGATTTAATACGAGAAAAAGAAAAACGACGAATGTTCGTTAAAACAAACGAACGGGCGAACGCTCGCTAATTAAATAAACCGGAAAAACTGATCTATTTAAAAAAACCGAAACTAAAAAACGAACAAAACCGTCCGAAAACCGATCGGTTTTCTAAAAAAACCGGCGGCGAGAAAAAAAAACTACCTCCGGCGGCGGCGGCGGCGAGAAAAAAAAACTACCTCCGGCGGCGAGGCAGCGGCGGCGGCGGCGGCGCGGGCTAGGGGCGGTGGCGGCTAGGGTTTCGGTGGGGAGGGGGGGTGGCGGCTGGGCCTCCCGGGTATATAAAGCCGACCGGGCCAGGAGTCCAGGTCAGACACGGCCCGGTAAGGCGGTTCGGACTTTTTTTTTAAATAATTACGCTCAGAAAAAAACAAAAGGAAAACTAAACAAACAGGAAAATCCCGAAATAAATTTTCCCCGGCTTCTAAAATCAAGCCGCACAGGATGAACATTTATTTGGGGCCTAAATGCAATTTTGAAAAACGCGAATTTTTCCCTAATTCAAATAAAATAGCAATTAAATCCAAACAAATCTTATTTGATTTTTTATTAAATCCTCAATATTTCTTTATTTTTGGGAAAGTCATTTTATTCCCTCTCTCATATTATTTTGTAATAGAAATAATTGAACATAAAATAAATAAAATCAAACAATCCTATTTTCAAATTTTGAGAAAACTCAAATATGAAAATAACGAAATCCCCAACTCTCTCCAAGGGTCCTTGAGTTGCGTAGAATTTCTAGGATCAACCAAAATGCAAATAAAATATGATATGCAATTATGCTCTAGTGTATAACATTCCAAATTGAAAATTTGGGATGTTACAAACCTACCCCCCTTAAGATGAATCTCGCCCTCAAGATTCTGGTTGGCTAGAAAATAGGTGAGGGTGGTCCTTCAGCAATTCTTCCTCTCGTTCCCAGGTGGCTTCATCCTCCGTGTGGTGGCTCCACTGAACCTTGCAAAACTTGATAACCTTGCTGCGGGTGACTCGGCTGGCATACTCTAGAATCTTAACTGGTTTCTCCTCATAGGTCAAATCACTGTCCAACTGAATCGCTTCCAGTGGCACTCTATCTCTCAGCGGTATATCAGCCATCCCCGCGTGGCACTTCTTCAACTGGGAAACATGGAACACGTCGTGAACTCCTGACAATCCTTCGGGAAATTCCAACTTGTAGGCTACTTCTCCCATATGCTCCAAAACTTTGTATGGGCCTACAAAACATGGTGCTAACTTTCCCTTAACTCCAAAACACTTAACTCCTTGAAGTGGAGATACTCGAAGATAAACTCGGTCTCCGGCTTTGTAAACTGTCTCCTTGCGTTTAGAATCTCCATAGTTCTTCTGCCTGGATTGAGCTACCTTGAGCCTATCGCGAATCAATTTCACTTTCTGTTCAGACTCCTTTATCAGATCTGGTCCAAACAACTGGCGGTCTCCAACTTCATCCCAAGACAATGGTGTCCTGCACCTCCTTCCGTACAAGGCTTCGAAAGGGGCCATCTTCAAACTGGATTGATAACTGTTGTTGTAAGAGAAGTCTGCATAAGGCAAATTCTCGTCCCAACTAGATCCGTAATCTAGCGCACAAGCTCTCAGCATATCTTCCAAAATCTGATTGACTCTCTCGGTCTGTCCATCCGTCTGCGGGTGGAACATTGTACTAAACTCTAGTCTGGTACCCAAAGTTTCATGCAACTGATTCCAGAACTTTGAGGTAAATTGGGTTCCTCTGTCTGATACTATGCTCCTTGGAACTCCATGCAAACATACGATTCTGGTCATGTATATCTTTGCCAACTTTGCACTGGTATAGGTAGTCTTTACTGGAATGAAATGAGCTACCTTTGTCAAACGATCGACCACAACCCATATCGAGTCATAGCCTGAACGTGTTTTGGGCAGTCCTGTAATAAAATCCATGCCTAGCTTATCCCACTTCCATTCGGGTATCGGCAATGGCTGTAGCAATCCGGCTGGCTTCTGATGTTCTGCCTTTACTCTCTGACATACATCACAAACTGCTACATACTCCGCAATATCCTTCTTCATTCCGGTCCACCAGAAGGTATCCTTCAAATACAAATACATCTTGGTATTTCCTGGGTGAATCAAATACGGTGAATCATGGGCCTCTTGCAGAATTAACTTCCTGATCTCCGAATCATTTGGCACATAAACACGGTCTTCAAACCATAAGGTACCGTGCTCATCCTCACAAAATCCTTTAGCTTTTCCTTTGCTCATTTTTTCTTTAATAGAGGCAATCTCCTTGTCAGTCTTTTGAGCTTCTCTGATCTTATCCACCAAAGTAGACTGAATCTCCAATGCTACTACATAGCCTCTCGGAACTATCTCCAAACATAGCTCACGAAGATTTTCGGCTAACTCCCTTGGTAAATCTCCCATCATTAGTGTGTTGACATGGCTTTTACGGCTCAAAGCGTCAGCTACTACATTAGCCTTTCCGGGGTGATAATGCAATTTCATATTATAATCCTTGGTGAGGTCCAACCATCTCCTTTGCCTGAGAATCAACTCCTTCTGCGTGAAAATATACATCAAACTCTTGTGATCCGTGTACACCTCACAATGGTTTCCAATGAGAAAATGTCTCCAAGTTTTTAACGCATGTACTATGGCTGCTAACTCCAAATCATGCGTAGCATAATTTAACTCATGCGGCTTAAGCTGTCGTGAGGCATAGGAAACCACTCTTCCTTCTTGCATAAGCACTGCTCCAAGTCCTCGACGTGAAGCGTCGCAATACACCTCATAATCCTTGGTCTGATCTGGCAAAATCAACACAGGTGATGTAACCAAACGTTTCTTCAACTCCTGGAAACTAGCCTCACATTCCTCAGTCCATATGAACTTGGTATCCTCTTCAACAAATCCGTCATAGGCTTCGCAGTCTTTGAGAAATTCTCAATGAATCTCCGGAGTATCCTGTGAGTCCAAGAAAACTCCGGATCTCTCCAACTGTTGTTGGGGCTTCCCAATTTGTCACGGTATCAACCTTAGTGGGATCTACTGCTATACCTTCTCCAGATATAACGTGTCCGAGAAATCCAACTTCTTTCAACCAAAACTCACATTTGCTAAACTTGGCATATAACTTGTGTTCTCTGAGTTTTCCAAGAACCAAACACAAATGCTCCTTATGCTCCTCTTCATTCTTCGAGTAAACCAGGATATCACCAAGAAAACTCCGGATCTCTCCAACTGTTGTTGGGGCTTCCCAATTTGTCACGGTATCAACCTTAGTGGGATCTACTGCTATACCTTCTCCAGATATAACGTGTCCGAGAAATCCAACTTCTTTCAACCAAAACTCACATTTGCTAAACTTGGCATATAACTTGTGTTCTCTGAGTTTTCCAAGAACCAAACGCAAATGCTCCTTATGCTCCTCTTCATTCTTCGAGTAAACCAGGATATCATCAATGAACACTACAACGAACTTATCCAGAAACTCCATAAACACCTTGTTCATCATGTTCATAAAATATGCAGGTGTGTTAGTCAGACCAAATGACATAACGTTATACTCATACAGCCGATACCTGGTGGTAAAAGCCATTTTAGGTATATCCTGTTCTCGAATCTTCAACTGGTGGTATCCTGAACGCAGATCGATCTTGGAAAATACCTTAGCTCCTTGCAATCGATCAAACATATCATTGATCATCGGTAGTGGGTACTTGTTCTTGATGGCTACTTCATTCAGTCCTCGATAATCAACAGCCATCCTTAACGATCCATCCTTCTTCTCCACTAGAAGTACTGGTGATCCCCAAGGCGAAGAACTTGGGCGAATATATCCTTTATCTAGTAACTCCTTAATATGTTTCTTAATCTCCACCAAATCCTTTGTGGGCATCCTATATGGTCTCTTTGATATTGGCCCTGTGCCTGGCAAAAGCTCAATCAAAAATTCAATATCTCTATCCGATGGCATGTCTGGCAACTCTTCTGGAAATACATCAGGGAAATCCTTCACTACTGGTACTTCCTCCTGCACAACTCCTGTTAAACAATTTACTTGAGTCCTTTTCGGCACATGCCGGGATACATACTTGATCCTTCTTCCTTCTGGGGTGGTAGGCAAGATCGACTTACTGGCACAATCGATGTTTCCTCCATACATCGACAGCCAATCCATACCCAGAATTACATCCAATCATTGTGATTCCAAAATGATCAAATCCGAGGGAAACACATGCCTACCTATACTCAATGGCACTTGAAAACATCCTTGGCTAGCCATATACTCCGCTCCTGGTGAGCTTACTAACATAGGTGTTCTAAGAACTTGGTGGACAGGTTATACTTATCCACAAATCCCCTTGATATGTATGAATGCGATGCACCGGTATCGAAAAGAACGAGTGCAGTAAATGACTTAACCAAAAACTTACCAATTACTGCATCCGGCTGCTCTTCAACCTCCTCCATGTTAACATGGTTCACATGTCCCCTATTGAAAGGGTTCGGCTTCTTCCCAGAGCTTCCATTGCCATTACCATTCTGTGATTCAGGACATTCGTTGGCATAATGTCCGGTCTTCGGGCACTTAAAACAAGTGACTTGGCTCACGTCTCTCTTGGCTGGGGTCGATGGGTTGGTGCGGTTCTGGTCATTGCTTCCTCCATTCCCATTACCATTCTTGGTGCCGTTGTGATTAGGCGAGCTACCTCCTCCATGGGTATGCTGAAAATGTCCTCCTGGTCTAGGGGTAAAACGTGGCTTCTGCTGAGCTCTTGAACTTTACTTCCCTTGTCCATACTTCCTCTTGCTATTCTCAATCTGTTGGTTCTTCCCTTCAACCATGAGAGCACGATCTACCAAATCCTGGTAGTTGTTGAAGGTTGCTACCATCAACTGCATGCTCAACTCATCATTCAGTCCTTCCAGAAACTTGTCCTGTTTAGCTGCATCCGTAGCAACGTCATCTAGGCATAACGTGCTAATTTGCTAAAGTCCTCCACATACTGGCCAACTGTCCGTCCTCCTTGGCGCAAGTTGCAAAACTCTCGCTTCTTCATGGCCATAGCACCTGCTGAAACATGGGCAGTACGAAAAGCTTGCTGAAACTGGTCCCACATGAAAGTGTCGACTGGGAAGTGGCTGTGAAATTCTCCCACCATGATGCTGCGGGTCCTTCAAGCTGACGTGCAGCAAACTTCACCTTTTCCGCATCCATGCATCCTGATGTAGTCAACTCCCTTGCTATCTTGCGGAGCCAATCATCTACTACTATTGGCTCGGTGCTGCTGGAAAACACCGGCGGATTCAGCCTAAGAAAATGGGATAAGTGATCAACAGGTGGTGGTGGTGGTGGTGGTGGGTTGTTGTTGTTGTTCCCCTGATTCTAATTCTGGACTAGCAACTGCATCAATGTGTACTGCTGCTGGATCAACTGAGTGAGCTCCGGTGGGAAGGTAAATCCGGGGTAGCGTCTCGGAGGCATCTGAGGGTTTAGAAAAGATGAGATTTAAGAATAGAGGGGGTCTAAGGAGAAAACACTACCCATGTGCACATGAGGCAAAAGCAAACAATTCACTTCATTCAATCAATCAAACAAGGGCATACAATCGATCTAACTATCGCAAAGGTGCTCGGACAACTATATTTACATGGTGGACTACTACTACTGATTTGGTGGTCCACTAGAAATATTCTTCGGTTGCAGACTCCATGATATCTGCTCCAGCTTCATCAACATAGTCATCATCACTATCGTCTGGATCCGAGTCGGTGTCGTCGATGATGATGTAGTCTTCCGGGCGAATCTCCTTGGGTTCTTCGTCTTCTTCTACTGGTGTAGGGCCTCCCATGAATATTCCAATCTTCTTGATCAGATCGTCATTTTTCTCCACTAATACTTCGATTTCCTCTTCGTAATCTTCACGTGTAGCCTTGAGTTCTTCCTCCAGTTCCTTGATTCTTGTCTTTGCCTTCTTCAGATCTATCATGTCGGCGCACATCTGGTTCTCCTGATGTCGAATGTGCTGGTTTAACTCCTGGATAAAAGCTGCAATTGATCTATCCTTCTTGGTACTGATCATCTCCCAGTGCTCATCTCGGCGCCCACAAATCTGGTAGATAGTATCCTTGAGATCATTGCGTTAGACTTCTCCAATACGCCCCATGGCGATGTGAGCTGCCATGCTCTTTCCTAGATCCCAAGTTGGTGCATCAAAAGAAAACTCTATGGGCTCAGTGACTGGCATGAACGTCCTTCCTGGAACTTGAACTTGAATCATCCAGCGCTCCTCTTCAGGTAAAGTGACGTTCTAGGTTCCGGTGAAGCTTGTTTCTCGTATGTTCAGGTATCTAGTGACTTCCTTCAAGTGACGTCCAAAGGGTGTATCTTCATCCGGTTGCGTGAACTTGTTCCTTGCATCCGCCATCCTAAAGGAGTAGGAAAAGATGAGAAGTCAGAATGAGAAGAGAGTGAGTAGTGATCTAGGTCTTTTAGCTTAGTGGTCGTGTCCTACAGTCAGCGTGTGCTCTGATACCATCTTGTAGCGACCAAACCTCAAACGGTCCAATCTCTGTGCTCAGGTGTCATCCCTGGATCAGTAATGCTGACACCACACAATACTTGAAGGATTTATAATAGAGTAGCAATCACACACTTATTACATCGAGTGTCTCAAAAGAGAACTTATTACAATAAATATGGCTTAAGGCCATCTAATAACGATAACAGCGGAAGGCTTGGAAGATAAGTGAGTCCATCAACTCCAACGGCATCACTGAGTATAGAACCACGACCTAAAAGCACCTTAATCATCGTCTGAAAAGTCTGCAACATTAACGTTGCAGCCCGAAACGGGTCAGCACATGGAATATGCTGGCAAAGTAACACATAGAGAGTAATGGAATGAAATAGGCTATTCTATATGCATATTTGGCTGGTGGAAAGCTCTATGGTTACAGTTTTGCATAAAGCCAATTTTTCCCTACTACAAAGGAATAAATTTTATTTAACTATCATGGTAGTTGTTAAACATTGAGAATGGTTGACAGCATTCTCAATCCCAATTAAGCATCATCATTAAACATAACCCAACAAAATTTATTTTAAAGTAACATGATGAGATTCACATGATAATCCACGTACTAGATACTCAAGATATCCATAACCGGGGACACGGCTAATCATGATTAGTTTATACACTCTGTAGAGGTTTGCGCACTTTTCCCCACAAGACTCGATCGCAAACAAACAAGCACACCATAAGTACTCAACTAATGCACAGGTAAAACTCAAATAAAAGATCTAACCAGAAATTTCAACTTGAGAACTCCGGTTGGCTAAAGAAATCAAATCGAACGAAGCAACAAAAGACAAACGGCGAAACAAACAGGTTTCGTTTACTATTCTGGATCTAGGGCAATTTTAACAGTGGCAAAAACTTGCTTGAGTTGGTTAAACGGAAAGAGGGTTTCGAGATGAAACTCCAGGCGCTTGAATCGCCTGATTTCGATAAACGAGCGAAAAGTTAGGCTAAAACGAAAATCGGATCAGGAATCGCGATCTGAAAAATCGCGGAATTAATCCGAGAAAAAGAAAAACGATGAACGTTCGTTAAAACGAACGAACGGGCGAACGCTTGCTACTTAAATAAACCGGAAAAACCGATCTATTTAAAAAAACAGAAACTAAAAAAACGAAAAAAAACCATGGGAAAACCGATCGGTTTTCTAAAAAAAACCGACGGCGAGAAAAAAAACTACCTCCAGCGGCGGCGGCACGGTGAGGCAGCAGCGGCAGCGGGCGGCTGGGCAGCGGCGCAGGCAGCGGCGCGGGCTAGGGGCGGCGGCGGCTAGGGTTTAGGTGGGGGGGTGGCGGTTTGGCCTCCTGGCGATATAAAGCTGGCCGGTCTAGGAGTCCTGGTCGGACACGGCACGGTAAGGCGGTTCGGACTTTTTAAAAAAAATTACGCTAAAAAAACAAAAGGAAAACTAAATGGACTCCAAAAATCCCGAAATAAATTTTCCCCGGCTTCTAAAATCAATCCGCACAGGATGAACATTTAGGCCTCCTTTGATTCATAGGAAAGAAAAAATGGAGGAATATGAAAATTAGAGGATTGCCATGCCCTGCCCACCTGAATCCCATGGAATTAGAAAACATAGGATTTGGCACAATTGGGTATTTGATGGGAGCATAGGAAAAGCATGGGAACTCAGAGCATTATAATAATATTATTTTAAAAGGTGTGCTTTCAAACAAGTAGCCGTTACTCCGTGAGCTAGCCGTTTGGCTACAACAGGATATATATACGCGAGCACAAAGTTTCTTCTTTACAAGATCTCCACTTCATACAACCAAGAACACGTTACATGCAAGTCTTTGCTGGTGATAGCTGAGGTTTCCTCATATTTTCTTGATCTTCTCTCAAATCTGTGGTTAGTTCTTCTCCTGTACACGTCCCGTTGCTTTTTTAGATCTTCTCCCTGTATAGATTCCATTTGGTTTAAGTTCTTCACCCTGTACATGTTTCCACCACTGGCCATTTAGTTCATATCAAGAAAATCGACAACACCATGGCCTTTTTTGTTCCCCGGATACATTTTTCATCCTAGCCGACCACCCAAAATCATCAAGTCACCAACAACCATCAGCATGAGAAGCCATATTTTTTTAGTTCTTGCATTCTGTAACTGATTCAAACACATATGCAGAGGTAAAAGGCAAGAAAAGAAATATTGTCCTAATATCATGACATAGTAGAATGATCTGTACTAAGTTGTATTAGTTACCTCTGAAAAATTCTAGAATATGACAAAGTTATTTGGGATCACGATGTGACTAGCATGGATGAATTAAGCCTTGTTGTTTGACCAATAAATTACTAGAAGTCTTAACTATACTAATTAAGCAGATCTATTTAAACTTGTAAAGTCATGACGTAACTCACTGATTTTCCATAGGCTTGTTTGTCATAACATCAGATGGATCAGAGGTACCGTCGTAGATCAAAAAGTGAGGATGAATTTGCTCTTTTTGTTCTTCCTACTTTAGGAGAACCCTCTCATTCCTCAAGAAGTCCTATGCACACTTCAATACTTACAGGCGCACGACATGTCAACGAAATTTCAAATTGACACGAAGACCTATGCAAAAGGCACTTTAGAATGGAGACTGACATATTTCAAGCTTTGGTTCAGAAACTGCGCGAGAATGATCGCCTTGTTGATGGGAGAGATGTCTCAGTAGAAGAACAAGTTGCTATATTTTTGTATGCATTATCTAAGAATGCAACAAACGATACTTTCGCAGATTGGTATCAGCATAGTGGACAAACAATAAGTTACTATTTTGGAGAAGTGCTCAATGCAATTACAGAACTCTATCCTGTATATATACGTCCACCTTCCCTACACCCGCATCCAATCTTGAGTAAACAGAAGTTCTACCCCTTTTTTATCGTATGTATACATGCTTATGATCAAGTTCAAATAACATAATTTCGAAATTTTACAGAGAAGATTATATGGCTTATGTACTTATATTTATGCAGGACTGCATCGGCGCTATAGATGGTACACATATTCCATTGAAATTACATGTTCATGAGCAAGGACCATATCGCAATAGGAAGCCAACACTGTCACAAAATGTTATGGTAGCATGCGATTTTGATTTAAATTTTGTGCATGTACATGCTGGTTGGGAGGGATTGGCTTCAGATGCAAGAGTCCTACAAGATGCACTTAACCATGGGTTTCAAGTACCCCCTGGAAAATTTTACCTTGTAGATGCTGGTTATGCAAATACACCACAATTTCTGGCTCCATATCGTGGTACTAGGTACCACTTGCAAGAACAAGGGAGAGTTCGTCAAAGGCCAAGAAATCATAAGGAATTATTCAACCTACGACATGCACAACTCCGAAACCATATCGAGAGGATTATTGGTATACTAAAAATGAGATTTCCGATACTGAGAGTGGCTTCACATTACTCTGTTACCAAACAAATTGACATATCAGTTGCTCGTTGTGTGCTGCACAATTTCATACGTTTGCATAATGGAGATCTATCTTGGCCTGAGAATACTGCTGTGGAGATTGATCAATAACAATTTGTTGATGTACCAAGTGGAGATCACAAGTATCATAATGACATACGTGCATTTAATTACTCTAGAGAAGCCGGGAATCAAAAGCGAGAAGATATAGCACAAGAAATGTGGGCACAATATGTATCACAAAGATCTTAGAATATGTAATATGTTATCCAAGTCCAGCTACCATTCTTGTACTTGGAATATCACATGCAAGTTGTAATACCATTCTTGGACTTCAAATTTGCAATAGTACTACAAATTTTCATGCATGCTTAACCAGAAGCCTCTCAACATAACTACCAAAATATACTAAACCATCATGGTCAGTTCTATGACCAATTCAACTAAACATAAATATATGACACCTACAAACCAAAATCTTCCCTAAAATAGAAGCTATGATCTCAGTGGATCACCACAATGGCTAATTTTGATGGGTTGTTTGGGCACGCGCAATCTCTCTTTTAAGCCAAGCCAGTCATAGTTCATTAGTAGAGTATGACAAGAAAACTTCCCTGTTCTCCTTGCTGTCGGCGTTCTGGGAACGGGGGTCCCCAGACTTGCCTGCCTGCGGCCTGCGGCGTGGCTCAAAGGGGCCCCAGCACGGCCCATCTTCATCAACACAAGACTCAAGACCCTTGCGAGGGGCCAAGCCTCGCGGGGCGGACGACACGGAGCTTCCTCAGGCACGGCCTCGTCCGGCTGGCTCGTGAGGAGGAGGAGAGATCAAGGCGGGGTACCTCGCGAGGTGCTCGTGACGAAAGCCATGACGACTCAGGGCGCCAGGCGGGTGCCAGCCTGCGCAGCGTCCTCCTTTCCTCTTTGGTGCAAAGGGGGCAAGCGCAGCCGCGGAGTACCGAGGCATCAGGCAAAGGTTGCCATTTCGGCGCAATGAGACCAAGACCAGGAGGACTACGAGGCGGAGGTCACCATGGAGCCCAAGACGGCGTCATCACCAAAGCTTTCCGCAGGCGAAGACTGCTTTTGTCAGGATAGTTGATACTTGCTGTCCCCCTTCAAATTAGCCCGCCAATGTTGGCTCCCTTCCTGCTCGATATTTGGGAAGAGGACCAGGGCCTCTATAAATAGGACCAGCTGCTCACATGGCAAGGGGTTCGGTTCGGTTGGGGGTTCGTTAGTTCGATTGGGAAAAAGAGTAAGAACAAGGCAGTGAGTGAGTGATAGAGAGAAGGGTGGCTGAACTCCTCCTAGCAGTTCATCGCCCCAGCCAAGAACAGTCCCTCGCGAGGCTGTTCTTCCTTGTATTGTTCATCATCATCAGCCCCAAGAGGCAATCCACCAACCACACACTGGAGTAGGGTATTACACCACAATGGTGGCCCGAACCAGTATAAATCTTGTGTCTCTTGTGCAGTTCTTTCAGTAGTCTAGATGTTTGCGAGACGGAGAGGTAGAAGGCGTAACCTTCGTGCGCACCCCAATGTTCGAACCTTAAGGGTCTACCGGAACCCGAAATCCGACATTTGGCGCCCCAGGTAGGGGTGCGCCGGAATTCGTCGTCCACCGCCCCGTTCTCCTCC
This sequence comes from Triticum monococcum, assembly GCA_034509565.1. Classification (NCBI taxonomy): domain Eukaryota; kingdom Viridiplantae; phylum Streptophyta; class Magnoliopsida; order Poales; family Poaceae; genus Triticum; species Triticum monococcum. Next base: position 279,725,392 of record CM067844.1, read on the forward strand.
GACCGTCGCATCCATGTCCGACGCTCGTCGGGCCCGCGCCGAGCGCCGGGCCGCCATCACTTCCCGCGTCGCCCAGACGGCGCCCGTTGGCGGGCGTCCTCGTCGTTCCCCGTCACCCGCCATCAACGCCACCACCGGCCCGCCAGGGGGCGAGCAGCAAGCATCGTCTCAGCATCCATCCGTGTGGCAAGACGGCCGCACCGCTACTCCGTCGCTCGCACCAGCTGGTTCTTCGTCCCGCGCGCTCCGCGCCCCCTTGGAGGCTCGAGCTGCGCTCCTCGCGGCAAATGAGCTGCTGCGCTACCGTCCCGTCGACAACGTCTACGAGGAGTGGCTCGACCGCATCGCCGAGCTTGTCCACGCCGCAGGGGGCTCTCCCGCGCCGTTCGTTCCTCTGCGCCACACCCCGCCCCGCGCGGGCAACGAAGCTCCGCAGGAGTACCAGCCACCTCCTCTCCAAGAAGGCGCCATGGCTCCAAGGCGCGTGGCCCCTGGGCGGAACCCGCTCCGTCAGGTGCCAGCGCAGCAAGAACGGAGCTGGCAAGAAATCCCACGGCCGCAAGGAGCTGCCTGGGGGCTCCCTGCTCCGGCACGCCGCGACCCTGCTCCAGCTCCGGCACGCCAAGACCCCGCGCTGCCCCTAGCTGCAGCGCGTGGGGACCCTCAAGACCAAGCTCTCCACCAGCCGAAGCCTTTCGTGGCCACCGCAGGCTGCCGTGCCTACACCACCGAGCTGCGTAGCGTCGCGTGGCCTGGCAAGTTCAAGCCAGACCTGCCTCCTTGTTATGATGGCATGACGGACCCTGTAGAGTTCCTCCAGCTCTATGAGCTGGGCATCAAGGCTGCCAGCGGGGATGAAAAGGTCATGGCGAACTGGTTCCCCATGGCGCTCAAGGAAGGAGCTCGCACCTGGCTCCTGAATCTGGCTCCAGGCACGATCTCGTCCTAGGACTAGATGCGCACCCGCTTCATCGCCAACTTCCAAGGTACTCGCGACTGGCCACCCGCCGTGAGCGACATGCGTCACATCAAGCAACAACCCGGAGAGACCCTGCAAAAGTACATCCAGCGCTTCGACAGCGCGCGCCTCAAGATCCCCAAGGTGTCCGAGGAGGCCATCATCTCATCCTTCTCCGATGGTGTGCGCGACGTCAAGATGAAGGAGGAGTTGGCGATGCATGAAGACCTGTGCACCACCCTGGAGCTGTTCAACTTGGCGACCAAGTGCACCAGGGCTGAGGAGGGACGCCTCTCCCTCCTCGAGCTACCTGCCGCAGACCCAAAGGAGAAGAAGCCCAAGGCCAAGGACGTCAAGCGCAAGGGGGCTGCCGTGCTCGCAGCAGAACCAGACACCAAGCGGGGCAAAGATCTGCCTGAGTCCTCCAGGGGCAGCCGGTACTGTGTGTACCACAACCTCCACACCCGCAACACCAACGAATGCCAAGAACTCCGCACCGTGCGAGAAGGAAGTATCGGCCATCGTCCCGACCGCGCCGATCGGGGCTATGGCCGAGGAGGAAGAAACGCAGGACGCTGGGAAGACCGCGGCCCGTGCCAAGGGTGGCGAGATCAACCTCGCGAGGATCGCTGGCGAGACCTGCCTCACGAGGGGGACTGGAGAGATCAGCCTTGTGAGGATCACCCACAGGGCAACGCAGGCCTCCCTCCACTGCCGCCTCAGCCAAGGAGGAACGAGGACCGCCATCAAGACGAGGGGGCTGGGGGCGGAGCTCAAGCCCCAGCCTCCCAACGCATCTTCAAGCAGTTTGCCCGCGAGGTGAATGCAGTCCTCCCCAGGCTCGAAGCAACGCGCCCTCTCAGGTGGTCGGCATGCGCCATCACATTCAGCTCAGCGGATCAACTCAAGTGTGCGGCCACAGCCGGAGTCCTCCCGATGCTTTGCTCCCCAGTCATCAGCAATGTACTGGTCACCAAGAACCTCATCGATGGTGGGGCAGGGCTCAACGTCCTGTCCGTGGAAACGTTCAACAATCTCCAAGTGCCCTATGACCAGCTTCAGCCAACCAAGCCCTTCTCCGGAGTCACCGACGGCTCCACGGTCCCGATTGGGCAGGTCCGCCTCCATGTCACCTTTGGGGCACGCGACAACTACCGCACCGAGCTCATTGACTTCGACGTCGCCCACATCTGCCTGCCATACAACGCCATCCTCGGGTACCCAGCGCTGGCCAAGTTCATGGCCGTGACTCACCATGGCTACAACGTCCTCAAAATGCCAGGAAGTGGCGGAGTCATCACGGTGCCCTGTGAAGAAAAGGATGCAGTGTGGTCCCTGCAGCAAGCATTTCAGGCCGCGTCACTGGAAGACCCGGATCACGGAAGCAGGAGGCTTCCCGAGACCACCCCCAAGAAGAAGAAGACATCGTCCACACCGGCCCCTCGGGAGGCAGGCCCCTCAGGGCCCGCATCTGCCCAGGGGAGCCTCCTTCCATCGCATAGGAAAGCGCGCCCGGCGCCGTCCTCAGGCAGGGCTCGGGGGCTCTCCCCTGGAGGGCCACCGACCTGGCCAGGGTCACGAGGGAGGCGCTTGGGCACCACGTGGAGGCATGCTTCGAAGCACGTTTCCCTCAAGAAGGAGCAAGGCAAGGAAGGTCAGACCCGCAGGAGTTCGTCGACAAGGCCATTGAAGAACTACAGGAGTCAAGGATCATAAGAGGTTGCCGCCATCTACCAGCTGTGGCTCCCCATCCAGGTGAGGATGGTGGGCTGCGCGTCTGCATCGAAGTACCAGGGCTCAACCAAGTAGCAATGATGGAGCGCCTCTGGCCCTCGCAAGTGGGGCGCTGCGGGGGTCTGCCCCACAGCTACGTTCGCATGCCCTACGGCTTGCCGAGTGCGGTTGCTACGTGCCAGCGCCTCATGAGGGGCATCATGGAGGCTCAAGAAAACAGGCGTTCCGCAGCCTTGGCGGAGATGGAGGTGATTTGCGAAGAGCTACCAGTGCCTCCGGAGCCTCCCGAGGCCCCTGGGCCTGGGGGCTCGTGAGGATCGACTTCCGCGGCCCACCGAGTCTGCTGCACCAACACCCCTTCGCCCTCGACACCCTCAGGTGACATGTTACAAGTTTCATTTCCAACTGGGAGCGCCCTCCCAGGGCCGCATTGTTCCTAGGCCGCGTGGGTCCGTCCCCGCGGTATGTATCCCTTTTACTTTCATGTCGTTAGCTTGCTTTGTTGGGGGCGCCCCTCGGGCTGCATCATCCCCAATTCGCTCGGGCCAGGCCCGACGGCATGTATCTCCCTTGCGTTTATTTCCGGCTATGCATTCGCCAATCATGCTTGATTACTTCATGCCTGTCCATGGCACCTCTTCTTCTCCATGTCGACCACTTGCATGTTAAAGGGGGTACCTGAGCATCGCGACTCAGGGCTCTTACTGGCTCTCCAGCCCTCACCCTCTGGCTATGTCCACGGCATCACGACCTGGCATACCAGCGACGGCTGAGACAAGCTCGAGGGCCGGGACCCGAGGACGTAGAGTGCCAGCATCTAACCAAGTTTGCAGGAACACAGCACAAGATAAGGCCCAGTGCCAGGTGCCACCCGCCTAGAGGTAGGGCCCCGTGAGTCCCGCGCTGGCTCACGGGTGCCCAGATACACCTCACCTAGCCCTACCGTGCCGGCCACGTGTCAGGGCAGGGCTGTACACGCCCCGGGGGCTCCTCCTGGAGGGGAGCCCCCTCCCACGTACCAATGGAAGCACCATGCTCCGCGCTGGCTGACGACACTGCCAAGGAGTGGCTATGCCCGTACACATGCGGAAGTGCTATGCTCCGCGCTGGTGATAAACAACTGAGGGTGGCCCTCGGGCCGCATCAACCTCAGGGAGCCCAGAGCTCAGTGTCTAGCCTCATCGCAATGCCTCCCCTCGGGAGCGCCGCGCGAGGGGGCTGGGCATGGGGGCTGCGCCTGGGTCACGCCCGGACGTACGCCACCTAGCCAGGCCCCTCGGGCCTGGTTCGTCGCGCGTCTCTCCCCAAGCAGAGCCAAGGTATGAAGGCCGTTTGAGCGTCAAGGGGGGGCCCTGAGCATCGCGACTCAGGGGCCTAACTGGTCCCATAGCCCCTCACTCCTTAGTTCCGAAAGGCTAATGCTGGGTGAGGCACGCGCGGGGCCGGGCTCTACAAACGCAGAACGGTGGTCCCACTCGCATCTCACCTAATCACTTGCTGTTTGCGCGTCAAGGGGGACTCCTGAGCATCGCGACTCAGGAGCCTAACTGGCTCCGTAGCCCCTCACTCCTTTGGTCCCGTCCTGGTTTCCGCTCGGGGCTAATGCTGGGTGAGGTACGCGCGGAGTCGGGCTCTGCAGACGTAAAACGGAAGATCCACCTACATCGCACCTCCCTACTTGTTGTTCGTGCGCCAAGGGGGACTCCTGAGCATCGCGACTCAGGAGCCTAACTGGCTCCGTAGTGATAGAGGCAAAGGTGTCCCGATGTTTCGATGAGATGGTGGCTATCATTTTCTGTGGGAGTCGACATTGACGATCCGACTACGAACGTGCGAGACGTCGCGCCTTAGCAATCGCTAAACCAACTTCCGAGGGTTATTGACCACGCCGGAGCACGATCAACCTGACCACGAGGGTCTGTTTCCTGCAAGCAAATGCAGAACAAGCAAGAAACTGAGATTGCAATCTGGATATTGCGAATATAAGATGAAAGCTTTATTGATCAAGATGGGGTTCTGTGACGTCTTGGTCTGGTCGTTGGACACAAACGAAGTACGCGAAGTTGCAGCTATGGCGAACTTTTAATCTAAACAAAACCCAAAGTCTAAACGACGCCCTAAGGGCTGTATATATGGAGGAAGAGGGGGGAATTTCGTGGCCCTTGAGGGTGGGGTCCGAAACCAACCCTAACTCTTGTTTCCCCACATATACGGACTCTAAAAATAGCCTATACTTAAGTATCTCGAAATTACATGGGCCTGGCCCATTAATAAGGTGACGCAGCACCTAGAATAGCCTATGAACGAATATTATGAAGTGGCATCTCGTATATTTCGTCCAAGGCTTCATGCACTCCTTATGGCGGCTTCAAAGTCCTGAAATCATCACTTGTAACTCCGTTCTTGATCCCCTTGCGCATGCCATCAACTCCATGTGTGTTCTTGCTCCAATGTTCATCCTTCTCCAAGCTAGGCCCTTCATTTGTGAGCAAAACAAATGTATCCAATTTAGGCAGCATCATAATCTCATGAACATTAGAATCATTACCGAGAAACGGAAGTACCTGGTAATTTAATTGGCGTGCGCGAGCTCTAGTAATTGGTCCAGTATATGTAACAGTAGGGGCTGTGGGTGTAACAATGGTATTGATGTCCTCATCATTTTTATCAAATTGCCATGGTCTACCAAGTAATAAGGAACATGCTTGCATAGGTACCACATCACAATCAACATAATCAGCATATGTAGAGATACTAAAATGCACACGAACAGTACGTGTTACCTTAACCTTGCCGCTGTTGTTGAACCATTGGATGTAGTAAGGATGTGGATGTGGTCTTGTGGTGAGAGATAGCTTCTCCACCATCTCCATGCTAGCCAAGTTGTTGCAACTCCCTCCATCTATGATCATGCGAACAGAACGTTCCTTCACAACTCCCTTTGTATGGAACAAATTATGCCTCTGATTTTGCTCAGCTTGTGTAACCTGCACACTCAAAACACGTTGAGCAACTAAAAATTCATACCTGTCAGCATCTTCAGGAGCCATGTATTGCGTCTCATGATCAGAATCGTCTCCACCGTGTTCGTCACGTGTAATAAGAGCCAAAGTCTCCTCATCATAGTCACTAGCGGACTCATACCCACCATCCTCACTAACAATCATCACACGTTTAGATGGGCATTCTCTCGCATAATGACCTCCACCCTTGCAACGTCGACAAATAATATCATGTGTTTGCCCTGTGGATGCCATGGATGAAGAAGAGCTCTTTGCAGGCCCAGGAGGTGTGCTCTTGGCAGATAGTGGTGATTGTGCCTGCTTTATTGTATCACGGTTGGAGGTGGCAGCCGACGGAGGCGCTTGTGTAGCAGAACGTGTGGAAGTAGATGATGCACGTGGTGTCCATGATGAAGATCGACCTACAGAAAAGTTAGTCCGCGCCAATGCCTGTCGATCGTGCACTTCACGTTCAGCTTTACAAGCAAGATGGAATAAACGACTGATATTAGTATAGTCCTTATACTCTAGAATCGTCTGAATCTCTCTATTTAATCCACCCATAAAACGTGCAAGCATAGCTTCATTCTCCTCAACAATACCACATCTAATCATGCCAATTTGTAATTCCTGATAATACTCTTCTACAGAATTTTTTCCCTGTCTTAAGCGCTGCAATTTTTGAAGTAATTCACGTTGATAATATGGTGGAACCCAACGAGTACGCATAGCAGTTTTCAAAGCAGCCCAAGTAGCAGGAATGTGATATAATCTACAATGCTCAGACCACCAAACACATGCAAAACTAGTGAATGCACAAACAGCAGCAGGAACACGTCTCTCCTCGGGATATTGTAAACATGTAAATCGTTGTTTAGTTTCTAACTCCCAAGTAAGATATATATCAGGAACATATCTACCCTCAAATGGTGGAATATTCAATTTTAGTTTAGGGAGATGGTCATGATCTCGTACCTGAGGGTGAGCCCTACCATTGCCATTATTTGCATGTGGACGACCTGGTTGTTGCTGTGCTGGTGGTGGCACGTAGTTCTGATTCTGATCAACCTCATCCTCGTAATCGCCAGCAAAATCATCCTCCTCCGCATCAGCAGCAGGAGCCACAGAAGTAGCAACAGCAGCACCAACAGTTTGGCCAGGTGCAAGAGGGAGACGGCTCGCTCGGCGGAGGGCTGTTTCACGATGTGTAGGTAGTCGTTGTTGTTGTTGTTGTAGAGGTGCGTTAGGTGCAGCCGGTGGTGGTGGTGGAAGACGCGCGAGCAATTCATTAAACCTGTTATCGAGCTTTGTTTCGAACGTCTTCTCCATGCCATCTATCTTCTCCATGGCCTCTTCAAATCTGTTTAGCACATCTTGCACCTGTCCATTCATCATTTGCTGAAATTTATCATGCAACTCCTGATTCGTCATGTTCTCCCAGTCAGTCTCGTCGGCTTGTGATCCTGCCATGGTTAGCAACAATAGAAATGCACAAGAATATGATCCTACAGAATACTAACAAGAGGTGGTGGTGGTGTCACAAATCCGTCAAGCAAATCTCAAATTCTTACGAGTTCTTACCCAGCAGCAGGCGGTGATCGGCAACCGTGGTAGTCAAAACTCTCAAAAGCTTGGATAGAGCGATTGCCAGGGAGAGTCAAACTCACGATGTAGATGTATGTGGACCTGGGAAGGCTTATAGTATGGTAGCAAAAGGGTCAGCAATAATCAATTCAGAGATGCAAAGTTGAATAAACGCTCAACGACGGTACTGTGCTGGTCCTAGGCTAGACCGTGCTAGAGACGCGAGCCTAGAACACTAACAAAATCACGGCGCTGCACGTAAATAAGGGAGAAGCACACTCTCGAACTTTTTTTTTGCTCTTTTTTTTTCGCGCTCTCTTTTTTTTGCGCTCCTCTTTTTTTTTGCGAAAAATCACTATAATGGCGAGTGTCTCAAAACTCCTCCCTCGTCAAACTGGTAGGATGGCACGAAAATTTTTCTGTTCACTTTTTTTTCGGAAATCAGGGCAGCGACGACGAAAAAGTGCGACAAAAAATCACTATGATGGCACGTGGCTCAAAAGACTCAGAAAAGCCTAAAAATAGGATAGGGAAAAAAAATTTGCCCGTGAAAATTTTGGCCTAAAAACTGCCCGGGGGTCTCCAGACTCTTTTTTTTTCCGAGACCTACGCAGGCAAGGAAACAGGAAACGGAATTTAGATTGGTCTCAAGAACAAACCTAATATGAGAAGAACTCGGATTGGTGGTGGATATATGGTTGTGGTATATGGCAGCGGCGGTGGTATATGGTAGCGGTGGTGGAATATGGATACGGATTGGTGGTGGTATATGGATACGGATTCAGAGCGGTGGCGGATCAGCAATGGAGGTAGATGGGCGATGATGATGGTACGGCGGCGGCGTGACAACTTATGACCAGAACTCGAAACTCTAAAAGACTAGACTCTAAGACCAGCAACTTGACACGACGATGCAACCGCAAATTCAACAAAGCAAAAACCCTAAAAAGATTATGCAAAGGCTCAGATTGGTTCGGATATGATGAACTAACCCTAATTTTTTTTTGTGGCTTTTTCGTGGACTGTAGGTATGAAGAACAGACTCGATCTAATCTACGAAAAACTGTAAAATCTCACCGAGCAACCTGGAAATCTGATACCACTTGATAGAGGCAAAGGTGTCCCGATGTTTCGATGAGATGGTGGCTATCGTTTTCTGTGGGAGTCGACCTTGACGATCCGACTACGAACGTGCGAGACGTCGCGCCTTAGCAATCGCTAAACCAACTTTCGAGGGTTATTGACCACGCCGGAGCACGATCAACCTGACCACGAGGGTCTGTTTCCTGCAAGCAAACGAAGAACAAGCAAGAAACTGAGATTGCAATCTGGATATTGCGAATATAAGATGAAAGCTTTATTGATCAAGATGGGGTTCTGTGACGTCTTGGTCTGGTCGTTGGACACAAACGAAGTACGCGAAGTTGCAGCTATGGCGAACTTTTAATCTAAACAAAACCCAAAGTCTAAACGACGCCCTAAGGGCTGTATATATGGAGGAAGAGGGGGGGAATTTCGTGGCCCTTGAGGGTGGGGTCCGAAACCAACCCTAACTCTTGTTTCCCCACATATACGGACTCTAAAAATAGCCTATACTTAAGTATCTCGAAATTACATGGGCCTGGCCCATTAATAAGGTGACGCAGCACCTAGAATAGCCTATGAACGAATATTATGAAGTGGCATCTCGTATATTTCGTCCAAGGCTTCATGCACTCCTTATGGCGGCTTCAAAGTCCTGAAATCATCACTTGTAACTCCGTTCTTGATCCCCTTGCACATGCCATCAACTCCATGTGTGTTCTTGCTCCAATGTTCATCCTTCTCCAAGCTAGGCCCTTCATTTGTAAGCAAAACAAATGTATCCAATTTAGGCAGCATCATAATCTCATGAACATTAGAATCATTACCGAGAAACGAAAGTACCTGGTAATTTAATTGGCGTGCGCGAGCTCAAGTAATTGGTCCAGTATATGTAACAGTAGGGGCTGTGGGTGTAACAATGGTATTGATGTCCTCATCACGTAGCCCCTCACTCCTTTGGTCCCGTCCTGGTTTCCGGTCGGGGCTAATGCTGGGTGAGGTACGCGCGGGGCCGGGCTCTGCCGCCGTAGAACACAAGCAAGTAGGGAAGGAAAGCATAAAATTCAAGGAACTTAAAAGAAAATATTACAGTCCATACTGTCGTCTCAATACCAAACGCGAGTTCAAACGCCTCCCCGAGGCATGATGCATGTGCCGGAATTAAAGGCAGGACAGGAGCAGTAGCGAAGTCACATGGCGGCGGTGGAGCAGTGCGGGTGGCCCCACCTCATGGAGCAGCAGGACCGGAAGCATCCTGCTTCGACTTGGTACTGAAGGCCCGGAACTTCCTCAGCAGAGCCTCCGCACGACCCTTCACGGCCTTGGCAGCGGCGGCAGCACCCTCGCCGCTTACTGGCTCCAACAGGCTATCGAGGTCGGCGCTGGGGTCGCGAAGGTAGATGTGGGTAAAGACCCGCGTCAGCGCAGCAGAAGACAGGACACACGCCCCGGCCTCGACCGTGGGGCCAAGGCCAAGGGTGACATGAACTCTAGTGATCCTAGTTTTGCTGATTGTCTATTTGAGCTTACCAATCTCAAGCGTGCTAAAGGAGATGTTGGAATCATTAGTGATATTATATCCGAAGCTATAAGAATTCATAAAGGTGACCACTTTGATGATCGTTTATCTAATGAATTACCCTCTCTAGGAAATGATGAGTCACAAGATCATGGTGAACATGGAAACTATGATGATGATGATAGTGACTTCGATCTTGATGATGCAATGAGACATTTTGGTCTTATGGAAAATCTTCGGGGATATGTGTCAGGAGGAAAGGAATGGGTTCTTGATAGTGGATGTACTGATCATATGACCGAAGATGAAGAGATGTTCCATGAGCTTGCTGAAAATGACGGCCCTCGAAAATATGTCACATTTGGTGATAATTCAAAGGGTAAAGTGGTTGGCCTTGGTAAGGTGGCCATCTCACATGATAGTTCCATTCAAAATGTCATGCTTGTTGAATCTCTCGGCTACAACTTACTTTCAGTATCTAGACTCGCTGATTTCGGTTTGAATGTCCTATTTACTAAGGTAGATTGCCAAGTGTTTCATCGAGACAACCATAAAATGGTCTTTACCGGTATACGTAGAGGTGATCTTTACATTGTCGATTTCTATAAAAAGGTACAACCTAAAACTTGCTTTATTGCTAAATCCTCAAAAGGTTGGTTGTAGCATAGATGACTAGGTCACGTTGGCATGAGAAACCTTGACAAGCCTATTAAAGGAAATCATATCCTTGGAGTTAACGATGTCATATTTGATAAGGATAGACTTTGAAGTGCTTGCCAAGCAGGTAAACAGGTTGGAGGAAGGCATCCCGTGAAGAACATCATGACCACAAGGAGGCCACTCGAGCTACTTCATATGGATCTTTTTGGTCCCAACGCCTACAAGAGTCTCGGTGGAAATTCTTTTGGTCTAGTTATAGTTGATGATTTTTCAAGATTTACGTGGGTGTTCTTTCTTGATGACAAGTCGCAGGTCCAGAAGATCTTCAAAAACTTCGCTAGGAAGGCCCAAAATCAGTTTGACGTGAAGATCAAGAAGGTTTGGAGTGACAATGGAACGGAGTTCAAGAACGCAAATGTGGACACCTTTCTTGACGAAGAAGGGATTTCACACGAGTTCTCGGCTACGTACACACCTCAACAAAATGGAGTTGTTGAGAGGAAGAACCGGACGCTCATCGAAATGGCGAGAATGATGCTTAATGAGTACAAGACGCCGAAGCACTTTTGGGCAGAAGCGGTTGAGACAACTTTTCATGCAACAAATCGCTTGTATCTTCACAAGCTACTCGGCAAGATGGCATACAAGCTCCTCACCGGTAACAAACCCCAAGTTGGATACTTTCGAGTATTCGGCTCAAAGTGCTACATTCTTGACAAGCATCGTCGTTCAAAGTTTGCTCCTAAATCTCATGAAGGTTTTCTACTTGGTTATGGCTCAAACTCTCACACCTACCATGTCTACAACAATTTCACCCGAAAGGTTGAAGAGACGGTAGATGTGAAGTTTGATGAATCTAATGGCTCGCAAGTAGAGCAATTGACAATCGATGTAGGAGACAAAGACCCTTCAGAAGCAATCCAAGACTTGTCTATTGGCAAAATTCGTCCAACGGAGGTGAAGGAGAATACCTCGCCCGTCCAAGTGGAAGCTTCTACTTCACGACAAGGTGAACCAAGAATTGATACGGAAGCATCCACAAGTGGGACACACCAAGATGAAGAAGACAAGGAAATGCATCAAGACAAACATCAACAACCTCCTTCTCCACCACGACAAGAGAACGACAACGTCGACAATGAAGAAGGCCAAGAAGAAGAACAAGATGAAGAAGATGTTCAACGAAGACCCAAGCAAAAGCTCTCACGAGTTCGAGCAAGAATTGCCAAAGATCATCCCGTCGAGCAAATCTACAATGATATTCAAACCGGGAGAATCACTCGCTCAAAAACTCGTTTAGCTAACTTTTGTGAAAACTATTCATTCATCTCTAGCATTGAACCTATGAAGGTTGAAGAAGCATTGGAAGATCCAGATTGGATAAACGCTATGCATGAAGAGCTACACAACTTTGATAGAAACCAAGTTTGGACATTGGTTGAGAAACCCGACAACAACCACAACATCATTGGTACCAAATGGGTGTTTCGCAACAAGCAAGATGAAGATGGACAAGTGGTTCGCAACAAAGCACGTCTCGTCGCCCAAGGGTACACACAAGTCGAAGGTATGGACTATGGTGAGACATATGATCCCGTTGCTAGACTTGAGTCCATTCGCATCTTACTTGCCTATGCTAATCACCATAATATCACCTTGTACCAAATGGACATTAAAAGTGCTTTTCTAAATGGTGAAATAGAGGAGGAAGTTTATGTCAAACAACCTCCCGGCTTTATCAATCCTAAGAAACCAAATCATGTTTACAAACTTCACAAAGTTCTTTATGGTCTTAAACAAGCTCCTAGAGCATGGTATAAATGCTTGACCAAGTTCCTTATTGCAAGTGATTTTGAAATTGGTAAAATTGATTCTACTCTTTTTACTAAAAGGGTTAATGGAGAACTATTTGTATGCCAAATTTATGTTGATGATATCATATTTGGTTCAACTAACCCTCTCTTTAGTGAAAAGTTTGGAAAGCTAATGTCAGAGAAGTTTGAGATGTCTATGATGAGTGAACTCAAATTCTTTCTCGGTTTGCAAATCAAGCAAACTAAGGAAGATACATTTGTCTCTCAAACGAAGTACACCAAGGACTTATTCAAGAAGATCAATATGCAAGAATGCAAAGGTATGCCTACACCCATGCCTACTAGTGGACATCTTGATTTCACCAAAGATGGTGAACCGGTTGATCAAAAGGTTTATCGCTCTATGATTGGTTCTTTGTTATACCTATGTGCTTCACGTCCCGACATTATGCTAAGTGTGTGCATGTGTGCACGTTATCAAGCTGCTCCTAAAGAATGTCATCTTAAGGCCGTGAAAAGGATAGTGAGATACTTAATTCATACACCAAACTTTGGCATTTGGTATCCTAAGAGATCTTCTTTTGATCTTGTTGGCTATTCTGACTCGGATTATGCCGGAGACAAGGTTGATAGAAAGTCCACTTCGGGTACTTGTCAATTTCTTGGTAGATCTCTTGTGTCCTGGTCTTCCAAGAAACAAAACTCGGTATCCTTATCCACCGCCGAAGCGGAATACATTGCCGCTGGTTCATGTTGTGCTCAATTACTATGGATGACCCAAACTCTTAAAGATTATGGGATCTATGTGAAACATGTTCCACTGCTTTGTGACAATGAAAGTTCTATCAAAATTGGTCATAATCCTGTACAACATTCTCGAACTAAGCATATTGAAGTTCGTCATCATTTCATTCGAGACCATGTTGCTAAGGGTGACATTGATCTTAAGCATGTTCGCACCGGTAAGCAATTAGAGGATATATTTACTAAACCTCTTGATGAGAAAGTATTTTGCAGGTTGAGAGGTGAATTGAACATTATTGATGCTTCGAACTTGGAGTAGGAACTCCATTGGATACATGCAAGACATGAGCTTATGACTAATCCATGATATATCTCTTATGATGACTATCTTATGTCTTGGATATATTTGTACCTTGCATGTTGTCTAACCCATGTAGGTGCTTGGTTGAATCTAATTCCATGAGATTGCGACTCACTCACATCTTGAGCAATCTCTACATCACCAAGTCTCTACACAATGGTGGTTGAAGACAAGGAAGCACAAAACCATTCAAACATATCCTTTTACAAATTCTATGTTGAGCTTCATGATTGTCATTTTTGGATACACAAGTGCTCTTCCTTGCAAGAACTAACCCATGTAGGTAGATGAGCTCAAACTCCAAGTGGTGCTCCCAACTCTTGATGAGCTACATCAACCTTGAGCACCCACACAAGTTCAACTACATGAGCAAGAACAACACCACCACCCAAGGTATGTTATTCCATCTTAGAGAAGCTTTACTCCAAGACATGAGTCAAAGCAACTCAACAAGATGTGAATACATCAAGATGCTTAAACAAAAAAATGGTAACCCCATTTTGAGCTTAAACGATGAGTATGACCTATGATCAAGTGTTCTCACTTGACTCCTTAGTCAATATACTCTAACATAGGTGACTATGTCACCGCCCAACTCTAGATGAAGTTCTCTTGTGTTCTTTTCTGTGTTATTGCATTTGTCTCATGCATATTTATTTTCTTTCTCTTTTTCAAAAAAAAACTTCATCTAGATCTTTCAGTTTCTTCTCTTTTCTTTTTGTTTTTGTTCTGCATTTTCTGCATTCAATTCCTTGCAAATCCTCCAGATAATTCATTGCAAATCTTTGTGAGATCCTACATGTTTAGTGAGCTGAGGTGACAAGTGTTTTTCTCTGTGTTGAACTCGGTTTCACCGACTTGTAGTTTTCGGTCCAACCGAATCTTTTCGGCCCCACCGAAACATGCCACTCGGTGCCACCGACTTCACAACAGGAAAAACAGTTTGCCACTTGTTCTATATTTCTTCTGGTCCAGCTCTACTCAATGAATCTTGTCCTCTACAAGCATCACAGTTTTATCCATTACTTTGTGCTGAGTCTCCATGACCAAACCTATATGACGGATTCCAGAAAGCCCTTCTTGGAAATTGATGTCAAAGGGGGAGAGAGAGATCACATCAAAGCTTATCACCTACAAGGGAGAAAGTATTAAGAGGGAGAAAGAGATTTCCAGGGGGAGAGAATACTCAAGGATCCCAGATGCTTGATGTTCAAGAGGAGAGATGTCACATGTCTTTTTGGAGGAAAGACATGTTCATATGTGCTTATTTGCATTAAGTTCTATCCATTTGTATCTTTCAGCTCTGATTTTTTGTTCCCTATCTTCTCCCAATATGCCATGTAAGATTCGGGGGGAGCAAGACACCTAAGAGAAAGAAATCAGTCAAATTCATTGCATATCTTTACTCTTGGGGACATGTTGAATCCAATATGGTACCTTGTACTCACTCTCTACATGTCGTCCCAGTCTTCGTACTCTTGTGGCTTCTTTGGTTTGCTCTGGCTAGTGGAGGTACCTGTGTTATCTAACCTTGTTTGTGCACGTTCATTCCATCCTAAGCCAGCTAAAGACTACAAGGTAAGTGTATGCATCAAAATCATGAGTATGAGGAATTCTTGCTTATGTACATACTGTTTGCAAGAAGGACTCATGAGCATGAAGGTATTTTCCTTGATAATCTTTTGCTCTGATGCATATGGCCAAGATACATGTAACACATTGCCTACTCTGTCATGGTTATGCTCTCACATGCCTCTATATTTCACATTTACATGAGTGCATACATGTAGGGGGAGCCTATGCTTGTTACATGTCCTTCCAAAGCTTTACTTGTTGTTCTTTATATCTTTATCTAAAGCTTTGATGTATGCTGCCATCAATTACCAAAAAGGGGGAGATTGAAAGCACAAGTGCTCCCTAGGTGGTTTTGGTAATTAATGACAACATATCTCTTGTTGGACTAACGTTTCTATCTAGTATGTTTCAGTTAAGTTCAACAATGGAGTGGCATGGACTAAAGGTTGTGGGAAATTCTCCAATATGCTAAGGACAAAGGATTGGCTAAAGCTTTAAGCTCAAGACTCTTCATTTTACATTTTAGTGATCCAAGATCACATTGAGTCCATAGGAAAAGCCAATACTATCAAGGAGGGATGAGGTGTTGCTTAATGAGCCTATTGCTTCATGTGCTTAATGATATGCTCCAAAATCATCAGATACTTTCCCACTTCCACATATGACCTAAACCTAAGCCAAACTCGGACCTACCGATTATTTCTATCCGGCGCCACCGAGTTTCACTTGTCATAGCCACTGCCAAACCCTAGCAAATCGGTTCTACCGATAGGGATCTCGGTCTCACCGAGATGGGATTGTAATCTTACTATGTATGTCCATTGCCAAAATTGGTCTCACCGATCTTGTGCAATCGGTACTACCGAGATTGCAATGCAAACTCTCTATTTCCTTTTTGTAACTTTTCGGTCTCACCGAAAGAGCAAATCGGTCCCACCGAGTTTGCCTGACCAACTCTCTGGTTAGCCTATTACCAAATCGGTCTCACCGAGTTTGTGTAATCGGTCTCACTGAGATTATGTTATGCCCTAACCCTAACCATATCGGTCCTACCGAGTTGCATGTCAGTCCCACCAAAAATCTCTAACGATCACTAGGTTTACTATTTCGGTCCGACCGAGTTTGTTGATTCGGTCCCACCGAGATTGGTAAATTGTGTGTAACGGTTGGATTTTGTGTGGAGGCTATATATACCCCTCCACCTCCTCTTCACTCGTGGAGAGAGCCATCAGAACACATCTACACTTCCAACTCATATGTTCTGAGAGAGAACCACCTACTCATGTGTTGAGGCGAAGATATTCCATTCCTACCACATGAATCTTGATCTCTAGCCTTCCCCAAGTTGCTTTCCACTCAAATCTTCTTTCCACCAAATCCAAATCCTGTGAGAGAGAGTTGAGTGTTGGGGAGACTATCGTTTTAAGCACAAGAGCATGGAGTTCATCATCAACACATCATTTGTTACTTCTTGGAGAGTGGTGTCTCCTAGATTGGCTAGGTGTCACTTGGGAGCCTCCGACAAGATTGTGGAGTTGAACCAAGGATTTTGTAAGGGCAAGGAGATCGCCTACTTCGTGAAGATCTACCGCTAGTGAGGCAAGTCCTTCGTGGGCGATGGCCATGGTGGGATAGACAAGGTTGCTTCTTCGTGGACCCTTCGTGGGTGGAGCCCTCCGTGGACTCACGCAACCGTTACCCTTCGTGGGTTGAAGTCTCCATCAACGTGGATGTAGGATAGCACCACCTATCCGAACCACGGGAAAAACATCCGTGTCTCCAATTGCATTTGAATTCTCCAAACCCTTCCCTTTACATTCTTGCAAGTTGCATGCTTTACTTTTCGCTGCCTATATCCTCTTTGCATGCTTGCTTGATATGTATTGTGAATGTTGAAATTGTGCCTAAACTAAACTTAAACTGAAAAAGCTTAAAAACTGCAACTTTAGCATTAAGTGTCTAATCACCCCCCTCTAGACACATCTACTTCAAGGTCCTACAACGGATCAATAGCAAAAACCTCGGCAAAATTGCTAAACATGTTAACAATCTGCCAGGAACATTTTATAGCAAAAGTAGAGCTCGATTGAATCAAGCTAGGGTGCTCCATAATTGCAAACAAAGATATGGATGGATAGAGCACCACAATATCTACAAAACATCCTTACCGATCAT
This sequence comes from Triticum monococcum, assembly GCA_034509565.1. Taxonomy (NCBI): domain Eukaryota; kingdom Viridiplantae; phylum Streptophyta; class Magnoliopsida; order Poales; family Poaceae; genus Triticum; species Triticum monococcum. Next base: position 279,742,601 of record CM067844.1, read on the forward strand.
CCTCAAAAGAGGCACGGATCACTAGGAAACAACATGAACATATGGCATAAAAATAAGGACAGGGCAAGGACTTAGTGAATTCTAAGTCCCTGAAAACAACATCATTGAGTAAGCTACTTTGCATGCTTGTGCTAGTCACCACAAAGATCACAAAACTACATGGCATACACCCCTGTAAAGATGACATGGGATATTACAAAACACATGTAGAGCACAGGATCATAGCATGTACACATTAATCATGGCAAAAATGACAAAAGGCCATTTGCTGAAACAGATCTGACATATTCCTCACATATCCCTCTTCCAACAGCATTTCCGGCATCAAGATGAGCTCAAATGAAAATGATCCAATGAGATGAAATGATGTACTCGTCGAGACAAACATTTTAATATGCTACACACACGAATCGGAGCTACGGATGCATAGTTATGGCATGTCAAAGATAGCAAAAATCTAGGGTTTTGGGAGGAAAAAGTCAACCGAGGAGATTTTGGATCTGAGATCCAGATCGGCTGCACTATAGCGGCACGGAGCTCGAGGTTCCCCGGAGTCGCCGGAATCAGCGCCGGAGACGAGGGAGAGGCGATGGAGGCCGGAGAAGACGTCGTCGGCGAGGAGGGGCTTGATGCCCGAGGCGGTGGCGGGCGCAGCGAGCCGCAGCAGAGCTCGGACTGCGGTGGGGCGGCACCGACGCGGGAGGAGCTGGGCGGCTCTGGCGGGCGCCGACGCCGGCGAGGAGGAGGCAGGTGGCGCTGCGAGGAGGACGGCAGGCGGCGATGGGCTCTCTGGGCGGCGAGGAGATGGGCTCGGGGTGGCCGATCTAGGCCTCGCCCGGGCCGACGGCGGTGATGTGGGGAGCCTGCCACTTGGCGCGATGGGAGTGGCGTCGGCAGCTCTGTCCGCTCGGAACGGACACGTCCATCGCGACGGAAGGAGGAGGAGCTAGGTCTAGGGTAGAAATGACGCGAAAATTTTGGGGGAGGTCTAGTTTTATAGGTAGAGGGAGCTAGGAAGCTCCAAATGAGGTGCGGTTTGCAGCCACGCGATCGTGATCGAACTCTCTAGATGATGGAGGAGGTTTAGGTGGGTTTTGGGCCAGTTTGGAGAGGTGTTGGGCTGCAACACACACGAGGCCTTTTTGGTCCCTCGGTTAACCGTTGGAGTATCAAACGAAGTCCAAATGGTACGAAACTTGACAGGCGGTCTACCGGTAGTAAACCAATGCCGCATGACAAATCTCGATCCAATCCGAAAACGTTTAGCACCTGCACATGAAAAGAGGTAGAAAGGGACACCGGGTGACATAGGAGCGCCGGATTGCAAAACGGACAATGGGGAAAATGCTCGGATGCATGAGACGAACATGTATGCAAATGAAATGCACATGATGACATGGTATGAGATGCAAGACATGCAAGAAATGACAAGGCAACAACAGCGAATAACTGGAGGACACCTGGCACATCGGTCTCGGGGCGTTACACAGGACTCCGGTGAACCGGGCTGTAGCGGACTACTATGGCTCATGGAAGCACAAGACTACATTTCCCCATAAGAGAGGCTACCAAGGATAAACAAGTAGGTTGTCGGATCCCACACATACCAAGCATTTCAATCATACACACAATATGCTCGATATGTGTAAATACAACATGGCATCACAACATAACTCTACGACTCAAGTATTTATTCATTAGGCTCCGAGGAGCCAAGTATTACAAACATGGGTCTCATGACCCAACATACAGAGCATACAAGCAACAAGCATAGGCGGAAGCTTAACTTGTCTGAGTACAGACATCTACAAATGAAGAAGGCTGAGAAGCCTGACTATCTACAAGACCCTGCCGAGGGCACAAGATCATAGCTGAGGTATCAAGCTAAACGTCGAAGTCCACACGGAACTACTAGTGAGACTAACGTCTCTCTGCAAAACATAAATTAAGAAAACATGAGTACAAATGTACCCAGCAAGACTTGCATCAGAACTAACCACATATGCATCGGTATCAACAAGGGGGGGGGGGGTGGAGTTTAACTGCAGCAAGCCAGCTTTGACTCGGTGGCTATCTTAAACTACGACTGCAAGTAACTCTTTTGAGGTGGCGCACACGAGTCCACATATTCACCATATCAATACACCACTATGGATCCGCTCCCGTCTCCCTAAGAGAAGGCCATCCATAGCACTCACACTTATCTTGCGAGTTTTAGAGTATCCACTTTCACTTGTCTATGAACGGTTATAGGCAACCCAGAAGTCCTTTACCGCGGACACGGCTATTCGAATAGATGATGTTAACCCTGCAGGGATGTACTTCTTCACACACGCTCTCGCCACTTACCACCATGTACACATCGTGTATCTCGGCAACCTTCAAGCGGAAGCCTGGCGAGGGAGTCGACCATGACCTGACTAACCACACAAGTCTCTAGTCTAGGTTTATCACCTATTTGGGTTCCATCCGCCAGGAGATCCGGCCGGAGTTTCGCTCACAGCCCCAAACGATGTGTGTAGGGTTCCCGAGACACCAAACGGGCGCCCAGTACACCGTGCCACGGTGTATCTACCGCATCATAGCCCACCCCTAGGGTTAGTGCTACGCACGGCCGCCAACACATATCCTATAAACACCAGAAACTAGTTGCCACTCCTGGATAGAGGACTAGGGCAGTTAATAAGTTGAGAGGGTCAATTAAGGATCCTAATGAGTGGTAGTAGCTGCTCATGGATCACAAACTCAGAACTCAGTTCCTGAGGACGGTTTCAATGAGACTACCCACCATGTACTCCTACATGGCCTCTCATCGCTACCTTTAACAAATCGTGTTCACACACATAGCTCACACACAGTAGGACATGTTCATCGCCATTCCAATTCATCCCCGATGAATCAGACCTGACTCAACTCTAAGAAGTAGCAGGCATGACAAACAAGCATGAATGAGTAGGCAAATCAGGGCTCAAACAACTCCTACTCATGCTAGTTGGTTTCATCTATTTACCATGGCAATGATAGGTCATGCAGAGAAAAGGGGTTCAACTACCGCAGCATGTAACAGTTGAATCGTTGTTGTCCTCATGCAGTAAAAGAGAGTAGGAGCGAGAGAGTGGGATTGTATCGGAATGAACAATGGGTTTTTGCTTGACTGGCACTTCTGAAGATAGTATAGTTCTTCATCGGTGTCATCGATCACGTCGTTGGAACACATCTATCGAGAGGGAACAAATACCGGCAACAGAGAAAGAACACAATCAATGCAATGCACAATATGATGCATGATCATGACATGTCAATATGCTGTGATTTGAGCTAATGCAGCTAAGAACAGAAGAGTTTGAGTTGATTTGAACCAAAGGTTCAAATTCAAATTCAAACTAAGAACTTATAAGGTGCATTATCATGTTTTGATCTAAACAACAAGGTTAAGTTGTTTCAACATGCATGAAACCAGTACAGATGGATAGATTGGATTTTTCTGATCATTTTCCATATGTAAATCTTTTCATTCTGAGCTATGGTTGAATTTCTATGATTTTCAGAAGTTTTGGATATTTTCTAAAATAAATAAATCATTTCTGATTTATTTAAAATCCAGCAAATATTTACTGCATCAGCATTACATCATGCTGACCTCAGCAGGTCAAGAGGAGCTGGTTCGGCTCAAACCTGACCTGTGGGTCCCATTGGCCAGTGTCACAGAGCAGGCTAGGGTCACAGACATGTGGGTCCGGTCAACGACAACGTTAGCACGGTCAACTCTAGTGTGTGGGTCCCACTGAGTTATAAACTAATTAAGGATAAATAGAACATGGTTAATTAGGGCTTGGGTCCCACTAGTCAGTGGCTCTAGGGGTGATTAGTGGTCTGATTAGTGGCTAATTTAGACGGACACGTCACCATCGCCGGCGTCGTAACGCCGACAACCAAATCCGCGGCAGGTGTGCACCGGAGTGGCTCGGGTTTCACCTATAGGAGGCTGCTTGGGCCGCGGGCGGTCCCGTTGGAAAGCTAGCACTCGGCCGCATCCAGCGGAGGTGGAGGGATGCCCTGGGTTGCCGGTTTTGGGCACGGCGATGAGGTCAAGCAGCGGCGGGGCTCGGGTTCCATGGGCGTAGGGCTGCAGCTCGAGGGCGAGCAAACGGAGGTGCTAGGCAGCACCTAAAGGTCATCAGAAGCATGCTGGGGCATCTAGTAGGAGTGGAGGGGCTCGGGGCACGGAGCTCGTCGGCCAGGATTGCGGCTTCGGGTGCTCGCGAGGCAGCGGCTACGATGCAGGGTAGAGCACGAGGGAGGAGGGAAAACGGATTAGAGCTCACAATGCGTCGAACGGAGAGCTTAGCGGGCTCGGGGACGCTTCAGAGACGGTGAATCGTCGGCGGCGATCCACGGGCTGAAGGTTGAAGACGACGGCCTAGGTGAGGCTGTGTTGCATCTGGCGTCATGTGGCTTGGTCGAGAGGAAGAGGGCATCGCGGAGGAGCTTGTGGGTTGTACTGGGAGGGGTAGGGTGGCCGGTGGACATGCGGACGACGGACAGCGGCAACGAGCTCCGCTCGGGCATGTGCGGGAAGAGAGCAGAGGAGGGGGAGGGAGAGCAGTGAGTGAGGACGAGGGGGAGAGGTCTCTGGGCGTCTCCGTGGCACGTTCAGAAGAGCTGGGCGTCGCCGTAGAAGCAGGAGCTGGCGCGCGCGCAGAGACCACGCGCCCCTACTCCTACTGGCAGGAGGTAGACGACGCGGTGAGGAGGTGGGTTGGGCCCTCTACAGTGCTGGGCCGCAGCTGGGCCGCTAGGTGGGCTGCGTCAGGTAAGTTAGCTGGGTCTCTCTCTCTCCTTTATTTTATGTTTTTGTTTTCTATTTCTTTCTGTAACTTTAGGGCTTTAATTAAAATACCACCACTATCTCAAAAATCATGAAACTACTCAATGCCACTGTTTGGATTATTTCCAACAGTAAACATTTTCGTTCATGAGTATTTGGACATTTAAATTATTATATAGCATTTAAATGCCCAAATGCAAATAAAGTATGATTTAATTCAGTGACCCAATGTTGTCCTAGAAAAATGTGAACCATTTTTGTGAGAGGTTCTAGACCAAGGCAAAGATGCTGAACATTTTTTAAGGGCATTTCTGATGAGGACATCAATACCATTGTTACACCCACAGCCCCTACTGTTACATATACTGGACCAATTACTAGAGCTCGCGCACGCCAATTAAATTACCAGGTACTTTCGTTTCTTGGTAATGATTCTAATGTTCATGAGATTATGATGCTGCCTAAATTGGATACATTTGTTTTGCTTACAAATGAAGGGCCTAGCTTGGAGAAGGATGAACATTGGAGCAAGAACATGCATGGAGTTGATGGCATGCGCAAGGGGATCAAGAACGGAGTTACAAGTGATGATTTCAGGACTTTGAAGCCGCCATAAGGAGTGCATGAAGCCTTGGACGAAATATACGAGATGCCACTTCATAATATTCGTTCATAGGCTATTCTAGGTGCTGCGTCACCTTATTAATGGGCCAGGCCCATGTAATTTCGAGATACTTAAGTATAGGCTATTTTTAGAGTCCGTATATGTGGGGAAACAAGAGTTAGGGTTGGTTTCGGACCCCTCCACCAAGGGCCACGAAATTCCCCCGTCTTCCTCCATATATACAGCCCTTAGGGCGTCGTTTAGACTTTGGGTTTTGTTTAGATTAAAAGTTCGCCATAGCTGCAACTTCGCGTACTTCGTTTGTGTCCAACGACCAGACCAAGACGTCACAGAACCCCATCTTGATCAATAAAGCTTTCATCTTATATTCGCAATATCCAGATTGCAATCTCAGTTTCTTGCTTGTTCTTCGTTTGCTTGCAGGAAACAGACCCTCGTGGTCAGGTTGATCGTGCTCCGGCGTGGTCAATAACCCTCGGAAGTTGGTTTAGCGATTGCTAAGGCGCGACGTCTCGCACGTTCGTAGTCAGATCGTCAAGGTCGACTCCCACAGAAAACGATAGCCACCATCTCATCGAAACATCGGGACACCTTTGCCTCTATCAAGTGGTATCAGATTTCCAGGTTGCTCGGTGAGATTTTACAGTTTTTCGTAGATTAGATCGAGTCTGTTCTTCATACCTATAGTCCACGAAAAAGCCACACAAAAAAATTAGGGTTAGTTCATCATATCCGAACCAATCTGAGCCTTTGCATAATCTTTTTAGGGTTTTTGCTTTCTTGAATTTGCGGTTGCATCGTCGTGTCAAGTTGCTGGTCTTAGAGTCTAGTCTTTTAGAGTTTCGAGTTCTGGTCATAAGTTGTCACGCCGCCGCCGCACCATCGCCCATCTACAACTTTTGCTTATCCGCCACCGCTCTGAATCCATATCCATATACCACCACCAATCCGTATCCATATTCCACCACCGCTACCATATACCACCACCGCTGCCATATACCACAACCATATATCCACCACCGCTGCCATATACCACAACCATGTATCCACCACCAATCCGAGTTCTTCTCATATTAGGTTTGTTCTTGAGACCAATCTAAATTCCGTTTCGTGTTTCCTTGCCTGCGTAGGTCTCGGAAAAAAAAAGAGTCTGGAGACCCCTGGGCAGTTTTTACGCCAAAATTTTCACGGGCAAATTTTTTTTCCCTATCCTATTTTTAGGCTTTTCTGAGTCTTTTGAGCCACGTGCCATCATAGTGATTTTTTGTCGCACTTTTTTGTCGTCGCTGCCCTGATTTCCGAAAAAAAAAGTGAACAAAAAATTTTTCGTGCCATCCTACCAGTTTGACGAGGGAAGAGTTTTGAGACACTCGCCATTATAGTGATTTTTCGCAAAAAAAGAGGAGCGCAAAAAAAGAGAGCGCAAAAAAAAGAGCGAAAAAAAAGTTCCAGAGTGTGCTTTTCCCTTATTTACGTGCAGCGCCGTGATTTTGTTAGTGTTCTAGGCTCGCGTCTCTAGCACGGTCTAGCCTAGGACCAGCACAGTACCGTCGTTGAGCGTTTATTCAACTTTGCATCTCTGAATTGATTATTGCTGACCCTTTTTGCTACCATACTATAAGCCTTCCCAGCTCCACATACATCTACATCGTGCGTTTGACTCTCCCTGGCAATCGCTCTATCCAAGCTTTTGAGAGTTTTGACTACCACGGTTGCCGATCACCGCCTGCTGCTGGGTAAGAACTGGTAAGAATTTGAGATTTGCTTGACGGATTTGTGACACCACCACCACCTCTTGTTAGTATTCTGTAGGATCATATTCTTGTGTGTTTCTATTGTTGCTAACCATGGCAGGATCACAAGCTGACGAGACTGACTGGGAGAACATGACGAATCAGGAGTTGCATGATAAATTTCAGCAAATGATGAATGGACAGGTGCAAGATGTGCTAAACAGATTTGAAGAGGCCATGGAGAAGATAGATGGCATGGAGAAGACGTTTGAAACAAAGCTCGATAACAGGTTTAATGAATTGCTCGCGCGCCTTCCACCACCACCACCGGCTGCACCTAACGCACCTCTACAACAACAACAACAACGACTACCCACACATCGTGAAACAGCCCTCCGCCGAGCGAGCCGTCTCCCTCTTGCACCTGGCCAAACTGTTGGTGCTGCTGTTGCTACTTCTGTGGCTCCTGCTGCTGATGCGGAGGAGGATGATTTTGCTGGCGATTACGAGGATGAGGTTGATCAAAATCGGAACTACGTGCCACCACCAGCACAGCAACCACCAGGTCGTCCACATGCAAATAATGGCAATGGTAGGGCTCACCCTCAGGTACGAGATCATGACCATCTCCCTAAACTAAAATTGAATATTCCACCATTTGAGGGTAGATATGTTCCTGATATATATCTTACTTGGGAGTTAGAAACTGAACAACGATTTACATGTTTACAATATCCCGAGGAGAGACGTGTTCCTCCTGCTGTTTGTGCATTCACTAGTTTTGCATGTGTTTGGTGGTCTGAGCATTGTAGATTATATCCCATTCCTGCTACTTGGGCTGCTTTGAAAACTGCTATGCGTACTCGTTGGGTTCTACCATATTATCAACGTGAATTACTTCAAAAATTGCAGCGCTTAAGACAGGGAAAAAATTCTGTAGAAGAGTATTATCAGGAATTAAAATTGGCATGATTAGATGTGGTATTGTTGAGGAGAATGAAGCTATGCTTGCACGTTTTATGGGTGGATTAAATAGAGAGATTCAGACGATTCTAGAGTATAAGGACTATACTAATATCACTCGTTTATTCCATCTTGCTTGTAAAGCTGAACGTGAAGTGCAGGATCGACAGGCATTGGCGCGGACTAACTTTTCTGCAGGTCGATCTTCATCATGGACACCACGTGCATCATCTACTTCCACACGTTCTGCTACACAAGCGCCTCCGTCGGCTGCCACCTCCAACCGTGATACAATAAAGCAGGCACAATCACCACTATCTGCCAAGAGCACACCTTCTGGGCCTGCAAAGAGCTCTTCTTCATCCATGGCATCCACAGGGCAAACACATGATATTATTTGTCGACGTTGCAAGGGTGGAGGTCATTATGCGAGAGAATGCCCATCTAAACGTGTGATGATTGTTAGTGAGGATGGTGGGTATGAGTCCACTAGTGACTATGATGAGGAGACTTTGGCTCTTATTACACGTGACGAACACGGTGGAGACGATTCTGATCATGAGACGCAATACATGGCTCCTGAAGATACTGACAGGTATGAATGTTTAGTTGCTCAACGTGTTTTGAGTGTGCAGGTTACACAAGCTGAGCAAAATCAGAGGCATAATTTGTTCCATACAAAGGGAGTTGTGAAGGAACGTTCTGTTCGCGTGATCATAGATGGAGGGAGTTGCAACAACTTGGCTAGCATGGAGATGGTGGAGAAGCTATCTCTCACCACAAGACCACATCCACATCCTTACTACATCCAATGGTTCAACAACAGCGGCAAGGTTAAGGTAACACGTACTGTTCGTGTGCATTTTAGTATCTCTACATATGCTGATTATGTTGATTGTGATGTGGTACCTATGCAAGCATGTTCCTTATTACTTGGTAGACCATGGCAATTTGATAAAAATTCTGTTCACCATGGTAGAAACAATCAGTATACTCTTGTTCATAAGGATAAAAATATTACTTTGCTTCCTATGACTCTTGATTCCATTTTGAAAGATGATATTAATAGAGCTAATAAAGCATAACAAGACAAAAATAAGAGTGAAAATCAGATTGTGGCAAAAGAATTTGAGCAACAAATGCAGCCTAATAATAATAAACAATCTAGTGTTGCTTCTGAAATTAAATTGAAAAGTGCATGTTTACTTGCCACCAAATCTGATATTGATGATCTAGATTTTAGCAAATCTGTTTGCTATGCTTTTGTGTGCAAAGAGGCATTATTTTCATTCGAGGACGTGCCTTCCTCTTTGCCTCCTGCTGTCACTAACATTTTGCAGGAGTTCGCTGACGTCTTTCCACAAGACGTGCCACCGGGATTACCACCTATTCGAGGGATTGAACATCAAATTGATTTAATTCCCGGTGCATCATTACCCAACCGTGCACCATACCGTACCAATCCAGAGGAGACGAAGGAGATTATGCGTCAAGTACAAGAACTGCTCGACAAAGGTTATATACGTGAATCCCTTAGTCCTTGTGCTGTTCCTATCATTTTAGTGCCGAGAAAGGATGGTACGTCGCGTATGTGCGTTGATTGTAGAGGCATTAATAACATTACTATTCGTTATCGTCATCCTATTCCTAGGCTAGATGATATGCTTGATGAATTGAGTGGCTCTACAATATTCTCCAAAATTGATTTGCGTAGTGGATACCATCAAATTCGTATGAAATTGGGAGATGAATGGAAAACAGCATTTAAAACTAAGTTTGGATTATATGAGTGGTTAGTCATGCCTTTTGGGTTAACTAATGCACCTAGTACTTTCATGAGGTTAATGAACGAAGTTTTACGTGCTTTCATTGGACGATTTGTGGTAGTTTACTTTGATGACATATTGATTTATAGCAAATCTTTGGAGGAACATTTGGAACATTTACGTGCTGTTTTTATTGCTCTACGTGATGCACGTTTGTTGGGTAACCTTGGAAAGTGCACCTTTTGCACCGACCGAGTATCTTTTCTTGGCTATGTTGTTACTCCACAGGGAATTGAAGTTGATAAAGCCAAGATTGAAGCTATTGAGAGTTGGCCGCAGCCCAAAACGGTCACACAAGTGCGGAGTTTCCTTGGCCTCGCTGGTTTCTATAGGCGTTTTGTGAGAGATTTCAGCACCATTGCTGCACCTCTCAACGAGCTTACAAAGAAGGATGTGCCTTTTGTTTGGGGTACCGCACAGGAAGAAGCCTTCACGGTATTGAAAGATAAGTTGACACATGCTCCTTTGCTCCAACTTCCTAATTTCAATAAGACTTTTGAGCTTGAATGTGATGCTAGTGGAATTGGATTAGGAGGTGTGTTATTACAAGATGGCAAACCTGTTGCATACTTTTCTGAAAAATTGAGTGGGCCTAGTCTGAACTATTCTACTTATGATAAAGAATTATATGCTCTTGTTCGGACCTTAGAAAGATGGCAACATTATTTATGGCCCAAGGAATTTATTATACATTCTGATCATGAATCTTTGAAACACATTAAAAGTCAAGCAAAACTAAACCGTAGACATGCTAAATGGGTTGAATTCATTGAGACTTTCCCTTATGTCATTAAACACAAGAAGGGTAAAGAAAATGTTATTGCTGATGCATTGTCTCGTCGTTATACTATGCTTTCACAACTTGACTTTAAAATATTTGGTTTGGAGACCATCAATGATCAATATGTTCATGATGCTGAATTTAAAGATGTATTGCAGAATTGTAAGGAAGGGAGAACTTGGAACAAGTTCGTTCTCAACGATGGCTTTGTGTTTCGTGCTAACAAGCTATGCATTCCAGCTAGCTCCGTTCGTCTTTTGTTGTTGCAGGAGGCGCATGGAGGAGGATTAATGGGACACTTTGGCGTCAAGAAGACGGAGGATATACTTGCTACACATTTCTTTTGGCCAAAGATGAGACGGGATGTTGAGCGTTTTGTTGCTCGCTGCACTACATGTCAAAGAGCTAAGTCACGACTAAATCCTCATGGTTTATATATGCCTTTGCCTGTACCTAGTGTTCCTTGGGAGGATATATCTACGGATTTTGTTTTAGGTTTACCTCGAACAAAGAAGGGGAGGGATAGCATATTTGTTGTCGTGGATAGGTTCTCGAAAATGGCACACTTTATACCTTGTCATAAAAGCGATGATGCTGTTAATGTTGCTGATTTGTTCTTTCGTGAAATTATTCGCTTGCATGGTGTGCCAAATACTATTGTTTCAGATCGTGATACTAAATTTCTTAGCCACTTTTGGAGATGTTTATGGGCTAAGTTGGGGACTAAGCTGCTTTTTAGTACTACTTGTCACCCCTAAACTGATGGACAAACTGAAGTAGTCAATAGAACATTGTCTACTATGCTTAGGGCTGTTTTGAAGAATAACAAGAAAATGTGGGAAGAATGCTTGCCTCATATTGAATTTGCTTATAATCGTTCATTGCATTCTACTACTAAGATGTGCCCTTTTGAAATTGTGTATGGTTTCCTACCTCGTGCACCTATTGATTTGTTGCCTCTTCCATCTTCGGAGAAGGTTAATTTTGATGCTAAAGAACGTTCTGAATTGATTTTAAAAAATGCATGAGTTAACTAAGGAAAACATTGAGCGTATGAATGCTAAATATAAACTTGCTGGAGATAAGGGTAGAAAACATGTTGTGTTTGCACCTGGAGATCTTGTTTGGTTACATTTGCGTAAAGATAGATTTCCTAATCTGCGCAAATCAAAGCTAATGCCACGTGCTGATGGTCCTTTTAAGGTGTTAGAGAAAATAAATGATAATGCATATAAACTTGAGCTACCTGCAGATTTTGGGGTTAGTCCCACTTTTAACATTGCAGATTTGAAGCCTTATTTAGGTGAGGAAGATGAGTTTCCGTCGAGGACGACTTCATTTCAAGAAGGGGAGGATGATGAGGACATCAATACCACTGTTACACCCACAGCCCCTACTGTTACATATACTGGACCAATTACTAGAGCTCGCGCACGCCAATTAAATTACCAGGTACTTTCGTTTCTTGGTAATGATTCTAATGTTCATGAGATTATGATGCTGCCTAAATTGGATACATTTGTTTTGCTTACAAATGAAGGGCCTAGCTTGGAGAAGGATGAACATTGGAGCAAGAACACGCATGGAGTTGATGGCATGCGCAAGGGGATCAAGAACGGAGTTACAAGTGATGATTTCAGGACTTTGAAGCCGCCATAAGGAGTGCATGAAGCCTTGGACGAAATATACGAGATGCCACTTCATAATATTCGTTCATAGGCTATTCTAGGTGCTGCGTCACCTTATTAATGGGCCAGGCCCATGTAATTTCGAGATACTTAAGTATAGGCTATTTTTAGAGTCCGTATATGTGGGGAAACAAGAGTTAGGGTTGGTTTCGGACCCCTCCACCAAGGGCCACGAAATTCCCCCGTCTTCCTCCATATATACAGCCCTTAGGGCGTCGTTTAGACTTTGGGTTTTGTTTAGATTAAAAGTTCTCCATAGCTGCAACTTCGCGTACTTCGTTTGTGTCCAACGACCAGACCAAGACGTCACAGAACCCCATCTTGATCAATAAAGCTTTCATCTTATATTCGCAATATCCAGATTGCAATCTCAGTTTCTTGCTTGTTCTTCGTTTGCTTGCAGGAAACAGACCCTCGTGGTCAGGTTGATCGTGCTCCGGCGTGGTCAATAACCCTCGGAAGTTGGTTTAGCGATTGCTAAGGCGCGACGTCTCGCACGTTCGTAGTCGGATCGTCAAGGTCGACTACCACAGAAAACGATAGCCACCATCTCATCGAAACATCGGGACACCTTTGCCTCTATCAATTTCAGGTTCATTGAAAATATTTTTATTTTGATCCTAGTTGCATTTCATTTGGTGCTAGGGTTTGAATGTCCTGTACATCCCCATTTCAAGTTTAACTGAAATTTAAACATGATGCAACACCAGATACTAGCACTAGGCATTACTAGAACTAGGGATGTGACAACTCACCCCCACTAAACAAGAATCTTGTCCCGAGATTCAAGCGTAGGGTAAGATGAAGGGGGAACACAACTAACATAATCTTCACGATCCAGGTTGCACTTCATAAAGGCGTTGATTCAATCACCATCTTCGTCTCGTCGTCTTGCTCTGAGAACTCCAGCCAACATGACAACGAGAGGAAAAGGAAACTCTGGAAGGATCGATCTTCTCGAAGATCGAACAACTCAGGATCAACTCACGGAATGAGACATACCAACATCTCTCGAGCTGAGACACGAAGCACACATGTAGAGGGATGGAGTGGAACAGATGACGATGGTTCACTAGGTAGAGAACAATTCCACACCTAAGAGGGTGGTGAACGGTGGTCATGTAGCGAGGATTTGAGTTGCCATGATACCATAACGAGACACCCTAGAGAAGGATGACTCGTAGAATTATCCCTTAAGTGGCAAAAAGAATTACTTTTGATTCAGAGATCAATAAAATCCTCTATACCAGCCTAGGGCAAATCTTGAGCAATCATTTGAAGGAGTTCAAAAGAATGCCATACCCTGACTAGAATGGATGATGTGGACTACCTTGTTGAAGGCAACGTAATGGATGATCTGTACTTATCATCGGAAATGGATGGAACCCGTGGTAGGATGGCACAACGGCGGTGCAAGATGGGAATAAAAGGCAAATGCTGGGAATGATTCTAGTAACTGGGGAGAAACCCAACAGTAGAGAGTGAGCCCACTGTTTGGAAAGGTTATAACATAACCGAGGAAACCGAGAGCACAAGGATCCCTAAGGAGCAACTTCTAGAATAAGTCGCACGAAATCCTCATGGATAAGATAGTCAAATAGTTCAATCAAGATACTACAATGATAGATCTTCCAGCTAGGTGTGTCGGCCAGAACATCAACCTTGTTGGGGCCTACATCCTAGGTCTTGGAAAAGTTCCAACCATCATATCTACCTGAGATTCCGATGTGGTTGGTAACAGGATATTTTAGACAACATGTCTAGAAAAGAAAGTTTGCAACACAAACCGATGAGACGACGTTGTGACATTCTCGGGAAATGAACTACGGTAGCATGCTCCAAAACATGAGCTGGTTCTACTAAACACATGTGAACATGTTGTCCCAGACAAGCATGACCACATAGTAGTCTTACAATGAAACACTACCGAGTCCTAGTTGGGAACCATCATCAAGGATATCGAAGTCCTTGCATAAGTCATATGATTAGCTCTTATGAAGAAACTTCTTTTCCCTGAACAAATCAGACAGTGGCTTGGTGTGATAGGGAATACAAATGGAATGGAGGTAGCGAGCCTGTCAAACCATGGCATACTTTGCACATGCATGACTGACTTGGGATGGTACCATAGGAAACAAAAGCAACCTTTCTTGAACTCACGGCGGCAACTTGCATCGTTTGCACGTGAACTTAGAGGAGGTCACTACTTTCATCCAAACATATTCTACATGAACGGGGCATGAAGAAAATTCTTACACAAGTTTTCAACACTAGTTGGATCTTCAACACAAATCATGGAGGAGACAAAATGCTGCTGATGGGCTCAACAACAACTCATCGGAATTTCCATATCACTGGACTTCCACCATTATGTGAACAGTGTGATAGTATTGGTCAGACCAAAAGATGTAATGGTGTATGCTCGAGGAGTCAACCACGAGTAAGACAACATTATGAATATCGTTGGTTCTGATTTGATTTGAGGATAGCCCATACTCGAATCAAATAGTAGATAAGATGATAGGTCCATTAACTGATCACGAGGGTCAATCGATGAAAATACCATCTTTCTTCATCACACATACAAGATATCCCTTAAAATGAACTAAGTCGGACAAGCTTTTATCTTCCAACTCTCCAAGTTGTTGTTTAGCTTAACCAACTAGCTCAGGGGTATCCAACACAAATTCTTGGAGAAAGGGCTGGTTTATAAGAAACCAACTTGATCACGAACTCAACATAGCGGTCAGGTGACAACCTGGTTATACTTCCGAGAAGATATATGGAAAATCACGAACCACCGATATGTCACTAAGCTCGAGAACAATCTTGTTTTTTAGGGAAAGATGATATGATCAAATAAGCAAGGGATTGAATAATCCTAAATCGAAGAGTGCACCAGAAATAAGAACTAGGTAGCACAATCTATCTTAGAATGATGATTCAATAACCAACACGCTAAGAATGATAATATTGTCCATTTACTACCAAGCAACTAGTTGCTAGGAGTATTGATTTCACACATCACGGTTCGGTTCACTTGTCGGTATTCCGGTTGCAACAACACAGAACCGAGGAGCGAATGTTGATGTCGAGAAGTATCACTGCATCAAGAATTCATAAGAGTTGGTGCAATTATCATGACATTCCTGACATCAAGAGGGCAATACTTTAGGGTGGAACAAAGAAAAAGCTGGATTGGCATTTTGATCTGCGGAATACAACTACTTTGACCCAATCCTAGAAATGGACAAGATACTGGAGTTTGTTTCTCCTAGTCATTCAAGAATATAATGGCTTGACGGACCACAAGAATAATAGGCATTGATGAACACGAATGCACAACTATTCCTGACTATCAATTGATAGACTAGGGTCGGAATACAGCCGAGGAGGGTCAACTCAAGGAACATATAACTTTCTGAGTTGTGGATGCATAGATTAGTATGTCGAACCAAGTTCAACATGTTTCTTTCGGATAACCCATGCAGAGAGGTAGGATTGGCAGAGTCACAATTATGAAGGGAGAACTCCTCAAGAGTACTCTGATTGTGATCTTTTGGTTCAACGAGGAACTTCTGCCATAAGTAGTTCATGCTATTTGGAAGAAAGATATACCATGAACCTCGAGGACTATCGCAAAGATTACTAATATCCTAAAGGTACGAGCAACACTATCAACACGAGGTAAGTAGAGTGGATCTTGGGTCAAGAACCCAAGAGTAGAATACCTACTAACTAATAACATCACGAGATGCTTTCGAGAATGGTGGCCAGAATCATCACACTAGGAACACAAAACATTGCTAGATTACTGAGTGGTTCTCAAAGACACCTAGGGTCATAATAGTAACTCCAACATATATGTCAAGGCAACGGAGTACCTCAACAAACCGATTAGTGTGCTTAATCTGGCCCAAAGGAACATTGAAAACGGGAAGAAGGAATTTACAAATGCATCAGATTGTTTAGAAACCTGCGATGACTCGGACAACATAACATTTGTAAATGCTCAAAAAGATTTGAGACATCCTGCAAAAATTGTGGAATAACCACTCAACATCAGAATATCAAGGTTCCGAGATCAACTGTCAACACACAAAAATAGTAGGAACTGAACTGAGAATTGAATCCATCAATCATATAAGTCTCTGGATTAGTAACATGTCATCCTGATAGATAGATGAGAAGACCTAGTTTCTTAACCCTGTAGAAAAGAAGAGGTTGACTCAGATCAGAAGGGCATAAGGTAAAGGAGTAAAAAGAGCCTTACGTTCCCTTCCACAATCAATTCCCTTATATAACTAAAGCATTTCTAGACTGAACTTCGACCAGTATGGCTTGGTAATCCTACAGGCAGTCAGGCTATGATACCAAAGCTGTCAGGACCCCGATTCTAAGTCACACCGATCTAGCCTGTAACACCTCATATCACTTTGTGGCCTCATGCATGGTATTCCCACGGGTGTCGCCTTACCATGGCCCGGGACCGTTTGCGCCTTTTGGCTCACGTATATGGTAGTGTCGCTAGCATCCATATGACAGAGAACCCAGGCAGACATGACTAGTCGTGAACCCAAAGTGGCACTAACTTACGAGGACAAGCATACATGAATCAACGTCGAACATGTCGGTCAGCAGCGTGCGAATCCGGGCTGTAGCACTGGGCTAATAGGACTCCGGGAACCCGTGCTGTAGCAGGCTAGGCAGAACTCCGGATGTCACCGCTTGACATTTCCCCGAAGTGACAGACACAGGAACGAAGTGAATCACATGCCGGCCAGTCAAGTGTTCCGAAGTAGTAGTGCTGGGCTAGCAGGACTCCGGTGAACCGGGCTGTAGCGGACTACTATGGCTCATGGAAGCACAAGACTACATTTCCCCATAAGAGAGGCTACCAAGGATAAAAACTAGGTTGTCGGATCCCACACATACCAAGCATTTCAATCATACACACAATATGCTCGATATGTGTAAATACAACATGGCATCACAACATAACTCTACGACTCAAGTATTTATTCATTAGGCTCCGAGGAGCCAAGTATTACAAACATGGGTCTCATGACCCAACATACAGAGCATACAAGCAACAAGCACAGGCGTAAGCTTAACTTGTCTGAGTACAGACATCTACAAATGAAGAAGGCTGAGAAGAATGACTATCTACAAGATCCTGCCGAGGGCACAAGATCGAAGTTGAGGTATCCAGCTAAACGTCGAAGTCCACACGGAACTACTAGCAAGACTGACGTCTCTCTACAAAACATAAATTAAGCAAACGTGAGTACAAATGTACCGAGCAAGACTTACATCAGAACTAACCACATATGCATCGGTATCAACAAGGGGGGTGGTGCAGTTTAACTGCAGCAAGCCAGCTTTGACTTGGTGGCTATCTTAAACTGCGACTGCAAGTAACTCTTTTGAGCTGGCGCACACGAGTCCACATATTCACCATATCAATAAACCACTATGGATCCGCTCCCGTCTCCCTAAGAGAAGGCCATCCATAGCACTCACGCTTATCTTGCGAGTTTTAGAGTATCCACTTTCACTTGTCTATGAACTGTTATAGGCAACCCAGAAGTCTTTTACCACGGACACGGCTATTCGAATAGATGATGTTAACCCTGCAGGGGTGTACTTCTTCACACACGCTCTCGCCACTTACCACCACGTACACGTCGTGTATCTCAGCAACCTTCAAGCGGAAGCCTGGCGAGGGAGTCGGCCACGACCTGACTAACCACACAAGTCTCTAGTCCAGGTTTATCGCCTATTTGGGTTCCATCCGCGAGGAGATCCGGCCGGAGTTTCGCTCACAGCCCCAAACAATGTGTGCAGGGTTCCCGAGACACCAAACGGGTGCCCGGTACACCGTGCCACGGTGTATCTACCACATCATAGCCCACCCCTAGGGTTAGCGCTATGCACGGCCGCCAACACATATCCTATAAACACCAGAAACTAGTTGCCACTCCTGGATAGAGGAATAGGGCAGTTAATAAGTCGAGAGGGTCAATTAAGGATCCCAATGAGTGGTAGTAGTTGTTCATGGATCACAAACTCAGAACTCAGTTCCTGAGGACGGTTTCAATGAGACAACCCACCATGTACTCCTACATGGCCTCTCACCGCTACCTTTAACAAATCATGTTCACACACTTAGCTCACACACAGTAGGACATGTTCATCGCCATTCCAATTCATCCCCGATGAATCAGACCTGACTCAACTCTAAGAAGTAGCAGGCATGACAAACAAGCATGAATGAGTAGGCAAATCAGGGCTCAAACAACTCCTACTCATGCTAGTGGGTTTCATCTATTTACCGTGGCAATGACAGGTCATGCAGAGAAAAGGGGTTCAACTACCGCAGCATGTAACAGTTGAATCGTTGTTGTCCTCATGCAGTAAAAGAGAGTAGGAGCGAGAGAGTGGGATTGTATCGGAATGAACAATGGGTTTTTTCTTGACTGGCACTTCTTAAGATAGTATAGTTCTTGATCGGTGTCATCGATCATGTCGTTGGAACACATCTATCGAGAGGGAACAAATACCAGCAACAGAGAAAGAACACAATCAATGCAATGCACAATATGATGCATGATCATGACATGTCAATATGCTGTAATTTGAGCTAATGCAGCTAAGAACAGAAGAGTTTGAGTTGATTTGAACCAAAGGTGCAAATTCAAATTCAAAGTAAGAACTTATAAGGTGCATTATCATGTTTTGATCTAAACAGCAAGGTTAAGTTCTTTCAACATGCATGAAACCAGTACAGATGGATAGATTGGATTTTTCTGATCATTTTTCATATATAAATCTTCTCATTCTGAGCTATGGTTGAATTTCTATGATTTTTAGAAGTTTTGGATATTTTGTTAAATAAATAAATCATTTCTGATTTATTTAAAATCCAGAAAATATTTACTGCATCAGCATTACTTCATGCTGACCTCAGCAGGTCAACAGGGGCTGGTCCGGGTAAAACCTGACCAATGGGTCCCACTGGCCAGTCTCACAGAGCAGCCTAGGGTCACACACATGTGGGTCTGGTCAACGGCAACGTGAGCACGGTCAACTCTAGTGCGTGGGTCCCGCTGGGTTATAAACTAATTAAGCATAAATAGAATAGGGTTAATTAGGGCTTGGGTCCCACTAGTCAGTGGCTCTAGGGGTGATTAGTGGTCTGATTAGTGGCTAATTAAGACGGACACAACACCATCACCGGCTTCGTAATGCCGGCAACCAAATCCGCGACGGGTGTGTACCGGAGTGGCTGGGGTTTCACCTACAGGAGGCTGCTTGGGCTGCGGGCGGTCCCGTTGGAAAGCTGGCACTCGGCCGCATCCAATAGAGGTGGAGGGAGGCCTAGGCGAGGGACGCTTCAGAGACGGCGAATCGCCGGCGGTGATCCATGGGCCGAAGGTTGAAGACGACGGCCTAGGCGAGGCTGCGTTGCGTCTGGCGTCATGTGGCTTGGTTGAGAGGAAGAGGGCATCGCGGAGGAGCTTCTAGGCTGTACTGGGAGGGGTAGGGTGGCCGATGGACATGCGGACAGCGGATGGCGGCGACGAGCTCCGCTCGGGCGTGTGCAGGAAGAGAGCAAAGGAAGGGGAGGGAGAGCAGCGAGTGAGGAGGAGGGGGACAGGTTTCTGGGCGTCTCTGTGGCGCGTTCAGAAGAGCCGGGCGTCGCGGTAGAAGCAGGAGCTGGCGCACGCGCAGCGACCATGCGCCCCTGCTCCTACTAGCAGGAGGTAGACGACGCGGTGAGGAGGTGGGTTGGGCCCTCTACAGTGCTGGGCCGCAGCTGGGCCGCTAGGTGGGCTGCGTCAGGTAAGTTAGGTGGGTCTCTCTCTCTCTCCTTTATTTTTTGTTTTTGTTTTCTATTTCTTTCTGTAACTTTAGGGCTTTAATTAAAATGCCACCACTATCTCAAAAATCATGAAACTGCTCAATGCCACTGTTTGGATTATTTCCAACAGTAAACATTTTAGTTGATGAGTATTTGGACATTTAAATTATTATATAGCATTTAAATTCCCAAATGCAAATAAAGTATGATTTAATTCAGTGACCCAATGTTGTCCTAGAAAAATGTGAACCATTTTTGTCAGAGGTTCTAGACCAAGGCAAAGATGATGAACATTTTTAAGGGCATTTCAGGTTCATTGAAAATATTTTTATTTTGATCCTAGTTGCATTTCATTTGGTGCTAGAGTTTGAATGTCCAGTACATCCCCATTTCAAGTTTAACTGAAATTTAAACATGATGCAACACGAGATACTAGCACTGGGCATTACTAGAACTAGGGATGTGACAGAACTTCAGATGACAGAGAAATCGGAAGTCATTGTGTCAAACCCATACATGACTTGTTAGTGGCTGATCCCTTTGCAAAAATAATAAGCTTTCGAAACTTGCCTTACAAGTGGTAATATTTCTATCAACCTCTCTTATATCCATGTTCAGCTTATGGACGAGCGTTTGTAGTTGAATGAGCTGAATTTCATTTCTAATATCAGTTTGAACCTTGTAATCTTCGAATTTGAGCCATATAACTCTGGAATTTGAACCTTGTAATTTTCTGGGCTTTTGTGGTACAATCGTTAAAATGGCATCGTATGAGACTTGTATATTGGTAGTACTATTTTGACCTTAATATGCAATGGACTTAGATTTTATTAACCATTCTCGAATGTGTCTCCCTTGCAAATCTCATCGCAAAAGATCTATATAGCTTACTCGACTGTGATCTTCGACATTATTGCACATCATTGGTTTCTTCAACCATGTGCCCTGTAGAGCGCAGAATTAATTATCGCACTCGAGTGTCCGTCGTCACCCTTCCGTGTAACTTTGACCTCATCACCCACGGGTAAACTTATGATCGAAGTCATTCCACGCACTTCATTTTTGCAAAGCTTTTTGCTAATAAACGCCCATGATTTGTCCCTCTTCTAGCTGACATATGGCAAAACGATATACGTGTAGGGTCCTCAAGCATGCACTAGAATCCTCCGCTATGAACGTGGTGACAAGAGATGACAATTACAAGCCCGTCGGCCATCACTAGTTCATGCATTAGACTGTTGCATCATGTTTGATTTCCCAGAAAACTGAAATGGGGATGACAGAACCCCCAGCACCCCCCTGGAACAACTAGGGTTTACTAAAAACTTTTTCAATGAACCTGAAATGCCCTTCTAAAAAGTCCACCCTTTTTGTTTTGGGTTAGAAACTTTGAAAAAAATGGTGCACACTTTTGTAGGACATCATAAGGTCATTGGATTAATTCATTACTAATTGCATTTGGGCAATTTAAATCTTATAAATATTTTAAAATGCCCAAATAATCCTGAAAGTATTTTTAGGCTGTTGAGAATATTTTCAAATGTGCCTCTGAATATTTTCAGGTTTTTCCTAAATGAAATAGTATTTTTACTATTCCAAAGCACAAAACAGAATAAATAAAAAAAACAGAAAAAGGGATAGAAAGAAACTAACCTGGCAAGTCACCAGCCGGCCCACCTGGCGGCCCAGCACTATGCTGGCCCGCGCCAGCCAGCTGCTTCTTCTCCGCCAGGCAGGCAGGGAGGTGACGGCGGCGTGCCTGAGTTTGCGACGACGCCACCTACTTGCCGCCCGTGCCCCTGGACATCTGGACGACTTCCACGTCGTCGCCCCGAGCCCCTGGACCCCTCCATTCGCCCCCAACGTCTCTCCCTCGCCGTTCCCCACCATGGCCGATGCCCCTGCTGCCGCGCCGTCGTCGGAGCCGCACCCTCCATCGTCCTCGCGCCGTGCCATCATGTCCACGAGCTCCTTCGTCATCGACTACATCGAGCAGGGCGAGCCTTGAGCGCTCGCCTGCTCTGGAATCGCCCTGACCCCGTCTTCCCCAACTCCGGCCACCGGAGATCCCCTTCGCCATCCCCGACCTCGCCGACTGCCTTGACGTGACCCCCGTGAGCTCAGCCACCTCCCCACCCTCTCCGTTTAACTTCTCAAGCACCGCAGCGACCGCACCAAGCTCGGCCGCACCCACCGCCGCCACCGCACGTCGCCGTCGTGGCCACAGCCACGTTGGCTCGCAACCGAGCACGCCATCGTCTTCAACACACTCGCAGGAGCCCGTAGCACCCCAGCACACCCCTCGTCGTGCCTCCTAGCGACTAGTTCGACCTCGCCCGAACTCCGGCAGCCGCAACACTCGTCGCCGGCGACGTTTCCAGCCACCCCAGCTCCACCCACTGCCACCACTCGACGCGGCTCACTCCCCGCATCACGTAGATGGTCTCCGCCGTCCTTTTGGTCGCCAGAGTGCAAAACCCGCGCTGCTCCGCCGCGTTTGGCCTCGACGGCGGCTAGACGCCGAAGAGTTTGACCCTGTTTGACCCCGTGTGGGCCCAGGTTGACCTCCCCTGAGTCTCTGACACGTGGGACCGCCCAGCTAATTAACTTAGATTAGCACTAATCAAAAATTAGTTAGTTAATTAACTACTGACACGCGGGTCCCACTGGTCAGGTTTGACCTAGACCGGTCCGTTGACCCCTGACGTCACTCTGACGCAATGCTGATGCAATAAATCATTTACTGGATTTATACTTATACAGGAAATTCCAGAAAATATTACAAACTTCAAAAATTCATAACTTTTAATCTTTAACTCCAAATGCAAAGAGTTATATATAAAATTTGATCAGAAAAATTCAATCTTTCCATATGTAGTGGTTTCATGCATGACAAAACACTTTAACATTGTTGTTTAGGTGAAACAAGCTAATACACTTATAATCCATAAGAACATAAGCTTCCATTTGAATCTTTGATTCAAATGGACACAAACCAACTTGTTTCACATTGCATTAGGTAGGACACCTCATATTGCCATGTCATAGCATGCATCATATTGTTGCATATTGCCATGTGATGATTGTATTCTGTGGTGTCTTTCGTGGTAGGTTCTGCCTCTGAGGATATTTCCGAGTATCCAGCTGAAGGGCAGTACCCTACTACTACTCCATCAGGCAAGTAGCCCCATTGATCATATCAATACAATCCAATGTTCTCGCTTCTGCTCTCATTTACTGCATTAAGACAACCACGTTTCAAACTATTGTGTGCTGCGGTAGTTGAACCCTTATCCTCTGCATGACCTGTCATTGCCACAGTAACTAGATGAAACCCACTAGCATGTGTAGGAGTTGATTGAGCCATGTATGTGTTTCCTACCTTGTTATGCCTGCTATGCTTAGATTTGTGTCAGGTCTGGTTCATCTGGGTGATGGTCTAGAGTGAAATGATTACGTCGGTAATGTGCGGGATGTGTTGAACATGTTTTGGTAAAGGTATCGATGAGAGGCCATGTAGGAGTACATGGTGGGTTGTTTCATTGAGGCCGTCCATAAGAACTAAGATCTGAATGCGTGATTTAAGATTCAGCTACTACCACACATTGGGCCCTGAAATATGACCCTGCTCGACTTACTGAGCCCTCTCGTCCTCTGTCCAGGAGTTGCAACTAGTTTCTAGTGTTTGTAGGTTATGTGTTGGCGGCCGTGCATAGCGCTGACCCTCGGGGTGGGCTATGATGCGGTAGATACACCGTGGCCGGGTATGCCGGGTGCCCGTTTGGCGTCTCGGGACCCTGTACACATCGTTTGGGGCCGTTGAGGACACCCCGACCGGATTTCCTTGCGGATGGAACCCGAATAGGCGATAAACCTGGACTAGAAACTCGTGTGGTTAGTCAGGTCATGGTCTACACCCACGTCGGCTTTCGCTTGAACTCTGCCGAGCACATGTCGTGTGCAGACGCTAAGTGGTTGAAATATGTGTGACGGAGTACACCCCTACAGGGTATAAAACTATTCGAATAGCCGCGTTCGCGGTAAAGGACTACTTCGTTGCCTATACAGTTCATAGACAAGTTAATGGTTACTGCTAAAAGACTCAAGATAAGTGTGAGTACCGAGGATGGCCCTCTCGTAGGATGACGAGAGAGGATCCCCGGTGGAGTATTATGTTGGTGATTAGTGGACTCGTGTGCGGAAACTATTTTACAGTGGTGTCTCGTAGGATAGCTTAGCCAAGAGTCAAAGCTGGCTTGCTGCAATAACTCCACCACCTTCTTGAGAATAAGCATGTATAGTAGGATCTGTTGTAAGACTTGCTGAGTACCTTTGTACTCATGTTGCTTTAATTACTGTTTTCAGACGACAACACCGCCCCTTCCGATGGGTTTTACATAGACCTCGACGTCGATGAGTAACTTGCCACCCAGGTGGTGATTCTGGCCATGGAGGGCCCTATGTAGATAGACAGGCTTCGACAAGCCTTCTTTCTTTCTAGTGTATGTACTCAGACTTATTTGCTTCCGCATGTGCTTGTATGCTTGTATGACTTGAGTGTCGGGTCGTGTGACCCCTACCTGTATGAAAATGTTATGTATGGCTCTCCGGGGCCTTTAAATAAAGTACTTGAGTGGTAGAGTTTTGTTGTGATGCCATGTTGTATTTGCACATATCGAGCATATTGTGTGTATGATTGAAATGATTGGTATGTGCGGGATCCGACAATCTAGATGTTTATCCTTGGCAGCCTCTCTTATGGGGAAATGTAGTCTAGTGCTCCTTGAGCCATAGTAGTCCGCTACAGCCCGGTTCACCGGAGTCCTGCTAGCCCACCACTATTGCTCAGGACACTTGACTAGCCCTCATGTGTTTCACTTCGTTCATATGTCTGTCCCTTCGGGGAAATGTCACGCGGTGACATCCAGAGTCCTGCCTAGCCTGCTACAGCCCAAGTTCCCCAGAGTCCTGTTAGCCCAGTGCTACAACCCGGATTCATACGCTGTTGACCGACATGCTCGATGTGATTCGTGTATGCCTGTCCCCATAGGTCTGTGTCGCCTTGGGTTCACGACTAGCCATGTCGGCCCGGGTTCTCTGTCATATGGATGCTAGCGACACTATCAGATACGTGAGCCAAAAGGCGCAAACGGTCCCGGGCCATGGTAAGGCGACACCCATGGGGATACCGTGCGTGAGGTTGCAAAGTGATATGAGGTGTTACCAGCTAGATCGATGTGACTTGGAATCGGGGTCCTGACAGTGTTGGCATCAGAGCCGGACTGCCTGTAGGTTCGTTGAGCCAAACTGGTCGATGTCGAGTCTAGAGATGCTTTAGTTATATTTAGGGGAATTGATTGTGGGAGGGAACGCAAGTCTCTTTTACTCCTTTACCTTAAGCCCTCTGATCTGAGTCGTTCTCTTCTCATTCTATGTGGGTTAAGGACTAGGCTCTCTTCTCTCTATCAGGTTCACGTGTTACTAATCCTTAGTAGCTTATAGGATTGTTGTTATAGGCTTCAGTACAGTTTCTACTACTTTTAGTATGTTGTCAGTTGAATCAGAACCTTGATTTGATGTTGTTGAGTGGTTTTGCAAACTGTTGTGAATGTCTCAAATCTTTTTCTGAGCATTTACAGCCGTTATGCTGTCCGATTTCTCCTAGGAAATTCTAATGCCTTTCCATTATTCTTTGCTTTTAGATGGCCACCCGTTCTTAGAACCAAGTGGTTCGTCTGACCCGGTGCCTCGATGTACCCGGTCACACAGCCATGTTGGTTCGAGTGATGGTCGAGACGGGCTATCGGTGGTATCCAAATATACCGTCGAGGAGCAGTTCCGAGACTTCAACCAGAGCTAGTACCTTTGTACCGTCAGGATATATCCCTCTTATCCTGGAGCCACTAAACCCCTTCACTACTCCTATGGACTTGGGGTCACTATTGGGATGTCTGTGCAGGATGCAGCTTACTCAATGATGACTGTCATTCAAGCCAGGACTGCCTTGCTTCAGAACACCGATTTCCGCTACATGCCAGCTTCACTCCCTGGAGCACAGGGGTACTATCAGGCTTTGTACTATGACTCTACACATGAGGAGTCACTACTCCGCACCACTGCCGAGATGCTCGAGGATAAGGACCGCGAAAATCGGGCCTTGCGTATGGAGCTTTTCAACTCTCGTGCTCATCACTGGGCCACTTTGTCTCGGTTTGCCCCTGCTGTACAGGCATGATACATGGACCTGAGGGACATGTACCCTGTGCGGTCTGGATTGCCAGATTGTATGGACTGGCGTGATGTAGGAGGCATCACCCCTCCTCGTGGTCCCCGTCTGCCACCGTCCGTGGGACCAAGGCCACATCCGAGTCCCTATGGTCCGCAGGCTCCGCAGGACCGTCTGTTCCCAGATGATCATGTTCTGCTTCCAGGCTTTGGTGGTGACTTTTATGAGGATTACTACGGAGCCGTCTAGGCTAGTAGTACTTTCACTAGTACTATAATAGTTCTATTCTCCATAGTCCCGCGTGACCCGTGGGATACGACTTGGTGTGTATCACGCTCCGGAGGTGTAGAAAAATAATGTATAGGAGCTTGGAATGCCTCCGATGAGATGTAATGTCTTTCACCATAGTTGTACTCTAGCCTAGACTTGTATTAAACTATGTACGGTGTGTATGACCAATGTTATATATATGGCAGTTTCTATATTACCATGTCGTGCAATGAACATCTCAGCATTCCATGTTATCCATTACATTCTACACTTTCTTGCCAAGTTTGTGCCATCCTTGTCTAAACTGTTGTCTTGTTTTTCCTAGGATGGTCAACACCCGCAGCAACCCTGCTGCCCCAGAGCAGGGGGGAAGCCAATGCAGCTAGGGGTGAAAATCTGTCTCACCCGCCTTCTCTGGCCGAAGTTATGCTGGAGGCAGAAAGAAACAAGCGTGAGACCAACCGCTTGCTGGAGCGGATTAAGCAGAACACTGCATGTCAACAGCGAAACGACTTGGTTTCAATCAATGACTTTATCAAGTTGTACCCACCAAAGTTTAATCATTCCGTCGGGCCCCTCGACGCGGATGACTGACTTCACAGCATCACCCACAAGCTACATTATGCCAACGTAGCCAAAGCTAATAAGGTTACCTATGCTGCCTATCACCTCAAAGGCCTTGCTAGCCTTTGGTGGGAAAACTTTGAGGCTATGCGCCCGGTCGGCCAAATCACTACTTGGGCTGAATTCAGTGAGGCTTTCCATGAGCATCACATCCAGGAAGGTCTCATGGATCGTAAGAGGGAAGAGTTCTGCAATTTTACCCAAGGCAGACTGACTGTGGATGCTTATAGTCGCGAGTTTGGAAATCTGGCACGTTATGATCCTGAAGAGGTATCCACCGGCGCTAAGAAGTAGGGAAGGTTCCGCAAGGGACTTAGCCCCGAGCTTCGCCGCGATCTCCGTCTGCACGAGTGCACCTCCTTCCGGAAGTTGGTCAATAAAGCCATCAGTGCTGAGACAGGCCAGTCTGACTATGACGCTTCATGCAAGCACTCTCGTGATTTTGGTTCCTCATCCGGCTCTGGATCTCAGAAGCGCCGGGTGTGGATTCCAAGCACAGCGCTGCCACCCAGGTTCATTCCGAGGCCATCCTTTGAGGCGCCTCGCCCCAACCAGCAGTTTGCACCGCCTAAACCCTATGGTGGCCCCGCTGCTAGTGCTGCTCCACGCCCCAATGTTGTGACATGTTTCAAGTGTGGAGAGCCTGTTCACTACAGTCGAGAGTGTCCCCAGAACAACAACCCCAACCAGTCTGGAAAGTCCATTGGCCGTGGTAAGCCAGCGGGAAAGACATTCTATGCCAAGCCAGCCACCACTACACGTGGCCATGTCAACTATGTCTCAGCTGAGCAGGCTCATGATGATCCTAACGTCGTCCATTGTACGCTCCTTGTTAATTGCCATTCGGCATCTGTTCTTTTTGATACTGGAGCATCTCATTCATTCATATCTGAGAGCTATGCTCGATTGCATAACACGACATTCTGTGACATGCCCACTACCATGGAAATTCAAACCCCTGCTCTAGATGGCAAACTTCTAGAGTAAGCCATGGGAATGAAATTCTTGTCGATAGACTTGTCTTCCTTGCAGCTTTAATAGCTCTCAAGTCCTCGGACATAAACATCATCTTGGGTACGGACTGGATGTCAGCCCATTATGCTAAGATTGATTGCTCTACTAGAACTGTTCAACTTACTCACCCATCGGGCAAGACAGTCAATGTCTTAACTCGAGTGGCCAAGTGCCAGCTTTACTCCCTAAATGCCAACCTCCTTCTAGACCTTGATGCTATTCCGGTAGTTCGAGACTTCCCGGATGTCTTTCCAGGAGAACCGCCAGGTGTTCCACCTGACAGGGATGTCGAGTTTGTGATAGACCTTGTTCCAGGAACTGTCCCAATTTCTAGAAGACCCTATAAGATGGCACCCTTAGAACTAGCCGATCTTAAGAACCAACTCGATGATTCCTTGAAAAAGGTTTTCATCCATCCTAGTTCCTCTCCTTGGGCTTGCCCCGTCCTCTTCGTTAAGAAGAAAGATGGAACGGACCGGATGGTTGTAGATTACCGACCTGTCAACTTGGTCACTATCAAGAACAAGTATCCGCTCCCCAGGATCAATGATCTGTATGATCAAATCGCTGGATCCTCAGTCTTTTCCAAGATGGATTTGAGGTTGGGTTACCATCAAATCAAAATAAAAAATGGGGACATTCCCAAAACGGCCTTTGTTACTCGTTATGGCCAATACGAGTACACCGTTATGTCCTTCGGTTTAACCAATGCCCCAGCCACCTTCTCTCGGTTAATGAACTCGGTCTTCAGGGAGTATTTGGATAAATTCATCGTGGTATACCTCGATGATATATTCATCTACTCCAAGAGCGAGGAAGAACATGACGAACATCTAAGGCTGGTATTGACAAAATTTCGAGAGCATCGCCTTTATGCCAAATTCTCCATGTGTGAATTTTGGTTGCCAGAAGTGACCTATCTAGGCCATGTAATCTCTCGTAAGGGTATTGCTGTCAATCCCGAGCGAGTTCAAGCTGTCCTTGATTGGACCCCACCTAAGACGGTCAAGCAAGTTCGGAGCTTCCTTGGCTTAGCGAGCTATTGTCGCCGCTTCGTCGAGAATTTCTCCAAGGTTGCTAAACCTCTAACTGAACTCCTCAAGAAAGATAAAAAGTTCAAGTGGACCCCACAGTGCGAGTTCAGCTTTCAGGAACTGAAAAGACGCCTGACATCTGCTCCCATACTGGTACCACCAGATTTATCCAAGGACTTTATTATCTATTGCGACTCCTTGCGACAAGGACTAGGTTGCATACTCATGCAAGATCGTCAGGTAATTGCCTATGCTTCACGACAATTACACCCGCGTGAGCAAAACTATCCCACACATGATCTAGAGCTTGCAGTTGTAGTCCATGCACTTAAAACATCGCGACATTAACTTCTCAGTAATCATTGTGAGATCTTCACTGATCACCCAAGTTTGAAATATACCTTCACGCAACCAGATTTGAATCTTAGGAAATGACGTTGGGTCGAGTTGATCTCGGATTACGACTTAGGAATAACTTACACCCCGGGCAAAGCCAATGTCATGGCTGATGTGCTAAGTCGTATATCTTATTGTAAGAACCTGATGTTATAACAAAGTCAACCACTTCTCCATGAGGAATTTCCTAAGCTTCACCTTCACATTGTTCCTCGAGGATGCCTATCCACCCTGGTGGCGAAGCCTAACCTTACGGATCAAATCATAGCTGCCCAGAAACGTGATAAGGGCATATCCCGGATTAAGGAAAACATCGCTAGCGGAGTGGCGAAATGCTTTTCCATGGATGAGCGAGGTGTTGTCTTCTTCGAGAAATGCTTGGTAGTTCCCAAGAAACAACATCTACGTCAGTTGATTCTTAAGGAAGCTCATGAATCCCCTCTCACCATTCATCCCGGTAGTACTAAAATGTATCAAGACCTACGCTAGAGGTTTTGGTGGACATGGATGAAGAGAGAAATTTCTCAATACATTGCTAGTTGCGACGTCTGTCGTCATGTTAAAGCAGAGCATCAACGGCCTGCTGGCACCCTTCAACCTTTGGCTATTCCTGAGTGGAAATGGGATAAAATCGGTATGGATTTCATTACTGGGTTTCCCAGGACCAAGAGAGGGAATAATGCCATCTTCGTCGTGATCGATCATCTTTCCAAGGTGGCCCACTTTCTACTTGTTCTTGAGAGTATCACCGCTAGCCAGCTAGCCGACCTATACATCTCCCGAATAGTGTCTCTTCATGGTGTCCCATTAGAAATTAACTCAGACCGTGAGAGTCTCTGCACCTCTCGATTTTGGGAAAGTTTCCAAAATGCTATGGGAACTCGTATCTCTTTTAGCACCGCCTTCCACCCCCAATCAAGTGGTCAAGTAGAGCGAGTAAATCAAATCCTGGAAGATATGCTCCGAGCTTCTGTCATCTCTTTCGGAATGGATTGGGAGAAATGCCTTCCATTCACGGAGTTCGCTTATAACAATAGTTATCAAGCTAGCTTGGGCAAAGCTCCTTTCGAAGTTCTCTATGGACGAAAATGTCGAACGCCTCTTAACTGGTCAGAAACTGGGGAAAGACAAGTCTTTGGCCCGGATATGATTCAGGAAGCAGAAGAGCAGGTTCACGTTATTCGTGAGAAATTGAAAACAGCCCAATCGCGTCAAAAGAGCCAATATGACCGTAAACATAAGCTCATGACTTATGAAGTCGGCGAGAAGGCTTACTTCCGGGTTACTCCGTTTAAGGGAACCCATCGCTTCGGTATCAAAGGCAAATTGCCTCCTCGTTACATTGGACCATTTCGCATTCTTGCCAAATGAGGAGAAGTTGCCTACCAATTGGAACTACCTCCGCATCTTTCTAGAGTTCACGATGTCTTCCACATTTCTCAGCTCAGGCGTTGCTTCACGGATTCTATCCGTGGGGTTGACCACGAAACGCTTGATCTACAAGATAATCTCACTTATCGGGAATATCCTGTTCATATCCATGATCAAGCCGAGCGTACCACTCGACGCCATAACATCAAGTTTCTCAAGGTTCAATGGTCACACCATTCCGAGAAAGAAGCCACTTGGAAAAGGGAGGATCATCTTCGACTCGAGTACCCCACCTTCTTTCCAACGGATCCTAAATCTCGGGACGAGATTCTTTTGAGTGGGGGTGAGTTGTCACACCCTAGCTAGTTCATGCATTAGAGTGTTACATCATGTTTAATTTCCCAGAAAACTGAAATGGGGATGACAGAACCCCCAGCACCCCCCTGGAACAACTAGGGTTTACTAAAAACTTTTTCAATGAACCTGAAATGCCCTTCTAAAAAGTCCACCCT
The DNA here is from genome assembly GCA_034509565.1 of Triticum monococcum. Classification (NCBI taxonomy): domain Eukaryota; kingdom Viridiplantae; phylum Streptophyta; class Magnoliopsida; order Poales; family Poaceae; genus Triticum; species Triticum monococcum. The sequence goes on from CM067844.1 coordinate 279,774,356, forward strand.
TTTTGTTTTGGGTTAAAACCTTTGACAAAAATGGTGCACACTTCTGTAGGACATCATAAGGTCATTGGATTAATTCATTACTAATTGCACTTGGGCATTTTAAATCTTATAAATATTTTAAAATGCCCAAATAATCCTGAAAGTATTTTTGGCCGTTGAGAATATTTTCAAATGTGCCTTTGAATATTTTCAGGTTTTTCCTAAATGAAATAGTATTTTTACTATTTCAAAACACAAAATAGAATAAATAAAAAAAACAGAAAAAGGGAGAGAAAGAAACTAACCTGGCAAGTCACCAGCCGGCCCACCTGGCAACCCAGCAGTATGCTGGCCCGCAACAGCCAGCTGCTTCTTCCCCGCCAGGCAGGCAGGGAGGTGACGCCGGCGTGCGTGAGCTCGCCACAGTGCCACCTGCTTGCCGCCCGCGCCCTTGGACGTCTGGACGACCTCCACGTCGTCGCCCCGACCCCCTGGACCCCTCCATTCGCCCCCAACGCCTCTCCCTCGCCGTTCCCCACCATGGCCGATGCCCCTGCCGCCGCACCATCGTCGTAGCCGCGCCCTCCGTCATCCTCGCGCCACGCCATCGTGTCCACAAGCTCCGCCGTCGTCGACTACATCGAGCAGGCCGAGCCCCTAGCGCTCGCCCGCTCTGGAATCGCCCTGACCCTGTCTTCCCCAACTCCGGCCACAGGAGATCCCCTTCGGCGTCCCCACCGCATCAGCTCGCCCCCGACCTCGCCAACTGCCTCGACGTGACCCCCGTGAGCTCAGCCACCTCCCCATCCTCTCCGTTTAACTTCTCGAGCACCGCAGTGACCGCACCAAGCTCGGCCGAACCAACCGCCACCACCGCAAGTCACCGCCGTGGCCACAGCCACGTTGGCTCGCAACCGAGCATGCCATCATCTTCAACGCACTCGCAGGAGCCCGTAGCACCTCCGCACGCCCCTCGTTGTGCCTCCTAGCGACTAGTTCGACCTCGCCTGAACTCCGGCAGCCGCAACGCTCATTGCCAGTGACGTTTCCAGCCACCCCAGCTCCACCCATTGCCACTAGTCGACGCGGCTCACTCCCCGCATCACGTAGATGGTCTCCGCCGTCCTTTTGGTCGCCGGAGTGCAAAACCCACGCTGCTCCGCTGCGTCTGGCCTCGCCAGCGGCTAAACGCCGGAGAGTTTGACCCTGTTTGACCTTGTGTGGGCCCAGGTTGACCTCCCCTGAGTCTCTGACACGTGGGACTGCCCAGCTAATTAACTTAGATTAGCACTAATCAAAAATTAGTTAGTTAATTAACTACTGACACGCGGGTCCCACTGGTCAGGTTTGACCTGGACCGGCACGTTGACCCCTGACGTCACTCTAACGCAATACTGACGCAATAAATCATTTACTGGATTTATTCTTATACAGGAAATTCCAGAAAATATTACAAACTTCAAAAATTCATAACTTTTAATCGGTAACTCCAAATGCAAAGAGTTATATATAAAATTTTATCAGAAAAATTCAATCTTTCCATCTGTAGTGGTTTCATGCATGACAAAACACTTTAACAGTGCTGTTTAGGTGAAACAAGCTAATACACTTATAATGCTTAAGAACATAAGCTTCCAACTTGTTTCACATTGCATTAGGCATGACACCTCATATTGCCATGTCATAGCATGCATCATATTGTTGCATATTGCCATGTGATGATTGTATTCTGTGGTGTCTTTCGTGGCAGGTTCTGCCTCCGAGGATATTTCCGAGTATCCAGCTGAAGGGCAGTACCCTACTACTACTCCATCAAGCAAGCAACCCCATTGATCATATCGATACAATCCCAAGTTCTCGCTTCTGCTCTCATTTAGTGCATTAAGACAACAGCGTTTCAAACTGCTGTGTGCTGCGGTAGTTGAACCCTTATCCTCTGCATGACGTGTCATTGCCACAATAACGAGATGAAACCCACTAGCATGTGTAGGAGTTGATTGAGCCATGTATGTGTTTCCTACCTTGCTATGCCTGTTATGCTTAGAGTTGTGTCAGGTCTGGTTCATCTGGGTGATGGGCTCGAGTGAAATGATTACGTCGGTAATGTGAGGGATGTGTTGAACATGTTTTGGTAAAGGTATCGATGAGAGGCCATGTAGGAGTACATGGTGGGTTGTTTCATTGAGGCCGTCCATAAGAACTGAGATCTGAATGCGTGATTTAAGATTCAGCTACGACCACACATTGGGCCCTGAAATATGACCCCGCTCGACTTACTGACCCCTCTCGTCCTCTGTCCAGGAGTTGCAACTAGTTTCTGGTGTTTGTAGGTTATGTGTTGGTGGCCGTGCATAGCGCTGACCCTAGGGGTGGGCTATGATGCGGTAGATACACCGTGGCCGTGTATGCCGGGCGCCCGTTTGGCGTCTCGGGACCCTGTACACATTGTTTGGGGCCGTTGAGGACACCCTGGCCGGATTTCCTTGCGGATGGAACCCGAATAGGCGATAAACCTGGACTAGAGACTCGTGGTGTTAGTCAGGTCGTGGTCTACACCCACGTCGGCTTTCGCTTGAGGTCTGCCGAGCACATGTCGTGTGCAGACGCTAAGTGGTGGAAACATGTGTGATGGAGTACAACCCTGCAGGGTATAAAACTATTCGAATAGCCACGTTCGCGATAAAGGACTACTTGGTTGCCTATACAGTTCATAGACAAGTTAATGGTTACTACTAAAAGACTCAAGATAAGTGTGAGTACCGAGGATGGCCCTCTCATAGGATGACGAGGGAGGATCCCTAGTGGAGTATTGTGTTGGTGATTAGTGGACTCGTGTGCAGAAACTATTTTACAGTGGTGTCTCGTAGGATAGCTTAGCCAAGAGTCAAAGCTAGCTTGCTGCAATAACTCCACCACCTTCTTGAGAATAAGCATGTATAGTAGGATCTGTTGTAAGACTTGCTGAGTACCTTTGTACTCATGTTACTTTAATTACTGTTTTCAGACGACAACACCGCACCATCCGATGGGTTTTACATAGACCTCGACGTCGATGAGTAACTTGCCACCCAGGTGGTGATTCTGGCCATGGAGGGCCCTATGTAGATAGACAGGCTTTGACAAGCCTTCTTTCTTTCTAGTGTCTGTACTCAAACTTATTTGTTTCCGCATGTGCTTGTATGCTTGTATGACTTGAGTGTCGGGTCGTGTGACCCCTACCTGTATGAACCTGTTATGTATGGCTCTCCGGAGCCTTTAAATAAAGTACTTGAGTGGTAGAGTTTTTTTGTGATGCCATGTTGTATTTGCACATATCGAGCATATTGTGTGTATGATTGAAATGCTTGGTATCTGTGGGATCCGACAATCTAGTTGTTTATCCTTGGCAGCCTCTCTTATGGGGAATTGTAGTCTAGTGGTCCTTGAGCCATAGTAGTCCGCTATAGCCCGATTCACCGGAGTCCTGCTAGCCCAGCACTACTGCTCAGGACACTTGACTGGCCGGCATGTGTTTCACTTTGTTCCTATGTCTGTCCCTTCGGGGAAATGTCACGCGGTGACATCTAGAGTCCTGCCTAGCCTGCTACAGCCCGGGTTCCCCGGAGTCCTGTTAGCCCAGTGCTACAGGCCGGATTCACACGCTGTTGACCGACATGCTCGATGTGATTCATGTATGCCTGTCCCCATAGGTCTGTGCCGCTTTGGGTTCACGACTAGCCATGTCGGCCTGGGTTTCTGTCATATGGATGCTAGTGACACTATCATATACGTGAGCCAAAAGGCGCAAACGGTCCCGGGCCATGGTAAGGCGACACCCGTGGGGATACCGTGCGTGAGGCCGCTAAGTGATATGAGGTGTTACCGGCTAGATCGGTGTGACTTGGAATCGGGGTCCTGACAGCGTTGGCATCAGAGCTGGATTGCTTGTAGGTTCGTTGAGCCAAACTGGTCGATGTCGAGTCTAGAAATGCTTTAGTTATATGTAGGGGAATTGATTGTGGGAGGGAACGCAAGGCTCTTTTACTCCTTTACCTTATGCCCTCTGATCTGAGTCATTCTCTTCTCATTCTACGTGGGTTAAGGACTAGGCTCTCTTCTCTCTATCAGGTTCACGTGTTACTAATCCGTACTAGCTTATAGGATTGTTGTTACAAGCCTCAGTATAGTTTGTACTACTTTTAGTATGTTGTCAGTTGAATCAGAACCTTGATATGATGTTGTTGAGTGGTTTTGCAAACTATTGTGAATGTCTCAAATCTTTTTCTGAGCATTTACAGCCGTTATGTTGTTCGATTTCTCCTAGGAAATTCTAATGCCTTTGCATTATTCTGTGCTTTCAGATGGCCACCCGTTCTCAGAACCAAGTGGTTCGTCGGACCCGGTGCCTCGATGTACCCGGTCACGTGGCCATGTTGGTTCGAGTGATGGTTGAGACAGGCTATCGGTGGTATCCGGAATACACCGTCGAGGAGCAGTTCCGAGACTTCAACCAGAGCTAGTACCTTTGTATCGTCAGGATATATCCCTCTTATCTTGGAGCCACTGAACCCCTTCACTGCTCCTATGGACTTGTGGTCACTATTGAGATGTCTGTGCAGGATGCAGCTTACTCAGTGATGACTATCATTCGAGCCAGGACTGCTTTCTTCAGAACACCGATTTCCGCTACATGCCAGCCTCACTCCCTGGAGCACAGGGGTACTATCAGGCTTTGTACTATGACTCTACACATGAGGAGTCACTACTCCGCACCACTGCCGAGATGCTCAAGGATAAGGACCGCAAAAATCGGGCCTTGCGTGTGGAGCTTTTCAACTCTCGTGCTAATCACTAGGCCACTTTGACTCGGTTTGCACCTGCTGTACAGGCATGATACATGGACCTGAGGGACCTGTACCCTGTGCGGTCTGGATTGCTAGATTGTATGGAGTGGCGTGATGTAGGAGGCATCACCCCTCCTCGTGGTCCCCGTCTGCCACCGTCCGTGGGTCCAAGGCCACATCCGAGTCCCTATGGTCTGCAGGCTCCGCAGGACCGTCTGTTCCTAGATGATCATGTTCTGCTTCCAGGCTTTGGTGGTGACTTTTATGAGGATTACTACGGAGCCGTATGAGCAGTAGTAGTTTCACTAGTACTGTAATAGTTGTATTCTCCAAAGTCCCGCGTGACCCGTGGGATACGACTTGGTGTGTATCACGCTCCGGAGGTGTAGAAAAATAATGCATAGGAGCTTGGAATGCCTCCGATGAGATGTAATGTCTTTCAACGTAGTTGTACTCTAGCCTGGGCTTGTATTAAACTATATACAGTGTGTATGACCAATGGTATATATATTGCAGTTTCTATATTACCATGTCGTGCAATGAACATCTCAGCATTCCATGTTATCCATTACATTCTGCACTTCCTTGCCAAGTTTATGCCATCCTTGTCTAAACCGTTGTCTTGTTTTTCCTAGGATGGTCAACACCCGCAGCAACCCTGCTGCCCCGGAGCAGGGGGGAGCCAGTGCAGCTAGGGGTGAAAATCTACCTCACCCGCCTTCTCTGGCCGAAGTTATGCTGGAGGCAGAAAGAAACAAGCATGAGACCAACCGCTTGCTGCAGCGCATTAAGCAGAACACTGCACGTCAACAGCGGAACGACTTGGTGTCAATCAATGACTTTATCAAGTTGTACCCACCAAAGTTTAATCATTCCATCGAGCCCCTCGACGCGGATGACTGGCTTCACAGCATCACCCACAAGCTACCTTCTGCCAACGTAGCCGAAGCTGATAAGGTTACCTATGCTGCCTATCACCTCGAAGGCCCTGCTACCCTTTGGTGGGAAAACTTTGAGGCTATGCGCCCGGTCGGCCAAATCACTACTTGGGCTGAATTCGGTTAGGCTTTCCGTGAGCATCACATCCCGGAAGGTCTCATGGATCGTAAGAGGGAAGAGTTCTGCAATTTTACCCAAGGCAGACTGACTGTGGATGCTTATAGTCGTGAGTTTGGAAATCTGGCGCGTTATGCTCCTGAAGAGGTATCCACCGACGCTAAGAAGCAGGCAAGGTTCTGCAAGGGACTTAGCCCCGAGCTTCGCCGCGATCTTTGTCTACACGAGTGCACCTCCTTCCAGAAGTTGGTCAATAAAGCTGCACACTCACTGGTACAGCGAGGTGCTATACAAACGGTTTTTAACCCCTTTTTGCGACGGCATTTGGAACCGTCGCCAAGTGAGTGTGGGCGATGGAGGGTCCTTCCAACACAACCCAAAAACCGTCGAGGATGGGCGAGCGGCTACTGACGATCGCCATAGAATAAACATATGAGAAGCCGCCCCAGTCCCACATGTTACATCTCGACGTTACATTTCTGATTAGAGAGACATCCCGAACGATTACACCGCTATAGTCGTGTGAAAAAGGTGGACATCAACATTTAATCTACCGATATGTTTGTGATAGGTACGTTATCACACATGATTCAAGAATGTAAAATGTGTGCGGTGCCTCTACTAACACCAACGTGTCCATTTTCATAACTGTGTGCAATTGGTATTCATATCTCACACGCCCATCGGTTTGAAATTTTTGTCGTATTACCATGAATTTCACAGGCATATGAGACGGAACTGTGTGTGCGTCCGTCGGACATCGCAAAATGTTTCATGTCGAAGAACCGTATGTTCTCTTTTTTCATCGCACACACTGTTTTCTTTCTAACTATGTGCACATTATTTTATTCTCTCTTGTATATTTTTAGTTTTGCCCTAGTTTATTATTCGAATTGGAAATTTCAAAATATGAAACGTGCAATTCAAATTCTCAGCACAATGGTTCCACAACAAATTCATAAATAAAATTGTGAGTACAATATGTTCAGTAATTACAAGATTAGATAGCAATTAACTATGATGAGCCACAATATTTACAGGCGGTATAGGTGAAGAGACAAGTGTAAATCATTTTGACTGTTGATGGTGTTGAAGAAGCGGAAAGCCCATAATGTGCCTTCATGCATGCCATAGGCACGAACAACTTTTGTCCAACCCCTTGTGATGATCGCCCGCCCATCCTTCACTGCCTTCAGGAAGACTTCTAGAGCATTATCATGGTAGCATGAATTATATAATTTAACCTTAGTTGCCTCCACTCCGGTCATGTAGTTTGCAAGGTAATCATCAGTAAATAGCTTCGGAAACCACTGAAAAGAGAAAAATCTTAGATACTGAGGTCTAATAGAGTAACTTGTTGAGGGCAGGGGGAAAAGGCAACACATTACTTACATCCTAAAGTTCACTGTTGTCTTCGATAAAGTGTAAATAAAGAGCTTAATTCCCATCACCCATTTCTTTTGCCTAACAATCTTTCTTAGTTTCCTTACTCGACGCTTGTTCATGAATATCTCATTGCCCCATAGGCAAAAGGGATCGAAGCGTGGGTCAGTACCGATCATATATGTACATACAAGCAACCAGTAAATGTTAGAAGCTAAACTGAGATTGCACAAATGATGTAAAATACAAATACCTGCATTCCTAAGTACAAGTATTTTTAGAGATTTCAATATGAACTACATACGGATGTATATAGAATTATATATATAGTTTATATTAGAATCTAGATTCACTCATTTTGCTCCTTATGTGGTCTATATTGGAATCTCTAAAAATACTTATATTTAGGAATAGATGGTGTACGGGATGCATCTCTTGACGACAAACAACAGCATCGCCAATTCTAGCCCTGTGTAAGTACATGGAAAGCCATTGTTAACTACAACAGGGTTAACATCCTCCAAAAATAGCAAATGGTAATAAAACGTCAGCATCTATATTGATATCTTCATTGCGAAAGAGTAGCACAGTAGCGAAGGGATGGATTAAAAAAAGATACAACTATTAATTGCAACAGGCTTGACAGCATCTCTAGTATATCTTCATTGCAAAGAGTAGCATGGTAGCAAAGGGACAGATTAAAAAATGGATACAACTGTTAATTGCAACAGGCTTTACAACATCCTAAGTCATGTTTTGTAAGTTTGTAGCCATTGAAATACAACTATTTAAAAAGGGATACAACTATTAATTGCAACAAGCTTAATGGCCATTGAAACCGGTACTGATAAAAATGCAATTGGTAGAGTTACACATCACAAGGCAGGTGCTATCAGAGCAGATAATGGCCCAGTTGTCTATAAAAAGGTAGCGAAAATAGCTAAAACGTGTTAGGCATGTTTACTGCAACATGCTTAATACATCGACCGTACAAAACATATCCATTAGTTGCAACTGGTATTAGTAAGATTGAACTGGTGAGTACATACTTGGTAAGTCCTGAGAGGTAGTTGCTGGGGCACTTCATCTTGGCCAGAGCCCGCCCAAAGTCAGCAGAGGCAGAGGCTAGTTGTTCCTCCAGGTAGAAGTGTGGATCAGTGCCACTGACATGTGTACCTATAGGAAACCAGTAAATGGTGGAAGTTAAGCTGCAATCGCGCAAATGATGTGAAATACTGTAAGACATGGGATGCAGCTAACCTCGATGGCAAACAACAGCATCAGATGTTATGACCCTACGTAAGTACATGGACAGGCATGTTAAGTACAACAGGGTTAGCATCCACTAAAAAATAGCAAATGGGGTGCATCTCTAGTATATCTTCATTGCGGAGAGTAGCATGGTAGCAAAGGGACAGATTAAAAATGGATATAACTGTTAAATGCAACAGGCTTAACAACATCCTAAGTCATGTTTTGTAAGTTTGTAGCCATTGAAATACAACTGTTTAAAAATGGATTCAACTGCTAATTGCAACAGGCTTAATAGCCGTTGAAACTGGTACTGATAAAAATGCAATTGGCAGAGTTAAACATCACAAGGCAGGTGCTGGTAGAGGAGAGAATGACCTAGTTTTATATAAAAAGGTAGGGAAAGTAGCTAAAACATGTTAGGCATGTTTACTAGAACATGCTTAATACATCGACCGTATAGAAAATAGCTATTAATTGCAACTAGTATTTGCAAGATTGAACTGGTGAGTACATACTTGGTAAGTCCTGAGAGGTAGTTGCTGGAGCACTTCATCTTGTCTAGAGCTCGCCCAAAGTTAGCGACGGTGGAGGCGAGCTATTCATCTAGGTGGAAGCGTGGATAAATGTCACTGACATGTGTACCTACAGGCAACCAGTAAATGGTAGAAATTAAACTGCAATTGCACAAATGATGTGAAATACTGTAAGACATGTGATGCAGCTAACCTCGACAGCAAACAACAGCATCGGCTGTTATGACCCTGCATAAGTACATGGACACGGGCCATTTAAGAAATCAGGCCGGGGTTGTGATAGAGATTAGTGGGTTACCTGACTGGATCTGAGCAAAACGTATATGTGGTTGAAGTTGTGGTATCGGTGGCGGCGGTTTGAGCTCCCGATAGGGGGAGGTCCGGGGGGGGGGGGGAGATACTGAGGAAATTTGATGGGTGGGGATGTGGCTGGAGGAATAAATTCTGAAATTGCGCGCCTAATGAAAATTTTGCTGCGAAACTTGAAACTTGGGCGGGGGAAACACACAACGCAGATGAAGCGCGTAAAATACTCGTGTGTGAGAAAACAAAAAATTGGCAGATCCCGTCTCCAAAAAAATGTACACGTGTAGATGTTTTTTCGGTCAATGGTATGCCTGCTTTATTAGGAAACATCACACAGGTAACTGACTTATGGATCATTAACACAAAAAATGCACACTGGTACGGCATAGAAACCGTGTGTTTTGTGACCTTCTAATGATTAACACAAAAAACGCGCACGGGCACGGCATAGAAACTGTGTGTTTTGTGATCTTCTAATGATTAACGCAAAAAAACACACACGGGCACACATGCTAACCAACGCTCAAAGCCCTCAAAGGATGCTCTTACCGACATTGTATGTTAATACTACAAACTTAAAGTACTGCTGGTAATTTTCTCTAATACTACAAACTTAAACTACTTCTCACATGTTGCCATCGGGGCATGCTGGCCAGACGCTGGAGTTCTCCTTCCCGGCCTTGTAGGCGGCAGCACACTATGCATCGATCTCCGCCAAGCTCTCCTCACCACAGCGTGCAGCCTCTTCTTTCTTGCGGCGGCGAGACTCTCTTTTCTTGACTGCTTTATGCCTTTTTCGCTCCCTCTGTGCGGCTTTGTCCGCCTCTAGATCCACCACCCATTCGACCATGGTGGCCTCAAAGTCCGCCCATGTAACTACGTGGTCACCGACGGTGATGAACTCGGCGCGGTGAGATGCCATCGCTTCCTTACCATGTGTGACGTCGCGGGCGGCGAGGAACGCGGCGCGGCTGGATGCCATCGCTTCATTACCAGTTACTGTGTGCCATGGTGCCATGAACGATGCTTGGAGAGAGCTCTGGGACGGAGGGGCCGGGAAGTTGTACAGTGCGATGGTATTTAAGAGCTCAACGACAAATGACAAAGGAAATTTGGCTTCCCTTACAATTTTCCTCGTTCATTATCGCACACGGTTCATCTCCGTCGCTTCCGGAAATAGTGTGTGTTGAGCCTATTGTGTGTTGCGTTATGATTGGCCAGAAGCCCAGCCATGCGGATCACGCTTGTGCACCGTAGGATGCACCGCGATCGAACGACAATCCACGTCCCTCACATCACACCCATGCTACTGTAGCTGGATTGGATCTATATACGCTAAATGCCTAGAAAATACAAAGAATCCCCTAAATATGGTAAATGAGCCCGAAAAATGCCAAATTTGAACACAATGATTTGCAGGGTGTATGTTCATCGTAGAAAAAACTCCAGGGCAAAGAACAAAGAAAATTTGGGTTCCCCTTCAATCTTGGTGATTTCCCTCTAGAAAGCATGGAACTTCCTCGGTGATGGTTTGATCACTACTAGGAAAACCCTATACACAGAATCTTAGCAGCAGCGCAGGTCAAGAAGAGGTGCTACTGCTAATTAGCAGCAGCGCGGGCCTCAAACATGCACTACTACTACCAACTTAGCTTAAGCGCGGCTCGGTAGAACGACGCTACTACTAAAATTGCCCGACTGTTCCCGCCACCTTAGGTTTAGCAGTAGCATGCCAATGTTAACCGCACTACTAATTAACTAATAGTTTTAGCGTGCTTTTTTTGCAGGTTACTACTGCTACTTTTGAACCTAGCCACATGGCGGGCCTTGCTTAGCAGCAGTGCGTATGCCAGAAGCGCCTTGCTGCTATCTTATTAGCAGTAGCGCGTTTTACGTCTAGCGCTACTACTAAGCCGCAACCATAACACCTTTTTCTTCCCCCTCCCCTCCCCCATCCTCACTTTCCCCTAGCTCCCACCTCCTCTCTCCCTCACTTTGCTTCTTCCTCACTACTTCTCCCCCTTTACTCTCCTTCTTCTACCTACCTTTCTCTCTCTTTATTACTCCTAGCTAACTACACCACCTCCATTAATGCATCTCCTTTCTCTTTTTCCTTCCCCCTCCACTAGTTGAACTTGTCTCCTCCCAAACTAGATAGCTAGGTAGATCTAGCATTTTGTGAAGTCACCTATGTACCTCCCTAACTAGATCTAGCCTTGTGAAGAAGAGCTTTGTTCACTTTTGATATCCCTAACTACATCATCATCACCGTCTCGATCTCGAGATAGGTGATTAAAAATTTATGCTTTTGCAAGAATGGAAATATGTGTATGTGTGTGCGATATGACATAATCAGGCGATATGATGGAAATTGTGTGTGTGGCATGAGTTGACGCCGAATTGTGCTTGTGAGTTGCCCATGTTTTGCCGAAATGTTGATTTATTTCCGTTTCGGCGAATTCCAGGCAAACTCTATATGTCCTATTTTTAGGGAAGGTCATGCCTAATTTTTGTATGACTTTGATGCATGCATGCATTTTTATAATCAATTTGTTTATTATTACTGTACAAGCGTTAATGATGATCAATGGAACAACGGTGGATAGGTGGTTGCGGTCGGCCGTGCAGGACATGAAAGAAAATTACATGACAAAGGATTTTTGTCCGTGTCGAAGATGCAAAGGACGAGTATGGCTCGACCTCTATGATGATGGTCGTGTCGAAGTGCACCTGCTCATGAATGGTTTCATGGATGGCTATACTCGGTGGATAATTGAAGATGAGGATGATGATGTTGAGGACATTGACGGGGCAGGCAATGATGACACGAGGCAAGACGAAGAGATGATCGATAATGGCGGCAGAGAAGGGGCCGGACATGGCGGCGGGGAAAAGGCCGGACATGGCGGAGGAGAAGGGACCGGGCATGGCGGAGGAGAAGGGGCTGGACATGGCGGCGGAGAAGGAGCCGGACATGGCGGCAGAGAAATCATGGACTCCACGCTGCAGAATTCGTCGCTACTAAGTTCAATTGTGCAGGACCCTCATGTTCAAGCACTACTTCGCCAAGAGACGAGTACTGGCTTCCGTGGCCATGCTTGGCATGGATGTCGATGACGTCGACCCCACCGTCACCTGGCTTCGGATGGTGCCATAGGCGGCAGCAGCGGCGCCGCACCCGCGCTGCTGTGGGATGACCATCGGGGCAGCGGGGTCTCACGGCAGTGGTGCTCGAAGATTAGCGGCTCTGTTGAGCGCAACGGCCTGGTTGGCTCGGCCGGGGGGAGATGCATGTGTCGCGGCCACTCCCGTGGTGGGGGTGACCGGAGGGCGATGGCTCGCCCTGGACCAAGCGTCGTTGCTGCGGCTATGCTCATCGGCGAGAGGAGGGGGCGCGGATGGAGTGACGCCCTCGCCCGCACCTTGCAGAGCTTGACCCTCGAGAGGCTGCTAATATTGTTCTCCTCCAGTAGGTCCGGACCCCGTGTCAGCTATGGGGGAGGTGGTAATGGCGCCTGAGGGAGTCCTCGACTAAGGGGTCCTCCGGTGTCCGGGTATTTGATATGGGCAAGACTTATGGGCCGTGGAGATACAAGGCAGAAGACCTCTCCCCGTGTCTAGATGGGACTCTCCTTTGCGTGGATGGCAGGCCTAGCGTTTGGATGTATTATTTCCCTTCTCTATAAACCGTCTCTGTACAACCCTAGACCCCTCCGGTGTCTATATAAACCAGAGGGTTTAGTCCATAGAGGCCAAGAGAAATCACATAGGCTAGACATCTAGGGTTTAGCCATTATGATCTCGAGGTAGATCGACTCTTGTAACCCCTATACTCATCAAATACAATCAAGCAGGACGTAGGGTTTTACCTCCATTAAAAGGGCCCGAACCTGGATAAACATCGCGTCACCCTTGTCTCTGGTTTCCTTTGATCCTCAGACGCATAGTTCGGGACCCCGGCCCTACCCGAGATCAGCCTATTTTGACACCGACATTGGTGCTTTCATTGAGAGTTCCACCGTTCCCTCAACGCAAGGATCGATGGCTCGTTCGATCGTCAGCAATGATGCCATTTCCGGGGAAGTTTTCCTCCCTAGACAGATCTTTGTGTTCGGCGGCTTCGTTCTACGTGCCAACTCAATTTGCCACCTCAAATAGATCCACAGCTACGCCCCTGGTCATCAAATCAGTTTCGGGAACCTAAACTATGTCGCTAATATTCGAGGAGATTTGATCTTCGAAGGGTTCGTGGCCCCGATCACCGCTCTGGCCTTAGATCCGGAGCAAATTGCCGGGTCCGAAGATGGGAGTTTGAAGCCCGCTGGACTCTCGGCTATAAAACTCGCGATCAGGGATCCGGAGGCCACTTTGTCTTCGGCCAGACCGGAGTCCAGTTGGTTCCCCCCCTTTATGGAAAAGCTGGATTCGCCCCCAGACTCTAGCTCCGAACTGTCGATGCCCGCGCTCAGCAAGCATGGCCAAGAGGCCATTGCCCTGGCAAGCCCCAAGGACTCCCGTTTTCCTGTCCAACTCTCCCTCTTACACGAGGCTCTAGACTTGATGCGGTCCCTCGCCATCAAAGAGGAATCGCCTCCAAACTATGCCCAACCCATACTATGGGCTGAAAACAGGGAATTTTACGTCCAACCAACCACCCACTTCATAGCCACCATCGAGGACTTAATCGATATCCTGGATGACACCCCTAAAGACATCAACGGCATGGACAATGATGCCGGAGATGCACAAGGCCAAGACCCACCGTTTACCGGACGTTGGACGACCACATCCACATACGACATGTACATGGTGGACACACCCAAAGAGGATGACGGTGCAAACAAGAAAGATATGGTGGAGGACAAGCCTGATGACGCACCACCGAAGCATCGACGCTAGCGACGCCGCTCAAAATCGCGTCGTGGTAAAGACGGTAATACCAGCACCAGAGACGATAACACTCCAGAGGACGCCGAAGACCCCAAAGCCCATGTCGAGCCCACATCCGAACAGGATGATGTGGAGGAGCGGCAAGTTAACCCCTACGATCTGGTCGGGAACGAGTATTCGGAAGATAGTAACTATCTACCGCTCTCCGAGGACGATGTCAGCCTCGGGAATGAAGATTTCGTCGTGCCAGAGGAACCCCTCGAGTAGGAGCGCTTTAAGCGCCAACTAATCACCATTGCAAAAAGCCTAAAAAAGCAGAAGCAGCGGCTCCAAGCCGAACATGATACACTCAATGACAGATGGACTCAGGTCCTAGCCGCCGAAGAATATCGCCTTCAACGCCCAAGAAAAAGTTATCCAAAGCGTCGGCTACTGCCACAATTCGACGACGAGGCCGTCAAGCCAATCCCGTCGAAACACGACCGTGCTTATGAACTAGATCGGCCACCACGCGGGCGAGACAAAGTGGCCACCCACGCCGAACACCAATGAGCACCACCTCGCTGTAAGGGCAGAGAGACAGCGGCTCCAGGACATAACTACGACCTACGACAGGACCTGGACAACAGAGCAGGCCAAGCCAGATCAATCTATGGATCAAGGGGGCATGCCCCAATGCGAGAAGACGACCATTAGGCCTGGCGCGATAGGCACAACCTCACCCAGGCCGAAAACCGCACACGGACTTCACCGAACTGCGTCGTGACGTCGCCTGATACAGAGGCGCCGCACACCCCTTAGGCTTCACTTATATGATGGAACGACAAATCACGCAGTATGGATCGAAGTTTTTCTTCTACACATCCACATGGCTCGCGGTGATGATCTCCATGCCATCAAGTACCTCCCCCTAAAACTCAAGGGACCAGCACGGCACTGGTTAAAGAGCCTCCTAGAAAACTCTATTGGGAGATGGGAAGATTTGGAAGATGCCTTTAGAGACAACTTCCAAGGTACCTATGTTCGGCCTCCACACGCCGATGACCTTAGTCACATAGTCCAACAACTCGGAGAGTCGGCCTGGAAGCTCTGGACCAGGATCTTAATTAAAAAGAACCAAAATGTCAATTGTTCGGACGCCGAAGCCCTCGCGACCTTTATACACAGCGTCCGCGACGAGTGGCTGGCCCGACACCTCGGCCAAGAAAAACCAAAGTCCATGGAAGCACTCACCGCACTTATGACCCGCTTCTGCGCGGGAGAAAATAGCTGGCTAGCTCATACAAGCAACAACAACAGCGACCCCGGCACCGCCGAAGCCCGAGATGGCAACGGCAGGCCACGACACAACAAACACAAGCTTTGAAGCAACAACGAAGATGCCGATGACACGGCGGTCAACGCTGGATTCAGTGGCTCTAAACCCGGTCAGCGCAAGAA
The DNA here is from genome assembly GCA_034509565.1 of Triticum monococcum. Lineage (NCBI taxonomy): Eukaryota > Viridiplantae > Streptophyta > Magnoliopsida > Poales > Poaceae > Triticum > Triticum monococcum. The sequence goes on from CM067844.1 coordinate 279,790,020, forward strand.
GCCATTCAAAGGGAACAAAGAAGGTCCATCTAGTTTGGACCGAATACTAGGTCGGCCTTGCCAGATCCATGGCACCCCGGACAAGCCTGCCAATCATACCAACAGAAATTGTTGGGTCTTTGAACAGGTCGGTAAAATAAGCACCGAACATAAGGCGAACGGGCCACCTAGCGAGGATGATGATGATCCTCACCCATCAAAGACAGGGGGAAAAGAAATTTCCCCCCGAGGTAGAAATAGTGAATATGATCTACGTCACTCATATCCCCAAGCGGGAGCGCAAGCGTGCACTAAGGGACATTTACGCCATAGAGCCAGTCGCCCCAAAATTCAATCCATGGTCAGCATGTTCGATCACTTTTGATCGCAAAGACTATCCGACCAGTGTCTGTCATGGAGGTTCGGCAACATAGGTCCTTGATCCAATTATCAATAGATTCCATCTCATGCGAGTCCTTATGGACGATGGTAGCAGTCTTAACCTGCTTTATCAGGACATGGTCCGCAAAATGGGCATTGATCCGTCAAGAATCAAGCCCACAAAAACCACCTTCAAAGGAGTGATACCCGGCGTAGAGGCCTGCTGCACAAGGTCTATAACGCTGGAAGTAGTCTTCGGCTCACCAGATAACTTCTGAAACGAAGACTTGATCTTCAACATCGTCCCTTTTCGTAGTGGTTACCATGCACTGCTTGGACGAACTACTTCCGCCCGTTTCAATGCAATCCCGGACTACGCATATCTAAAGCTCAAGATGCCCGAACCATGCGACATTTTAACAGTCAATGGAAACAAGGAGCGCTCCCTCCGCACTGAGGAGCATACCGCGGCCCTAGCAGCTGAAGTACAGGGTGGCCTTATCAAGCCGAATACTACATCGGCAGTCAAGCCCCGGACACTGTCAAACGAGTCCGGTCTACCTTGTAGAATGATAGTCCGGCTCGTCCAGAGCTAGATTAGCAATTCAGCCTCTGTCAAAACCCCAACCTGATTGCGGCATATGTACCGCGTGTACATAATTACGCACTAAAGATACCATGGGCGAGGACGGAGGCACACTAAAAACAAAGTCCACAATATGGTTCGACCCTATGCGGACCATCATGTTCTTCCTTTTTTCTTCTTATTTCTATTTTCCAGGTTCTTTACAACCCACATCACTTTCCGATGGTATCAAGGGCCCTTTTACAGGCCCCTTATGTGTACTCGATCATTGATCCTCTCAAAGGATCACACACTAAGGCGAAAAGCGGCGCAGACGTGCGACAGGTGTCCAAAGGACCTTCAAGATCACCTTTTCCTTTTTTAGGACATGTATACAACTTTCCCTTGTTCTCAAATTCTTGGCATGTAAAATAGCCTTGATAATTATGGCATTCTCCGTAAAGAGCACGTTCGACGTATCAATCAGAATATAGCGGAAACAGTTTTGTCCTACCTTATTCGGTATTGGCCTACTCCATAATGTGTATTCCGTCTTCATGAGTGATTGACATGTACACATTGGCATTAATTGCCAGGGGCTTTATTCGGCCACAAATATTCAAAAACAAAAAGTCTAAACAGTTTCATAGTACACTTCGGCATCCCGAATACCGCATTATATGCATCGGCTCCGAATCATGTCTTTGGTCAATGGTTGGGTTGCCCGGCTCCTGTGGTTACCACCTTACGTTCTACTCGTTCAGCTAAGGTAGTAAAGGGAGAACTACTGTGATTGTGTTTATGGCTCGTGTGGTCAAATACCTCAGTAGAGAAAGCCGAAAACTGACTGTCATGATACGGCGAGAGTTGGTCAGCGGTTCGGTGACTTATTAAATCTTTCGTGATTTTTTCCATATTATACGAAGGACTGGCCTCCACCCCGGTCAAGGCACCTAAAGCACCCAAGTTTGGATAACCGAACAAAAACCAGGGGCTAAGCCTATAATCCCATTGTCAGACTCCTGGCTAAGTGAGAGTGGTAAAGCTGCATAGTCTGATTACCTGGTTTGCTGCATGATCACCTCCTTTACGGACCAAGATGTTGGGATAAGAGTGGACACGTGCTACTCCGAACACCCCGGTAGTATCTACATGGGGGCTGAAGTCGACAACTGGCAAATTTTCAGATACAAAAACGGTCGCACATGAGGAAAATAATTTGCGATAAACAAGCAAGCATATTATACAAAGAACGTGTTTCATAACACACGGTCTGGGTACCCCAGATACATTCATTCAAACATAATATCCTTCGAGCACTGACCATCTATCAAGCGGGAACCCTCGAGGACGTCCTCGAAGTATCGCTCCGACTTGCGGTAGTCCTTGCCTTCGAGCGGACCCTCGATGGCCACAACGGCGGCCTTCATCTTTGCCCAGTGCATCTTGACACAGGCAAAGGCCATCCGCGCGCCCTTTATGCACGCCGAGCGCTTCACAGCCTCAACTCGGGGCAAGGCGTCACCGAGATGCTTTACCAGACCGAAGTAGCTGCAAGGAATGGGTCCGGCTAGCCACAACCGGACTATAAGGTCCTTCATGGCCAAACCGGACAACCTATGCAGCTCGGCCAACTGCATCATTTGGTTGTTTAGCAGCGCTGGCCTTCCTGGCGCTAGGTACTGGGACCGGAAGACTTCTCCATGGTGTTTCCCTGCTGGGACCGGAAGAATTGTGTGGCATCGGCTGCACTCCTTGGGAGATCAGCAAGGGCATCTGGAGAACTCCATAGTCGATTAAGCAAGGCATATCTCCGACCGCTAAAATACTCTGTAAAAGAAAGGGCTTACTAGCTGCTATCTGTCTGGCTTGCTTGATCTCCTCGTGAGCTGCACGGGACTCGGTCTACACCTCCTTGGACTCTTGAAGAGGCTTGGTGAGAACGTCCTCTTGGGCCTTATTTCTCCTCGAAGGTCTCACACTTGTTGGTGGCATCTTGGAGCTCCTACTCCACTTCTTTCACCCGCTCCTCATACTTGCGGCGGGTGACCTGCTCGGCATCTAAATCCACAGCCGCTTTGTCAGCGGCGCTTGGCTCACCCGCACCTGCTCCTTGGCTTGGGCAAGGGCGTTCTTCACATCCTCGACCGAGGTCGCCCTATCTGAAAATATGATCAGCAACACAGGAGATTAGACTCCAAATTGACATATTCCTTTAAGTGTGTCAATAATTTTTTCCAACCATACCTTGTGATTCCTCAAATCGCTTGTTGGTGCGGACGAGTTCTTCATCGGCCCGCTCCAACTTCTGCTTTAAGTTCGGACACTTCAGTGGCCTGGGCGGTTGCCGCTAACAGTGAAGCCTGATTATCAACATAGACACGTATATTATCTCCTGTGAATAACTATTTGATCCTCTGTTCGGCCCTTCTTTGCAAAAACCGAACAGAGTCTCAGGGGCTATTATCAATACACAGCTAAGAATACTACATCACATACCTCAAAGCCTGTTAATAGGTTGGTGAAGGCTTCATTCAGTCCGCTTTTGGCGGACTGAACCTTCTCAACCACCATACCCATCAGGGTACGGTGCTCCTCCACGACGGAAGCACGTCGAAGTGCTTCCATCAAAATGTCCAGCGCCTCATAATGATGGAGCTCGCCGTTGGAGTCGGCACTCCCCCCTCCTTCAAAGGGGGTTTCTCGCTCGACTCTGGAGCCGTATGGGTCTCCGGAGTGGTATTCAGCCGGGGTTTGTACCCCCCCCCATGTTCTCGGCAGCCAAGGCATTACCCTCTGGCGTCATCTTGGTGTCCTTCCACACTTATCCCTGGCCCAAAGAAGTCCTTTGGGATAACACCTCGGTTTCATATGTGGCATGTGGCGGAGAAGCTCGCGGAGGCACCTCGCTCTCCACCATCTTCGGTGCCAGGAAGTTCCCCGAAGATGATGATTGTTTGGGGAGATCTTGAGCCAGTCGGTGGTATCCTTGGACACTTACGATGCGGCCAGGGGCTTCGGCCTAGGGTGCCACTCGGGGATGGCTTTGGTGTCCGAGTATGAGTCGTCAGAAAGGGAAATCTTCCCCTTCTTGGACGCCTCTGCCTCTAGCTTCACGGAGGCCGCCCTTTTCTTCTCCCCCCTTAAGCGGAGAATTGCTCTCCTCCTCCTCTTCCTCGTCTTCATCTCCCTCGTGGGAGGAGGGAGCTTCGGTATCTCCGAATGTAGTGTCTGAAGTACCTTTATGACGAAGGCCAGTTTTGGCCTCCTTGCCCTTCTTCTTGGTCTTCTTCTCCGGTGCCTGGTACGGCGCCGGGACCAGCATCCTCGTTAGCAGGGGAATGGCTGGGTTTTCGGGTAGCGGAGCTGGGCACTTGATCCGCTCTGCCTTGTTTGTCCAGCCCTGAGGAAAGAATGGAAGACTAATCATACCCTTTGATTTACGAGTTGAAGTTATGTTTGTAAATCAGAAAACTTACTCGGGTGGACGGATGAGCACAATGGAGACCGATGTCTTTGGTCGTCTCCGGCCATGAGTTCTACGCCTTGAAAAGCAGCTTCCAGTTCTCTTTGTGTGTCATGCCAAAGAATCGTTGTAGGGTCCAAGGGCCAACTGGATTGAATTCCCACATATGGAGAGGTCGGCGCTGGCAGAGGAGAATCCGGCGGAAAAGCATCTCCGGGATCACATCAGCAAGACCAGTGTTCTTCTCCATCATATTCTTGATGCGCTTCTACAGCATCATCACCTCGCCGGACGACGCCCAATCCAAGCCCTTGTTAATCCAGGACGTGAGCCGCATTGGGGGTCCGGACTTGAACTCAGGAGTGGCTACCCATGTGGCGCCACGAGGTTCGGTGATGTAGAACTGCTCCTATTTCCATCCCTTCATGGTCTCCACAAAGGCCCCTTTGGGCCAGCTGACGTTGGGGAGCTTGCTCACCATGGCTCTGCCACAGTCCGCATGTTGCCCATCGACCACTTTCAGCTTCACCTTGAAGACCTTGAGCCATAGGCCGAAGTGGGGGGATGCGGAGGAACGCCTCGCATACGACGATGAACGCCGAAATTTGGAGAAAGGAATTTGGGGCTAGATCGTGGAAATCTAGCCCGTAGTAGAACATGAGGCCACGGACGAAGGGGTGGAGAGGAAACCCTAGTCCGCAGAGGAAGTGGGGGATGAACACCACCCTCTCATTGGGCTCTAGAGTGGGGATGATCTGTTTTTTGGTAGGGAGCCGGTGCACGATGTTCACGGCGAAGTACCCCGCTTCTTGGAGTTCCTTGACGTTCCTCTCCGTGATGGAGGAAGCCATCCACTTGCCCTGCGAGCTTGGGCACCGAAGCTCAAGGGCGGGAAGGCTTAGGAAGGAAGAAGGCGTGGGGTAAAGGATGGATCTTTATCCGCTTATATAGGCAGTGAATATCAAGCGCCCCCCAGTAAGCCTTAAAACTCACCTATTCCCAAGGGGTCGTGCTAACGGCACGGTTGGATTACCCAAACCCGTATTGATGAAAATCCCGTAATTAGAGGGCACGATCTTTGTTTTGATAAGACGTGTCAATGAAGGCCATGCCTCGAAACACGAAGCCGGAAGCCAAAACGGTTAGAAATAATAAAAAGGTCAGATGTAACATTTCACCGAAAAAGTTGTCAGAAGATATGCTTTATTAAACATTATGCCCCTGTGGTTTAGTGATAGAGGCAAAGGTGTCCCGATGTTTCGATGAGATGGTGGCTATCATTTTCTGTGGGAGTCGACCTTGACGATCCGACTACGAATGTGCAAGAGGTCGCGCCTTAGCAATCGCTAAACCAACTTCCGAGGGTTATTGACCACGCCGGAGCACGATCAACCTGACCACGAGGGTCTGTTTCCTGCAAGCAAACGAAGAACAAGCAAGAAACTGAGATTGCAATCTGGATATTGCGAATATAAGAGGAAAGCTTTATTGATCAATGTGGGGTTCTGTGACGTCTTGGTCTGGTCGTTGGACACAAACGAAGTACGAGAAGTTGCAGCTATGGCGAACTTTTAATCTAAACAAAACCCCACATTGATCAATAAAGCTTTCCTCTTATATTCGCAATATCCAGATTGCAATCTCAGTTTCTTGCTTGTTCTTCGTTTGCTTGCAGGAAACAGACCCTCGTGGTCAGGTTGATCGTGCTCCGGCGTGGTCAATAACCCTCAGAAGTTGGTTTAGCGATTGCTAAGGCGCGACGTCTTGCATGTTCGTAGTCGGATCGTCAAGGTCGACTCCCATAGAAAACGATAGCCACCATCTCATCGAAACATCGGGACACCTTTGCCTCTATCAAGTGGTATCAGTTTTCAGGTTGCTCGGTGAGAATTTCCAGTTTTCCTAGATTAGATTTATTTTCTTACCTATTGTCCAAGAAAAAGCCACAAAAAAAGAGTTAGATCTATTCATCCTTGGTCCAAGCCAGTCTGAGCCTTTGCAATTTCCTTTTCATTGCTTGCATAGTTGAATTATCGGTTGCATCGTCGTGTCGAGTTGCTGGTCTTAGTGTCTAGTTCGTTTAGAGTTTCGAGTTCTGTTCACATTAGTCACGCCATCGCTGCATCATTATCTCTTCCGCTGTCCACCACCCATCCATCAATTTCCTCCAATTGCTACCCACGGTTCATTGTCATAATCATAGTTGAGATCTTTCCCATCTTCGCTTGATCCAATCTACATCTTATCTAGTTTGTATTGGAAAGAGGGACAGAAAAAAAAAAGACAAAAAAAACGAGAGAAAAAAGTAAAAAAAAAAGTCAGAGGAAAAAAAAGAGGAAAAAAAGTGCAAAAAACAAGTGAAAAAAAGAAAAAAAATCAGAGTGTGCTCCTCCATTGTTTACGTGCAGCGCCGTGATTTTGCTAGTGTTCTAGGCTCGCGTCTCTAGCACGGTCTAGCCTAGGACCAGCACAGTACCGTCGTTGAGCGTTTATTCAACTTTGCATCTCTGAATTGATTATTGCTGACCCTTTTTGCTACCATATATAGCCAACCCAGCTCCACATATTTCTACACCGTGTATACGCACGTTCCCCTGGCAATCGCTTTCCACAATCTTTGGAGTTATTTGACACCGTTGGTTGCCTGTCACCACCTGCCGCATGGTAAGAACTTGTAAGATATTGATATTTGCTTTACTGTGAGCACTTTACAACCACATCCTAGTATCTTGATAGAGGCGAGGGTGTCCCGATCTTTCGATGAGATGATAACTATCGATTTAGTGGAGACGACTCTGATGATCCGACTACAAACGTGCACGACGTTGCGCCTTAGCAATCGCTAAACCAATCTCCTGAGGTTACTGACGATGCCGGAAGCACGGTCAGCCTGACCACGAAGGTCTATTCCTGCAAGCAATCGAAGAACGAGCAAGAATATGATAAAGCAATCTGAATATTGCAAATATATATATGAAGTATTGATAATGGTGGGGATCCGGAAGCGGTCTTGGTCTGGTCGTTGGACACAAACGAAGTACACGAAGTTGCAATGGCTAACTTTTAACTAAACAAATCCCAAGAAAAAAGCTACTAGATGGGTCTACTTATATAGGAGCAAGGGGTGGCGGCCAAGGAGGTGGGAGGACGTCCCAAGGCAGCTTAAAAGTAACCCTAGGTCGTACAAGGCTCATGGGCCCAAGTGGAGGTGATGCAACACCTTTGGGCTTGTAGTTTGACTCGGATTCTGCTGCAACATCAGATTGTTTCGTCCATAACTCAACGCTCCGGACGAATTTGAAGGTGAATCCAATTGGGTTGGAAAGAGCACGAAATCTAGTTTCCAACAAAAAAAGAATCACCCAATTCGGAGTCCGTATGAAAAAGTTCTTGGCGTTTTGAGTCAGGTATGTCTGTGCAGTCCGAATCTGAATCCAGAACGTGAGAGACTTGGACTCTATCTTCTCTTGGCCCAAAAGTGACGTGAGAGGACTTCTTGAACACAACCTAAACTTCTTCTTTTCCCTTATCTTCATATGTGGATTGTACAAATGTCCCATACACCTACAATTAGACAAAACACAAAAGTGTGTGAAGTATTTTTGTTCTCGATAACATAAATAGATTATTGAATAGTTTGCATTAGAAATCACCTGACAAATATGCATGTATGCAATATTTTTGGTCGTATCCAAGGTAGTCATGTCCTCATCATTTAGGGTTGTAGCTATAATGCGGAGCTGGATACAGATCTTTTGTTCAAGAGACTGCTTTGTATGCGGCGAAGGAACCCGCCTAGAAATGTTGAAGACAATCAACGAGCCTAATACAGCATCTTTGAAGACTGGTTCAGGGGCTACTGAGGGAGTCCTGGACTAAGGGGTCCTCGGGTGTCCGGGCTATTTGATATGGGTCTGACTTATGGGCCATGAAGGTAAAAGGCAGAAGACATTTCCCGTGTCTAGATGGGACTCTCCTTTGCATGTATGGCAAGCCTAGGGTTCGGATGTATTATTTCCCTTCTCTGCAAACTGACTCTGTACAACCCTAGACCCCTCCGATGTCTATATAAATCGGAGGGTTTAGTCCATAGAGGCTAAGAAAAATCACAAATGCTAGACATCTAGGGTTTATCCGTGAAGATATGGGCTGGACTTATAGGCTATCCATGAAGACAAATTACATAGCTGCTATTTGATATGGGCCGGACTTATGGGCCGTGAAGATACAAGGCAGAAGACATTTCCCCATGTCTAGACGGGACTCTCCTTTGCGTGGATGGCAAGCCTAGCATTCAGATGTATTATTTCCCTTCTCTGCAAACCAACTTTGTCCAACCCTAGACCCCTCCGGTGTCTATATAAACCGAAGGGTTTAGTCCACAGATGCTAAGACAAATCACATAGGCTAGACATCTAGGGTTTAGCCATTACGGTCTCGAGGTAGATCAACTCTTGTAACCCCTATACCCATCAAATACAATCAAGAAGGATGTAGGGTTTTACCACCATTAAGAGGGCCCGAACCTGGGTAAACATCGTGTCACCATTGTCTCCTGTTTCCTTCGATCCTCAGACGCATAGTTCAGGAGCCCTACCCGAGATCGGCCGGTTTTGACACCGACAGTGCCACCTGCTCCAACCATGCCCCTAGCAGCGTCCACATCCTCGCGCGCTCCCGTGGCCCCCGCGACGTTAGAGGCCACAAGTGGTGGAGCCTTCGAGGTGGATGGATGGGCCGAGGTGCCTTATTTCTTCTTGGGCGCCAAGGAAGATGACGTGTGGCGTACACTTTCAGGTTCGCGCAAGCGCTGCCCCTACCTGGCACACCAAAGATGTCGCAGGGTTTCCGCGGCCACCTATGGGACCGAGTGGCCCCTTTGTTGGTTTGGCGGGGGGACGACGCGTTGCACAAAGAGCAGACGAGCGTACGATAGTGCGGCAGAGAGCACACAAGCGATTTACCCAGGTTCGGGCTACCGCTAGGCATAAGACCCTACTCCTGCTTTAGTGGATTGATGGTGGAATGAATGTGGTGGTGCGTAGTACACTTGCCCGACAAGGTTTGCCTCAGGGGCGCAGCTACTACACGCGTGTGGTAGCTTGGGTTTGTCAACTTTCCAACCTTCTAACCCCCCACGAGTGCCATGGGCCTCCTTTTATAGATTAAGGGGTCACCATAGTGGCAAAGTGGTCATTATCCACTAATATGATAGCGAACATTGATGTCATACCTAACTCTGTGGGCTGACAGGGTGCATTAAATGCACTGCTGAGTGTCACATCACTGGTCGCCTAGCAAGGCCTACCCGGCTATCTTGCCAACTCCGCACCTGCTCTCTTGACACGTCGCAGGACGGGTGTCATCTGTAGGCTTCTTCTGTAGGAAATGGCTGCCATGTGGCGAACGGCTTCCACTTAATCATCTTGCGGCTTGACACGACACTGATTGACGACATGAGTTACGCTTGAGTGGTTGGTGGGGTGGTTCTACCCCCGCGAGCCCCGGAAGGCTCTACCACGGAGCCTCGGTTGCTTACTTCCGGTGGTGGCCTTGCCCCTTGTCGGGCTCGCCTGCCCGGCAAGGGAGGCCCTTATCTTGCCGATATCTTGCTCCCTAGGCTCGATCTTGGCCCCTCTGAGTTGCATGTTGGTTCTTCAAATCTCTTGGTTCTTCAATCTCTGACTTAAGTTGGTGCTTCAATCTTGATCTTGTGCCTATGCATAGTTGGTCAACAGACCCAGGGTTTATTGCACTGACAGAAACTAGTAATAATCAATAAGTGATCCTAAACTACTTACGAGTCAGACATAAACCCATCATGTTCTCTTCCCGAACTCCCTCGAAAAGAGACGGTCATGGTTACGCACGCGGTTAGTGTATTTTATTTTGGGTTTAGTGTCAAGTTCCCTATAACCGGATATTATAAATTTCCAAGTCGCCACATAACCACGGGCACGACTTAAAATATTTAACCCTGCAAGGGAGCTCCAAGTGATCCATTATAAATTACCACGCGCATCCCATGGAACATCCTCACACCATGAAGAACATGTTGCTTACGATAAGTAATTCCAATGGACCCGCCTCTCGTCAAAGGTAAAAACTAAACCAGCAAGACCTCCTGGTTTACCTACAAATCCTGATAGGAGCCACTCGTATCTCGATCTTAGGGTACACCGAATGGGTTGACAATGACATGTACCTAGGGTAGAGTCCTAGGCCTGACCTATATGTCCTACCCAAGGACACTACACCAGAGGCCAAGACGTACAAAGATAGAAAGAAAATACCGACTGGAATCATCACAGAGCGCAATTCACTCGACAGAAGATCCACTCGGATACCCCAATTCCACTCGACCATCGTCATTCACTCGGAGTACAACAATCCACTCGAAGGACAGAAAACCTAGGGTCGCCTCTGGATAGCAACGGTCAGCCATTCACTCTGTCATGTTAAAGATCATTAAACACATGTGTTACCAGTAATGTTCATAACATTATTCCCTCATTGAACCCTTGCGTAATTGAGGACTGCGAGGGGTCGGCACACTCTATATAAGCCACCCTCCCCTCTGGCACAAGGGTTCGCACCCCCTGTAACTCAACACTCCAATCAACAAAGCCTCTGCGGCACCGAGACGTAGGGCTGTTACCTCTTCCGAGAGGGGCCTGAACTCGTACAACCGACTGTGCAACCTCGCCGTAGCTAGGCTCTGCCCTCTCCTACGTACCCCCATCTCTACAGTCAGATCCATTCCCACGATATTTGGCGCCCACCGTGGGGTAGGCGTGTAAGCGACTTCCGGCTAGGTTGCGATCCTCGATCGCCATCGACATGGTTTCTGGCGGTGGATTGTCATTGGGCCGCGAGATCCATCTCGGTGCACTGACCTTCATCGCCATGATTTGGCCTGGCTCCAGGAAGCCCCCCTCGGCGTTTAGGTACTCCCCATTCGAGGGGTGGTGCACTTCCGCGTGAGTACCTATGTTGTCCTCTTGCGGCAGCCGTCGACTCAGTATTGGCCAGCTCCCGTGGCGTCTTCCCTCCCCGCTGCTCATCGTCGCAAGCGATCCGGTCACCCGCGGCTCCAGCGGTGGGTCAAGCACACCGTGGCGCGTTAGTCGTCCACTCCTCAGATCGCAGCGATCGAGCCCGGTGCGTCCCTTTACGGCTTGTTCGATCTATTGACTGGCCACTCGGATACGCTTTCCGAGTGTGAAAGTAATGACCCTGCGGCGGAGGTCCTCATGGTTGGCTCCCAGCATAGCCCACCTGGATTTCCTTGCAGCAGTGGAAGCGACGGCCCGTCATGCGGCAACGATGAGTACTACATGTAGTCCCTCACTGTGAAGCAAAGACAAGAGTTGCAGCGTCGGAATGGGCAATTCCTCCAAATGCCCATTGCTGGGGAGACCGACCATGCTCGGGCTTTATAGGCTGCGCGCCTAACCAATTTGCCTGAATGTGTGCATCTGGAAGATCTTCGGATGTCACTCGATGATCGCACTGACCGACAACCTCCGAATCCCAATCGACATCAATGACAACTATTTCTGACTGGTTTCGCTCGGGATGAGTTCCACGTATTCCGCACTCCGATCAATAATGTTGCAGCGGCCGCGCGTATTGCAGATTCCATCCATCCGTCTTGTTTCGAGGTTGGTAGAGGTCTAGAGCACAATCGGACGCTGCTCGGAGTGGGTGGAGAGCAGAATTCAGCTATATCTTAGTCACGCAACCGGATTCACAGCAGATCCGTCAAGGCGGACACAGTTCAGTCAGCTCAGAGCCAATGATCGCCTCCGTGTCATGAAGATCGTGGTTACCGCCAAGACCAGTACATGGATCGAGGCCACGGGCAGTCTGATCCTTGGTATCACCATGACGACCACTGCCGAGTGCATACACCCCCTCTAGGGGTGGTTCGTATGCGCCCCGGCGGTATGATGACAGGCACCCGCATGGTGACGAGCGAAGAATTCCAGTCGACCCCCGAGAGCCTGGGTTTGATGCAAGATCACTCCTCGTGTAGGGCCTAGTTGATAGAGGCAGAGCTAACCGAGAAGGTTTGGACAAAGATTGTCCGAGTGGAAGCAGAGATATCATCTCTGGCCCTGAGTATTTCAGTAGAGCCATTCGAGCTGCTGAGATTCTTCCCCACTTCAGGTTGGTTGCAGGAGTGAGCAAGTTTACTGGCGAATCAAAGCCATACATGTGGTTAGAGGATTACCGAGTGGCTGTGCAGATTGGTGGAGGCGATGATGAAGTGGCCATGAAGCACTTGCCCTTGATGCTTGAGGGCTCGGCCAGGGCGTGGTTGAACCAGTTGGCTCCTGCTAGTATATACTGTTGGGAAGACATGGCCCGATTGTTTATCAAAACCTTTGAAGGCACTTCCAAGTGACCCTCTGGGCTGACTGAGTTGCAACATTGCGTCCAGAAGCCGAATGACACCTTGAGGGACTATATCCAGCGGTGGACCACTCTTCACCATGTGGTGGAGAATGTTTCTAAACACCAAGTCGTTTGTTCCTTTAAAGAAGGCATCAGATATAGGGAGCTCATACTGAAATTTGGTCAGTCGGGAACCTGACCTTAAACTGAATGATGGAGATAGCCACCCGGTATGCGAATGGCGAAGAAGGGGACTGACTCCATAATGGCAAGGGAAAGGCTGTATATACGGACGTTGGGGGCGGAAACCCCTGTCGGAAGCAGAAGTGCAAAGCCGAAGCCACAAGTCAAAGGAAGCAGCAGTAGTGACTACTCAGGGCAAGTTCAAGGGGAAGCCCAAGGGGCAGTGGGTGCTAGGAGTCATTGCATGGAAAGCAAAAAACATTCTACGCACACATAATGATCTATCCATGGAGATGCATAGCAATGAGGGGGGGAGTGTGTCTACATACCCTCGGAGAACGTAATCCGAAGCGTTTCATAATGTGGTTGATGTAGTTGAACTTCTTCTCACGCCAACCGATCAAGTACCGAATGCATGGCACCTCTGCGTTCTGCCCACGTTCAGCTCGGTGACGTCCCTCAACTTCTTGATCCAGCAAGACGTCGAGGTAGTAAATGAGTTCTGTCAGCACGACAGCGTGGTGACGATGATGGTGAAGTGATCTCCGCTGGGCTTCGCCTAAGCACTACGAAAATATGACCGGGGGTGTAAACGGTGGAGGGGGCGTCGCACACGGCTAACAATTTATCTGGTATGTGCTAGACGCCCACCTCCCACATATATATAGGTGGGAGGGAGGGAGGAGCAGCCATAGGAGGCACCCGAGTAGGAGGAATCCTACTTGGAGTCCCTCCCAAGGCGCGCCCCCTGCCATATATAACCGAGGGGGAGGAAAAAGGGGGGAGAGGGAAGGAAGTGGGAATCCTAATCCACACTTTCCTTTACCTTCCCCCCTTTACTTCAACTAGGCCGGCCCATATGGGGGCGCACCAGCCCCTTGTGGCTGGTGTGTTTCCCCTCTTGGCCCATAAGGCCCATATCTTTTGCCGAGGGTGCCCGGAACCCCTTCCAGTGACCCGATAAATACCTGATACCCCCCGAAACACTTCCGGTGTACAAATACCATCGTCCTATATATAAATATTTACCTATCGACCATTTCAAGACGCCTCCTCATGTCTGTGATCTCATCCGGGACTCCGAACAACATTCGGTCACCAAATCACATAACCCATATAATATTATATCGTCATCGAACGTTAAGCGTGCGGACCCTACGGGTTCCAGAACTATGTGACATGACCGAGACGGCCCAGAGATACCTCTCCGATACTCGGAGTGACAAATCCTAATCTCGATCTAGGCCAACTCAACAAACACCTTTGGAGATACCTGTAGAGCATCTTTATAATCACCCAGTTACGTGGTGATGTTTGATAGCACACAAGGCATTCCTCCGGTATCCGGGAGTTGCATAATCTCATAGTCGAAGGAATATGTATTTGACATGAAGAAAGCAATAGCAATAAACTAAACGATCAATATGCTAAGCTAATGGATGGGTCTTGTCCATCACATCATTCTCCTAATGTTGTGATCCCTTTATCAAATGACAACACATGTCTATGGTTAGGAAACCTTAACCATCTTTTATCAACGAGCTAGTCTAGTAGAGGCTTACTAGGGACACGGTATTTATTTATATATTCACACATGTATTTAGGTTTCTAGTCAATACAATTCTATCATGAATAATAAACATGTATCATGAATAAGGAAATATAATATAATATAACAACTTTATTATTGCCTCTAGGGCATATTTCCTTTAGTGGGTACCCAAAAAGATGAAATATCAATCAGGCCAGGACATCCTGGATCTTCCATGTGCCATCCACACGAAGAAAGACGAGGAGGGTAACCTCATTTTACCCAAGCATACCACTCGACAGTGCAGACTTCTCATTCAACAATTCTGTGAAGGTCAGCCGAGTGAAAAGGGTTCCGACAAGGATGAGGACGAAGAGAAAGCAGAGGATTACCCAAAGGTCAATGCTACTTTGGTGATTTTTGTTGATGTTTAGAGCAAAAGTCGACTGAAAGTTATCAACCGAGAGGTGAACATGGTTGCTCCGACAACTACTACGTACCTCAAGTGGTCAAAGACTCCCATCTCCTTCGACCAGTCGGATCACCTAGATCACGTTGCTACCCTCAGGCGACAGTCTATGGTGGTCGACCCAGTTGTCGGAGGCACTCAGTTACGCAAAGTTCTCATGGATGGCGGTACTGGATTGAACATTCTGTATGCTGAGACCCTCCTGGGGATGGGCATCCCGATGTCCCGACTTAGTGAAAGCAACATGCAGTTTCATGGGGTCATCCCGGGGAAGAAGGCGAAATCACTTGCACAGATTGCTTTAGATGTGGTTTTTGGTGACTCGAAGAATTTTCGCAAAGAAAAGTTGATGTTTGAGGTGGTAGATTACCACAGTGCCTATCATGCTATTCTGGGCCAACCGGCGTATGCTCGTTTCATGGCCCGCCCATGTTACGTGTGCCTCAAGCTGAAGATGCCCGGACCCAAGGGAGTGATCACCGTCACTAGGAATAGGTAGAGAGCCGCAGAATGTCTTCGGAAGGGATCAAAGATTGCTGATGAACAGATGGCTGTCATGGACTTGGAAGAGTAGAAGAAAAACATCAATCCGAGTGATTTGCTCCACTCTAAGAAGCCAGCTTCTCAGTCTGCCTTTTAGTCGGCAGGGGAGACCAAGCGGATTAATGTTCACCTGGAGGACCCTACAGCCGCTCTGACCAACATCTCAACAACACTCGATAGCAAATAGGAACCCGCGCTTGTTCAGTTTCTCCGTGAGAACTGGGACATCTTTGCATGGAAACCATCTGACATGCCAGGTGTTCCCAGGGGGCTGGCTGAGCACCATTTGCGTGTCGACTCGAAGGCCAAACCTGTTAACGAGTATCACCGTTGTTCTGCTTCAAAGAAGAGGAAGGCGATTCGTGAGGAAGTGGCTCGGCTCCTGGCAGCTGAGTTCATACGCGAGATATACCACTCTGAGTGGCTCGCCAACATCGTCATGGTCCCCAACAAGGATAATTCACTTCACATGTGTATCGACTTCAAGCATATCATTCGGGCTTGTCTGAAAGACCATTTTCCTCTCCCTCGCATCGATCAGTTAGTTGACTCAATTGTGGGATGTGAGTGTTTGTCTTCTCTTGATGCGTATTCCGGATACTAGCAGATCCGACTGTATGGGCCAGATGAAATAAAAACAGCCTTCATCACCCCGTTTGGGTGTTTTTGCTATATCACCATGCCATTCGGTCTCAAAAACAGTGGTGCCACATTCATGTGCATGATTCAGAAATGCTTGCTCACTCAGATCAGTCGGAATGTGGAGGCATATATGGATGATATCATGATTAAGTCGCGCAAAGGTTCTGACCTGCTGACTGACCTTGCTAAAACCTTTGCCAATTTGAGAAGATACGACATCAAGCTGAACTAGTCCAAATGCACATTCGGAGTACCTGGAGGTAAGTTACTCGGTTTCCTTGTTTTCGAACGAGGGATAGATGCCAATCCCGAGAATATCAGTGCAATTCTCTGAATGAAATGCCCTGTGCGCGTGCATGACGTCCAGAAGTTCACAGGTTGTCTCGTAGCAATGAGTCGGTTCATATCTCCTCTTGGCGAAAAGGCACTACCCCTTTGTCGACTGATGAAAAAATATGATAAGTTCGAGTGGACTCCCGAAGCCGAAGCAGCGTTTGTAGAGCTCAAAGCCCTTCTTCCCACCCAGCCGGTGCTTGGTGCTCCGAACAGCAAAGAGCCTCTACTCTTATACATTGCGTCCACTTGTCAGGTCGTCAGCACAGTGCTCATAGTGGAGCGAGAAGAATAGGGAAAGGCCTACAAAGTTCAATGACCAATGTATTATATCTCTGAAGTCCTGACTCCATCCAAGCGGAGGTATCCGCATTATCAAAAACTTGTTTATAGAATTTACTTGACTACGAAGAAAGTTGCACATTATTTCCAAGACCACTCGGTTTCAATTGTTAGTGATGCTCCATTATCTGAAATCATGAACAATCGAGATGCAACTGGCAGAGTGGCTAAGTGGGTAATTGAACTTCTCCCTATGGATATCAAGTTTGAAGCGAAGAAGGCAATCAAATCTTAAGCGCTCGCAGATTTCTTGGCTGAGTGGATTGAACAGCAACAGCCGACTCAAGTCCACTCGGAGCACTGGATTATGTTCTTTGATGGGTCTAAAATGTTGAATGGCTCTGGGGCCGGAGTGGTCCTAGTTTCACCAAGGGGTGATAAACTCAGTTATGTTCTCTAGATTCACATCGATTCCTCCAATAATGAACCTGAGTATGAAGCACTCCTCTACGGGTTGTGTATGGCTATCTCACTCGGTGTCCGTCGCCTGATGGTCTACGGTGACTTGGATTTGGTGGTCAATCAGGTTATGAAAGAGTGGGATGTCAGAAACCCTGCCATGACAAGATATTGCTACACAGTAAGGAAACTAGAGAAAAAGTTCGAGGGTTTGGAGCTTCATCACATTCCCCGAATCAAAAATCAAGCAGCTGATGACCTGGCGAAAATCGGTTCCAGTCGGAAGCCTATCCCCAACAATGTCTTTCTTGACCATCTCCATTCCCCGTCAGTGCAAGAGGATCCTTTTACTGAAGAACCTTCCCGAACGATAAGTCCTAACCATCCGACTGAAATCAAGGTCCCAGTAGTCATTGACCTGGTTATGGAGATCCTAGTAATCACCCCTGACTGGACAGTGCCATACATTCCATATCTGCTCAGTCAGGAGCTTCCAGAAGATGAAGTTGAGGCACGACAGATTCTCCGCAGATCCAAGGCTTTCAAAGTGATAAATGCACAGCTCTACAGAGAGAGTGTTACTAGTGTAGCTTAGTGCTATATTTCTCCGGAAGAGGGTCGACTGATTTTGGAAGAGATCCACTCGGGGACCTGTGGTCACCATGCGTCCTCTAGGACAATTGTGGCCAAAGCATACCGAGCTAGATTTTACTGGCCGCGGGCCAATGAAGCCGCAAAAGAAATCGTTCAGTGGTGTGAAGGATGTCAGTTTTACGCAACCATGTCTATAAGCCCGCATCTGCTCTGAAGACCATTCCACTCATCTGGCCGTTCACTGTATGGGATTTGGACATGATTGGACCACTCAGGACTGGAAGAAGCGGTTGCACTCATCTGCTAGTAGCAGTCGACAAGTTCAACAAGTGGATTGAGGCTAAACCAATTAAGAAGCTGGATTCACGAACAGCCAGCAAGTTCATAAGGGAATTGATATTCAGATATGGAGTCCCACACATTATCATCATAGATAATGGTTCAAACTTAGACTTAGAGGAGTTCAGAGACTTCTGTGCCACCCAAGGCACTCGGGTAGACTACGCACCCGCAGTCGAATGGTCAAGCTGAGAGGGCGAATGGCCTTATCCTTCAAGGATTGAAGCCCCGACTCATGTGTGACCTTGAGCATGCGATTGGAGCCAGGGTGACTGAACTACCATCTGTTCTATGAGGTTTAAGGACGACTCCAAACTGGTCAATCGGTCGCACTCCTTTCTTCATGGTGTATAGAGCTGAATATCAATTCCACAACGCACCTTGAGTGGAACTCTATTCAGAAACCGAGGTAGAGCAAGCGCGTCAATATGCCGTTGATCTCTTGGAGGAACAGGAGATGGCCCTGATTCGGTCGACTATTTATCAGCAAGACCTTCATCATTTCCATGCCAGGAACATCAAAGGTAGAGCATTTCAAGAAGGAGATCTTGTGCTCCCAGTGGATCAAGAGTGACCTCAGAAACTCGCCCTTGCGTGGGAAGGCCCCTTCATCGTCACCATGGTGTTACATAACGGAGCCTACCACCTCTACAACCTTGTGATGAGCCGCGCTCCTGGAACGCACATCTTCTCCGCCGATTCTACACTTGACGTCTGAGTCGTTAAGATGTAATAATAAGTACTTTATGAGATATTTGCTCAGTTAAAGATAGGACCCCCGTGGTCTCCCGATAATTTCACTCGTACTAATGTATGTTCTGAGCACACAGTGGGTAGCTTAGCCGCGAACCTGTTTTCGCCTAAGTTCAAAATCTACTTCGATTGGAGAGCGTCCCTCCCACTCGGGGGCTTAGCTGCAAACCAGTTTTGCCTAAGTTAATAATCACCTCCAAGTGGAGAGCATCCCTCCCACTTGGAAACTTCGCAGTGAGCCAGTTTAGCCTAAGTTAAAAATCTACTCCGAGTCGAGAGCATCCCTCCCACTCGGGGGCTTAGCGGAGAACCAGTTCCACCTAAGTTAATAATCTACTCCGAGTGGAGAGCATCCCTCCCACTCGGAGGCTTAGCCGCGAACCAGTTTTCCCTAAGTTAAAAATGTACTCTGAGTGGAGAGCATCCCTCCCACTCGGGCGCTTAGCTGTGAACCAGTTTTGCCTCAGTTAAAAATCTACTCCGAGTGGAGAGCATCCTCCCACTCAAGGGCTTAGCTGTGAACCAGTTTCGCCTAAGTTAATAATCTACTCCAAGTGGAGAGCATCCCTCCCACTCGGGGACTTAGCCGCGAACTAGTATCACCGAAGTTAAAAATCTACTCCGAGTGGAGAGCATCCCTCCCACTTGGGGGCTTAGCCACGAACCAATATCGCCTAAGTTAAAAATCTACTCAGAGTGGAGAGCAACCCTCCCATTCGAGGGCTTAGCTGTGAACCAGTTTCGCCTAAGATAATAATCTACCCCAAGAGGAGAGCATCCCTCCCACTCGGGGGCTTAGCCGCAAACCAATATCGCCTAAGTTAATAATCTACTTTGAGTGGAGAGCGTCCCTCCCACTTGAGGGCTTAGTCGCGAACCAGTTTCGCCTAAGTTAAAAATCTACTCCGAGTGGAGAGCATCCCTCCCACTCGGGGGCTGAGCCACAAACTAGTTTTGCCTAAGTTAAAAATCTACTCCGAGTGGAGAGTGTCCCTCCCATTCGGGGGCTTAGCCGTGAACCAGTTTCGTCTAAGTTAAAAACCTACTCCGAGTGAGAGCATCACTCCCACTCGGGGGCTTAGCCGCGAGCCCCCCTCGCCTAAGTTCAAAAATCGGTTCACTCGAAACATGCGATAAAGTGAAAAGCAATATTTGGATAAATCCATCAAGTTCAGAAACGAAAGCAAAAGTACTTGGGTGGCAAACCAGAACGAGTTTAACGCTTACAGGATCACTCGGCATTCCGAGGCAAATAAGTTCAGATCATTAAGTTTTTTCTTCACTCAGCAGGGGGAGGACTAGCTGGCTCGATGAAGGTGTACAAGTCAATGCCGTCGGCTATACAAGTGCCTACCTCGATGAATGTCTCCGTGAAGGATTGAAACTTGAGCTTCTTCGTGTTCGCCACCTAGAGGGACTTTAGTTTATATTCCTTGGCACATTTGTAATGGACTCCGATGAGTGAGAGAGCCACGTCGGCTCCGCAACAGGCAGCAGATTTCTTCCATGCTTGCACCCGACCTGGGATATCATTAAGCCGAGTCATCATTGACTCGATGTCATTCTGAAGCGTCTCCTTAGGACACAACTCCTTGTCGATCTTTGCCAGCACAGCCCTCAAGCAAGTGATATATCCTTGAACACTTTCGAGATGAGCTCTGAGACGCAACATGTTCAGAGCCACTGCGTCCTTAACGAGTGACTTGGTGGGGTCTAAGCTCATCTCGATCTGATCTGTGTCCTCTCCGAAGTTCTGGCAGAACATTGTGCAAGGGAGAAAGAAGTGGTTAATTACCCTATTACTCTCAAAGCTCGTAGTAATTCACTCGACCAAAGAGAGGTTCCTTCCAGCATGTGGTACATCTTCTTTGCGAAGTCTCCCAAGTATTTCTCCAGCACGTCCCTCTTCTGGGTGAGCTGGTCCACTTTGTTAGCCAATACGATCTTCTCCTCCTTAAGTTGGGTAGCTTCCTTCTTCACCTCCTCAATGGCCGTCTTTAGAGTTGCATTCTCCTCTTCAAGCTTGCCGACTGAAGCTACCTTTGCTTCAGCGGCCTCGGTTTTCTCCTTGGCCACCTTCTAGGTGCCCGCGAGTTCCTCATCCTTCTTCTCTAGGGCTTGTTTCATGGTGTCTAAAGAAATAACATTCTTCAGTCATGCTTGGAGTTGACAGTGTTCGAGTGGAGTCACTCGGTTCAAAGGATAGAAAGGAAAAACTGATGAAGCTCACAGTCAGCAAAATGTTACCTCCCATGGTCTTCACCTCCTCTAGAGCCTGCTTCAAGTTCTTCTTGGCAAGCTCTAAGTCTAGTTGGAGTTGGATCTTCTCCTTCTCCAAGGCAGCATACTGGATTCCAAGTTCACAAGATCTCTGGGATCAACAAAAAAAGATTCAGTCGATGATGAGTAAGACTTTTCAAAGCATTTCCTCTACTTCCGTGTGGTGAAGGGAAAATCCGGATTGCTATTTCCAAAACATATTCTTAGACCACCCTCAATCAAACATTCGACAGCGGTCTCGGGGACTACACCTAGTGGGTGCACTCAGTGTGCCCCCACTGGATGGATTTCTCACTCGGAACGTCCTGACCCGTACGAGTGGAGTACCAAAAAAGTAGCTTGTTCTAAGACCCCTGATGGATCAAACATTCAATGATGGTCTCGGGGACTACACCTTGTGGGTGCACTCAGCATGCCCCCACTGGATCAGTTTCCCACTTGACATGGCCTGACCGATTCGAGTGGAAGAACTACAAGGTATAAAGAAAACACCGAGTGGGTGTATAAATTCAATCAGAAATCAACTTACAATCGCACTTAATCAGACATTGGCTTGAAGAGCCGAACTGGCGTCATAGGCAGACTGGTTGGCTTCATATACCTCCTTCAGACACTGCATCATCAGGCCAGCCTGGATCATAGCCTCCTTGCTGGCTCCAATTTGGTCCTCTGGGACATGGTGGCGTAGCTGGAGGGGTCATCACTTGTGGTTATCCAGTTGGATCTGAGGCAAGAGCAGTCGACACCAGAGGCTGAGCAGTCAACAGAGGCAAAACAAAGGAAACACCAACTCGAGACGAACCACCTGGATCTTGAAGAGCAGGCTCAGGTGGTGTATGAGTCGTCTGGCTTGAAGGCACTCTCTTGGTGAAGCTTCGTGAAGTGGTCGAATTCCTGCTTCTTCCTCATGTGCTCCTCGGAGGCTCCTCCTCATCATCGTCTGGGAGTTGGATGAATTGGTTGGTACTGTAGTCACTCGAAAGTGAGATCTTAGTCGACCGCCAGGACAAATAGCGAGACAGAACAATGTACGAGTTGATCATACCTGCCTGAGAAGTGGCTGCATCCGCATGTTTGTCGTCGACCTCCATGTGGGACGTCGTAGAGGTAGCATCCCTAGGATTTAGAATTCCACTTGGTCAACTGAAACATTAAGATCCACAATAGCAATGAAGAAAGAAAAGAAGAAACACTCACATTGAAGCAATGGGCACAGTAACCTTTATCATGGGCAAGGCCTTCCAAGGTTTGGGCGGAACAGTCTTGGTTTGCTTGGCAGTTTTTTCAGTCGGGTCAGGAGTTGGCGTCCGATTGCGCTTCTGGATCCTCGCACTCGACATCGTAGCCTTGCTCTGGCTAGCTGTCAGATCTTGACTTTGCTTGGAACAGCGCTCGAAACGCGGAGGCGACTCGACTTCTTCGCTATCTTCAAAGTCGTCATTGTCGCCTTCACTCTTGTTAGCATAGTCGATGTCAGCACTCCCACCCTCGCTTTCCGCTCCTCAAACAAACTATTCCCCATTTGACACAAGCGAGTACATCTTCGTGAATACCTGCAATATACAGATTTCAGAGTCAGACGGTTTCCAATATTGTGGTATATTGAAAACAGACATGATTCACTCGATAAGTTACGTCTCACCTCTCCTGGAGGATGCTCGGCGTCAAAAGGAAGGATTCGATTGGCTCCGCATGGGTTATCACGGGCTTCAGTGATACTCCTAAGCCACTGGGCCACGGTATCCTCGTTGACCTCTTCTGGGTGGACCCTGGCACTGTCATTTGCACCCGAGTACAACCACATGGGATGGTCGCGCGCTTGCAGAGGCTGGATGCGACGACTGAGAAACACCTCCAACAAGTCTAAGCCCGTCATACCACCACGGATCAGCTCAACGACTGCTTCAACCAAGATCACCACCTCGCCCTTCTCCTCCTCTTCTACGGTCAACGAACGAGGGGCGCGGAGTCTCTCTAGAGAGAAGGGGGGAGACTAGTCGATGCGCCAGGAGTCGAAACGTCTTTGCAATAAAACCAGCTCGACTGCCACCCCCTAACTGACTCGGGAAAAGTCATGGATGGATAAGCAGTCCTACCCCTCATTTGGACGCCTAAACCCCCAGACATCTGGATCACTGGGTTTTCTCGTCACTCGAGTTGGCTTTCTTGACCAACTGGGAACGACGGCTGAAAATATGTTTGAATAGAACCCAATGAGGGTGGCACCCAAGGAAGTTTTCACACATCGAAACAAACGCTGCAAGATATGATATGGTGGTGGGAGGAAAATGGTGGATTTCTGTGCCAAAGATATTCAAGAAACCGCGGAAGAATGGATGCGGAGGCAGAGAGAAACCTCTTTCCACATGGGTCAGAAGAAGAACCCGCTCGCCGTCGCGCGGCGCAGACTAGAACTCTCCCTCCAGCAATCTCCAAGATCCGTGCACTAGAAGGACGTTGGCGGCGAGCCCCTCCAAATCTACCTCCATGACCGAGGAGGGGATCCAATCGCCTTAGATCCAGCCCGGTGGCAGGGCTGACCACGAGCTCGACCCCTTCTTGCCGTTGGCCACCTTCTTGGCGTGCTCCAATGCCTTCGTCTTGTCTTTCTCCATCTCCGATGTGGTCGACGGGAACTAGCGGAGCGGCGCTACACTGGAGTGGGAGAAGCGAAGAGACGAGGGAGAAAGGGGAAAAGTGGTGGACACTGTTACACACATCGCTCGAGTCGCCCTTTATACTCGCGCATCCGAGTGAGTGACCTATGGGCCTGCGTAATCTCAGCGCATCCCACAACCGGCGTCGGCCCGATACATGGCAAACAAGGTAGATCGAAGATCGAGGAGTCCCTCCCCACTTGCCCCACTTACCGCGCTACAGCCAGCCCGCGCGCTTCTCCAAATTCAGAATCCGGATCCCTCCCCACTTGTCCCACTTACCGCGCTACAGCGAGCCCGCGCGCTTCTCCAAATACATCGCAGAATCCGGATCTAGCGAAATAGTCGATCATGGCAGAGATATCCAAATCCAATCTACTCGATGCTATGCTATTTATTTCAATCGGACGTCCAAAAATTCAGAATCGCTCAAGGCGAATAATGGAGGATTAAACTAATCACATACTTTCAGACCCCCAAGAAAGTGTCTTCAAGACATGGAGTCAGGTCAAAATCAACTTCAATCCTTCTTCATTCGGTCCTTGATCCATTCGGGGGCTAATGACGATGACATGTACCTAGGGTACGGTCCTAGGCCTGACCTACATACCCTACCCAAGGACACTACACCATAGGCAAAGACCTACAAAGGTAGAAAGAAGATACCGACTGGAATCATCACATAGTGTGATTCAGTTGATAGAAGATCCACTAGGATACCCCAATTCCACTTGACCATCGTCATTCACTCAGAGTACAAGAATCCACTCGATGGACATAAGACCTAGTGTCGCCTCTGGATAGCAACGATTGGTCATTCACTCTGTCACCTTAAAGATCATTAAAAACAGGCGTTACTAGTAACGTTCGTAACATTATTCCCTCATTGAACCCTTGCCTAACTGAGGACTATGAGGGGTTGGTGCACTCTATATAAGCCACCCCTCCCCTCTGGCACAAGGGTTCACACCCCCTGTAACTCAACACTCCAATCAACAAAGCCTCCGCGGCACCGGGAGGTAGGGTTGTTAGCTCTTTTGATAGGGGCCTAAACTCGTAAAACCAAGTGTACAACCTCACCGTAGCTAGGCTCTGCCATCTCCTACGTACCCCCCCCATCTCTAATGTCAGATCCGTTCCCACGACACGGGCCAGACCGGTTTGCCCAGGGGGCGCCGGACATCGCCTAGTTTGGACCAGCACTGGCCCCCCTGTAGTATGTGGAATAAAGAATCCTCAGGTTCATGACGCCCTATGAGTTAATTAATTGATTTCAGTGTTATTATGTTGGCAAATTATAAAACCAATGTTGGGCCTTGATGGAAGAGTTCTTTCCTAAGCGATTGGTCAGGGGGTCCCCATATACCCACATGTGTTAGAAGCACTCATCAAGGAACATAACACCGGTATGACGGAAACTAGGGCGGCAAGAGTGGAACAAAACACCGGGAAAAATGACAAGCCTTCCACCCTTTACCAAATATATAGATGCATTAATTAAATAAGAGATATTGAGATATCCCATGATATCCATGTCCTAACAAGGAACAACCTGCACTGCACCTGCAACTAGCAATGTTATAATCGGGGCTGAGCAAAGTGATAACATAGCCAATCACCGGTTTGTTGGGATGTTGGAAAGTTTAGAGGCTTATCATGGCAATTTGGGAGGCTTGACAAACAAGTGGTAGGTAGCACGAGAGAGCGATAACATCGAGACAACTAGCAAAGCAAAGAAGTAGTTATATCCAAGGTAATGGTCATCTTGCCTAAAATCCTGCTCAGAAGAAGATCGAGTCCATGAACTAGATGATCCAATGTAGTCAAACGAATCCTCACAATTGCAATGATACCAGAACTATTGAGAAGCAGCACAACCAGAAATAAGCAAACAACATGGTAAAAACCAAGTGAATATCAATATGCAACAAGCTGCATATTGACGAAACTTCACAACAATTATTTAGTTCTCTCTCGTTTAAACTACTCATCAATATTAAATGTTGGTTGACATGGCAAGACGTGAAGCATAATTAATCTACCTATCTAGACAACTTATATGAGGCCGAAAACACCAAACAATAATTCTGGAAAATCCCCATGTGCATATTTCGAATTTGGTACTATTCTACCTAAAACATAATTTTGCAGTTGTTAAACAGCAAATAAATTGCACCATGTTAATCTGCACATCTTTCTAGACAAGTTACATATAAAGTTTGTTTAAATGGAGTTACGGTTATTAGTTATGAAATAAACCATTTAAATATGTTATTTACGTAAAATCAATGCAAACAACACATTTAAACATTTTTTATCATGGAAGAAAGTTGTATATTAAGAAACTATACGAAATTCGAAATATTTTACACATATAACTTGACCTCATATAATGCATGGTTAAATATATATGGATTTCACAAAATGCCATATGATGCTGAAATTTGAGCAATCCTAAATGCAAAATAAAACGAAAACAACACAAGACAAGACATAGAACTGGGCTAGCCATGGTCTATGACCAGTGGGGGCCGTAGGATAGTCAACCAGGTCAAAGAGTGGAAATGACAATAGGGTGCTGGGTGGCAGCTGTCATACACACGGGGATGAAAATTAAAAGAGGCAAAATATTTGCCAGGATTGGGATTTGATCCCAGGATTTTTGAGTTGTGAGTTATGGCGCTAGCGACCACCCTCGACCCAGTGCTTGTAAAATGAATGGGCTCGGCCCTAGATGAAACAGTACAAGAGCTGATCCTCTGTAGAGGCGAAAAAATGCAAAATAAAACTGCAGCCGTGGGGATGTGATCCCTAGTGGCCTGGGTACAAATGAGCTAGGCTAACCAGTAGGAACTGAGAACGATTTGTGTTCTAAGAGCAGAATAGTTTGAACTGAACCAATGGCTCGAGCGAACCTGAACAAAACAACAGCAACAAAGGGCCTGCCTTGGCCGTGCTTGCGACGGAGCTCAACAACGAGCAGCAGGTGCTCGTCTAGGTGCCTTGGGGCTGCATGGGAGTACTGGCGTGCATGTGTGGAGGTGTGGCTGTGAAGGTGCAGCAAGGGACGGCATGGGTGCAGAGGACGCGCGTGCATCGTGAGGGGCGTGCATGTGCTGTGGGTGAGCAGAGGAAGGAGGCCACAGCTAGAGCTCGCCTAGGCTACGACACACAGTGAGTCGAGGCAGTGCGGTTGCGGTGACCAGCAGGTTGGATCAGTGGTTGTGCTAGCAGAGCTGCTCGGTGTTAGGTGAATCATACATCAACAGAACCAAAACAAAATAAAACAAGAGTCCATTTCGCAAGTGACACGTGCGACATTTACTTCTTACATACAAAGGTGAATCATCTCCTTTACACGTGTCCACTTGTACCTTTCAAGGATGGTATACTATTTGACCCCTCTCCCGTGTGCATACGTAGGTGTGAGCGGAGCTACACATTCATCGAGGAGGAGTCCAAGAAAAAGAGAACATCCACACCATCCAAGAGGGAAGCCTGGAAGAAAAGAAGGAAGCGCCCAGAAGAAGGCAACAGCTCCCAGGCGACCCCGTGCGCACGGGCCCCTCCGACCCCGTGCCCACAGGCCTCCCAGGCTGGCGGTCCAGAAGACCCCGTGTGCACGGGCGTGTACCATGCCCACGGGGCCCCCGTGTCCATGGGCCTCGTGGACCCTGTGCGCACGGGCTCATGCGTCAGGTCTCTGGATACCCCATGCGCATGGGCTCCACTTACCCCGTGCACACGGGGCCCCCGAGTGTTGTTACAGGCATTGCCCATGTAATCCCGATTTCGCCCCTGCTTACCCCTTCATCCCTTGGACCTATATATACTCCTCTTCCTCATCGATTTAGACTTAGCTAAAAATAGATCTAGACATTAGAGCTTAGCTCATGTTTCTCCCCTTGTGTGATTCCTCTTGAGAGAGAGAGAGACACTCCATTAAAGTTCAAGGCCTCCATTGGAGAAGATCCCTAGTGGATAAAGCCTCCATCTAGGGAAGGATCTATCTAGATCATCAAGCCCTCATCTCCTCGATAGTATTTGGATGAACTCTATCATGTATCATGTTTTCCTTTGATTGTTCATCTACCTTGTGGATCTTGTGTGGATTGGAGTCTAGTGGATGTGTGATTTGGACTTGTTCTTGAGTGTTCCTCCTCTTTTCCCCCTTGTGTTCTTCTTGTTTTGGGGATTCCCTCTCCAATTCGTGAAAGATCTCCACTTAGGGTTCCACCCTACAACATCTTGTTATCTGGAGCCAAGTTGATCACGAAATTGGAGCTCCCCTCCTTGCTCATGAACATCTTGGTATCATGAGCCATGATTTCTCATGAAATTGGAACCCCCCTCCTTGTTTTCTAGCCTAGTTTTGCTTGCTCTTGCCCAATTTCAAAAATTCCCCACAAAAAGAGCCATACCAATTTTTTTGTGATTTGAAGTTTTTGTGAGTTTTTGTTGATTTTAATCCATGGATCTGATGTATAGCAAGTAGATCTACCCCCTCTTGTGTCCCCATTGAGGGAGTCTTGGACTAAGGGGTCCTCGGGCATCTGGCCTGTTAGCCATGGGCTGGACTTATGGGCTGTGCAGATACGAAGACCAAAGGCTGCACCCGTGTCGGGATGGGACTCTCCTTGGCTTGGAAGGCAAGCTTGGCGACCAAATATGTAGATTCCTTTCTTTGTAACGACCTTGTGTAACCCTAGATCCTCCCGGTGTCTATATAAACCGGAGGACTTAGTCCAGAGGATAGATACATTACCATAGCCATACAAGTTAAACCTCTAGGGTTTAGCCATTACATCTCGTGGTATATCAACTCTTGTAATACTCATATTCATCAAGATCAATCAAGCAGGATGTAGGTATTACCTCCATAGAGAGGGCCCGAACCTGGGTAAAACATTGTGTCCCCTGTCTCTTGTTACCATCGCCATTAGACACACAGTTCGGGACCCCCTACCCGAGATCCACCGGTTTTGACCCCGACATTGGTGCTTTATGCCCCTGTCCATCAGGTCAGACTTGGGAGCTTGAACTACGTTGCGGAGATCCGTGGAGACTTGATCTTCGTCGGATTCGAGACCGTGGCTACCACTCCTAGTCACCCCGAGAGACATGGCCTAAATCTGTCATCGGACTGCATCCAGGAGACAGCTCCCGTAACCGCTCTGGCCTTAGATCTGGAGCAGACCCCGCCATGGAGGCCACAGATTCCCCGGTGTTGGAGCCGCACATAGACTTGATCTCACGCGATACATGTGCCACCGGAACTCCAGACTCGTCTCCGGCCGTAAGTTC
The DNA here is from genome assembly GCA_034509565.1 of Triticum monococcum. Lineage (NCBI taxonomy): Eukaryota > Viridiplantae > Streptophyta > Magnoliopsida > Poales > Poaceae > Triticum > Triticum monococcum. The sequence continues at coordinate 279,819,180 of CM067844.1, forward strand.
CGAACCATGTGAGCCCGCGGACGCCGAACTTGGTCGTTTATCGATCTTCAAAATCAGCGCCGCAGACATCTTCCAGCACTCGCCTTTGGGCGACATGCTAAACTCATTAAAAAACATGTCCTTGGCGGAGGACTCCCAGCCGAACTCTATCCATTCCGAAATAGGGGCTGACGGTGGAGAATTTTGCTTCCCACCCGCCACCCACTTCATAGCCATGGTTGAGGATTTGACCGACACACTAGATTACGACTCCGAGGACATCGACGGTATGGACGACGATGCCGGAGAAGAAGAGGCCCTGAACCCGCTGTTCACCGGACGCTGGACGGCCACTTCCTCGTATGATGTATACATGGTGGATGCACCAAATGATAGAGGCAAAGGTGTTCCGCTCTTTCGATGAGATGGTGGCTATCGTTTTCTGTGGGAGTCGACCTTGACGATCCGACTACGAACGTGCGAGACGTCGCGCCTTAGCAATCGCTAAACCAACTTCCGAGGGTTATTGACCACGCCGGAGCACGATCAACCTGACCACGAGGGTCTGTTTCCTGCAAGCAAACGAAGAACAAGCAAGAAACTGAGATTGCAATCTGGATATTGCGAATATAAGATGAAAGCTTTATTGATCAAGATGGGGTTCTGTGACGTCTTGGTCTGGTCGTTGGACACAAACGAAGTACGCGAAGTTGCAGCTATGGCGAACTTTTAATCTAAACAAAACCCAAAGTCTAAACGACGCCCTAAGGGCTGTATATATGGAGGAAGAGGGGGGAATTTCGTGGCCCTTGAGGGTGGGGTCCGAAACCAACCCTAACTCTTGTTTCCCCACACATACGGACTCTAAAAATAGCCTATACTTAAGTATTTCGAAATTACATGGGCCTGGCCCATTAATAAGGTGACGCAGCACCTAGAATAGCCTATGGACGAATATTATGAAGTGGCATCTCGTATATTTCGTCCAAGGCTTCATGCACTCCTTATGGCGGCTTCAAAGTCCTGAAATCATCACTTGTAACTCCGTTCTTGATCCCCTTGCGCATGCCATCAACTCCATGCGTGTTCTTGCTCCAATGTTCATCCTTCTCCAAGCTAGGCCCTTCATTTGTAAGCAAAACAAATGTATCCAATTTAGGCAGCATCATAATCTCATGAACATTAGAATCATTACCAAGAAACGAAAGTACCTGGTAATTTAATTGGCGTGCGCGAGCTCTAGTAATTGGTCCAGTATATGTAACAGTAGGGGCTGTGGGTGTAACAATGGTATTGATGTCCTCATCATCCTCCCCTTCTTGAAATGAAGTCGTCCACGACGGAAACTCATCTTCCTCACCCAAATAAGGCTTCAAATCTGCAATGTTAAAAGTGGGACTAACCCCAAAATCTGCAGGTAGCTCAAGTTTATATGCATTATCATTTATTTTCTCTAACACCTTAAAAGGACCATCAGCACGTGGCATTAGCTTTGATTTGCGCAGATTAGGAAATCTATCTTTACGCAAATGTAACCAAACAAGATCTCCAGGTGCAAACACAACATGTTTTCTACCCTTATCTCCAGCAAGTTTATATTTAGCATTCATACGCTCAATGTTTTCCTTAGTTAACTCATGCATTTTTAAAATCAATTCAGAACGTTCTTTAGCATCAAAATTAACCTTCTCCGAAGATGGAAGAGGCAACAAATCAATAGGTGCACGAGGTAGGAAACCATACACAATTTCAAAAGGGCACATTTTAGTAGTAGAATGCAATGAACGATTATAAGCAAATTCAATATGAGGCAAGCATTCTTCCCACATTTTCTTGTTATTCTTCAAAACAGCCCTAAGCATAGTAGACAATGTTCTATTGACTACTTCAGTTTGTCCATCAGTTTGGGGGTGACAAGTAGTACTAAAAAGCAGCTTAGTCCCCAACTTAGCCCATAAACATCTCCAAAAGTGGCTAAGAAATTTAGTATCACGATCTGAAACAATAGTATTTGGCACACCATGCAAGCGAATAATTTCTCGAAAGAACAAATCAGCAACATTAACAGCATCATCGCTTTTATGATAAGGTATAAAGTGTGCCATTTTTGAGAACCTATCCACGACAACAAATATGCTATCCCTCCCCTTCTTTGTTCGAGGTCAACCTAAAACAAAATCCATAGATATATCCTCCCAAGGAACACTAGGTACAGGCAAAGGCATATATAAACCATGAGGATTTAGTCGTGACTTAGCTCTTTGACATGTAGTGCAGCGAGCAACAAAACGCTCAACATCCCGTCTCATCTTTGGCCAAAAGAAATGTGTAGCAAGTATATCCTCCGTCTTCTTGACGCCAAAGTGTCCCATTAATCCTCCTCCATGCGCCTCCTGCAACAACAAAAGACGAACGGAGCTAGCTGGAATGCATAGCTTGTTAGCACGAAACACAAAGCCATCGTTGAGAACGAACTTGTTCCAAGTTCTCCCTTCCTTACAATTCTGCAATACATCTTTAAATTCAGCATCATGAACATATTGATCTTTGATGGTCTCCAAACCAAATATTTTAAAGTCAAGTTGTGAAAGCATAGTATAACGACGAGACAATGCATCAGCAATAACATTTTCTTTACCCTTCTTGTGTTTAATGACATAAGGGAAAGTCTCAATGAATTCAACCCATTTAGCATGTCTACGGTTCAGTTTTGCTTGACTTTTAATGTGTTTCAAAGATTCATGATCAGAATGTATAACAAATTCCTTGGGCCATAAATAATGTTGCCATGTTTCTAAGGTCCGAACAAGAGCATATAATTCTTTATCATAAGTAGAATAGTTCAGACTAGGCCCACTCAATTTTTCAGAAAAGTATGCAACAGGTTTGCTATCTTGTAATAACACACCTCCTAATCCAATTCCACTAGCATCACATTCAAGCTCAAAAGTCTTATTGAAATTAGGAAGTTGGAGCAAAGGAGCATGTGTCAACTTATCTTTCAATACCGTGAAGGCTTCTTCCTGTGCGGTACCCCAAACAAAAGGCACATCCTTCTTTGTAAGCTCGTTGAGAGGTGCAGCAATGGTGCTGAAATCTCTCACAAAACGCCTATAGAAACCAGCGAGGCCAAGGAAACTCCGCACTTGTGTGACCGTTTTGGGCTGCGGCCAACTCTCAATAGCTTCAATCTTGGCTTTATCAACTTCAATTCCCTGTGGAGTAACAACATAGCCAAGAAAAGATACTCGGTCGGTGCAAAAGGTGCACTTTCCAAGGTTACCAAACAAACGTGCATCACGTAGAGCAATAAAAACAGCACGTAAATGTTCCAAATGTTCCTCCAAAGATTTGCTATAAATCAATATGTCATCAAAGTAAACTACCACAAATCGTCCAATGAAAGCACGTAAAACTTCGTTCATTAACCTCATGAAAGTACTAGGTGCAATAGTTAACCCAAAAGGCATGACTAACCACTCATATAATCCAAACTTAGTTTTAAATGCTGTTTTCCATTCATCTCCCAATTTCATACGAATTTGATGGTATCCACTACGCAAATCAATTTTGGAGAATATTGTAGAGCCACTCAATTCATCAAGCATATCATCTAGCCTAGGAATAGGATGACGATAACGAATAGTAATGTTATTAATGCCTCTACAATCAACGCACATACGCGACGTACCATCCTTTTTCGGCACTAAAATGATAGGAACAGCACAAGGACTAAGGGATTCGCGTATATAACCTTTGTCGAGCAGTTCTTGTACTTGACGCATAATCTCCTTCGTCTCCTCTGGATTGGTACGGTATGGTGCACGGTTGGGTAATGATGCACCGGGAATTAAATCAATTTGATGTTCAATCCCTCGAATAGGTGGTAATCCCGGTGGCACGTCTTGTGGAAAGACGTCGGCAAACTCCTGCAAAATGTTAGTGACAGCAGGAGGCAAAGAGGAAGGCACGTCCTCGAATGAAAATAATGCCTCTTTGCACACAAAAGCATAGCAAACAGATTTGCTAAAATCTAGATCATCAATATCAGATTTGGTGGCAAGTAAACATGCACTTTTTAATTTAATTTCAGAAGCAACACTAGATTGTTTATTATTATTAGGCTGCATTTGTTGCTCAAATTCTTTTGCCACAATCTGATTTTCACTCTTATTTTTCTCTTGTTTTGCTTTATTAGCTCTATTAATATCATCTTTCAAAATGGAATCAGGAGTCATAGGAAGCAAAGTAATATTTTTATCCTTATGAACAAGAGTATACTGATTGTTTCTACCATGGTGAACAGAATTTTTATCAAATTGCCATGGTCTACCAAGTAATAAGGAACATGCTTGCATAGGTACCACATCACAATCAACATAATCAGCATATCTAGAGATACTAAAATGCACACGAACAGTACGCGTTACCTTAACCTTGCCGCTGTTGTTGAACCATTGGATGTAGTAAGGATGTGGATGTGGTCTTGTGGTGAGAGATAGCTTCTCCACCATCTCCATGCTAGCCAAGTTGTTGCAACTCCCTCCATCTATGATCACGCGAACAGAACGTTCCTTCACAACTCCCTTTGTATGGAACAAATTATGCCTCTGATTTTGCTCAGCTTGTGTAACCTGCACACTCAAAACACGTTGAGCAACTAAACATTCATACCTGTCAGCATCTTCAGGAGCCATGTATTGCGTCTCATGATCAGAATCGTCTCCACCGTGTTCGTCACGTGTAATAAGAGCCAAAGTCTCCTCATCATAGTCACTAGCGGACTCATACCCACCATCCTCACTAACAATCATCACACGTTTAGATGGGCATTCTCTCGCATAATGACCTCCACCCTTGCAACGTCGACAAATAATATCATGTGTTTGCCCTGTGGATGCCATGGATGAAGAAGAGCTCTTTGCAGGCCCAGAAGGTGTGCTCTTGGCAGATAGTGGTGATTGTGCCTGCTTTATTGTATCACGGTTGGAGGTGGCAGCCGACGGAGGCGCTTGTGTAGCAGAACGTGTGGAAGTAGATGATGCACGTGGTGTCCATGATAAAGATCGACCTGCAGAAAAGTTAGTCCGCGCCAATGCCTGTCGATCCTGCACTTCACGTTCAGCTTTACAAGCAAGATGGAATAAAAGAGTGATATTAGTATAGTCCTTATACTCTAGAATCGTCTGAATCTCTCTATTTAATCCACCCATAAAACACGCAAGCATAGCTTCATTCTCCTCAACAATACCACATCTAATCATGCCAGTTTGTAATTCCTGATAATACTCTTCTACAGAATTTTTTCCCTGTCTTAAGCGCTGCAATTTTTGAAGTAATTCACGTTGATAATATGGTGGAACCCAACGAGTACGCATAGCAGTTTTCAAAGCAGCCCAAGTAGCAGGAATGGGATATAATCTACAATGCTCAGACCACCAAACACATGCAAAACTAGTGAATGCACAAACAGCAGCAGGAACACGTCTCTCCTCGGGATATTGTAAACATGTAAATCGTTGTTCAGTTTCTAACTCCCAAGTAAGATATATATCAGGAACATATCTACCCTCAAATGGTGGAATATTCAATTTTAGTTTAGGGAGATGGTCATGATCTCGTACCTGAGGGTGAGCCCTACCATTGTCATTATTTGCATGTGGACGACCTGGTTGTTGCTGTGCTGGTGGTGGCACGTAGTTCTGATTTTGATCAACCTCATTCTCGTAATCGCCAGCAAAATCATCCTCCTCCGCATCAGCGGCAGGAGCCATAGAAGTAGCAACAGCAGCACCAACAGTTTGGCCAGGTGCAAGAGGGAGACGGCTCGCTCGGCGGAGGGCTGTTTCACGATGTGTAGGTAGTCGTTGTTGTTGTTGTTGTAGAGGTGCGTTAGGTGCAGCCGGTGGTGGTGGTGGAAGACGCGCGAGCAATTCATTAAACCTGTTATCGAGCTTTGTTTCGAACGTCTTCTCCATGCCATCTATCTTCTCCATGGCCTCTTCAAATCTGTTTAGCACATCTTGCACCTGTCCATTCATCATTTGCTGAAATTTATCATGCAACTCCTGATTCGTCATGTTCTCCCAGTCAGTCTCGTCGGCTTGTGATCCTGCCATGGTTAGCAACAATAGAAACACACAAGAATATGATCCTACAGAATACTAACAAGAGGTGGTGGTGGTGTCACAAATCCGTCAAGCAAATCTCAAATTCTTACCAGTTCTTACCCAGCAGCAGGCGGTGATCGGCAACCGTTGTAGTCGAAAACTCTCAAAAGCTTGGATAGGGCGATTGCCAGGGAGAGTCAAATGCACGACGTAGATGTATGTGGAGCTGGGAAGGCTTATAGTATGGTAGCAAAAAGGGTCAGCAATAATCAATTCAGAGATGCAAAGTTGAATAAACGCTCAACGACGGTACTGTGCTGGTCCTAGGCTAGACCGTGCTAGAGACGCGAGCCTAGAACACTAACAAAATCACGGCGCTGCACGTAAATAAGGGAAAAGCACACTCTCGAACTTTTTTTTTCGCTCTTTTTTTTCGCGCTCTCTTTTTTTTGCGCTCCTCTTTTTTTTGCGAAAAATCACTATAATGGCGAGTGTCTCAAAACTCTTCCCTCGTCAAACTGGTAGGATGGCACGAAAATTTTTTTTGTTCACTTTTTTTTCGGAAATCAGGGCAGCGACGACAAAAAAGTGCGACAAAAAATCACTATGATGGCACGTGGCTCAAAAGACTCAGAAAAGGCTAAAAATAGGATAGGGAAAAAAAATTTTGCCCGTGAAAATTTTGGCCTAAAAACTGCCCGGGGGTCTCTAGACTCTTTTTTTTTTCGAGACCTACGCAGGCAAGGAACACTTAACGGAATTTAGATTGGTCTCAAGAACAAACCTAATATGAGAAGAACTCGGATTGGTGGTGGATATATGGTCGTGGTATATGGCAGCGGTGGTGGATATATGGTTGTGGTATATGGCAGCGGTGGTGGTATATGGTAGCGGTGGTGGAATATGGATACGGATTGGTGGTGGTATATGGATACGGATTCAGAGCGGTGGCGGATCAGCAATGGAGGTAGATGGGCGATGATGATGGTACGGCGGCGGCGTGACAACTTATGACCAGAACTCGAAACTCTTAAAGACTAGACTCTAAGACCAGCAACTTGACACGACGATGCAACCGCAAATTCAACAAAGCAAAAACCCTAAAAAGATTATGCAAAGGCTCAGATTGGTTCAGATATGATGAACTAACCCTAATTTTTTTGTGGCTTTTTCGTGGACTGTAGGTATGAAGAACAGACTCGATCTAATCTACAAAAAACTGTAAAATCTCACCGAGCAACCTGGAAATCTGATACCACTTGATAGAGGCAAAGGTGTCCCGATGTTTCGATGAGATGGTGGCTATCGTTTTCTGTGGGAGTCGACCTTGACGATCCGACTACGAACGTGCGAGACGTCGTGCCTTAGCAATCGCTAAAACAACTTCCGAGGGTTATTGACCACGCCGGAGCACGATCAACCTGACCACGAGGGTCTGTTTCCTACAAGCAAACGAAGAACAAGCAAGAAATTGAGATTGCAATCTGGATATTGCGAATATAAGATGAAAGCTTTATTGATCAAGATGGGGTTTTGTGACGTCTTGGTCTGGTCGTTGGACACAAACGAAGTACGCGAAGTTGCAGCTATGGCGAACTTTTAATCTAAACAAAACCCAAAGTCTAAACGACGCCCTAAGGGCTGTATATATGGAGGAAGAGGGGGGAATTTCGTGGCCCTTGAGGGTGGGGTCCGAAACCAACCCTAACTCTTGTTTCCCCACATATACGGACTCTAAAAATAGCCTATACTTAAGTATCTCGAAATTACATGGGCCTGGCCCATTAATAAGGTGACGCAGCACCTAGAATAGCCTATGAACGAATATTATGAAGTGGCATCTCGTATATTTCGTCCAAGGCTTCATGCCCTCCTTATGGCGGCTTCAAAGTCCAGAAATCATCACTTGTAACTCCGTTCTTGATCCCCTTGCGCATGCCATCAACTCCATGTGTGTTCTTGCTCCAATGTTCATCCTTCTCCAAGCTAGGCCCTTCATTTGTAAGCAAAACAAATGTATCCAATTTAGGCAGCATCATAATCTCATGAACATTAGAATCATTACCAAGAAACGAAAGTACCTGGTAATTTAATTGGCGTGCGCGAGCTCTAGTAATTGGTCCAGTATATGTAACAGTAGGGGCTGTGGGTGTAACAATGGTATTGATGTCCTCATCACCAAAGGAGAACGGCGACAAGGACAAGGAAGATCCAGCTAAGGATAAACCTTCCGAAATACAATCCAAGCGCCAGCGTCGGCGGCGCCGCTCTAAGTCACGCCGCAGTAAAGACAACAACACCGGCACAGGAGAAGATAACACTCCAGAAGGTGCCGAAGACAACGAAGACCCCGTTGAAACAGCTAATGAACAATATGAACGGGAAGATGGGCAGGTTAGCCCTGGTAAATAGGCCACACATGAAGACTCAGAGGACGGAAGTTATCTTCTGCTCTCCGAGGATGAGGTGAGACTCCGCACCGACGATTTCATCGTGCCTAAGGAACCTCTTGAGCAGGAGCGCTTCAAGCGCCAGCTAATAGCCACTGCAAGGAGCCTGAAAAAGAAGCAGCAGCAGCAGCTTCAAGCTAACCAAGATCTTCTCAATGATAAATGGACCGATGTCCTAGAAGCCAAAGAATACAGCCTCAAGCGCCCAACCAAAAGCTACCCAAAGCACAAATTGCTACCTCAGTTTGACGAGGAGGCGCCGGAATACATACCACCATCGTACAATGCGGCTGACCGACCACCACGTGGTCAAGACAAAATGGAAACTCACGCCGAACACCATCCCGCCCCACCTCATTGCACCGGTAGAGTAAATTAGCCCACGGCCATACATATGACCTCCGGCAAAACCTAAACAATAAAGCAGGACATAGCAGATCAATCTATGGATCGCGAGGACGTGCCTCTATACGAGACGATGGCCACCTATTCGTACATGACAAACTTAGTCATGCGCGGGCCGAAAACCGCAGACGGGCTCCGTCAGAGCTACGTCGCGATACGACCCGATATAGAGGCGCCGCAACCCTCATTGCTTCACTGATGAGGTCATGGATCGTGAATTCCTGGAAGGGTTCAAACCCGCGAATATAGAATCATACGATGGAACCACAGACCCCGCGGTGTGGATCGAAGACTTCATTCTCCACATTCATATGGCCCGCAGCGATGACCTCCACGCCATCAAATACCTCCCTTTAAAACTCAAGGGGCCATCTCGGCATTGGCTCAATAGTCTGCCTAAAAATTCTATTGGTAGCTGGGAGGACTTGGAAGAGGCCTTCCTAGATAACTTCCAAGGTACATATGTTCGACCTCTGGACGTTGATGACTTAAGCCATATAGTTCAACAGCTCGGAGAGTCCGCCAAGACATTCTAGACTAGGTTCTTAACTAAAAAGAACCAAATCGTCGGTTGTCTAGATGCCGAAGCCCTAGTAGCCTTCAAACACAGCATCCACGACGGATGGCTCGCTTTCCACCTCGGCCAAGAAAAGCCAAAACCCATGGCGGCCCTCACGACACTCATGACCCGCTTTTGTGCGGGCGAGGACAGTTGGTTGGCCCGTAACAAAAACAATGCAAGCGACACCGGCACCCCTGAAGTTAAAAATAACAAAGACAAGTCTTGACGCAACAGATACAAGCATCGAAACAACAGTGACAACACCGAGGATACGGCGGTCAATGCCGGATTCAGTGGCTCTAAGTCCAGTCAGGGGAAGAAGTCGTTCCAAAAGAACAATTCAGGCCCATCCAGCTTGGACCGCATACTTGATCATCCATGCCAGATTCATGGCACCCGCACAAACCACCCAATCATACAAATAGAGATTGCTGGGTTTTTTAACAGGCCGGCAAATTAAACACCAAGAACAGGGAAAAGGGATCGCAAAGCAAGGACGATGACGAAGAGCCCAGGCAACCGAACATAAGGGGCAGAAGAAGTTTCCCCCTCAGGACAAAATGGTGAACATAATATACGCTACCCACATCCCCAAGAGGGAGCGCAAGCATGCGCTCAGGGACGTCTACGCGATAGAGCCAGTCGCCCCAAAATTTAATCCATGGTCATCATGCCCGATCACTTTTGATCGCCGGGATCATCCGACCATTATTCGTCACGGTGGCTCAGCCGCACTAGTCCTAGACCCAATAATTGATGGGTTCCACCTGACTCGCGTCCTTATGGACGGAGGTAGCAGCCTCAATCTGCTCTATCAGGATACAACGCGAAAAATGGGCATTAACCCATCACGGATCAACCCCACCAGGACTACCATCAAAGGAGTCATACCAAGTGTAGAGGCCCGCTGTACCGGATCTCCGGACAACTTCCGAAGCGAGGAGTTAATCTTCGATATCGTCCCCTTCCGCAGCGGCTATCACACACTGCTCGGACGAACTGCGTTTTCTCGATTCAACGCAGTACCACACTATGCTTATCTCAAGCTCAAGATGCCCGGTCCATGTGGCGTCATAACGGTCAATGGAGATACAGAACGCTCTCTCTGTATAGAAGAGCACACAAATGCCTTAGCTGCAAAAGTACAGAGCAGCCTTCTCAAGCAGAACCTTAATTCGGCTGCCGAGCCCACGAACATCGTTAAGAGTGTCCGAACTACTCTGCTGTAGGAGAGATCGGCTCGTCAGGAGCTCGACTAGCAATCTGGCCTCCGTCGTAGTCCTGATCAAGTGGTGGCATTCGTGCCGCGCGTACATAACTATGCACTCAAAATCCCATGGGCATCGACGGAGGCATAGCTAGCTTGTGGTCCATAGTACGGCTCAACCGACATCGGATACACACATACTTTCACTTTTACTTGTTTCCTTTTCAGGTCTCAATCCTACAGGCCCCATCTGGTGGTCTGGTCATCGGTCCTCTTGAAGGATAAACACACGAAGACGGAAAGAAATGCAGACATATGGGGGACTTTTTAGGTGATTCCATTAACGATAACTCTACTTGTTTTTGAGGACCCACAAGCAGCTCTCCCTTGGTTTCGGCATGTCAAATAGCATGTTGCTAATCGCACTACCTGTACCAATGCGCCTTGACGTACTAATTAAATTACAATGAGAACAATTTGCGGCTGGAACTTTAGGACCCCAGCTTTTTACCTTTGCACCTTTTTAATTTTCTTTCTCTTTTTTCTCTCAGCTCCCCTGTGGATAACCTTATCAGATAGCACTCGTACACTTTGGTGCATTTCATGTTCGCCAGGGGCTTCATAGCACCCCACACTATGACAACAAAAGTCTGAACACTTTTTATAAGTATAGTTCGGCACCCCGAATTTAGCATTATATGCATTGGCTCTGAATCATGTCTTTGGTCAATAGTGGGGTTGCTCGGCTCCTGTGCTTGCTACCTTACGTTCTGCTACATCGGCTAAGGTAGTAAAGGGTGAACTACTGCGATTGTGCCTTGGTTTATCCGAAGGAGCACCTCAGTAGAGAAAGCCAAAAACCGACTGTCATGATGCAACGAGAGCCGGTTAGCTATTGGGAGGTTGCAAATCATTGGAGATTTCTTCCGCATTACACGAAGGATCGATACTTCCCGATCAGACGCTTATAGCACTCTAGTTCGGATACTAGGGGATGCACCCATGTTTTTAATGTAAAACTCCTCTGGCTAAGTGAGGGCGTTCAAGCCACATAGTCTGGTTGCCTGGTTCGTTGCGCTAAACAACTCCTTCAAGGACCATATAATTGGATCAAGATTGTTTAGATTCCATCTCGGACACCCCCCGTACTACCTACATGGGGGCAGAAGCCGACGACTGGCCAACCCTCAGACTTAATACAACATGGCCGCATAGGAGGAAAAAATTAAAACATAACAAGCATTATATTACATAACATCATTGTTTCATGTTACAGGATAGAATAATATGAATATTTTCATGGGAATATAACATCCTTCGCACATTGTTCCGCCACAAGGCGGGATCCCTCCAAGACACCATCAAAATATAACTCGGGTCGACGGTGCTCCTTGCCCTCAGGCGGCCCCTCGGTCATCAGCTTCTTGGCATCCATCTTCGCCAAGTGCATCTTGACACGGGCAAAGCCCATGCGGGCACCTTTCAATACAGACCAACCGCTTTATGACCTCAAGCCGTGGGCAGGCACTAACAAGCCGCTTCACAAGTCCGAAGTAGCTGCTGGGTATCGGCGCGGCAGGCCATAGTTGGACTATCAAGTCCTTCACGGCTACCTCGGACACCTTGTGCAGCTCGACCAGCTATTTCAGCTGGTCACTGAAGGGCACCGGATGTTCTGGTCCAAGATATTGAGACCAGAACAGCTTCTCCGTAGAACTCCCTTCTCCGGCTCGATAGAACTCAGCGGCATCTGATACGCTGTGCGGCAAATCCGTAAATGCCCCTGGAGAGCTCCAAATTTGAATAAGTAAAAGGAACGTTTCCTTAACAGACTTGCTTTCCATAATGAAAGCCTTACCCGCCGCGATCTTCTTGGCCGCCTGGATTTCTTGAAGAGTGCTCTGGGCCTTGGCTCGAGCCTCTTGTGCACTCTGGCGGGCCTTCGCAAGTTCGACGCTTGCGTCTTAGAATCATGCTCCAAGGACTCGTACTTCTTGACGGCGTCCTGGAGCTCTTGCTGGACCTCGCTGACCCGGGCCTCGTGCTTCTCGCGCGCGGCGTGCTCCTTGGCCGCTTTGTCCTCGGCCTCAGCTAACGCCTTCTTGAGGGCCGCCACCTCGGTCGTGGCCCCTAATAAAATTCATGACACTTTAGTCAGCACGAAACATTCATCCTTCCTAAATATATGCGCAGGTCACTACATACCTTGGCTGCCCTCCAGCTGCTTCTTCATGAGGCCGAGCTCTTCTTCGGCCCGCTCCAGGCTCTGCTTCAGGCCAGAGACCTCCGCAGTATGAGCGGCAGAAGCCAGCGGTGATGTCTGCTTATTCACATAAACATCTTATGTTAGACTCCTGCGAAAATTATTTTGATCTTCTGTTCGGCTTTTTCTTTCCAAACACCGAACAGAGCATCAGGGGCTACTGTCTACACTGTGATATACTTTCTACAATTACATTACTTACCTCAAAGCTTGTTAAAAGGCTAGTATAGGCTTCGGTCAGTCTACTTTTCGCGGACTGAATCTTCTCGATCACCGTACCCATAAGGACATGGTGTTCATCCACAATGGAAGCGCCTCGCAGCGCTTCTAGTAGATTATCCGGTGCCTCTGGTAGGACAGAGGTCACCGGCGGAATAGGCACGCCTCCTCCTTTCAGGGAAGGCCGTTCGATGGACTCCGAAGCTGTGTAGGTCTCCGTAATGGTATCCGGCTCGGGGTCGAATGGAATTTGGCCCCCATCACTAGTCCCCACTGGGGTTTTTTTCCCCATGTGTCCAGCGGCCGAGGAGTCATCCTTGGGCGCCACCCCAACGAGCTCAGGAACCTCCCCCCGGGCTGGGAAGGTCCATTGGGACACCACCTTGTCATCAACCTTGGCCGAGACAGAGTGAGCGGGCGGCGGTGACATGCTAGCCATCTCCTTTGAATCTAGCGAACCCTCTGTCGAGGATCACGGGGAGCTGTCGTGGGCCAGACTGCGATGGCATAATTTAAACATATTAATATTACAAAATGGAAAGGCCAAGCATTTGGATGCGCATAAGGTTTTTGGTACTTACGAGGCGGCCCGAGGCTTGGTCCGGGGCATTCGCTCCGGACTACTATCGACATCCCACGCGGAGTTATCCGCAAGGGAGCCCTTCCCCCTCTTGGGCGCCTTTGCCTCCAAATTTGGGGAGGCTCCCCTTTTCTTCCTTCCCCCTCATTCGCTTTCTTCCTCCTCCTCCTCGTCATCTTCGGCGGCTAAAGAGTGAGTCTCATCTTCGGATGTCACGTCTAAAGCACCTTTTCGGTGAAGGCCACTCCGGGCCTCCTTGGCTGTTTTCTTGGCCTTCTTCTCTGGCACATCATAAGGCGCTAGAAATAGCATCTTCTTTAGAAGTGGGGTTTCTTGGTCGTCAGGCAGCGAAGCCGGACAGTTAATCCGCCCCGCTATGTCGATGCAGGCCTAAAAAATTGATAGGAAGGCTTAGACTCCTCCTCAAAATATGCCAGTAAAGGCTATACCTTGAAAACATGAAAGAACTTACCGAATTAGCCTGGCGTTTTAAGCTAAGCCCGCGATCCTCGGTTGTAGGTGGTGGTGTCTCGTCGGCCTTGAAGAGCACTTTCCATATGTCTTCGTACATCGTGCCGAAGTGCTCTAGCAGCGTCTAGTCCTTGGCCGGATCGAACTCCCACAAATAGCAAGTTCGGCATTGGCACGGAAGGATCCAGCGAATTAGCATAACCTGGATCACGTTGACAAGTTTGATTCTCTTGGTTATCATGTTCTGGACGCATGTCTGGAGCCCAGTTAGCTCGTTTGAAGAACCCCAGGTTAGACCCTTCTCTCGCCAGGAGGTGAGCCACATCGGAACTCTGGATCGGAATTCAAGGGCCGCCGCCCAGTTGGTGTCGCATGGCTCGGTGATGTAGAACCACCCCGACTACCACCCCTTCACCTTCTCCACAAAGGAGCCTTTGGGCCATGTGACATTGGGCATCTTGCCCACTGCCGGATCACGGGTTCCGGCAACACCCTTAAGGTTCGAACACTGGAGTGCGCGCGAAGATCTCCCCCCTATTGATCCGTGCCCTAACTTAGCCTAGATCCCACGAACTAACTCGACGAACTCGCAACACAAAGGGCACAAGATTTATACTGGTTCGGGCCACCGTTGTGGTGTAATACCCTACTCCAGTATGGTGGTGGTGGATTGCCTCTTGGGATGAGGAGGAACAGTACAAGGGGAAGAACAGCCTCCTCAGGTTGAGGTGTTCTTGTGTTTGGTGCACTTGTGTGGCTGAGGATGATCTTCGATTCTCCCCCCGCCTATGGCGGTGGCTAGTCCTATTTATAGAGGCCCTGGTCCTCTCCCCAAATATTGAGCGTGAAAGGAGCCTACAACGGCCAATTTGAAAGGGGACAGCTAGCACAAGCTACCCTGACAAATGGTGGTCTTCGTCTACCAAAGGTTTTGGCGGTGACGCAGTCCTGGGCTCCACATTGACCTTCGTCTTGCCGTCCTTCTAGTCTTGGTCTCGTTGCACCAATATGGAAAACTTTGCTTGATGCCTCGGTACTCCGCGCCTGCAATTGCCCCCTTAGCACTAAAGAGGAAACAAGGATGCTGCGCGCGCTGGCGCCCGCCTAGCCTCGATCGTCATGGCTCACGTCACGAGAACCTCATGAGGTTTGCCCGACCTTGAACTCTCCGCCCCTCATGAGCCGGCCTAGTGAGGCTGTTCCTAAGGAGGTCTTGTCTCGTCCGCCTTGCGAGGCTTGGCCCCTCACGATGGTCTTGATTCCTTGTTGATGAAGATGGGCCATATAGGCCTGCGAGCAAAGCCATGCCATGGGCCATATGCAGGCAAGTCTGGGGACCCCCGTTCCCAGAATGCCGACAGTAGCCCTCGGGCCCAAGGCGCGCTCGGGCTTGGCTTCGAAGCGAAGCCAAGGGTCAAGTGCGGAGTGCCACGGGCCCCAATAGCCTGCGGCCTCGGTCGACGTGTGGCGGTTGATTTGATGTGTGCGTCTCCGCTTCCCCACACTGCCTCAGCAACTGCCCGACGTGACAAGTCCCTGGGGTTTGGTTATAGGTGTCGTCGGCCTTAACTCAGTGCTTTGCATCGCGATGCCCGTGGGGCACGGACCAGGAGAGGTGCGCCAGCTTGTGGGCTCGAACGAGGGTGCCTCGCGAAAAGACGGAAGGAGGAAGCTCACGAAGGTACCTGTCCAGCCCCCTCGCGAGGGACGCGAGGGAGAGTTTAGGTTGACCAAAGAGGCGAAGGCAGAAACAGAGGCAGAAAGCGATAAAACGGAACCAGCAATAGACACCAGAAAGCAAACTTCGATTAAAAGAGGGGCTAGCCAACTTCGGAAAGCAAATGAAAAGCAGCGTCCGGCACATAGTCTAGTCTTCAACGTCTTCTCACCAGCGCGGAGCTAAGTGCTGCCACTCAGCATGGGAGGGAGCCCCCGAGGTCCAAGGGCTGCTCTCCTGAGGCTCTAGGGCGTGTACAACCCCACTCATTATTACGTGAGAGTGTCACGGGCGGCGATTCTTCACAGGCACGGGGCCTTGCTTCACAGGCACTGTGCCTTTTTGACAGGCACCTGGCCTATGTTTACAGGCACCGGGCATTCTTCACAGGCACTGGGCCTTTCTTCATGGGTAGAACTTCCAGAGGTGTTGGATGTTCCAGGCGTTCTGGACGGCTACCTCGTCTCGTGTCTCCAGGCGCGCGGAGCCAGGCCTGGAGACGTGGACGACCTTGAACGGGCCCTCCCACATAGGTGAGAGCTTATGCAGCCCCTCCCTAGAGAGCACCCGCCTCAGGACGAGGTCACCCACCTCAAGAGTCCTGGAGCGGACGCTGCGGCAGTGGTACCGCCGTGGCGCTTGCTGGTATCTTGCCGCCTGTAGTCCAGCTTCACGGCGTCACTCCTCCCCCAGCACGAGGTCCATCCCTCGCGTGGCGTCCTGTTCTGTCTCATCAAACGCTAGGACCTGTGCGGAGCGATGCTTGACCTCGTGAGGGAGGATTGCTTCAGCTCCATAGACGAGGAAGAACAGGGTTTCACCCGTTGGCTTGGTGGCGATGGTGCGGATCGACCACAGCACAGACTGGAGCTCGTCGTGCCAGCCCCTGCCGCAGGCCTCGAGCTTTTTCTTGAAGGTCCTGGTCTTGAGGCCCTTCAGGACCTCCGCGTTGGCGCATTCGGCCTGGTCGTTGCTCCTGGGGTGAGCTACTAAGGCATAGCAGATCTGCGTTCAAGGTTAGCACAATCTGACTTGAAGAGATTACTAGTGAACTGCGAGCCGTTATCGGTGATCATGCGGTTGGGAACCCCAAAGCGGCTCACGAGGCCCTTGATGAACTTGACTGCAGAGCTAGCTAGGATGGTGTGGACGGCTTCAACCTCCGGCCACTTGGTGAACATGTCGATGGCGACGTAGAGGTATCGATAGCCCCCAGGCGCCCGAGGGAACGGGCCCAAAATATCCATCCCCCAGACTGCGAACGGCCATGAGAGCGGGATGGTCTGGAGGCCCTGAGCTGGCTGATGGATCTGCTTGGCGTGGAATTGGCAGGCCTCGCAGGACTTCACCAGCTCGGCCGCTTCATTGAGTGTCGTAGGCGAGTAGAATCCACTTTGGAATGCATTGCCAACAAGGGTTTGCGACGACGAGTGGTGCCCACAGTCTCTATCATGTATGTCAGCTATCAGCTCCTTGCCCTGTTCCCTGGAGATGCAACGTATTGTAACATCATTTGGTCGCTTTCTGTATAACTCACCATCCTGGATGCAGTATGCCACGCGCTCTGCGTCCTCCTCCTTCTCTGGTAGCACCCCTTGTATCAGGTATTCCTTGAATTCCTTGGTCCAACATCCCTCCTGGGGCTCGAGCGCCAGGATTAGGCATGCTCCTGAGGTCGGGCCACGGGCTGGGACTCCTGAGGCTGGCGGTTGTGGGAGTTCCTCCCGAGGTTGAGTTGCTCTCGAAAGCGGCGGTGCTTCTGATGGCTTGAAGAGCCGCTCCTCGAAGACGCCAGGCTCGTGGGGCTGTCGCTTGGATGCTCTTCTGGCGATGTCGTCTGCTTCCTTGTTGGTGCCTCGGGGCACGTGCTGCGATTCCAGACCCAGAAATTGCTTCTCCATCTTGCGCACCTCCGTGAGGTATGCCTCCATGTGCCCGTCCTTCGACTCGTACACCTTGTTGGAGAAGTTGACAATGAGCTGTGAGTCTCCCCTGATGGTGAGACGCTTCACCCCAGCGCCGCTGCAGCCTTCAGGCCGGCTATGAGGCCCTCGTATTCTGCAATGTTGTTCGAGACCTTCTCACCCTGCTGGAAGCAGAGCTGTACAACATAGTAGAGCTTGTCCTGAGTGGGGGAAATGAGTATAGCTCCAGCCCCCATGCCCTGACGCGCGAAGGCGCCATCAAAATACATGACCCAGCCGTCAGGCGCCTCACTTCCCGGCGAGAGGGACCGGTCCTCGCCTTCTTCAAATGCTGGGGCATCTATCCATTCTGCCACGAAATCAGCGAGCGTGGCCCCCTTGATGACCCTGGTGGTACTGAACTCCATCTGGAATGCTTGCAACTCGATGTTCCATTCAACGACTCTTCCGGCAGAGTTGGGGCTCCTGAGAACTCTCTCCAATGTGTAAGCTGAGACGACCTTGATGGGGTGGCCCTGGAAGTAGTGCCACAGCTTTCGCGAGGCGACTAGGAGTGCGAGTAGGAGCTTCTGAGGCATGGGGTATCGCTCTCTTGTGTCCCTCAACACTGTCCTGACGAAGTATACCAGGTGCTCGACGAGGGTTGGTGTGCTGACGAGGTTTGCGTCCCCTGGGAGCTGAGGAGCCTCCTGAGGGGGTAGAGCCTCTGATGCTTGGTCGCTTGCCGAAGTCTTCGTGGGTACGGGGGCATTGTCTTGCCGAGCCTCACCCTCTGCCGCTACTGCTTCGGCCCTTGTGACGCCCTTCTAGTCCTTCGTTGTCTTTGCTGGAGGCGTGGCATGGCATGATGCTCCCTTGGCTTGGTGTTCTTCCCGAAACGCCACCAGGGCCGCGCTGGATGAGTACGGAGTGGCAGCCAGGTAGAGCACTAGTGGCTCGCGAGGTCGTGGCGCCACCATTACTGAGGCCTTATTTAGCTTGGGTACCCCTTTAAATTGAATTTCTATTTTCAAAAATAGGGTTTACCAAATTTTAAATGACTCTGAGGTTCAGTCCAACCCATCTTTTCTTTCTTTTTCCTTTCGATACTAAAAAAAGATTGAAAATGATCAAATTTTCTCATATCACGAAGAAATTTATCCCTCCCATAGCAATAACTAGAATTAAAAAAGGGAATGACAAAGCATCTGGGAATAAACGATTAATTTCTATCAATAAACCTGCTAAAGCACGAAACCATAGAGTACTTAGCACGGGCGGGTTGGTCAGGTATCTCTTTAGGTCTTGGAAAGCTTGGTCGGCCTCCGGGGTCCACTCGAACGGGCATTTCTTTTTCATCCGCTTGAAGAAGGGCAGGGTGCACTCTCCCAGCTTGGAGATGAAGCGCCCGAATGCAGTCACCCGACCAGCCAGCTTCTACATTTCCTTGAGGGTCTGTGGTGAACTCATGTCTTCAATGGCCTTCACCTTTTCTGGGTTGGCCTCGATCCCCCTATGGGACACCAGGAAACCCAACAGCTTGCTAGAAGGGACGCCAAACACACATTTCTCCGGATTGAGCCACAAGTCACCCGGCGAAGGCTTTCAAAGGTCTCCTCTAGGTCTCGGATCAAGGTCTCCGCCTCCCGAGACTTCACCAGGATGTCATCAATGTAGGCTTCAGCATTTCTCCCGAGCTGCTGCCCTAAGGCGATGTGCATGAGTCGCTGGAAGGTTGCGCCCGCGTTGCGCAGTCCAAACAGCATGCAGGTGTTGCAGTACACCCCACATGGGGTCAGGAAGGCCGTCTTCTCCACATCTTCTCCCGCCATCTTGATCTGGTGATATCCTGAGAACGCATCTAGGAAGCATAGCAAATCGCACTCGGCGGTTGAGTCGACGATCTGGTCGAAGCATGGAAGCGAGAACGGATCTTGGGGGCAGGCCTTGTTGAGGTTGGTGAAGTCGACACACATCCGCTCCTTCCCGCCTTACTTGGGTACGACGATGGGGTTCACCAGCCACTCAGGGTAACGAACCTCACGAATGACACCCGCGGTCTCCAACTTGCGGGTTTCTTGGATGATGAAAGCTTGCTTATCCATGAACGTCCGCCTTGCCTTCTGCTTCAAAGGGCGTATGTTGGGGCACACCTTCAGGTGGTGCTCTATTACCTCTCTTGGGACCCCTACCAGCTGGTCGGGCTCCCAGGCGAACACTTCCTCGTTTGCACGCAAAAACTTCATGAGCGCCTCCCCCTGTGCGGGCTCGAGGTTGGCACCTAAGGTAAAGTTTGCCCCTAAGGACCCGTCCTCCTCGACCAACACTTGCTTGGTTTCTGCCTTGGCCTGAGTGAAGAACTACTTCTTCTTGGTTGGTACGGCTCCCTTGGCCTTGGAAGTATCTGCGTCAGTGGGTCGCGCTACCGCGGCGGCCTTGAGGGTGAGCTTGAGCACTGCCAGGGCCTCCTTGGCGTCCCCCTTGATGGTGAGGATGCCCTGGCTCCCCGACATCTTCATGAGATTGTAAGCAGGATGGGTTGCTACCATGAACTGGGCCAAAGCTGGGTACCCGAGGATGGCGTTGTATGGAAGGCCAATGCGGGCGATGTCGAAGTCGATGAGCTTGGTGCGGTAGTTGTCGTGCATGCCTAAGGTCACGGGGAGCCGGATTTGCCCCAGGGAGCGGGTGGGGCCCCCGCCAACTCCCGAGAAAGGCTTGCTGGGGCGGAGTCGCTCGAACCGTACATGAAGAAGGCTGAAGGCCTCGATAGAGAGCACATTGAGGCCAGCGCCGCCGTCGACGAGCGTCTTGGTAATGGATATGTGGCAGATGGTGGGTGCGCACAGCATCTGGAGCGCACCCGAATCGACAGTGCAGGCGGGATGGTCCTCGGAGTTGAAGGTGAGGTTGGCCTCAGGCACGGCCCAGCCGGGTGGAGCCCCCGGACGCTTGGAGGCGACGTCAATCTGGTGAAGGTACGGCTTGAGGTGTCGATCTGAGGGTGGTGCTTGTGAACTACCGAGAAGAGTTGCGACGACGGGGGCCACCGGTTCCCCGAAGCATGTGACGAAGAGGCCGCGCAGCTCCTCCCAGGTGGCGACAGAAGACTCCGGCAAGTGGAGCAACCAGGCGCGCGGCGCGCCCGCAAGGGCCATTGGGAACCAGTTGGCCATGACCTTGTGGTCGCCCTCGGCTTCCAGGACGGCCTCCTCGTATGCCAACAGGAAAGCCGACGGGTCCGCCGTGCCGTCGTAGCATGACGGCATCTCCGGCTTGAACTTGGGAACCTACAGCACCCGCCGCAAGGCGGGGGCGAGGGCTCGGAGCCCCCGAGCGCCGCCGTGGGCATCGGTAGATCCAGCTGGAGGGGCGTCCACCCTAGGGAGTGGGCATGAAGATGGTGGAGCGCGAGCCGACGAAAGGAAGACTCCGGCGCACCCCTACCTGGCGCGCCAAATGTCGGATCATGGGTTCCGGCAAAACCCTTAAGGTTCGAACGCTGGGGTGCACACAAAGATCTCCCCCCTATCGATCCGCGTCCTAACTTAGCCTAGATCCCAAGAACTAACTCGACGAACTCGCAACACAAAGGACACAAGATTTATACTGGTTCAGGCCACCATTGTGGTGTAATACCCTACTCTAGTGTGGTGGTGGTGGATTGCCTCTTGGGCTGAGGATGAACAGTACAAGGGGAAGAACAGCCTCCTCAGGTTGAGGTGTTCTTGTGTTTGGTGCACTTGTGTGGCTAAGGATGATCTTCGATTCTCCCCCCGCCTATGGTGGTGGCTAGTCCTGTTTATAGAGGCCCTGGTCCTCTCCCCAAATATTGAGCGGGAAGGGAGCCAACAACGGCCAAGTTGAAAGGGGACAGCTAGTACAAGCTACCCTGACAAAAGGTGGTCTTCGCCCGCCAAAGGTTCTGGCGGTGACGCCATCCTGGGCTCCACGGTGACCTCCGTCTTGCCGTCCTTCTGGTCTTGGTCTCATTGCACCAATATGGAAACCTTTGCTTGATGCCTCGGTACTCCGCGCCTGCGCTTGCCCCCTTAGCACTAAAGAGGAAACAAGGACGATGCGCGCGCTGGCGCCCGCCTAGCGCCCGCCTAGCGCCCGCCTGGCCTTGATCATCATGGCTCACATCACGAGAACCTCATGATGTTTGCCCGACCTTGAACTCTCCGCCCCTCACGAGCTGGCCTGATGAGGCTGCTCCTGAGGAGGTCTTGTGTCATCCACCTCGCGAGTGTCTTGATTCCTTGTTGATGAAGATGGGACGTACAGACCTGCCAGCAAAGCCACGCCGTGGGTCGCAGGCAGGCAAGTCTCGGGAGCCCCGTTCCCAGAACGCCGACACCCACCATGGCGCCTCCGCACTCTGCTTGTTGGCCTCTCACCACCTTCGGCTTTACATTAAAGGTCTTCAGCCATAGGCCGAAGTGAGGTGGGATACAGAGAAAGGCCTCGTAAATGACTATAAATGCCGAGATGTTGAGTATAAAGTTGGGGGCTAGATCATGGAAGTCCAGCCCGTAGTAAAACATCAGTCCACGGACAAACGGGTGGAGAGGGAATCCCAGACCGCAGATGAAATGTGTGAGAAACACAACCCTCTCATGGGGCTCTGGGGTAGGGACGATATGTCCCTTGGCCGGGAGACGGTGAATGATCTCCTTGGCCAGATATCCGGCCTCTCGGAGCTCCTTGATGTCTTTCTTCTTAACAGAAGAGGCCATCCACTTGCCTCCAGCTCCGGATCCGGACATGGTTGGAGTTCTTTCTTTGGCGGGGGAAGCTAGAGCTTGGGCGCTGGAGCTCAAGAATGGATGGGCAGAGGAAGGAGAAGGCGTGGGTGAATGAGGACGAATCCTTATCCCCTTATAAAGGCCGTGAATGTCAAATGCCTTCCTACTCGCCTTAAAACTCGCCTACTCCCAAGAGTTGTGCAAACTGCACGGTTGGGTTACCCACGCCTGTATTGATGAGGATCCTGCAAAAAGGGGAAACGATCTCTGCTTTGACAAGACGTGCCAATGGAAATCGCATCTCAAAACACGGGATGGCAGACAAAACGGTTCGATATGGTGACTGGGCAGACGTGATGTCATGTTGTAAAACAATTGTCAGCGGATTCGACTCGTGGAATATTATATTCTCTCTATGGTTGTGTGTGGTGTGTGTTACAGGTCTGGACATGTTGATACGTCCGAAGACTATCTTGGAGTTCAGAGGAAGGAACCCACCTTGCAATGCCGAAGACAGATCTACGCGCCGGATACGTTGTCATTGAAGCCAGGTTCAAGGGCTACTGAGGGAGTCCTGGACTAAGGGGTCCTCGGGAGTCCGGCCTGTTAGCCATGGGCCGGACTGATGGGTTGTGAAGATACGAAGACCGAAGATTGCACCCGTGTCCGGATGGGACTCTCCTTGGCGTGGAAGGCAAGCTTGGTGATAGAGGCAAAGGTGTCCCGATGTTTCGATGAGATGGTGGCTATCGTTTTCTGTGGGAGTCGACCTTGACGATCCGACTACGAACGTGCGAGACGTCGCGCCTTAGCAATCGCTAAACCAACTTCCGAGGGTTATTGACCACGCCGGAGCACGATCAACCTGACCACGAGGGTCTATTTCCTGCGAGCAAACGAAGAACAAGCAAGAAACTGAGATTGCAATCTGGATATTGCGAATATAAGATGAAAGCTTTATTGATCACGATGGGGTTCTGTGACGTCTTGGTCTGGTCGTTGGACACACACGAAGTACGCGAAGTTGCAGCTATGGTGAACTTTTAATCTAAACAAAACCCAAAGCCTAAACGATGCCCTAAGGGCTGTATATATGGAAGAGAGAGGGGGAATTTCGTGGCCCTTGGTGGAGGGGTCCGAAGCCAACCCTAACTCTTGTTTCCCCACACATACGGACTCTAAAAACAGCCTATACTTAAGTACTTCGAAAATACATGGGCCTGGCCCAATAATAAGGTGACGCAGCACCTAAAATAGCCTCTGGACGAAATTTATGAAGTGGCATCTTGTATATTTCGTCCCATGCTTCATGCACTCATTATGGTGGCTTCAGAGTCCTGGAATCATCACTTGTAACTCCGTTCTTGTTCCCCTTGCGCATGCCATCATCTCCCTGCTTGAACTTGCTCCAAGGTTCATCTTTCTTGTCCAAGCTAGGCCCTTCATTTGTAAGCAAAACAAATGTATCCAATTTAGGCAGCATCATATTCTCATGAACATTAGACTCGTTACCAAGAAACGAAAGTACCTGATAATTCAATTGGCGTGCGCGAGCTCTAGTAATTGGTCCAGTGTGTATAGCAGCAGGGGCTGTGGGTGTAACAATGGTATTGATGTCCTCATCATCCTCCCCTTCTTGAAATGAAGTCGTCCTCGACGAAAGTTCATCGTCCTCACCCAAATAAGGCTTCAAATCTGCAATGTTAAAAGTGGGACTAACCCCAAAATCTGCAGGCAGCTCAAGTTTATATGCATTATCATTTATTTTCTCTAACACCTTAAAAGGACCATCAGCACGTGGCATTAGCTTTGATTTGCGCAGATTAGGAAATCTATCTTTACGCAAATGTAACCAAACAAGATCTCCAGGTGCAAACACAACATGTTTTCTACCCTTATCTCCAGCAAGTTTATATTTAGCATTGATACGCTCAATGTTTTCCTTAGTTAACTCATGCATTTTTAAAATCAATTCAGAACGTTCTTTAGCATCAAAATTAACCTTCTCCGAAGATGCAAGAGGCAACAAATCAATAGGTGCACGAGGTAGGAAACCATACACAATTTCAAAAGGGCACATCTTAGTAGTAGAATGCAATGAACGATTATAAGCAAATTCAATATGAGGCAAGCATTCTTCCCACATTTTCTTATTATTCTTTAAAACAGCCCTAAGCATACTAGACAATGTTCTATTGACTACTTCAGTTTGTCCATCAGTTTGGGGGTGACAAGTAGTACTAAAAAGCAGCTTAGTCCCCAACTTAGCCCATAAACATCTCCAAAAGTGGCTAAGAAATTTAGTATCACGATCTGAAACAATAGTATTTGGCACACCATGTAAGCGAATAATTTCACGAAAGAACAAATCAGCAACATTAACAGCATCATCGCTTTTATGACATGGTATAAAGTGTGCCATTTTCGAGAACCTATCCACGACAACAAATATGCTATCCCTCCCCTTCTTTGTTCGAGGTAAACCTAAAACAAAGTCCATAGATATATCCTCCCAAGGAACACTAGGTACAGGCAAAGGCATATATAAACCATGAGGATTGAGTCGTGACTTAGCTCTTTGACATGTAGTGCAGCGAGCAACAAAACGCTCAACATCCCGTCTCATCTTTGGCCAAAAGAAATGTGTAGCAAGGATATCCTCCGTCTTCTTGACGCCAAAGTGTCCCATTAATCCTCCTCCATGCGCCTCCTGCAACAACAAAAGACGAACGGAGCTAGCTGGAATGCATAGCTTGTTAGCACGAAACACAAATCCATCGTTAAGAACGAACTTGTTCCAAGTTCTCCCTTCCTTACAATTCTGCAATACATCTTTAAATTCAGCATCATGAACATATTGATCTTTGATGGTCTCCAAACCAAGTATTTTAAAGTCAACTTGTGAAAGCATAGTATAACGACGAGACAATGCATCCGCAATAACATTTTCTTTACCCTTCTTGTGTTTAATGACATAAGGGGAAGTCACAATGAATTCAACCCATTTAGCATGTCTATGGTTCAGTTTTGCTTGACTTTTAATGTGTTTCAAAGATTCATGATCAGAATGTATAACAAATTCCTTGGGCCATAAATAATGTTGCCATGTTTCTAAGGTCCGAACAAGAGCATATAATTCTTTATCATAAGTAGAATAGTTCAGACTAGGCCCACTCAATTTTTCAGAAAAGTATGCAACAGGTTTTCCATCTTGTAATAACACACCTCCTAATCCAATTCCACTAGCATCACATTCAAGCTCAAAAGTCTTATTGAAATTAGGAAGTTGGAGTAAAGGAGCATGTGTCAACTTATCTTTCAATACCGTGAAGGCTTCTTCCTGTGCGGTACCCCAAACAAAAGGCACATCCTTCTTTGTAAGCTCGTTGAGAGGTGCAGCAATGGTGCTGAAATCTCTCACAAAACGCCTATAGAAACCAGCGAGGCCAAGGAAACTCCGCACTTGTGTGACCATTTTGGGATGCGGCCAACTCTCAATAGCTTCAATCTTGGCTTTATCAACTTCAATTCCCTGTGGAGTAACAACATAGCCAAGAAAAGATACTTGGTCGGTGCAAAAGGTGCACTTTCAGAGGTTACCAAACAAACGTGCATCACGTAGAGCAATAAAAACAGCACGTAAATGTTCCAAATGTTCCTCCAAAGATTTGCCATAAATCAATATGTCATCAAAGTAAACTACCACAAATCGTCCAATGAAAGCACGTAAAACTTCGTTCATTAACCTCATGAAAGTACTAGGTGCATTAGTTAACCCAAAAGGCATGACTAACCACTCATATAATCCAAACTTAGTTTTAAATGCTGTTTTCCATTCATATCCCAATTTCATACGAATTTGATGGTATCCACTACGCAAATCAACTTTGGAGAATATTGTAGAGCCACTCAATTCATCAAGCATATCATCTAGCCTAGGAATAGGATGACGATAACGAATAGTAATATTATTAATGCCTCTACAATCAACGCACATACGCGACGTACCATCCTTTTTCGGCACTAAAATGATAGGAACAGCACAAGGACTAAGGGATTCACGTATATAACCTTTGTCGAGCAGTTCTTGTACTTGACGCATAATCTCCTTCGTCTCCTCTGGATTGGTACGGTATGGTGCACGGTTGGGTAATGATGCACCGGGAATTAAGTCAATTTGATGCTCAATCCCTCGAATAGGTGGTAATCCCGGTGGCACGTCTTGTGGAAAGACGTCAGTGAACTCCTGCAAAATGTTAGTGACAACAGGAGGCAAAGAGGAAGGCACGTCCTCGAATGAAAATAATGCCTCTTTGCACACAAAAGCATAGCAAACAGATTTGCTAAAATCTAGATCATCAATATCAGATTTGGTGGCAAGTAAACATGCACTTTTCAATTTAATTTCAGAAGCAACACTAGATTGTTTATTATTATTATTAGGCTGCATTTGTTGCTCAAATTCTTTTGCCACAATCTGATTTTCACTCTTATTTTTCTCCTGTTTTGCTTTATTAGCTCTATTAATATCATCTTTCAAAATGGAATCAGGAGTCATAGGAAGCAAAGTAATATTTTTATCCTTATGAACAAGAGTATACTGATTGTTTCTACCATGGTGAACAGAATTTTTATCAAATTGCCATGGTCTACCAAGTAATAAGGAACATGCTTGCATAGGTACCACATCACAATCAACATAATCAGCATATGTAGAGATACTAAAATGCACACGAACAGTACGTGTTACCTTAACCTTGCCGCTGTTGTTGAACCATTGGATGTAGTAAGGATGTGGATGTGGTCTTGTGGTGAGAGATAGCTTCTCCACCATCTCCATGCTAGCCAAGTTGTTGCAACTCCCTCCATCTATGATCACGCGAACAGAACGTTCCTTCACAACTCCCTTTGTATGGAACAAATTATGCCTCTGATTTTGCTCAGCTTGTGTAACCTGCACACTCAAAACACGTTGAGCAACTAAACATTCATACCTGTCAGCATCTTCAGGAGCCATGTATTGCGTCTCATGATCAGAATCGTCTCCACCGTGTTCGTCACGTGTAATAAGAGCCAAAGTCTCCTCATCATAGTCACTAGCGGACTCATACCCACCATCCTCATTAACAATCATCACACGTTTAGATGGGCATTCTCTCGCATAATGACCTCCACCCTTGCAACGTCAACAAATAATATCATGTGTTTGCCCTGTTGATGCCATGGATGAAGAAGAGCTCTTTGCAGGCCCAGAAGGTGTGCTCTTGGCAGATAGTGGTGATTGTGCCTGCTTTATTGTATCACGGTTGGAGGTGGTAGCCGACGGAGGCGCCGGTGTAGCAGAACGTGTGGAAGTAGATGATGCACGTGGTTTCCATGAGGAAGGTCGACCTGCAGAAAAATTAGTCCGCGCCAATGCCTGTCGATCCTGCACTTCACGTTCAGCTTTACAAGCAAGATGGAATAAATGAGTGATATTAGTATAGTCCTTATACTCTAGAATCGTCTGAATCTCTCTATTTAATCCACCCATAAAACGTGCAAGCATAGCTTCATTCTCCTCAACAATGCCACATCTAATCATGCCAGTTTGTAATTCCTGACATTATTCTTCTACAGAATTTTTTTCCCTGTCTTAAGCGCTGCAATTTTTGAAGTAATTCACGTTGATAATATGGTGGAACCCAACGAGTATGCATAGCAGTTTTCAAAGCAGCCCAAGTAGCAGGAATGGGATATAATCTACAATGCTCAGACCACCAAACACATGCAAAACTAGTGAATGCACAAACAGCAGCAGGAACACGTCTCTCCTCGGGATATTGTAAACATGTAAATCGTTGTTCAGTTTCTAACTCCCAAGTAAGATATATATCAGGAACATATCTACCCTCAAATGGTGGAATATTCAATTTTAGTTTAGGGAGATGGTCATGATCTCGTACCTGAGGGTGAGCCCTACCATTGCCATTATTTGCATGTGGACGACCTGGTGGTTGCTGTGCTGGTGGTGGCACGTAGTTCTGATTTTGATCAACCTCATCCTCGTAAACACCAGAAAAATCATCCTCCTCCGCATCAGCAGCAGGAGCCACATAAGTAGCAACAGCAGCACCAACAGTTTGGCCAGGTGCAAGAGGGAGACGGCTTGCTCGGCGGAGGGCTGTTTCACGATGTGTAGGTAGTCGTTGTTGTTGTTGTTGTAGAGGTGCGTTAGATGCAGCCAGTGGTGGTGGTGGAAGACGCGCGAGCAATTCATTAAACCTGTTATCGAGCTTTGTTTCGAACGTCTTCTCCATGTCATCTATCTTCTCCATGGCGTCTTCAAATCTGTTTAGCACATCTTGCACCTGTCCATTCATCATTTGCTGAAATTTATCATGCAACTCCTTATTCGTCATGTTCTCCCAGTCAGTCTCGTCGGCTTGTGATCCTGCCATGGTTAGCAGCAATAGAAACACACAAGAATATGATCCTACAGACTACTAACAAGTGATGGTGGTGGCGGGTGTCACAAATCCGTCAAGCAAATCTCAAATTCTTACCAGTTCTTACCCAGCAGCAGGCGGTGATCGGCAACCGTTGTAGTCAAAACTCTCAAAAGCTTGGATAGAGCGATTGCTAGGGAGAGTCAAACGCACGACGTAGATGTATGTGGAGCTGGGAAGGCTTATAGTATGGTAGCACAAAGGGTCAGCAATAATCAATTCAGAGATGCAAAGTTGAATAAACGCTCAACGACGGTACTGTGCTGGTCATAGGCTAGGCCGTGCTAGAGACGCGAGCCTAGAACACTAACAAAATCACGGCGCTGCACGTAAATAAGGGAAAAGCACACTCTGGAACTTTTTTTTCGCTCTTTTTTTGTTTGCGCTCTTTTTTTGCGCTCCTCTTTTTTTGCGAAAAATCACTATAATGGCGAGTGTCTCAAACTCTTCCCACGCCAAACTGGTAGGATGGCACGAAATTTTTTTTTCACTTTTTTCGGAAATCAGGGCAGCGACGATGAAAAAGTGTGACAAAAAATCACTATGATGACACGTGGCTCAAAAGACTCAGAAAAGCCTAAAAATAGGATAGGGAAAAAAATTTGCCCGTGAAAATTTTGGCCTAAACTGCCCGGGGGTCTCCAGACTCTTTTTTTTTCAAGACGTACGCAGGCAAGGAAACACGAATCGGAATTGAGATTGATCTCAAAACAAACCTAATATGAGAAGAACTCAGATTGGTGGTGGATATATGGTTGTGGTATATGGCAGCGGTGGTGGTATATGGTAGCAGTGGTGTATATGGATACGGATTGGTGGTGGTATATGGATACGGAGTCAGAGCGGTGGCGGATAAGCAATGGTGGTAGATGGGCGATGATGGTGCGGCGGCGGCGTGACAACTTATGACCAGAACTCGAAACTCTAAAAGACTAGACTCTAAGACCAGCAACTTGACACGACGATGCAACCGCAAATTCAACAAAGCAAAAACCCAAAAAAGATTATGCAAAGGCTCAGATTGGTTCGGATATGATGAACTAACCCTAATTTTTTTTGTGGCTTTTTCGTGGACTGTAGGTATGAAGAACAGACTCGATCTAATCTACGAAAAACTGTAAAATCTCACCGAGCAACCTGGAAATCTGATACCACTTGATAGTGGCAAAGATGTCCCGATGTTTCGATGAGATGGTGGCTATCTTTTTCTGTGGGAGTCGACCTTGACGATCCGACTACGAACGTGCGAGACGTCGCGCCTTAGCAATCGCTAAACCAACTTCCGAGGGTTATTGACCACGCCGGAGCACGATCAACCTGACCACGAGGGTCTATTTCCTGCGAGCAAACGAAGAACAAGCAAGAAACTGAGATTGCAATCTGGATATTGCGAATATAAGATGAAAGCTTTATTGATCACGATGGGGTTCTGTGACGTCTTGGTCTGGTCGTTGGACACAAACAAAGTACGCGAAGTTGCAGGTATGGCGAACTTTTAATCTAAACAAAACCCAAAGCCTAAACGATGCCCTAAGGGTTGTATATATGGAAGAGAGAGGGGGAATTTCGTGGCCCTTGGTGGAGGGGTCCGAAACCAACCTAACTCTTGTTTCCCCACACATACGGACTCTAAAAACAGCCTATACTTAAGTACTTCGAAAATACATGGGCCTGGCCCAATAATAAGGTGACGCAGCACCTAAAATAGCCTCTGGACGAAATTTATGAAGTGGCATCTTGTATATTTCGTCCCATGCTTCATGCACTCATTATGGTGGCTTCAGAGTCCTGGAATCATCACTTGTAACTCCGTTCTTGTTCCCCTTGCGCATGCCATCATCTCCCTGCTTGAACTTGCTCCAAGGTTCATCTTTCTTGTCCAAGCTAGGCCCTTCATTTGTAAGCAAAACAAATGTATCCAATTTAGGCAGCATCATATTCTCATGAACATTAGACTCGTTACCAAGAAACGAAAGTACCTGATAATTCAATTGGCATGCGCGAGCTCTAGTAATCGGTCCAGTGTGTATAGCAGCAGGGGCTGTGGGTGTAACAATGGTATTGATGTCCTCATCACTTGGCGACCAATTATGTAGATTCCTTTCTTTGTAACCGACCTTGTGTAACCCTAGATCCTACTGGTGTCTATATAAACTGGAGGACTTAGTCCGAAGGATAGATACATTACCATAGCCATACAAGTTAAACCTCTAGGGTTTAGCCACCTACTCGAGATCCGCCGGTTTTGACACTGCAACCATACCCTAATTTTGTTTCCCCCCATCGACTTTGACCAAGAAATCAAGAATTTTCCGCTTACCCCGTGCCCACGGGCTCCCAACTCGGTGCCCACGGGCCCCCGCATAGTCCCAAGTGACCCCATGCCCACGGTACATGTACCGTGCGCACGACCCTCCTAGAATGAGCCGCGTCCACTTTACATTTTCAGTCATAACTTCCACTCCCGAACTCCGATTTGGGTGTTCTTTGGCTCGTTGAAAAGCTAGCGACGTGCCCGAGCTTCTTATCTTGGTTTTACCACCATTCCACTCCATCAAATTTTCCCCATATTTGCATCTTTTGCATAGGCCCTATGCCATAACTTCCTCACCACCACATACAACTTCCGCATACTAACCCATTTTGGTTCTTGTGGTATTTGTGGTTTGTTGAGTTGTGATTTGAGTCTCCTTAGGTGTTTCAGCTACTTAGGGACGGTTACATCTTCATCCACCACTGGTGACTTGTATCGCGCCATCGACTACATCTGTGGGGACCCCGACTCATAAGTCCAGATCACCGAATGCACGTGTACAGTGATCCCAGAGATCAATGCTCGCTGAACACACAAAAGCTGAATAACAAGAGTCTTACATCCATACATACCGTCTTACACAAATTATGACCATTATGGTCAAGTCTTACATTGATAAAGCCTTAAGGGATGAACATCAAATGAAACACAAGCAGCGGAAATCTTCGTCGATAAGTAGAACCCATGCCATCTGCCTTAACCCTACAGGCATTCTGACTGGGAAACGTCCTAGTTCGCATGTTCGTCTCCAAAGAACTCTTCTTCGAACTCCTGTTCTTCCCTGCCTGGCCAATTAAATAACCAGTGGCAAGCCAATGAGTACTTTGAATGTACTCGCAAGCAACCCATGTTTTGGTTCAAGGTACAAAAATGCATGATATAGGTAAATTTTTGCGGAAAGCTAGTTTTGAGTGCAATGACATGTTCAACAACTTGTAAGACATGCATCAGGAGAATTCAATTAACCATGAGGACAGATTACAGATATCAACATAAAAAGAGTGGGCACCAACCCAACTCAATCAAGTCAAGTCCTTTGACTTGATCCAAGTAGTTCTCCCCACTTATCCACACACACACACACACACACACACACACACACACACACACACACACACACACACACACACACTGGTTTGTAAACATGTGGACGTAGCCCAAGAGCGGTTACCCAACTGTCCTTGACCGTGGACATGGCTATTCGAATAGTTTTACACTCTACAGAGGTTGCACACTTTTCCCACAAGATCCGGGGAACTTCCGTGTCATCCACGACCCGCGGTTCCTCAAGTACCCGGGGTAAGCACCCGATCACTATCTTTCCCTAGACGACACTAACATGGAGTCCACTCGATTGGTAGTAACCCCCGTGCCCAACCTTTCACAACTTAAAATTGTGGAGCCTTGCTCCCATATTCATCACATACCACTGGCACGGGGTACAAACGGTGTGTCCGGTGCCCCATAAAAATGTTCTTGGCCGCCCTACCTGGCACGACCCCGTCCCGAGAGAGAGCACCAACTCTCCCCCGTCACTAGTAATGTGGGCTCCAAGCTAGTATCGGACTAGGTAATCAATAATGCCCTTTCCCATACAAGGGTAGAGTGGTTGCACATGTAAGGTTGGAATAACGGTCGCAACTTAAACCAATCCATTTTTGAAAACAACACATACACTTGCCTCGGTACACCACTTCGTCATCAAGTGGTTACCCAACTCATCATCTCCCTCGGGCATAAGTGTCACCCGACGGGGTTTTTGGAAAGTCCTTTGAAAATATTTTGCCTCCATCACCATGCATGTTCCCGTCCCTTTTTGCGCAGCACTAGATAGCATCCTATCTACTCCCACCGGCATAACCCTCATAGAAAGGTAGGGTCATGCATCATGCAAGTGTCAATGAGAAAAGCAACGGAGGCAAACCACCTCAAGTGGTCACCATTTTATCATGACTTCGATGCAAGCAATAAAAGTGCCATATGACATGCATAAAAGGGGTTTCTTAGACATGGTCAAAGGGCTGCTTGCCTGGCTCAACAAAGTCTTCTGGGTATTCAAAGTCTTCTGGTCCAATTCCTTCGTCAGCAATGCAATCTATCGTCGTAAAATAATAACGAGGAAATAAGGCAATAATAAAACAGAAAAACCAAAGTGCTCAGAAAAATTTCAACTCATTTTTGTTAAATACTAGGTTGAAAACTAAGAAGGGGAAAATTCCTAGTTTTGGATTTAGAGTAGCAGAATAGGAGAAATGGGTTTTCAAAGGTTTATTTAAATGCTAAAAATCACATTTAAATATTTACAGTGAAGAAAAGGTTGTTGGATTTGAATGAAAGTTGCACCATAAATATGTGGGATTATTACAAGAATTTAGGAGTTGGAATTATTGCATTTGGATAAATAATTAATTCTGTGGAATTTTTGGAAAAGCCACAGAAAAAGAAAAAGAAAAAGGGCACTGTGCCTGCCAGGCCAGAACAGCTGCGGGGCAGCAGGCCCAGCCGAGCCAGCGCACAGCACGCGCGCCCGCCCATTTCAAACCTGACGGCCGGGGCCCGCAGGACAGAGAGAGAGAGAGGGCCGCGGAAACGAGGGAGAGGATGACAAGCGGGGCCCACCTGTCATCACTAACCCGTGGACAGGGGGGTCGCGGTGCTCACCGACGATGATGCAGGCCACGGCGAGCTCCGGCGAGTGCGGGGATGGCTTCAGGAGACTGCCGCACGTCAGTGGGTGGTGGACTTGGCCGGCGGGGGTGCCTGGTTCGCCGGTGACGAGGAGCTGCGGCGGAGTAGCTTCGGGAGGTGGTGACTCCGGCCGTTTCCGGCAGCTACAAAGAGGGGAAACAAGGGGGAAAGGATCAGAGGGCTGCAGGGGTTCCAGATCGAGGCAAAGGAGGAGCGAGGGAGGCCTGTACCTCGCGAGCTCCGGTGAGCCGAAGCGGCGGAGCTCGAGCTCGATCTCGAGCTCGGGCGGTTATGGAGAGGAACAAGGGGCGCAAGGGAAGTCTAGGGGAGTGAGAGAGCGAGTGGTGAGGAGAGGAGGGCGCGGGGAGGCCTTTAAGTAGGCGAGCGGCGAGGTGCCGTGGACCCATGCGTCGGAGAGCTCATGCTCGTCGCTGCAGGGATCGAGGGAAGAAGGCGTGGTGTCTGGGGTGTTCCTGGACGTCGACTACGTCGGGAGGGACAGAGAGAGGGAGTGGGGAGAGGTCAGAGGTGCGCGCGTGTGAGCCGCACCATTGGCGCGCTCGGGCGGCCGGTGTTTGCTAGCGCGGAGGCGTGGGGAGGAGGAGAGAGGAGGGGCCCGACCGCGTAGTACGCTCCAGAGTGCCCAAATGGCCGGCATGGCATTTTCTATGCCTTGTGGGCGCGGCCAACCGTGTCCAATAGCTCAAGGGTGGAGTAAAGATGTAGGGAGAGGCAGTGGATGCTCTGGATGGCCAGTAGGAGAGGAGAGAGGTAGAAGAAGAGGGAGAAATGGGCTGTCCAGAGAGAGAAAGAGGTGGTTTCTCCCATCCAATAATGGAGCTGTGGATTTTCCATTGTTTCTGGAGGTGAAAGGGGACTAGGAGGAGCTGTGGTAAAAATTTGAGCTCAAGGAGAATAGTTTTAGTGGTCAAAATGGTGATTTTTGAAAAGTGGCAGAAGGTGTTTGATAAAGGTTTTGGCAAGCAAATGATTTCCAATTGCCATGAGACTCCACAGGGTGAAATGACACATATAATTAGGGCCTCTCACCAATTTGGAGCTTATTTGGGTAAAGTTGCCAACGCAACTTTTGTAAACCCTAGAAATGAGCAGAAATAGACTTGTGTAGATCTAGTTGAGCATAACACTTCTCCTTGATGCACTACTTGGTGTAGTGGCCTCATTTGGTCATATGAACATGCCCACAAAAGTTGAGGTCAAGGAGAGAAAGTTGGTAGTACAAACTTGCTCAAATTAGGTTCTGAACAGAAAGGGTTATGGGGCATTTGGTGGACCAAAATGACCTTGATTGAAGTGAGGCTTTGCAAGATCATCACAATATGTATTTGTGACTTGTTGGATTTTTCTTGGATTTTTATGGAAATATTTCCTGTAGAAATATTTCAAATCCTTGAAATGGGCAGAAATGGTTTTGGGAGGTTTTGTCCAATATTTTGAACATGACCATGTGTTGAAACTCTTATATATGGGAAATATATGCCCACTGAGTTTCCCTGATTTTTGTCAAATATTTTTAAAATAATAAAATAATTTTTCCCTATTAAAGACCATTTACGTCCTTTTGAAAAAGCTTTTAAATAAAATAGGAAAATAACTTTAATTATATTTTTGGGGTTTATGGGAATCCTATATCTAATAGGTTTCAAATATACCTTTTGAAATATATTTTCATACCCCAAATAAGGTACTTGAAGTGCAAACCTCAATCCAGGGGTTTTTGGAAAACTAATTTTTGAAAATACTACTTGGCGAAATTATTTCTGTAAGAAAATACTATATTGTACTATACACATGGCATGATCATTGGGCAAAAGTTTGGGGCAAGGAGATGAAGTACAGAAGGTGGAGTAGTTGACTTTAAAGAGCACTTGAAAAAAATCACAGAGAGAAAACCAATTCCAAAATAAAAGCAAAATAATGCAAAAGTTTTTGTTGGCCCAACTTTTTTGCTTTATTAATGCAAATGAAGTGTTACAAAATGCAGGGTGTGACAGACCTACCCCCCTTACAAGAATCCCGTCCCCGAGATTCCTAAACTAGGCTTTAAAGAGATACGGAAACTCGGATCTAAGGCAGTCTTCACGTTCCCAGGTTGCTTCTGCTTCAGTGTAGTTGCTCCACTGGACCTTGAAGTACTTGATCGCGCGGCTTCGAGTGCGTCGCTCAGCCTCATCCAGAATGCAGATGGGCCTCTCACGGTAAGTCAAATTAGGCTGGAGGTCAATGGCTTGGTGATTTACGTCCTTGTAAAGATCAGGCTTGTCTGGGACTTGGAGACACTTACGGAGTTGTGACACGTGGAATACGTTGTGCACATCGGATAGTTCAAGTGGAAGTTCCAACTGGTAAGCCACTTCTCCTCGTCGGTCAGTGATCTTGAAGGGGCCGATGTATCTTGGTGCGAGTTTTCCTTTGACATGGAAACGATGGGTTCCCTTGAGAGGTGTGACCCGGAGATAGACATGGTCTCCAACTCGGAAGTTCATGTCTCTCCGACATGAGTCGGCGTAGCTCTGCTGCCTTGACTTGGCAGTCTTCAAACGCTCTCTGACAAGCTGGACTTGCTTTTCTGTTTCATGGAGGATATCGGCCCAAAGACTAGTCCTTCTCCGGTCTCTGACCAATTGAGGGGTGTGCGACACTTGCGTCCATACTACACCTCAAATGGTGCCATCTAGAGGCTTGACTGATTACTGTTGTTGTAGGAGAACTCGGTGAAAGGGAGGCAATCTTCCCACCTAGCTCCATATGCTAAGACACAGGCTCGGAGCATGTCTTCGAGTATCTGATTCACTCGTTCTGTCTGACCTCCGGTCTGTGGGTGGAAAGTAGTGCTGAAGGACAACTTGGTCCCCATGGCCTCTTGGAACTTCTTCTAGAACCTTGAGGTAAACTAGGTTCCTCGGTCTGACACAATCTCCTTGGGAACACCATGAATGCTTACGATTGTGTTGATGTAGAGGCCGGCTAGCTGGCTTCCCTTGTAAGTCGTTTTGACAGGACTGAAATGGGCTACTTTGGTCAAATGGTCGACTATGACCCAGATGGAGTCATGTCCCTTATTTAACCTGGGTAATCCAGTGATGAAGTCCATTCCAAATTTATCCCATTTCCATTCAAGCACCTTGAGAGGCTGTAACAATCCAACGGGTCGCTGATGTTCAGCTTTGACCCTTTGGCATATGTCACACTTAGCGACGAAAGTGGCTATCTCTCTCTTCATGCCATGCCACCAGAATCTTTCCTTTAGGTCTTGATACATCTGGGTTCCTCCGGGGTGGATGGAATACGGGGTGTCATGAGCTTCTTGCAAGATCAAATTCTTGAGCTCAATCTTGTTGGGTACGCAAATGTGATTCCCAAACCACACAATTCCTTGCTCATCCTTTGAGAATCCTGGGGCCTTGCCTGCCTTGATCTTCCTCTTGATGCCTTCAATACTCTCGTGTCCCTTCTGATCTTCCTTAATATCATCCATCAGGGTAGGCTTGACTTCAAGGTTGGCTAAGAATCCTGGTGCAACCAGTTCCCACCCGAGGCTTTCAAGGTCTTCATACAAGGCGGGTAGCCTTTCCTTAAGCATAGCATTCAAGGAACAAACCTTCCTACTTAATGCATCTGCTACCACATTAGCCTTTCCTGGGTGGTATTGAACACTGAGGTCATAATCCTTGATCAACTCTAGCCACCTTCTCTGCCTCATGTTCAATTCCTTCTGAGTGAAAATATACTTCAGACTTTTGTGATCCGTATATATCTCACACCGCTTCCCTAGGAGGTAATGTCGCCATGTTTTCAGGGCATGAACTACAACTGCCAACTCAAGGTCATGAGTAGCATAGTTCTTGATGAGGACATCAATACCATTGTTACACCCACAGCCCCTACTGTTAGATATACTGGACCAATTACTAGAGCTCGCGCACGCCAATTAAATTACCAGGTACTTTCGTTTCTTGGTAATGATTCTAATGTTCATGAGATTATGATGCTGCCTAAATTGGATACATTTGTTTTGCTTACAAATGAAGGGCCTAGCTTGGAGAAGGATGAACATTGGAGCAAGAACACACATGGAGTTGATGGCATGCGCAAGGGGATCAAGAACGGAGTTACAAGTGATGAGTTCAGGACTTTGAAGCCGCCATAAGGAGTGCATGAAGCCTTGAACGAAATATACGAGATGCCACTTCATAATATTCGTTCATAGGCTATTCTAGGTGCTGCGTCACCTTATTAATGGGCCAGGCCCATGTAATTTCGAGATACTTAAGTATAGGCTATTTTTAGAGTCCGTATATGTGGGGAAACAAGAGTTAGGGTTGGTTTCGGACCCCACCCTCAAGGGCCACGAAATTCCCCCTCTTCCTCCATATATACAGCCCTTAGGGCGTCGTTTAGACTTTGGGTTTTGTTTAGATTAAAAGTTCGCCATAGCTGCAACTTCGCGTACTTCGTTTGTGTCCAACGACCAGACCAAGACGTCACAGAACCCCATCTTGATCAATAAAGCTTTCATCTTATATTCGCAATATCCAGATTGCAATCTCAGTTTCTTGCTTGTTCTTCGTTTGCTTGCAGGAAATAGACCCTCGTGGTCAGGTTGATCGTGCTCCGGCGTGGTCAATAACCCTCGGAAGTTGGTTTAGCGATTGCTAAGGCGCGACGTCTCGCACGTTCGTAGTCGGATCGTCAAGGTCGACTCCCACAGAAAACGATAGCCACCATCTCATCGAAACATCGGGACACCTTTGCCTCTATCAAGTGGTATCAGATTTCCAGGTTGCTCGGTGAGATTTTACAGTTTTTCGTAGATTAGATCGAGTCTGTTCTTCATACCTACAGTCCACGAAAAAGCCACAAAAAAAAATTAGGGTTAGTTCATCATATCCGAACCAATCTGAGCCATTGCATAATCTTTTTAGGGTTTTTGCTTTGTTGAATTTGCGGTTGCATCGTCGTGTCAAGTTGCTGGTCTTAGAGTTTAGTCTTTTAGAGTTTCGAGTTCTGGTCATAAGTTGTCACGACGCCGCCGTACCATCATCATCGCCCATCTACCTCCATTGCTGATCCGCCACCGCTCTGAATCCGTATCCATATACCACCACCAATCCGTATCCATATTCCACCACCGCTACCATATACCACCACCGCTGCCATATACCACAACCATATATCCACCACCAATCCGAGTTCTTCTCATATTAGGTTTGTTTTTGAGACCAATCTAAATTCCGTTTCGTGTTTCCTTGCCTGCGTAGGTCTCGAAAAAAAAAAGAGTCTGGAGACCCCCGCGCAGTTTTTAGGCCAAAATTTTCACGGGCAAAATTTTTTTTCCCTATCCTATTTTTAGGCTTTTCTGAGTCTTTTGAGCCACGTGCCATCATAGTGATTTTTTGTCGCACTTTTTCGTCGTCGCTGCCCTGATTTCCGAAAAAAAAGTGAACAAAAAAATTTTCGTGCCATCCTACCAGTTTGACGAGGGAAGAGTTTTGAGACACTCGCCATTATAGTGATTTTTCGCAAAAAAAAAGAGGAGCGCAAAAAAAAGAGAGCGCGAAAAAAAAAAGTTCGAGAGTGTGCTTTTCCCTTATTTACGTACAGCGCCGTGATTTTGTTAGTGTTCTAGGCTCGCGTCTCTAGCACGGTCTAGCCTAGGACCAGCACAGTACCGTCGTTGAGCGTTTATTCAACTTTGCATCTCTGAATTGATTATTGCTGACCCTTTTTGCTACCATACTATAAGCCTTCCCAGCTCCACATACATCTACATCGTGCGTTTGACTCTCCCTGGCAATCGCTCTATCCAAGCTTTTGAGAGTTTTGACTACCACGGTTGCCGATCACCGCCTGCTGCTGGGTAAGAACTGGTAAGAATTTGAGATTTGCTTGACGGATTTGTGACACCACCACCACCTCTTGTTAGCATTCTGTAGGATCATATTCTTGTGTGTTTCTATTGTTGCTAACCATGGCAGGATCACAAGCCGACGAGACTGACTGGGAGAACATGACGAATCAGGAGTTGCATGATAAATTTCAGCAAATGATGAATGGACAGGTGCAAGATGTGCTAAACAGATTTGAAGAGGCCATGGAGAAGATAGATGGCATGGAGAAGACGTTCGAAACAAAGCTCGATAACAGGTTTAATGAATTGCTCGCGCGTCTTCCACCACCACCACCGGCTGCACCTAACGCACCTCTACAACAACAACAACAACGACTACCTACACATCGTGAAACAGCCCTCCGCCGAGCGAGCCGTCTCCCTCTTGCACCTGGCCAAACTATTGGTGCTGCTGTTGCTACTTCTGTGGCTCCTGCTGCTGATGCGGAGGAGGATGATTTTGCTGGCGATTACGAGGATGAGGTTGATCAAAATCAGAACTACGTGCCACCACCAGCACAGCAACAACCAGGTCGTCCACATGCAAATAATGGCAATGGTAGGGCTCACCCTCAGGTACGAGATCATGACCATCTCCCTAAACTAAAATTGAATATTCCACCATTTGAGGGTAGATATGTTCCTGATATATATCTTACTTGGGAGTTAGAAACTGAACAACGATTTACATGTTTACAATATCCCGAGGAGAGACGTGTTCCTGCTGCTGTTTGTGCATTCACTAGTTTTGCATGTGTTTGGTGATCTGAGCATTGTAGATTATATCCCATTCCTGCTACTTGGGCTGCTTTGAAAACTGCTATGCGTACTCGTTGGGTTCCACCATATTATCAACGTGAATTACTTCAAAAATTGCAGCACTTAAGACAGGGAAAAAATTCTGTAGAAGAGTATTATCAGGAATTACAAACTGGCATGATTAGATGTGGTATTGTTGAGGAGAATGAAGCTATGCTTGCACGTTTTATGGATGGATTAAATAGAGAGATTCAGACGATTCTAGAGTATAAGGACTATACTAATATCACTCGTTTATTCCATCTTGCTTGTAAAGCTGAACGTGAAGTGCAGGATCGACATGCATTGGCGCGGACTAACTTTTCTGCAGGTCGATCTTCATCATGGACACCACGTGCATCATCTACTTCCACACGTTCTGCTACACAAGCGCCTCCGTCGGCTGCCACTTCCAACCGTGATACAATAAAGCAGGCACAATCACCACTATCTGCCAAGAGCACACCTTCTGGGCCTGCAAAGAGCTCTTCTTCATCCATGGCATCCACAGGGCAAACACATGATATTATTTGTCGACGTTGCAAGGGTGGAGGTCATTATGCGAGAGAATGCCCATGTAAACGTGTGATGATTGTTAGTGAGGATGGTGGGTATGAGTCCGCTAGTGACTATGATGAGGAGACTTTGGCTCTTATTACACGTGACGAACACGGTGGAGACGATTCTGATCATGAGACGCAATACATGGCTCCTGAAGATGCTGACAGGTATGAATGTTTAGTTGCTCAACGTGTTTTGAGTGTGCAGGTTACACAAGCTGAGCAAAATCAGAGGCATAATTTGTTCCATACAAAGGGAGTTGTGAAGGAACGTTCTGTTCGCGTGATCATAGATGGAGAGAGTTGCAACAACTTGGCTAGCATGGAGATGGTGGAGAAGCTATCTCTCACCACAAGACCACATCCACATCCTTACTACATCCAATGGTTCAACAACAGCGGCAAGGTTAAGGTAACGCGTACTGTTCGTGTGCATTTCAGTATCTCTACATATGCTGATTATGTTGATTGTGATGTGGTACCTATGCAAGCATGTTCCTTATTACTTGGTAGACCATGGCAATTTGATAAAAATTCTGTTCACCATGGTAGAAACAATCAGTATACTCTTGTTCATAAGGATAAAAATATTACTTTGCTTCCTATGACTCCTGATTCCATTTTGAAAGATGATATTAATAGAGCTAATAAAGCAAAACAAGAGAAAAATAAGAGTGAAAATCAGATTGTGGCAAAAGAATTTGAGCAACAAATGCAGCCTAATAATAATAAACAATCTAGTGTTGCTTCTGAAATTAAATTGAAAAGTGCATGTTTACTTGCCACCAAATCTGATATTGATGATCTAGATTTTAGCAAATCTGTTTGCTATGCTTTTGTGTGCAAAGAGGCATTATTTTCATTCGAGGACGTGCCTTCCTCTTTGCCTCCTGCTTTCACTAACATTTTGCAGGAGTTCGCCGACGTCTTTCCACAAGACGTGCCACCGGGATTACCACCTATTCGAGGGATTGAACATCAAATTGATTTAATTCCCGGTGCATCATTACCCAACCGTGCACCATACCGTACCAATCCAGAGGAGACGAAGGAGATTATGCGTCAAGTACAAGAACTGCTCGACAAAGGTTATATACGCGAATCCCTTAGTCCTTGTGCTGTTCCTATCATTTTAGTGCCGAAAAAGGATGGTACGTCGCGTATGTGCGTTGATTGTAGAGGCATTAATAACATTACTATTCGTTATCGTCATCCTATTCCTAGGCTAGATGATATGCTTGATGAATTGAGTGGCTCTACAATATTCTCCAAAATTGATTTGCGTAGTGGATACCATCAAATTCGTATGAAATTGGGAGATGAATGGAAAACAGCATTTAAAACTAAGTTTGGATTATATGAGTGGTTAGTCATGCCTTTTGGGTTAACTAATGCACCTAGTACTTTCATGAGGTTAATGAACGAAGTTTTACGTGCTTTCATTGGACGATTTGTGGTAGTTTACTTTGATGACATATTGATTTATAGCAAATCTTTGGAGGAACATTTGGAACATTTACGTGCTGTTTTTATTGCTCTACGTGATGCACGTTTGTTTGGTAACCTTGGAAAGTGCACCTTTTGCACCGACCGAGTATCTTTTCTTGGCTATGTTGTTACTCCACAGGGAATTGAAGTTGATAAAGCCAAGATTGAAGCTATTGAGAGTTGGCCGCAGCCCAAAACGGTCACACAAGTGCGGAGTTTCCTTGGCCTCGCTGGTTTCTATAGGCGTTTTGTGAGAGATTTCAGCACCATTGCTGCACCTCTCAACGAGCTTACAAAGAAGGATGTGCCTTTTGTTTGGGGTACCGCACAGGAAGAAGCCTTCACGGTATTGAAAGATAAGTTGACACATGCTCCTTTGCTCCAACTTCCTAATTTCAATAAGACTTTTGAGCTTGAATGTGATGCTAGTGGAATTGGATTAGGAGGTGTGTTATTACAAGATGGCAAACCTGTTGCATACTTTTCTGAAAAATTGAGTGGGCCTAGACTGAACTATTCTACTTATGATAAAGAATTATATGCTCTTGTTCGGACCTTAGAAACATGGCAACATTATTTATGGCCCAAGGAATTTGTTATACATTCTGATCATG
This sequence comes from Triticum monococcum, assembly GCA_034509565.1. NCBI lineage: Eukaryota > Viridiplantae > Streptophyta > Magnoliopsida > Poales > Poaceae > Triticum > Triticum monococcum. The sequence goes on from CM067844.1 coordinate 279,862,656, forward strand.
AATCTTTGAAACACATTAAAAGTCAAGCAAAACTGAACCGTAGACATGCTAAATGGGTTGAATTCATTGAGACTTTCCCTTATGTCATTAAACACAAGAAGGGTAAAGAAAATGTTATTGCTGATGCATTGTCTCGTCGTTATACTATGCTTTCACAACTTGACTTTAAAATATTTGGTTTGGAAACCATCAAAGATCAATATGTTCATGATGCTGAATTTAAAGATGTATTGCAGAATTGTAAGGAAGGGAGAACTTGGAACAAGTTCGTTCTCAACGATGGCTTTGTGTTTCGTGCTAACAAGCTATGCATTCCAGCTAGCTCCGTTCGTCTTTTGTTGTTGCAGGAGGCGCATGGAGGAGGATTAATGGGACACTTTGGCGTCAAGAAGACGGAGGATATACTTGCTACACATTTCTTTTGGCCAAAGATGAGACGGGATGTTGAGCGTTTTGTTGCTCGCTGCACTACATGTCAAAGAGCTAAGTCACGACTAAATCCTCATGGTTTATATATGCCTTTGCCTGTACCTAGTGTTCCTTGGGAGGATATATCAATGGATTTTGTTTTAGGTTTACCTCGAACAAAGAAGGGGAGGGATAGCATATTTGTTGTCGTGGATAGGTTCTCGAAAATGGCACACTTTATACCTTGTCATAAAAGCGATGATGCTGTTAATGTTGCTGATTTGTTCTTTCGTGAAATTATTCGCTTGCATGGTGTGCCAAATACTATTGTTTCAGATCGTGATACTAAATTTCTTAGCCACTTTTGGAGATGTTTATGGGCTAAGTTGGGGACTAAGCTCCTTTTTAGTACTACTTGTCACCCCCAAACTGATGGACAAACTGAAGTAGTCAATAGAACATTGTCTACTATGCTTAGGGCTGTTTTGAAGAATAACAAGAAAATGTGGGAAGAATGCTTGCCTCATATTGAATTTGCTTATAATCGTTCATTGCATTCTACTACTAAGATGTGCCCTTTTGAAATTGTGTATGGTTTCCTACCTCGCGCACCTATTGATTTGTTGCCTCTTCCATCTTCGGAGAAGGTTAATTTTGATGCTAAAGAACGTTCTGAATTGATTTTAAAAATGCATGAGTTAACTAAGGAAAACATTGAGCGTATGAATGCTAAATATAAACTTGCTGGAGATAAGGGTAGAAAACATGTTGTGTTTGCACCTGGAGATCTTGTTTGGTTACATTTGCGTAAAGATAGATTTCCTAATCTGCGCAAATCAAAGCTAATGCCACGTGCTGATGGTCCTTTTAAGGTGTTAGAGAAAATAAATGATAATGCATATAAACTTGAGCTACCTGCAGATTTTGGGGTTAGTCCCACTTTTAACATTGCAGATTTGAAGCCTTATTTGGGTGAGGAAGATGAGTTTCCGTCGAGGACGACTTCATTTCAAGAAGGGGAGGATGATGAGGACATCAATACCATTGTTAGACCCACAGCCCCTACTGTTACATATACTGGACCAATTACTAGAGCTCGCGCACGCCAATTAAATTACCAGGTACTTTCGTTTCTTGGTAATGATTCTAACGTTCATGAGATTATGATGCTGCCTAAATTGGATACATTTGTTTTGCTTACAAATGAAGGGCCTAACTTGGAGAAGGATGAACATTGGAGCAAGAACACACATGGAGTTGATGGCATGCGCAAGGGGATCAAGAACGGAGTTACAAGTGATGAGTTCAGGACTTTGAAGCCGCCATAAGGAGTGCATGAAGCCTTGAACGAAATATACGAGATGCCACTTCATAATATTCGTTCATAGGCTATTCTAGGTGCTGCGTCACCTTATTAATGGGCCAGGCCCATGTAATTTCGAGATACTTAAGTATAGGCTATTTTTAGAGTCCGTATATGTGGGGAAACAAGAGTTAGGGTTGGTTTCGGACCCCACCCTCAAGGGCCACGAAATCCCCCCTCTTCCTCCATATATACAGCCCTTAGGGCGTCGTTTAGACTTTGGGTTTTGTTTAGATTAAAAGTTCGCCATAGCTGCAACTTCGCGTACTTCGTTTGTGTCCAACGACCAGACCAAGACGTCACAGAACCCCATCTTGATCAATAAAGCTTTCATCTTATATTCGCAATATCCAGATTGCAATCTCAGTTTCTTGCTTGTTCTTCGTTTGCTTGCAGGAAATAGACCCTCGTGGTCAGGTTGATCGTGCTCCGGCGTGGTCAATAACCCTCGGAAGTTGGTTTAGCGATTGCTAAGGCGCGACGTCTCGGACGTTCGTAGTCGGATCGTCAAGGTCGACTCCCACAGAAAACGATAGCCACCATCTCATCGAAACATCGGGACACCTTTGCCTCTATCAGTTCTCTTCATGAGGCCATAGTTGCCTTGAAAGGTAAGCTACGACTCTGCCCTCTTGCATCAGAACACCTCCCAGTCCGGTTCTCGACGCATCACAATATATCACAAATTCCTTGTGTATATTTGGTGTGGCCAGAACTGGGGCGGTGGTCAATCTCTTCTTCAGCTCCGGGAAGCTTTCTTCACACTTCGGCGTCCATTCAAACTTCTTGTCCTTCTTCAAGAGCTGAGTCATGGGTCGTGCAATGCTTGAGAATCCTTCAACGAACTTGCGGTAATATCCCGCGAGTCTGAGGAAGCTTCTGACTTCCTTCACATTGCTTGGGGATTGCCATTCAGTCACAGCTTCAATCTTAGTGGGATCGACCGACAATCCTTCTTCAGTCAAAACATGACCCAAGAATCCAACTTCGCGCAGCCAAAATTCGCACTTGCTGAACTTGGCATACAGTTGGTGCTCTCGAAGCTTGTCTAGGACCATCCTCAAGTGTTGCTCGTGCTCTTCTTCCGTCTTCGAGAAGACAAGAATGTCATCAATGAAGACAACGACAAACTGGTCCAAATATTCCATGAAGACCTTATTCATGAGATACATGAAGTAAGCTGGGGCATTGGTCAATCCAAAGGACATGACCGTGCACTCATACAGGCCATATCTGGTTACAAATGCCGTCTTCGGAATATCTTGGGGTCTGATTTTTAGCTGGTAGTACCCAGATCTGAGGTCAATCTTGGAGAACACCTTGGCCCCATTGAGTTGATCAAACAGATCTTCAATCTTGGGAAGTGGATACTTGTTCTTGATTGTAACTTCATTGAGGGAGCAGTAGTCAGTGCATAAGCGGATGGTACCGTCCTTCTTTGCCACAAACAGAACAGGTGATCCCCAAGGGGAGGCACTAGGGCGGATAAATCCCTTCCTCAACTGCTCTTCTAGTTGCTTCTTAAATTATGCTAACTCTTCCGATCCCATCCTATATGGCTTCTTATAGATGGGTCCTGCTCCGGGTATGAGCTCGATGATGAACTCAATGTCTAGGTCAGGAGGCATTCCCCGTAGCTCATCAGGAAAGACATCGGGGTATTCGCATACTACCGGCACTTGCTCCAATCCAACTTCTGACAGAGAGTTGACTTGGTTGGCTTGAGCAGAGGAAGGGGTTGGAGGCAAATTTAACTTCGACTCCTTGGTCATTGGTTACAGTGACAGTCCGGTTGGCACAATCTAGCAAGCCTTGGTGCTTGATGAGCCAATTCATTCCTAAGATCACATCCAAGCCATGTGATCTTAAGATGATAAGGTCTGCTAGGAAGTCTACCCCATTAATGACAATCCCGACTCCTTTACATCCTATCTTGGCTCTCATCTCTGCTCCGGGGGTTTGTACCACCGTAGGGTTATTCATGGGTGTAGGGGTCATGCCACTTTTTAATGCAAACTTTTGGGTGACAAATGAATGCGTGGCTCTAGAATCAAACAAGACAGTTGCAGGTGCTGAGTTGACAAGGAACGTACCCAGCACGACGACCGGGTCTTCCTGGGCTTCTTCTGCAGTGACATGATTCACACGACCCTTGCCGTTGTTGGGCGGGTTGCGAGGAGCTTGGTTCCTTGGTGGCATTCCACGGCCTTGTCCTGGGTTCTGTGCATTGGGGCGCGGGGCGTCGGGCTTCTTGTTGGGGCAATTCTTGGAGTAATGTCCTGGCTGACCACATCCAAAGCAAGTGACTTGGTTGGGGTTGCTGCTCTTGTCGGCATTGTTATAGGGGTTGTTGTAAGCTGGCCTGGGGTTGGCATACTGCTGAGGTGGATAGTTGGTGCGGGGTGTAGGAGCTCTTGGCTGCTGATAGGTTGGCTTGACCGGGGTGGGCTGCCACGGGCGAGGCTTCTGGTTGCTGGAGCTACCCTTGCTGATCATCTTGCGCTTACGGGTATCATCCAAAGCACGTCGCTTGTCTTCAAACATGAGTGCCTTGTTCACCAGATCAGGAAAGGTCGGGCAGTCACACACAACAAGTGAGTACTGCAGAGTCTGGTTAAGGCCTTCCATGAAGCGCTCCCATTTGGAAGCATCAGTGCTGACATCTTCAGGGGCATACCTTGAGAGTATACTGAACTTCTGCATGTACTCCTTGACAGTGCTACTACCTTGCTTCAGGGCTCGGAACTCACGCTTCTTGATGGCCATGATTCCGGAAGGAATGTGGGCCTTGCGGAATTCTGCCTTGAAGTTATTCCAAGTGATGTTTTGCTCAGCATGCATGGCCTTGAATCCTTCCCACCAAGCTCTAGAAGTTCCCCCGAGACAGTGAGCAGCATATGCCACCTTCTCACGGTCCTCAGTGCATCCGACTAGTTCCAATATATCCTCAATGGTGCGGACCCAGTCGTCTACATCCAGGGGTTCAACAGTCTCGATGAAGGTGGGTGGTGCATGCTTCTTGAACTCCACCAACGTGGAACGTCCATTGCCGTTTCCCACCGGCTGGTGATTGACAGCTTGAGCAATCATCTGGAGGGCTGCAGTGTTGGCTTGGCGTTCCTCTCGGAAGGCTTGGAGAAGCTGAGCCATGTCCATGTTTGGAGGTGGTGGCGGTGGTGGAGCTTGTCCTTGGGTTTGGTTCTGACTGGCCCCTTCTCCGGCTTCTTGCTGCTGGGTAGAGGTACCAGTACGAGTTACAATAGGCATCCTGTTGGAGCGGTCAAGGTCTCATGATTGGGAAAGATGGGGAAAGCAATATAGATGGGACGCCTAGTAAGGGGGTTGGTATGACACTAATTGTTTTCATGCAAGGGCCAAAAGGCCAAACACATTCATTAAAATCCAAATGGGTGATGTAGTCGCTTACAAGTTCCCGAAGGAAAGTACGACGTCCATCAAACACATCAAAAGCAAACACAATACTACATGGTTTCATATGAACCATTACAAGGACTCGACTTCGCATAGGGGTACACGACCCATCCTACCGTAGGGGTTACTAACGGGCATATCCAGGTTGCGAATGATGCCTAAGTGGTGGAATGCTCGGTCGCGTAGTCTGGCTCTTCTGGATCTTCCTCCTCGTCATTGGTGGCCTGACTTTCCTCTCCACTTGAAGTGGTGGGGGAGTGGAAGAGCTCAACACAGCGTTGCTTCGCCGGTGGTGCGAAGAGCTTGCGGTATTCCTTTGTGCTCATGCGGTATTGCTATGGTGGTTCTCCATCCTTTGGGGGTCTTCCACCTCTGTATGCGATTGCGGGTTGTCCAGGGGGAGCACCTTCCTTCTTCATCCTATCCGTCTTCCCTTGTGCTTGAAGAAGAAGTGCCTTGGTCTCATGAAGTTCCTTTCGGAGTTCCATTGATTCAGAGGCCAAGTGTTCTGCCAAACTATCGGCACAAAGGCTGAAGTAGGTCTGGAATCGGAGTGGAAGTCCTTCTTCTAATGGTGGAGCTGGTGCACTGCTCTCATCCTCACCTTCCTTCCGATAAGGCAAGAAACGGGTTGCCAACTCGTCTGCCATCTCTGGAAGAAGATCTCGGAGGCGGGTGAGAGCCTTGAGGGTTGCCGTCTCGACGGCAAGAACTAGTGTTGCCATCTGGGGTCCCTCGAAGAACCAGCTTGTTGCAAAGTCATTAGCCTTCACGATCACTTCCACATGATACTCCATCTCAGTGTCATTGATCCAATGCTCATGGTAGGCGAAAATGGGGGCTCGGTGAAACTGGCACTTCTTGAGGCTATCCTCGAGAAGCACGGGAAATCCTGTGGTCAGGAAGTCTTCAGGTACGGCAGCCATCTATAAAGGTTGAATGGGAGAGGTCAATAAGGGAAATATATCTTGGGTTGGGTAAGCTTTAGAAAATAAGAGAAGTTTAGATGGTCTCAAGCTAACTAACACCCATGCTAACTAAGGCCTCCTACAGTGAGGATGGCTCTGATACCATCTCTGTGGGGACCCCGACTCATAAGTCGAGATCACCGAATGCACGTGTACAGTGATCCCAGAGATCAATGCTCATTGAACACATAGAAGCTGAATAACAAGAGTCTTACATCCATACATACCGTCTTACACAAATTATGACCATTATGGTCAAGTCTTACATTGATAAAGCCTTAAGGGCTGAACATCAAATGAAACACAAGCAGCGGAAATCTTCATCAATAAGTAGAACCCATGCCATCTGCCTTAACCCTACAGGCATTCTGACTGGGAAACGTCCTAGTTCGCATGTTCGTCTCCAAAGAACTCTTCTTCGAACTCCTATTCTTCCATGCCTGGCCAATTAAATAACCAGTGGCAAGCCAATGAGTACTTTGAATGTACTCGCAAGCAACCCATGTTTTGGTTCAAGGTACAAAAATGCATGATATAGGTAAATTTTTGCGGAAAGCTAGTTTTGAGTGCAATGACATGTTCAACAACTTGTAAGACATGCATCAGGAGAATTCAATTAACCATGAGGACAGGTTACAGATATCAACATAAAAAGAGTGGGCACCAACCCAACTCAATCATGTCAAGTCCTTTGACTTGACCCAAGTAGTTCTCCCCACTTATCCACACACACACACACACACACACACACACACACACACACACACACACTGGTTTGTAAACACGTGGACGTAGCCCAAGAGCGGCTACCCAACTGTCCTTGACCGTGGACACGGCTATTCGAATAGTTTTACACTCTACAGAGGTTGCACACTTTTCCCACAAGATCCGGGGAACTTCCGTGTCATCCACGACCCGCGGTACCTCAAGTACCCGGGGTAAGCACCCGATCACTATCTTTCCCTAGACGACACTAACATGGAGTCCACTCGATTGGTAGTAACCCCGTGCCCAACCTTGCACAACTTAAAATTGTGGAGCCTTGCTCCCATATTCATCACATACCACTGGCACGGGGTACCAACGGTGTGTCCGGTGCCCCATAAAAATGTTCTTTGCCGCCCTACCTGGCACGACCCCGTCCCGAGAGAGAGCACCAACTCTCCCCCGTCACTAGTAATGCGGGCTCCAAGCTAGTATCGGCCTAGGTAATCAATAATGCCCTTTCCCATACAAGGGTAAAGTGGTTGCGCATGTAAGGTTAGAATAACGGTCGCAACTTAAACCAATCCGTTTTTGAAAACAACACATACACTTGCCTCGGTACACCACTTCGTCATCAAGTGGTTACCCAACTCATCATCTCCCTCGGGCATAAGTGTCACCCGACGGGGTTTTCGAAAAGTCCTTTGAAAATATTTTGCCTCCATCACCATGCATATTCCCGTCCCTTTTTGCGTAGCACTACTTAGCATCCTATCTACTCCCACCGGCATAACCCTCATAGAAAGGTAGGGTCATGCATCATGCAAGTATCAATGAGAAAAGCAACGGAGGCAAACCACCTCAAGTGGTCACCATTTTATCATGACTTTGATGCAAGCAATAAAAGTGCCATATGACATGCATAAAAGGGGTTTCTTAGACATGGTCAAAGGGCTGCTTGCCTGGCTCAACAAAGTCTTCTGGGTCTTCAAAGTCTTCTGGTCCAATTCCTTCGTCAGCAACACAATCTATCGTCGTAAAATAATAATGAGGAAATAAGGCAATAATAAAACAGAAAAACCAAAGTGCTCACAAAAATGTCAACTCATTTTTGTTAAATACTAGGTTGAAAACTAAGAAGGGGAAAATTCCTAGTTTTGGATTTAGAGTAGCAGAATAGGAGAAAGGGTTTTCAAAGGTTTATTTCAATGCTAAAAATCACATTTAAATATTTACAGTGAAGAAAAGGTTGTTGGATTTGAATGAAAGTTGCACCATAAATATGTGGGATTATTACAAGAATTTAGGAGTTGGAATTATTGCATTTGGATAAATAATTAATTCTGTGGAATTTTGGAAAAGCCACAAAAAAAGAAAAAGAAAAAGGGCACTGTGCCTGCCAGGCTAGAACAGCTGCGGGGCAGCAGGCCCAGCCAGCGGGCCGGCCCGGTCGAGCCAGCGCACAGCGCACGCGCCCGCCCATTTCAAACCTGACGGCCGGGGCCCGCAGGACAGAGAGAGACAGGGGCGCGGGAACAAGGGAGAGGATGACAGGCGGGGCCCACCTGTCATCACTAACCCATGGACAGGGGGTCGCGGTGCTCACCGGCGATGATGCAGGCCACGGCGAGCTCCGGCGAGTGCGGGGATGGCTTCAGGAGACTGTCGCACGTCGGTGGGTGGTGGACTTGGCCGGTGGGGGTGCCTGGTTTGCCGGCGACGAGGAGCTGCGGCGGAGGAGCTTCGGGAGGTGGTGACTCCGGCCATTTCCGGCAGTTACAGAGAGGGGAAACAAGGGGGAAAGGATCAGAGGGCTGCAGGGGTTCTAGATCGAGGCAGAGGAGGAGCTGGGGAGGCCTGTACCTCGTGAACTCCGGCGAGCCGAAGCGGCAGAGCTTGAGCTCGATCTCGAGCTCGGGCAGTTATGGAGAGGAACAGGGGGCGCAGGGGGATGTCTAGGGGAGTGAGAGAGCGAGTGGTGATGAGAGGAGGGCGCAGGGAGGCCTTTAAGTAGGCGAACGGCGAGGTGCCATGGACCCATGCGCCGGAGAGCTCACGCTCGTCGCTGCAGGGCTCGGGGGAAGAGGGCGTGGTGTCTGGGCTGTTCCTGGACATCGACTACGTCGGGAAGGACAGAGAAAGGGAGTGGGGAGAGGTCAGAGGTGCGCGCGTGTGAGCCGCGCCATTGGCGCGCTCGGGCGGCCGGTGTTTGCTAGCGCGGAGGCGCGGGGAGGAGGAGAGAGGAGGGGCCCGACCGCGTAGCGTGCTGCAGACGCCGAGGCGCATCGGCAGGCGCGCGGGGGAGGCCCGAGGTGGTCGGAGGCATCGGGCAGAGGGCGGCTACAGTACGGGAGCGCACTGTAGCGCGCTCTAGAGCGCCCAAAAGGCCGGCATGGAATTTTCTATGCCTTGTGGGCGCGGCCAACCGTGTCCAGTAGCTCAAGAGTGGAGTAAAGAAGTAAGGAGAGGCATTGGATGCTCTGGATGGCCAGTAGGAGAGGAGAGAGGTAGAAGAAGAGGGAGAAATGGGCTGTCCAGAGAGAGAAAGAGGTGGTTTCACCCATCCAATAATGGAGCTGTGGATTTTCCATTGTTACTGGAGGTGAAAGGGGACTAGGAGGAGCTGTGGTAAAAAGTTGAGCTCAAGGAGAATAGTTTTAGTGGTCAAAATGGTGATTTTTGAAAAGTGGCAGAAGGTGTTTGATAAAGGTTTTTGCAAGCAAATGATTTCCAATTGCCATGAGACTCCACAGGGTGAAGTGACACATATAATTAGGGCCTCTCACCAATTTGGAGCTTATTTGGGTAAAGTTGCCAATGCAACTTTTGTAAACCCTAGAAATGAGCAGAAATAGACTTGTGTAGATCTAGTTGAGCATAACACTTCTCCTTGATGCACTACTTGGTGTAGTGGCCTCATTTGGTCATATGAACATGCCCACAAAAGTTGAGGTCAAGGAGAGAAAGTTGGTAGTACAAACTTGCTCAAATTAGGTTCTGAACAGAAAGGGTTATGGGGCATTTTGGTGGACCAAAATGACCTTGATTGAAGTGAGGCTTTGCAAGATCATCACAATATGCATTTGTGACTTGCTGGATTTTTCTTAGAGTTTTATGGAAATATTTCCTGTAGAAATATTTCAAATCCTTGAAATGGGCAGAAATGGTTTTGGGAGGTTTTGTCCAATATTTTGAACATGACCATGTGTTGAAACTCTTCTATATGGGAAATATATGCCCACTAAGTTTCCCTGATTTTTGTCAAATATTTTTAAAATAATAAATTTTTCCCTATTAAAGACCATTTCTGGCCTTTAGAAAAAGCTTTTAAATAAAATAGGAAAATAACTTTTAAAATTATATTTTTGGGGTTTATGGGAATCCTATATCTAATAGGTTTCAAATATACCTTTTGAAATATTTTTCATACCCCAAATCAGGTACTTGAAGTGCAAACCTCAATCCAGGGGTTTTTGGAAAACTAATTTTTGAAAATACTACTTGGCCAAATTATTTTTGTAAGAAAGTACTATATTGTACTATACACATGGCATGATCATTGGGCAAAAGTTTGGGGCAAGGAGATGAAGTACAGAAGGTGGAGTAGTTGACTTTAAAGAGCACTTGAAAAAAAATCACACAGAGAAAACCAATTCCAAAATAAAAGAAAAATAATGCAAAAGTTTTTGTTGGCCCAACTTTTCTTGCTTTATTAATGCAAATGAAGTGTTACAAAATGCATGGTGTGACAACATCCACCACGATATTCCACATTGGTAACGACCATCCATCCTTTGAGACCATCTTCAACCGGAAGCAAGGCCGGTTACCCATGACTTCGTTAAAGGTTAAGTGTGACGAAGGTATCCATTCCGTCATAAACTTTTCCTTCCTTGCCATTACATCTTGATGGCCCCACCATCTTTGTGAATACCTTCATACCTATTGGGACTAGCTATCCGAGTATTGCCGAGCTTCACAAAAACTTATGCACCATAGTGATACAATGTCATATTGTCGCATCATTGGATATCATATAGTGCAATTGCTTATTCCCGTGCATATCTTGTGATACTTATCTCATATTTGTGGTTGAGGCTCAATAAGAAGAGTGGAAAAGAAGAGAAGAGCAAAAAAAGACAAAAAAAGCTTTTAAGCAAGAAAAGAAAGATCATAAGATTATAAACAAAAGAGAGTTGAGAATGAAAAGAGATACTTGTGCATGAGGATACATGGAATAGGAAACATTTAGCATTCATGCATATAGGTTGGTTCCAAGTGGTGAATCGTGCCCAAGTGTGCAATCAAGCTAGTGCTCTCCTAGTGTTTGTGCAACACGAGCTTCATCTTCATTAGGCAATTTTGTATTGCTCATCCCTATAGTTGCACAAGCCCCATTATCCCACTGTGCGTTTCTTTATTGCCCTCCTCTATATTTGTAATCACTTGCTTTGAATTTTGAGTCCTTTGGATTTATTTCAACATTTACAATATCTTGGACTTCAATTTGCATGAATTTGTGCCACTTGTCCTAACCAGGCCACTCGATAAGCTTTACTTGTAGGTGTGAGTGAACAAGTCTGGTACCAATTCCACTATTCTTTCATTTCACATTGAGTGACACGAGATACATCCTCAACATTGGGAAAAGGTAGCTTGGTATTGGTTATCTCATTTCCTACTCACCTTTGCTCGAGCCTTGTGATGGATAGGCAAGGCACATCATCTCCGGTCTACAACAACAACGACGAATTCGATGCTATGAAGAACTTCATCGGCGCCAAGATGGACAAGCACATGGAGGAGCTCAAGGTCCTCATGAAGAACTGCAAGCGGCCGTCCTCATCTTCGAGAAGACGCTCAAGTGCGAAGACTCCCGAGCTACCATCTCCGGCAAGTACACACAAGCATCGAGATCGACAAGACCATGAAGAGCGACCTTCTGGACAGAGTTGGCTTCTTTGCCAACGACCCCGTGCACACATGCCTTCAACCCCCATGCACACGGCCTCCTGCACCCCCGTGCTCACAGGATATACAGAGCCGCGACATCAACCCCAAGACTTCAGATTCTTCAACACCTTTGGCATCTTCGCCAAGTGACTTCAAGGCATCTTCGCCTTCATATGTACGGCATCTTCTCCTACTCCATGAGCTCAAGTCCGCGTATTCCATGAGCTACTATGACCATGACACTGACCACGAGATTCCTTTCTATGGGACTCTAGAACCCGAGGAGTATCTCGAGTGGCAGTGCTTGATGGACGACTACATCAAGCTACATCAAGTCCCTCCCGAAGATCAAGTGAAGTGCGCCTCAAGAAACTTCCACGACTACGCGTCGACATGGTGGCTTCACACAACTTCGGAGAGCTACGACATGAGTTGGTCCAAGACGAAGAAAGCGATGAGGCGAGAATTTGTGCCTTCCACCTACATGGAATATCTTCAACACCAATTGGAGAACACTAAGTACCCAAGTCCCTTGATGAGTACTTCAAGGACATGAAGAAAGCCTTGCGACGAGCCGGTGTGGACGACCCCATTTGGATGAAGTTCTACTTCATGATGGGATTGAACAATGACATCTCTAAGACTATCTTCCTCGAGAACTACAAGTCCCTTGATGACAACTACGTTGGTGCTCTCAAGGCAGACCGACAACTCATGAAAGCCAAGGCTTCTCCACCCCAAGAAAATTTCATGACGACCAAGCTCCATGACGTTCAGCATGACGCTAGTACCACCGAGATGTCCAAGCCCGGCGTGCTCCAAGATGACGTTCCCATGTTCAGCATCACCGCCACCCCTCTTTGTGGCATTGATGGTGCTGAGTCTACTTCCACTCTTTTTCAAGATGGAGCAGTGACAACTACGACTACGGATACATTCAAGGACCAAGCTTTGGAGGCGAACGACAGGTGACGAGCAAGGATGATGCTTCAATCTTTGGAGGTGAGAGTTGTTGGGGAACATCGCATGCAATTTCAAATTTTTCCTACGATTAAGCAAGATCTAGATAGGAGATGCATAGAAATGAGAGGGGGAGAGTGTGTCCACGTACCCTCGTAGACCAAAAGCGGAAGTGTTTGACAATGCGGTTGATGTAGTCGAACTTCTTCTCATTCCGACCGATCAAGCACCAAACGTACGGCACCTCTGAGTTCTACACATGTTTAGCTCGATGACGTCCCTCAAACTCTTGATCCAGCAAAGTGTCGAGGGAGAGTTCCGTCAGCACAATGGCATGGTGAAGGTGATCGTGAAGTGGTCTGCGCAGGGCTTCGCCTAAGCACTACGTGAATATGACCGAAGGCGTAAACTGTGGAGGGGGGGCGCCACACATGGTTAACAATGTTTGTTGTGTGTTCTAGCGGTGCCCCCCCTCATATATATAGGTTGGAGGGGAGGATAGGCAGCCAAGGCGGCACCCCAAGTAGGAGGAATCCTACTTGGGCACCTCCCAATTCGGCCTCCCCCTTTCCTATTCCTATTCGGAGTAGGAAGGGAAGAGGGGGGAGGGGGAATCCTATTCCCTTTTTCCACCTTCCCCTTTCCTTAACCAATTTGGCCAGCCCATATGGGGGCACCAGCCCCTTTGTGGCTAGTGTGTTTCCCCTCTTGGCCCATAAGGCCCATATAGTTTGTCGCGGGTAGCCCGGAACCCCTTCCGGTGACCCGATACGTACCCGGTACCCCCGGAACACTTCTAGTGTCCAAATACTATCGTCCTATATATAAATATTTACCTCTCAACCATTTCAAGACTCCTCGTCATGTTTGTGATCTCATCCCGGACTCCAAACAACATTCGGTCACCAAATCACATAACTTATATAATACAACAACATCATCCAACGTTAAGCGTGCGGACCCTACGGGTTTGAGAACTATGTAGACATGACTGAGACACCTCTCCGGTCAATAACAAATAGCGGAACCTGGATGCTCATATTGGTTCCCATAGATTCTACGAAGATCTGTATCGGTCGTACCGTAATGACAACATGCGTTACTCCCTTTGTCATCGGTATGTTACTTGCCCGAGATTTGATCGTCGGTATCTTCATACGTAGTTCAATATCGTTACCGTCAAGTCACTTTACTCATTCTGTAATGCATCATCCCGCAACTAACTCATTAGTCACATTGCTTGCAAGGCTTATCATGATGTGCATTACCGAGAGGGTCCAAAGATACCTCTCCGATACTCGGAGTGACAAATCCTAATCTCGATCTATGCCAACCCAAGAAACACCTTCGGAGATACCTGTAGAGCATCTCTGATGAGCACATGACTACCTTGGATACGACCAAAAATATTGCATACATGCATATTTGTCAGGTGATTTCTAATGCAAACTATTCAATAATCTATTTATGTTATCCAGAACAAAAATACTTCACACACTTTTGTGTTTTGTCTAATTGTAGGTGTATGGGACATTTGTACAATCCACATATGAAGATAAGGGAAAAGGAGAAGTTTAGGTTGTGTTCAAGAAGTCCTCTCACGTCACTTTTGGGCCAAGAGAAGATAGAGTCCAAGTCTCTCACGTTCTGGATTCAGATTCGGACTGCACAGACATACCTGACTCAAAACGCCAACAACTTTTTCATACGGACTCCGAATTGGGTGATTCTTTTTTTGTTGGAAACTAGATTTCGTGCTCTTTCCAACCCAATTGGATTCACCTTCAAATTCGTCCGGAGCGTTGAGTTATGGACGAAACAATCTGACGTTGCAGCAGAATCCGAGTCAAACTACAAGCCCAAAGGTGTTGCATCACCTACACTTGGGCCCATGAGCCTTGTACGACCTAGGGTTAGTTTTAGGCTGCCTTTGGACGTCCTCCCACCTCCTTGGCCGCCACCCCTTGCTCCTATATAAGTAGATTCATCTAGTAGCTTTTTCCTTGGGATTTGTTTAGTTAAAAGTTAGCCATTGCAACTTCGTGTACTTCGTTTGTGTCCAACGACCAGACCAAGACCGCTTCTGGATCCCCACCATTATCAGTACTTCATATATATTTGCAATATTCAGATTGCTTTATCATATTCTTGCTTGTTCTTCGATTGCTTGCAGGAATAGACCTTCGTGGTCAGGTTGATTGTGCTCCGGCGTGGTCAATAACCTCTCGGAGTTGGTTTAGCGATTGCTAAGGCGCAACGTCGTGCACGTTTGTAGTCGGATCGTCAAAGTCACCTCCACCAAATCGATAGTTATCATCTCATCGAAAGATCGGGACCCTCGCCTCTATCAAGTGGTATCAGTTTTCAGGTTGCTCGGTGAGAATTTCCAGTTTTCCTAGATTAGATTTATTTTCTTACCTATTGTCCAAGAAAAAGCCACAAAAAAGAGTTAGATCTATTCATCCTTAGTCCAAGCCAGTCTGAGCCTTTGCAATTTTCTTTTCATTGCTTGCATAGTTGAATTATCGGTTGCATCATCGTGTTGAGTTGCTGGTCTTAGTGTCTAGTTCGTTTAGAGTTTCGAGTTCTGTTCACATTAGTCACGCCACCGCTGCATCATTATCTCTTCCATTGTCCACCACCCATCCATCAATTTCCACCACGTGCTACCCACCATTCATTGTCATAATAATAGTTGAGATCGTTCACATCTTCGCTTGATCCAATCTGCATCTTATCTAGTTTGTTTTGGAAAGAGGGAGAAAAAAAAGAGAGAAAAAAAACAAGAGAAAAAAAGAGAAAAAAAGTCAAAGAAAAAAAAGGAGAGAAAGAAAAAAAGTGTGAGGAAAAAAAGAGAGAAGAAAAAAAACAAAATTCGGATCTTTTTAGACTCAATCTCGTAGTTGAATTCGGATTGGAATCTGTTTTGTGCACTGTTCAGTAAAACAGGCATAACTTCCTCATACGAAGTCCGTTTTGCCTCCGCGAGTACTCAAATGAAAGCTAGCGACGAGACGCATCTAAATAGTTGCAGAAGCTAGTTCAGTATTTGACACATCAAAATCGGCTTCTAAATAGGTCTTTTTGCCCTCCGAAGTTCGCGCATACAGTTTGTTCTAGTTTTTCAGGCCAGTTTTAGAATTCTTTGACTCCTCATATCAATTCGGAATTGCGTGATTCTTTTTGCATTGGGAAGCTTGAGTTAGTAGCATTCTTTGAAAAAATTGATTAAAAAATTGGCTCAATCTTTTCAAGAGGAAAGTTGGAGAGAGAGTTGTTGTATATCCTGCTTGGCAGTTGTTTTTCATCATTATCTTTACTGCCGTTGTGATCTTCACTTATATTTTCCCTTCCAGAGCTACTTAGTATCCTTCATTGATGCTAGTTGTGCTACACCATGACCTCATTAGTGTTCTAGGCTCGCGTCTCTAGTCCGGTCTAGCCTAGGACCAGCACAGTACCGTCGTTGAGCGTTTATTCAACATTGCATCTCTGAATTGATTATTGCTAATATTTTGCTACCATATATAGCCAACCCAGCTCCATATATTTCTACATCGTGCATACATACGTTCACCTGGCAATCGCTTTACCCAACTTTTGGAGTTACTTGACACCGCTGGTTGCCGATCACCGCCTGCTGCATGGTAAGAACTTGTAAGACATTGATATTTGCTTTACTGTGAGCGTTTTACCACCACATCCTAGTAGTTATAGGAGCATTATTTTTGGATTTTGTTCTTGTTTCTACTAATCATGATAGGATCTAGAGTCAGTTCATGGGCTTTGTCGATCGCGGGAGACGTGCCACCACCTATGCAAATATCACAACCGTCACGAGAGGTGCACAAACATCCAAATGCACATGATCAGGTTAATATTTCTATACCACCATTTAATGGACGTTTTAGACCTGCTTTATATATTGAATGGGAGTTTGACATAAATAATATATTTGCTTCCCATCATTTTGATGAACATAAAAAAGTTAAGGTTGCGGTTGGTTCTTTCACCGGTTATGCTTTAGTTTGGTGGAGTGAATATTGTCGGTTACACCCTGATTATATACCTACTACTTGGGATGATTTGAAACTTGCCATGCGACATACATTTGTCCCTGCTTATTATACTCGTGACATGATGAAAAAGTTGCAACATTTAAAACAAGGTAGTGATACTGTATCGAAATATTATGATGATTTACAAACTACCTTGTTGCATTCCTCTTTAGAAGAAAGTGAAGAAGATTTTATGGATAGATTTTGGGGAGGATTAAACCGTGACATTCAGGATATACTAATTCATGAACCATGTTATCCTATGGACCGTTTGTTTCGTCTTGCTTGCAAAGCTGAACAGGAGATAACAAGACGTCTTGCCCACAAGACAAACAAACGGAAGGAGCAAATCCCAAGAGTTGCGACGGTTGTTCCTTCCACCACCACGTCTCCTATGAAAATAACATCCATTGTTGAGAGCACTACATCACCTCCACCATGTGCCGTGTCGCCACCTAGAGTGCCTACATCGTCTTTGTTAAACATAAGAGGTAATGACAAAGGTACCGATCTTCCACCTCCACATGAGTATGACGAATGCTTTGTCAATTTAAATGAACCATGCAATGAGCTACCCACTACTTTGATCACACCAGCTATTTTAGAGGACTATGTTCATGATTTGACTTTGCCATGTGATCAAACAATTTTGAGTGAACCCATTGAATTAACTATTGACGCAAATGAATCATGTGAATCAGGGAATAAATCATATTTGGATCAAATACGTTTGAAAATAATTGTGCCAATGTTTAATCATTTTGATATGACCTCTAATCTTGGTGATGATTCATCAATGTTAGGATGGTTTAATGATAAGCATTGTCAATCTTTTGATATGAATAAGAGCTTCACTTATATGTGCAAACTGAGTTGCAATATTTTCATGCCTTTGACTTCTTGTGATAATATATTGGCTTTATTTTTCACGACTTTTGAAGGGTGCTCTTGTATAACTGTGTCATATGTGCCACAACTGAGGTCAGTTAAAATGGATGACATATACATATACAACGTGTACACCTTGTCTCTTTTGTTAGCCACATTTCAGATTAAGCAACGCCGAAGACGGCTTTGTTTTCAAAAAGGGGAGGATGATGAGCACATGACTACCTTGGATACGACCAAAAATATTGCATACATGCATATTTGTCAGGTGATTTCTAATGCAAACTATTCAATAATCTATTTATGTTATCCAGAACAAAAATACTTCACACACTTTTGTGTTTTGTCTAATTGTAGGTGTATGGGACATTTGTACAATCCACATATGAAGATAAGGGAAAAGGAGAAGTTTAGGTTGTGTTCAAGAAGTCCTCTCACGTCACTTTTGGGCCAAGAGAAGATAGAGTCCAAGTCTCTCACGTTCTGGATTCAGATTCGGACTGCACAGACATACCTGACTCAAAACGCCAACAACTTTTTCATACGGACTCCGAATTGGGTGATTCTTTTTTTGTTGGAAACTAGATTTCGTGCTCTTTCCAACCCAATTGGATTCACCTTCAAATTCGTCCGGAGCGTTGAGTTATGGACGAAACAATCTGACGTTGCAGCAGAATCCGAGTCAAACTACAAGCCCAAAGGTGTTGCATCACCTACACTTGGGCCCATGAGCCTTGTACGACCTAGGGTTAGTTTTAGGCTGCCTTTGGACGTCCTCCCACCTCCTTGGCCGCCACCCCTTGCTCCTATATAAGTAAATCCATCTAGTAGCTTTTTCTTTGGGATTTGTTTAGTTAAAAGTTAGCCATTGCAACTTCGTGTACTTCGTTTGTGTCCAACGACCAGACCAAGACCGCTTCTGGATCCCCACCATTATCAGTACTTCATATATATTTGCAATATTCAGATTGCTTTATCATATTCTTGCTTGTTCTTCGATTGCTTGCAGGAATAGACCTTCGTGGTCAGGTTGATTGTGCTCCGGCGTGGTCAATAACCTCTCGGAGTTGGTTTAGCGATTGCTAAGGCGCAACGTCGTGCACGTTTGTAGTCGGATCGTCAAAGTCACCTCCACCAAATCGATAGTTATCATCTCATCGAAAGATCGGGACCCTCGCCTCTATCAATCTCTATGATCAGCCACTTACATTGTGTTGTTTGATAGCACACAAGGTATTCCTCCGGTATCCGGGAGTTGCACAATCTCATAGTCGAAGGAATATGTATTTGACATGAAGAAAGCAATAGCAATAAAACTTAACTATCATTATGCTAAGAAAACGGATGGGTCTTGTCCATCACATCATTCTCCTAATGATGTAATCACGTTCATCAAATGACAACACATGTCTATGGTTAGGAAACTTAACCATCTTTGATTAACGAGCTAGTCTAGTAGAGGCTTACTAGGGACACTGAGTTTTGTCTATATATCACACATGTATCAAGTTTTCGGTTAATACAATTCTAGCATGAATAATAAACATTATCCTGATATAAGGAAATATAAATAACTACTTTATTATTGCCTCTAGGGCATATTTCCTTCAGTCTCCCACTTGCACTAGAGTCAATAATCTAGTTCACATCGCCATGTGATTTAACACCAATAGTTCACATCTTTATGTGATTAATATCCATAGTTCACATCGCCATGTGACCAACACCCAAAGGGTTTACTGGAGTCAATAATCTATTTCACATCACTATGTGATTAACACCCAAAGAGTACTAAGGTGTGATCATGTTTTGCTTGTGAGAGAAGTTTAGTCAATGGGTCTGCCACATTCAGATCCGTATGTATTTTGCAAATTTATGTGTCTACAATGCTCTGCATGGAGCTACTCAAGCTAATTGCTCCCACTTTCAATATGTATCCAGATTGAGACTCTGAGTCATCTGGATCAGTGTCAAAGCTTGCATTGACGTAACCCTTTACGGCGAACTCTTTGTCGCCTCCATAATGGAGAAACATTTCCTTAGTCCTCTTTAGGTATCTAAGGATAATTTTGACCGATGTCTAGTGATCCACTCCTGGATCACTATTGTACCCCCCTTGCCAAACTCATGGCAAGGTATACAATAGGTATGGTATACAGCATGGCATGCTTTATAGAACATATGGTTGAGGCATAGGGAATGACTTTCATTCTCTCTATATATTCTGCCGCGGTCGGGTTTTGAGTCTTACTCAACTTCACACCTTGTAACACAGGCAAGAGCCCTTTCTTTGATTGATCCATTTTGAACTGCTTCAAAAATTTATCAAGGTATGTGCTTTGTGAAAGTCCTATCAAGCGTCTTGATCTATCTCTATAGATCTTGATGCCCAATATATAAGCAGCTTCACCGAGGTCTTTCATTGAAAAAAAATCTTATTCAAGTATCCTTTTATGTTATCCAGAAATTGAATATCATTCCCGATTCAACAATATGCCATCCACATATAATATCAGAAATGCTACAGGGCTCCCACTCACATTCTTGTAAATACAGGCTTCTCTAAAAGTCTGTATAAAAGCATATGCTTTGATCACCTCATCAAAGCGTATATCCCAACTCCGAGATGCTTGCACCAGTCCATAAATGGATCGCTGGAGCTTGCACAGTTTTTTAGCACCTTTAGGATCGACAAAACCTTCTGGTTGCATCATATACAACTCTTTTTTAAGATATCGATTAAGGAATGCAGTTTTGACATCCATTTGCCAGATTTCATAAAATGCGGCAATTGCTAACATGATTCGATCAGACTTAAGCATCGCTACGAGTGAGAAAATCTCATCGTAGTCAACACCTTGAACTTTGTCGAAAACATGTTTGCGACAAGTCGAGCTTTGTGGATAGTAACACTATCAGCAGCATCCATCTTCCTCTTGAAGATCCATTTATTCTCAATGGCTTGCCGATCATCGGGCAAGTCCACCAAAGTCCACACTTCATTCTCATACATGGATCCTATCTTAGATTTCATGGCCTCAAGCCATTTATCAGAATTTGGGCTCATCATCATCACTTCCTCATAGTTCGTAGGTACGTCATGGTCTAGTAACATGACTTCTAGAACAAGATTACCATACCACTCTGGTGCGAAACATGCTCTGGTTGACCTACGAGGTTCGGTAGTAACTTGATCCGAAGTTTCATGATCATTCTCATTAGCTTTCTCACTAGTTGGTGTAGGCATCACGGGAATGGTTTTCTGTGATGACCTACTTTCCAAATCGAGAGAAGGTACAATTACCTCATCAAGTTCTACTTTCCTCCCACTCACTTCTTTAGAGAGAAACTCCTTCTCTGGAAAGGATCTATTCTTAGCAACAAAGATCTTGCCTTCGGATCTGTGATAGAAGGTGTACCCAACATTTTCTTTTGGTTATCCTATGAAGATGCACTTCTCTGATTTGGGTTCGAGCTTATCAGGCTGAAGCTTTTTCACATAAGCATCGCAACCCCAAACTTTAAGAAACGACAGCTTAGGTTTCTTGCCAAACCAAAGTTCATATGGTGTCATCTCAATGGATGTAGATGGTGCCCTATTTAACATGAATGCAGTTGTCTCTAATGCACAACTCCAAAACGCTAGTGGTAAACTGGTAAGAGACATCATAGATTGCACTATATCCAATAAAGTACGGTTACAACATCCGGACACACCATTACGCTGTGGTGTTCCAGGTGGCGTGAGTTGTGAAACTATTCCACATTGTTTTAAATGAAGGCCAAACTCGTAACTCAAATATTCGCCTCCGTGATCAGATCATCGAAACTCTATTTGCTTGTTACGATGATTCTCCACTTCACTCTGAAATCCTTTGAACTTTTCAAATGTTTCGGACTTGTGTTTCATTAAGTAGATATACCCATATCTTCTCAAATCATCTATAAAGGTCAGAAAATACGATGTCCGCCAGGAGCCTCAACACTCATCGGACCACATACATTGGTATGTATTATTCCAATAAGTTATTAGCTTGCTCCATTGTTCCGAAGAACGAAGTTTTAGTCATCTTGCCCATGAGGCATGGTTCGCAATTATCAAATGATTCATAACCAAGTGATTCCAAAATCCCATCTGCATGGAGTTTCTTCATGCGCTTTACACCAATATGACCTAAACGGCAGTGCCACAAGTATCTTGCACTTTCATTATCAACTTTGCATCTTTTGGCATCAATATTATGAATATGTGTATCACCATGATCGAGATTCAATAAACCATTTTCATTGGGTGTATGACCATAGAAGGTTTTATTCAAGTAAACGGAACAACAATTATTCTCAGACTTAAATGAATAACCGTATTGCAATAAACATGATCCAATCATATTTATGCTCAACGCAAACACCAAATAACATTTATTTTAGGTTCAACACTAATCCCAGATGTAAAGGGAGTGTGCGATGGTGATTTTATCAACCTTGGAATCACTTCCAACACACATCGTCACCTCGCCCTTAACTAGTATCTATTCATTTTGCAACTCTAGTTTGGAGTTATAAATCTTAGTAACTGAACCGGTATCAAATACCCAGGGGCTACTATGAACACTAGTAAAGTACACATCAATAACATGTATATCAATATACCTTTGTTCACCTTGCCATCCTTCTTATCCGCCAAGTTTTTGGGGCAGTTCCGCTTCCAATGACCATTTCCTTTGCAGTAGTAGCACTCAGTTTCAGGTTTGGGTCTATCTTTGGGCTTCTTCACGGGAGTGGCAACTTTCTTGACATTCTTCTTGAAGTTCCCTTTCTTTACCTTTGCCCTTTTTCTTGAAACTAGTGGTGTTGTCAACCATCAACACTTGATGCTATTTCTTGATTTCTACCTTCCCTGATTTCAGCATCGCGAAGAGCTTGGGAATCATTTTCATCATCCCTTGCATATTATAGTGCATCACGAAGTTCTAGTGACTTGGTGATAGTGACTAGAGAACTATGTCAATCACTATCTTATCTGGAAGATTTAACTCCTACTTGATTCAAGTGATTGTAGTACCGAGACATTCTGAGCACATGCTCACTAGTTGAGCTATTCTCCTCCATCTTGTAGTCAAAGTACTTGTCAGAGGTCTCATACCTCTTAACACGGGCATGAGTCTGAAATATCATTTTCAGTTTCTTGGAACATCTCATATGCTCCATGGCGTTCAAAACATATTTGAAGTTCCGGTTCTAAGCCGTAAAGCATGGTGCACTAAACTATAAATTGTCATCATACCGAGCTTGCAAAACGTTCATAACATCTGCACCTGCTCCTGCAACATGTTCGTCACCTGGTGGTGCATCAAGGACATAATTCTTCTATGCAGCAATGAAGATAATCCTCAGATTACGGACCCCGTCCGCATCATTGCTACTATCATCTTTCAACTTAGTTTTTCTCGGAACATATCAAAATAAAACAGGAGAGCTATACGCGAGCTATTGATCAACAACATAAGTATGCAAATACTATCAGGACTAAGTTCATGATAAATCAAGTTCAATTAATCATATTACTTAAGAACTCCCACTTAGATAGACATCCCTCGAGTCATCTAAATGATTACGTGAGCCAAATCAACTAAACCATGTTCGATCATCATGTGAGATGGATGAGTATTCAATGGTGAACATCTCTATGTTGATCATATCTACTATATGATTCACATTCGACCTTTCGGTCTCAAGTGTTCCAAGGCCATGTCTGTACATGCGAGGCTTCTCAAGTTTAACCTGAGTATTCCGCATGTGCAAACTATGTTGCACCCGTTGTATGTGAACGTAGAGCTTATCACACCCGATCATCATGTGGTGTCTCGGCACGACGAACTGTCGCAACGGTGCATACTCAGGGAGAACACGTATACCTTGAAATCTTAGTGAGGGATCATCTTATACTGTTACCGCCGTACTAAGCAAAATAAGATGCATAAAAGATAAACACCACGTGCAATCGAAATATGTGACATGATATGGCCATCATCATCTTGTGCTTTTGATATCCATCTCCAAAGCATCGTCATGATCTCCATCGTCACTGGCTTGACACCTTGATCTCCATCGTAGCATCGTGGTCGTCTCGCCAACTATTGCTTCAACAACTATCGCTAGTGCATAGTGATAAAGTAAAGCAATTACATGGTGATTGCATTTCATACAATAAAGCGACAACCATAAGGCTCTTGCCAGTTGCCAATAACTTTTACAAAACATGATCATCTCATACAACAACGTATATCACATCATGTCTTGACCATATCACATCACAACATGCCCTGCAAAAACAAGTTAGACATCCTCTACTTTGTTGTTGCAAGTTTTACGTGGCTGCTGTGGGCTTCTAGTAAGAACCGTTCTTACCTACGCATCAAAACCACAACGGTTTTTTGTCAAGTTCGCTATTTTAACCTTCAGCAAGGATCGACCCTTGTCAAATTCGAGTCAACTAAAGTTGGAGAAACAGACACCCGCCAGCCACCTTTATGCAAAACTAGTTGCATGTCTGTCGGTGGAACCGATCTCATGAACATGGTCATGTAATGTTGGTCCGGGCCACTTCATCCAACAATATCGCCGAATCAAAATAAGACATTGGTGTTAAGCAGTATGACTATCACCGCCCACAACTCTTTGTGTTCTACTCGTGCATATCATCTACGCATAGATCTGGCTCGGATGCCACTGTAGGGGAACGTAGCATGCAATTTCAAAAATTTCCTACGCTCACGCAGGATCTATCTAGGAGATGGATAGCAACGAGAGGGGGAGAGTGTGTCCACGTACCCTCGTAGACCGAAAGCGGAAGCGTTTGACAACATGGTTGATGTAGTCGAACTTCTTCTCGTTCCGACCGATCAAGCACCGAACGTATGGCACCTCCGAGTTCTGCACACGTTCAGCTTGATGACGTCCCTCGAACTCTTGATCCAGCAAAGTGTCGAGGGAGAGTTCGTTCAGCATGATGGCATGGTGATGGTGATGGTGAAGTGATCCGCGCAGGGCTTCGCCTAAGCACTACATGAATATGACCGGAGGCATAAACTTTGAGGGGCTCCGCACATGGCTAACAATGTTTGTTGTGTGTTCTAGTGGTGCCCCCCTCATATATATAGGTTGGAGGGGAGGAGAGGAAGCCAAGGGGACGCCCCAAGTAGGAGGAATCCTACTTGGGCACCTCCTAATTTGGCCTCCCCCCTTTCCTATTCCTATTCAAAGTAGGGATGAGAGGGCAGGGGGAATCCTATTCCCTTTTTCCTTTCCTCCTTCCCCTTTCCTTCTCCAATTTGGCCAGTCCATATGGGGGGGGTGCACCAACCCCTTTGTGGCTGGTGTGTTTCCCCTCTTTGCCCATTAGGTCCATATAGTTTGTCGGGGGTAGCCCGGAACCCCTTCCGGTGTCCAAATACGTAACCGGTACCCACAGAACACTTCCAGTGTCCAAATACTATTGTCCTATATATGAATATTTACCTCTAAACCATTTCGAGACTCCTCGTCATGTCTTTGATCTCATCCGGGACTCCGAACGACATTCGATCACCAAATCACATAACTCATATAATACAACATCGTCATCGAACGTTAAGCATGCGGACCCTACGGGTTCGAGAACTATGTAGACATGACCGAGACACCTCTCCAGACAATAACCAATAGCGGAACCTGGATGCTAATATTGGTTCCCACATATTCTATGAAGATCTTTATCGGTCGTACCGTAATGACAACACACGTTATTCCCTTTGTCATCGGTATGTTACTTGACCGAGATTCGATCGTCGGTATGTTCATACCTAGTTCAATCTCGTTAGCGGCAAGTCTCTTTACTCGTTCCGTAATGCATCATCCCGCAACTAACTCATTAGTCACATTGCTAGCAAGGCTTATCATGATGTGCATTACCGAGAGGGCCCAGAGATACCTCTCTGATACTCGGATTGACAAATCCTAATCTCGATCTATTCCAACCCAACAAACACCTTCGGAGATACCTATAGAGCATCTTTATGATCACCCAGTTACGTTGTGACATTTGATAGCACACAAGGTATTCCTCCAGTATCCGGGAGTTGCATAATCTCATAGTCGAAAGAATATGTATTTGACATGAAGAAAGCAATAGCAATAAAACTTAATGATCATTATGCTAAACTAACGGATGGGTCTTGTGCATCACATCATTCTCCTAATGATGTGATCCCGTTCATCAAGTGACAACACATGTCTATGGTTACGAAACTTAACCATCTTTGATTAACGAGCTAGTCTAGTAGAGGCTTACTAGGGAGACTGAGTTTTGTGTATGTATCCACACATGTATCAAGTTTCCGGTTAATACAATTCTAGCATGAATAATAAAAATTTATCATGATATAAGGAAATATAAATAACTACTTTATTATTGCCTCTAGAGCATATTTCCTTCAAGAGTGATTATGTGCCATCTTCGACCTTCATCCACGGCGATGGTGACAAGATGATCGAGCATGGGGTTTTCCCTTCGATCATAGAGGAGGGTGATTATGTGCCATCTTCGTCCTTCATACACGGCGACGATAACGATATAGTTGAGCATGTGTTTTTCCCTTCGACCACGACGACGTATGATGACTTGCGTGACTCGTCCACCATATTGAGAGTGAGAGTGACTTCACCACTAGCCCCATATATGATGAGCTGCCCCAATTCCCATGTGCGGAGAGCCACCACCAGCACCACTTGAGTGATTTGAGTGACTCCACCATATGTGACATTGAGTGCACCTATTTTGAGGGAGTGAGTGAGCCACCAACACATAGAGAGAGTAAGGTAGTTGATAGGGCATGTGAGGCCATTTCAATTTCTAATCACTTAACCTCTACCTTTATTGTGTCTTCTCATTTGGTGCTAGGTCCCACAATGATGAGGTGCTGATCCTTGATGCGGCTTGAAGCTACGTCAGTATTTCCCTAGAGAGGAAGGGATGATGCAGTATAGCAACGGTAGGTATTTCCCTCAGTGATGAAACCAAGGTAATTGAACCAGTAGGAGAACCAAGCAACAATACGTAAACGGCACCTGCACACAAATAACGAATACTCGCAACCCGGCACATTAAAGGGGTTCTCAATCCCTTTCGGGTAACGGCGACATAAATTGGAAAACGTACTTGAATAAATTGTACTAGATTGTATTTTTGTATTTTTGGTTTAATAGATCTGAAAATAAAAGCAAAGGAAAACAGATCGCGAAGGAAAATAATATGAGAAAGAGACCCGGGGGCCGTAGTTTTCACTAGTGGCTTCTCTCGAGTAAAATAGCAAACTGTTGGGCAATTGATAGAACTTCAAATAATCATGACGATATCCAGGCAATTATCATTACATAGGAATCACACCCAAGATTAGTAGACCGACTCCTGCCTGGATCTACTACTATTACTCCACACATCAACAGCTATCCAGCATGCATCTAGTGTATTAAGTTCATGGGGAAACGGTGTAATGCAATAAGAACGATGACATTATGTAGACAAGATATATCTATGTAGAGATAGACCCCATCGTTTTATCCTTAGTAGCAACGATACATACGTGTCGGTTCCACTTCTGTCACTAGGATCAAGCACCGTAAGATCAAACCCACTACAAAGCACCTCTTCCCATTGCAAGATAAATAGATCATGTGTGGTGATATGGGGGTCATCACAAATATGGTGATCAAGATGGTAATTACTTCATCATAAATATGTGGAGCATTGTTATTCATGGAATGCATATGGTGCACATAATCATGGGGACCATGCAAAGTATGGAATGCATCAAAATCTCCTAATATGTATGAGGGAACTATGGGGGTCTCCTCATGATCATTAGTGGAAACATCACATGGAGAATATTGACAACATCCAAAACAATGCATATATGAAGCAATGTGTTCATGGCATGGCATAGTAGATGAATTGCGCAAATCATGTAAAGGAAGCATGGAAATATCATCACATGAAAAACAAAAGCCAATAACCATCATTTCGTCATCTATGCCATAAGTGCAAATGGGGTTTATTTTGATGGGGCATGCATAGGTACTATGTTGAGATTGTAATGATAAAATATGGGAGATCTCACTCATAGCACTAAAAAAAGACACATCCATGACATTTTGGGCCGAATGAAAAAAATTTATGTCATACATATGACACTTCTATGACGATAATTGTGACAAAACCCGGTATCATCATAGATGTGGTGGGCTCCTACTTCTATGACAAAAAATCATGACAGAAAATGGGCTTTTCATCCTGGGCGGGCCGAAGACGCAGCTGCATGACATTCTTTGGGCCGTCCATGACGGAAAAAACCATGGTAGAAGCGAGGGGGAGGAAAATTTTGGGGAGTTCCCGGTTACGGTGGGAGGTCGGGGGCCGAGCGATGCGTGTTTCTCTCGTACACATACGCACGTGTGTGCGAGTCGTTGGCTCTAACTGAACCCGAGCGAGGCGTTGGGCTCTAACTAAACCCGAGCGATTGCACTGCAGGCTACGCATTACTGAACCCGAGTGATCGATCGATGGCTGTTAACTGAACCCGATCGAGTGATTCCTTCGATACTGCTGCTAACTGAAGCCGATCGATGGGATGAACAGTGAGCGTTGCGGGCGGGGGGGGGGGGGGGGGTTGGATGAACAGTGAACGGTGGCGTTGCCTCTAGATGAACAAGGCCCCATGGTGTGGTGGAGGGCTGGATAAACAGTAGACAGTGGAGGCGTGCCCGTGGAGGGGTGGATGAACAGGATCCCGTAGTGTGGAGGGCTGGATGAACAGTAGACGGTGGAGGGGTTGTTGAACAGGACCCAGTGGTGTGGAGGGCTGGATGAACAGTAGACAGTGGAGGGGTGCCCGTGGAGGGGTGGTTGAACAGGACCCCGTGGTGTGGGGGGCTGGATGAACAGTAGACGGTGGAGGGGTGGTTGAATAGTAGCCGGTGGAGTAGCACGCGGTGGAGGCTGGATGAACAGGAGCCCGTGGAGGCTGGATGAGCAGGAGCCCGTGGAGGCTGGAGGAGGTCGACGGTGGAGATGAACAGTATCCCGTGGAGTCCCGTTTTGCGGTATGCCACACCCCTCTCAATGAACAGGACCCCCGTTTTGATCGTAGCGCTCCAACACAAGTTCGTTTCGTCCGTTTTGCGGTACGCCACACCCCTCCCGATCAACAGGACCCTTGTTTCGACCGTAGGAGGTCCGTTTCCTCAATTTTGCGGTACGCCAGACCCCTCCCGATGAACAGGATCCCATTTCGAACGTGGCCGGTTGAACACAAGGTCGTTTCCTCCATTTTGCGGTACGCCAGACCTCGTTTCCATCGCATGTTCCGTCCAAGCCCTCTCGATGAACACGGCGCATTCCGTTGCCTCCCCATGAACACGACGCATTCCGTTGCCTCCCCATGAACACGATGACCATGCTATTTCTCCGTTCCGACCCAGCCATGTATATGAGCCCTGGCCATACGTATGTGCGAGTAGGCGTTCGAGACCCCGCCCGTATGTACACATACGTGGCCGTATTTTCTTTCTTGCACCCTGGTCGTTGTACGTATGTGTAAATGCTACGTGCGCGCCTCTACTACGACACGTGCGCGCCTCTACATCGACTAGTATGTATGTACACGTTCGCGACCAGAGTGACAACGCTACGTACGCTTCGACCAGGTGGGTCCCGACTGTCAGGCACTTCCTTGCCTGCGAAGATGTAGCTGGTCGATCCCAGCAGTCAGGGGGCGAATCGTTTTTTTATGCACTTCCTTGCGTGCGAAGATGTAGCTGGTGGGTCCCAGCAGTCAGGGGGAAACGTTTTTTTCGCAAAATAGAGTGGCCCGTCCGGTGGGTCCCAGCTGTCAGGTGGAGGAATCATTATTTTCCACGTAATAAGGAGGCACTTCCTTGCTGCGACCGTGGACCCAGCTGTCAGCCTCTCCACGTACAGTTCACGTCCGATGGAAGTCGTTCCTTGACCACGTTGACCACGCCGCGCCGAGAGCACCAGGGCGGTGGACGACGGCGAGGCCTAGGAAGGGGACGACACGAAGGCAGGGAAGACTCGGTAGTTGTTTCCCATGCGGAGGGGAGTACGACTGTAAGAGGGTTTACTGGTTCATCTGCCGTCGCCGAAGAATAACAGCAGGTGTGGGTGAGTAGAGAGATGGCTAGGCCAGCGATGGGAGTACGGTTGGGCGGTGAGGCCTGCTTGGCAGCACAGCCGGCCGCGAGGCGGAGGGAGCAGGTAGTCCCGCCGGCGCTTGTTTGAGCGGCTGAAGCAGGAAGAGTAGAGATTGAAGAAGCACGACGGCCGTTGGATGGACATCCAACAGTCAGTGCTTGTGTGTCAACCTTTTTTTAGGAAAGCCTCAAATCTGTGGAAAACAACATACAACCCATCTGCCATTATTTCTAATAATTTACAGCCCATTTGCTAATTCTTAAGGTTCTTTTTGGAGCCCATATTCTTTTTTTAGCATTACAACCCATATTGTGGCAACGGTTAAAAAATTATATGAAATTTTGCATATTTTGGTGCGGTCCGAACTGTTTTTAATCCCAAAATTTCGACTCACATTCAAACTGATTTTAAAAATAAATGTATATCAATATAAAATCCAACAAATTCTCCACGCATAAAAATTAATGTAATTTAAAATCTTGAAATGGAAAAAAAGATATTTGAAACTAATTGCCGGTTTGAAGTGTTTTAAAAATGTACAACCCATTTCTCATTACTGATGGGACATTTTCTCAGCCAGTCGAATGAAAGCTCTCCTCGTCTTGAAAGATATGTAGCCCAACTGGCCTGACAAAGCGACTTACTTGGCAAATCACAAAAAAACTGGGCTGTGGCCGTGGACCCAACTGTGAGCCTCTCCACATACAGTACTCTTCCGATGTAAGTCAGTTGTTGACCACGCCGCGCCGAGAGCACCAGGGCGGTGGACGACGGCGAGGACTAGGAAGGGGACGACTCGGAGTCGGGGAAGATGCAGCAGTGGCTGCCCACGCGAAGAGGAGTACGAGGGTTCACTGGGTCGGCTGCGGTGTGAGCCTGCTGTCGCCGCAGAATAACAGGGGGTGTGGGTGAGTAAAGGGAGGCCTGGCCAGTGGTGGGAGTAGTAGGGGCGGTGAGGCCTCCGCGGCATCACAGCCGGCCACGGGAGGCAGGAGCACGTGGCACGACCGGCGCTAGTTTGGGCGACTGGAGCAAGAAGACCAGAGGTTGAAGAAGCACTACGGCTGTTGGATGAACATCGTACGGTAACAGGAGCTAGAATCATTCATATTGACTAAGTTGACAAAGCCCTCCGTCCCCGTCAACTTGGTAGGCAAACAAGTCAGCCTCCCACTATGCTCGGTTCCAACTGGCAGGAGGAATATTCATTTTTTTTGTGCGTAATAAGGAGGCACTTCCTTGCGTGCGAAGATAGCTGGTGGGTCCGACATGTCAGCGGGGGGCACTTTATTTTGCGAAATACAGAGGCCCTTCTGGTGGGTCCCAAATGTCAGGTGGAGGAATCATTATTTTGCACGTAATAAGGAGGCATTTCCTTGTGTGCGGCCGTGGACCCAGCTATCAGCCTCTCCACGCACAGTCTACTTCCGGTGGTGTCGTTTGTTGACCATGTTGACCATGCCGCGCCAAGTGCATCCAAGGTGGTGGACGACGGCGAGGCCTCGGACAGCAACGAGCCGGAGATGGGAAGACGCGGGAGTAGAGTCGCAAACAGAGAGGTGTACGAGGGTTAACTAGTTCTAGTGCGATGTGGTTCGGCAGTCGGTGGAGAAGAACAGGAGGTGTGGAGGGGTGGAGGGATGGCCTGGCCAACGGTGGAGTAGCACTTCATAGCGAAGCATGCTAAGCAGAGCTGGTAGCAGCAGGAGGTGGGAGTTGGTCCCGGCGGCGCTGGAGGAAGAAGACGAGAGATTGAAGATGGATGTCGGTCGTCGGATGTAAATCCAATGGCTAACATGTCAGAATCATTTGTTGACTAAATTGACAACGACTTGCATTGGCTTCGACCTATTGGCCCACATTTCAGCCTCAAAAAATGTGGCACGTATTCAACCCATTTTTTCAGAATTTACAGTCTTTTTTGCGCAATAGAATTACAGTCAATTTGATCTTTCTTTTTTTGAATTACAGCCATTAGCTAGCTGGGTGAACAAATAATGTAGCGTCCATGCGGCCTGTTTATTTTATTTCCTAAAAAATTACAGGTCATTTGCACTTTCTCAAAATACACGATTTTGTTGGGCTGATTCTAATTATAATGTTGGGTTGGGCTAGCAATGCTATCAAAAAATAAAAAGGGGCTGAGCATTTTGTTATAAATATATTTAAATAATGGGTGATATTATTACATTCGTCCTTAAATCTTACCAAGCTTTTGTACACAATCACTAGGATTTTCGTGCCAAAACAATCCAGGATTTTATTTGTTAAGAAATTATTTTTATAAGTTAATAAGATGTGGGATATTGTTTTCTTACACATGTAAGTATCTGTTAAATATATGATGACAAGAAAAAAATATATAATAACATATAAAATATATTTTTTAGAAAAACAGGGAGCATCTCCCCGGTTCCATTGCTGAGAACGAAACCACAACATATTCTGATACAACAGATCAAAGAGCAGTTCGAAAGCAAAGGTAGAAAAGCTACAAACTATGGGGTGGATGAACTGGTTCTCTAAATAACACAAATCACCCGAGCGGTGCCAAAGGCAGAGCGGATAGAGCACTCAAATGACACAAGGAGGGTCCAGCGAAGCATTCATGGACTTCAGCCGAGGGGCCGTGTCAGCCTGCGGTGACCAGTAAGCAAGCGGAGACACCGGGCTGGAAGGCGTAGCATGGTGGATGTCCCTCTTTTTCGGTGCCAGGTGCCCATCATCTTCATCAGAGATCTTGAGACGAGCCCACGAGTCCAGCCCCAGAGCAGGTCGAGCCTTGTTCAGCCACAAGTGATCGCCAACGGTTTCTGGAGGGATCTTGTTTGGGTTTCCACGAAGCTCGTCAACTTTTCCTTGTCTGATCCGGAGGAGAGAATCGCCCAGTTCCTCACCATGTTCCTGATCAACCTCAAGACCTGCGGAATGGAAATCCAGGAGGTGTTACTGAAAATCATAGCATTTCTTTATTTCCAGAGGCACCAAACGACAGCTGAGCTAACAGTGTTTAAAACTGAGCACTTTTTGGTAGCAATCCAGAATCTGGCGACAGATTCGAAGGATGAGCCAATCTGACTAGAGAAATATTCCTCAATGTGGGCCCAGAGATGTTTAGCAAGTATACATTCAAAAAATAGGTGAGAACAAGACTCTTGTTCCAAGCAGTAAACACAATCAAGGGGTTTGATGATGTGTCTCTCGGTTATCCCTAGTCATCAATTTGTTTTTGGAGAGAAGCCAGAGAAATACATGAATTTTAGGGGGAACTCTCAATTTCTAGACATCAGGGATTAAAACGGGTTGAACCCCTCTAAAGTTGATAACATGATAGAGGGAGCTGGAGGAATACTTCCCCTTATTGTCCAGCTGCCAAATCAGGGCATCCGGCTCGGTAGTAAAGGTAATGCTTTTGGCAATTTCCTCCAACTGGAACCATTGTTCCATGAGACAATCACTAAAGTTCCTTCTAAAAGAGAGTTTTGGGCATTGACCGTCCCAAACTTCATTGAGACTTTTGTTAAGCTCATTGTGGAAAGAGTAAATAGGCCAAAATTGGACTGCTAGGGGGGATGTGCCAAACCAAGTATCTTCCTAGAACCTGGTTCTGCTCCCATCCCCTATGTTCCATCTGTAGCCAAATTTCACAGGATGCATAATAGATTTTAATCCTTTCCAGAATCTAGATGTCTTAGGGTTGGAGGAAGGGACAAAAATATTAGGTTTATTTCCTAGGTATTTATGGGCAATAAGAAGCTTCCAGGGTTTCAGGTCTTCCTCATAGAATCTTTTAATCCAAGACCCTGAAGAGAGATGTTAATTTCTTGGAGGTTAGGTATGCCTAGGCCTCCAAAATCTTTTTTCATAGAGAATAGGGACCAATTAGCAAGGTGTAGCTTCCTATTTCCCTCAAAATCATTCCACAAGCAATGAGACATCTAAGAATTGATGAGGTTCACTGCCCATTTAGGGAACTTGAAGAAGGAGAGGAGATACACTGGAATGCTAGCCAAACAAGCTTGTATGAGGATCAATCTACCTCTGTAAGAGAGAAGTTTGCCCCTCCACCCAGCAATCCTTTTAATTATTTTATCCAGAAGGGTTGGATATCCTCTCTCCTCAGTTTATCATAGTGGATAGGGATAATTAGGTACTTAATGGGGAAGTTACCTTTATTACAGACTAGAATAGAGAGGAAGTCAGCTAACTCCTGATCATCCATGTTGATAGGGATGAGTTCACTTTTAGAGTAGTTGATTCTCATGCCTGAGACTTGTTCAAACCAGGTTAGAAAAGTTTTCAGATTGCTAGCATGTGTGGAGTCATTGTCTAAGAAAAGGATGGTATCATCTACATATTGAAGGCAGATGATGCCACCAGGGCAGACCTCGGGACAGAGCCCTACAATCAGACTATGATCAGCAGCTTTGCTCGGCATTTTAGTAAGAACGTCCACTACTAAATTAAACAAAAGCGGGGAGATGGGGTCACCTTGCCTAAGGCCTTTACCAGCAAGGAAAAAAAATCACTTTCACAGTTATTTAACTTGACCCCAACAGACGCCCCATGAGTAAGTTGCTGGATCCAACTGTCCTCTATGAAAGGCTTGGAAAAGATCTAAGAGATCATTTTTCACCAAGTCCCAAAAATGCTGGTAAAACAAGAAGGGAATCCCATCAGGACCAGGAGCCCCATCAGGATAAGAGCTAAAAATGGCTTCCTTCACCTCTGTATCTGAAAAAGGGGCTTCTAGCAGCTCATTTTCAGCAGGAGAGACTTTTTCGGAAGTAGAGAAAAAATTGTTTTGTAGAGAGAACCCAGAAGGGTTTTCTTTCTTAAACAGGTCTTTGTAGAAGTCACTAGCCACTTCCAGCATCTCATCTACCTCAGTAACAGGGCCATTAGGGCCATCAGGGGAGTGAATGATGGTTTTCCTCCTCCTTTGGTTAGCTACTGGATGGAAGTAAGCAGTATTTCTATCGCCCTCCTTAATGTTCCTATCTCTAGACATTTGTTTGGCTTTGATTTATTCTTGAAGCCAAATTTTCTTGAGCTCTCCATGGACAAAGTTTAATCTATTAGTCTCAGCCTCAGAGAGGTTAGTGGTTTCTGCCTTAATATCTAGAGAATCAAACTCAAGGAGGATAAGCCTTTTGTATCTTCTAAGATTAGATTCCTCATTGGAGTTCCACCCTTTGGTAGTTATTCTAAATCTCCTAATTTTGATCTGCCAATTTTCTAGGGGGCAGCTGCTCCCAGTAGGCTCATTCCAGATTTTCCTGACTAGCTCAGTAAAATCTTCTCTAAGCAACCACCTCTTTTCAAATTTAAATCTATTGCTCTTTGGAGTTTGGTTAAGACCAGGGTCCCAGAGCAAAGGAGTGTGGTCACTACCACATCTGGGCAGAGCTCTACAACTAGAAAGGGGAAAGAAACTATCTAATTCTGTGTCACAGAAAATTCTATCAATGGTGGACATAATCCTGGAGCAGCACTTCCAACATATCTAGCAGAACTGTGGGTTTTCCTTCTGACAGGGCAATTCTCAACTTTATGGGTAACCATTTTGCAGATAAAATAACTCTTGGGCTTGAAACATTTATCCAAATGATGCCCTGGTTCCCCACAGTTGTAGCATATCACCTCAGAGTATGCCATAAGGCCCGAAGCAGGGGCAGGAGCAGTTTTCTGGATGTCCTATCTCTTCTTTTGCTGATTCTTGCCTTGAGATTTCCAGCTGGTCTGAGAGTCAGAACCACCAGCAGATTGATCTTGGGCAATTACAGGAGCCTGCCCAGATTGTGCCCCCATTTGGGGCGGAGGTGGGCCGTACCACTGCCCAACCGGCGCTCCCCCCATTGTGATAGGGGAAATTCATCGGAGTTCCTGGTTCCTTCTCATCCTCCAGCCAGATGTTGTCTCTCAGGAAGCAGAAATAACCACCAGACAGCTCAATTGAAGCAGATTGCAAGCCTAATTTCAATCTTCTGCAGGTTTGGGGGAGAGGTAAGGTAGGGGATCCACCTGCTCCGGCTCCGATGGCATGCCGGTGGACAGGAGTCCAGTCAAGCATTCCCATCTCGCAGCACGGCATGGATCTCCTGAATTCACTTCTCCTTTCGCCCATCGAATGAATGCAATCGGCGGCTCATTGGGGTGGGGCATCCTGTGCTTCTCCGAGAAATCTCCTTCGAAGTAGATCCGCAAGGCTAGATTCAGCAGCTCCCAATCCACATGATCCTTACACATCCGAGCATACCTGCGCGAGTGAGAGAACGGATTCGGTCCCTCCTCGGCTTCCTCCCTCGCAGCTTCCTCCTCTGCTTCCCTCCATTCGCGCGTGCACTGGGTCCAGGAGAGAGCATCGTCGCGGATCCGCATCGCCCGCTCCCTCCATCTCCTCCCTCGAGTCTCCCGCAGCACCGCCGGCGCGACGGAGTCGAGCGGCTGGAGCATCCGCGGGAAGGCTTTGTAGACATGTGGGAGATGCATCTTGTACATCTGCCTATCTCCCAGCCATTCCCCCGTGGATATGGCCGACGACTCCATGGGGCGCGCGAGCGGACTTGCTGAGGGGGGCAGGCGCGCCCAGAGTCAGGAGGCGGGGGGTGGCAGCGAGATCTATTTGCCAATTACTCCCTCCTTTTCGGTTTATAGGGCTCAATTCAAAAATCTCACCAACCAAGGTAGATGATGAATGGTGGAATACGTTTTGTAGTTTGCAAAAGCACCTAATTAATGCACTTGTTTTCCTCAAAAAATTATGTTTATCAATGCATAAATTGCAATGCATGCATGCATAAAGTACATGCATTGGTCAATTTTCTCTTAATACTTGCATGCAATGATTTAATGCACCTTGGAATCTGAACATGTGATGGAAAACAACCAAATTGAGCCTTATAAAATGGAAAAACTAAAATTTTGAGATAAGCCCTATAAACCGAAAAGGAGGGAGTATGTTAACTAAACAGTCAACATATAAAATAATTTAAATATATAAAATATAGTTAGAAGGGAAACATAAGTTGGAGCTGGCGTTCCTATTCTTATATAGAAAAATAGAACAAACCTCTGCGTTTTCTTCAAAAAATACATAAATTGGGCTGCCAAAAATAAAACCTCGGATGGGAGGTCCATAGGCCGGTCGATACATGACGGCCCTAAGAAAATACAAACAGGCCTATGGACCTCCCATCCGAGGTCGTGGGCTGCGGATGTTAAAAATGAAAACCTAGACGGGGCAGCCCAAAACCACGTCCAACACTTGCCAAAACTTCGTCCATCATTTTCTCTGTGTTTCGCACACTCGACATTGTGTGGGCATTTTGACTGTGCATCATATGAAGATGTGCTACGCATGAATGTTGATCAGCATGATGTTAACTGGCTGGTAGTTCCATTTTTGACCATGAATAAAACTTCCAACATGATGTTAACCCTGTTCGAAAAGGCCGTGTTAATATAAATGTTTTGCCTCTGAAAGTTGCAGTTTCTTATCTGAAACTGAACTTGCAGTTTCTTATCTGAAACTGAAACTTGTAGTTTCTTCTTTGAGAATCACATTGTCTGCACTTTTATACTCCTATGAAACTACATTTTTTAAGTGCTAAAAATAGATCTCTAGAATTCATAAAATACTTTATATGCTCAATACTGCAAATCTGAAATTCAAAAGACATTCATATCTGAAAGTACTCTCAAAATACACAACACAAAACACAATTCACAACCTGCAAATACTGACAACCCTAAGCTCCTCCTGACAATTCACAACCTACCCGACTATTGGGCTGGGGGGGCAGCCCCCTCCTATTCCTCGGCGGCAGACAAACGCCCCGTGAGACGATGTGAACGGCGAGGGAGACGATGGCGAGGAAGCGTCGTTGGGCCAACTGCTTTTCTCCTCTTGCAGTTGGGTTCGGTCGACGAAGACTCCACCGGCTTGCTCTGGCAGGACACCCTCACAAACGGCACCCTGTAGATGCTCGATCCTTCAATCTGTGGTGGATGCTCCATCTGGGATCGATACTCCCACCACCGCTCCCTTATGATCGGATTCGGTGAATCTGTTTGCTCCATGGCCCAGAGGAGCAGCTCTATGTACTCCGGCGCGACTCCCTCCGGGAGTATCGCCGCCTTTTTGCTTTATTGCAGATATTTGGCCATGGATGTCGCCGTCGCCGCTAGTTTGTCCTTGTTGTCAACCCAAGACTGTATCTCCAACATCCTAGCTAGCTTCACAGGGTTGTCGTCTGTGATCCTCATGTATCGGTAGTACTCATCCATCGATCTACTTCTCCATAGCACCCTCACTCGCCGGCGGTGGTTTTTGAATGGAAGAGGAGAGGAGCAGCGCTGGTTTTGGATTAGAACGGGAGAGGAGCGACGCTGGTTTTGGACTGGAACAGGAGAGGAGGGGCGGTGGTTTTGAAATGGAAGAGGAGAGGAGTGGCGCTGCATTTAGATTGGAACAGGAGAGGAGTGGCGGTAGTTTAAGAGGAGAAGAGCGGAAGAGCGGCACTGGTCTTGGAAGTATTTTTTTGTTGTTTCGCGTATTTTGGGTCAAAGTTTGACCATGTACTGTATTTGACAAGCAAAATGTGAATGCATGTCACCAAAAATTGTATCGTTTGGTTCGTATCTGAATGTACTTTCAAATTATACTCCCTCCATTTTTGTATACAAGGCGACAAACTCATATAACAGGTACCAAGGTACAAATCAATGTTATGTTTAAGTCAATGTTGCAAGCTAGCTTGTCACCTTGATTGTTGTGTTAATTATTGTGGTTTTTCTCTCCCAAGCACAACAAGCCAACCCTCTTACTCCTCATTGGTTGATTAATGTTGGGAATGCAAGCTAACCTTCTCACTCCCGCATGCACACAAGGGATATTAATGTCCTCGGGTGCTAGTACGAGGCAAATGCCATCAATTTTGCCTCGATTAATGTTAGTGGCCTTGTATAGTTGCAAATTTTAATTTTGATAGTGGCCTTGTATACAACGTATAACATACATTTTATGTGCGAAAATCATGCTCAATTATGACCCAGAATAAAAGGGAGACTAGTTAATGTGGGGTCGCTTTCTTAATTGAAGGGTAAATTGATTTTGATTTTGACCCAGTCAGAGCACGCCGGCCCTCTCGTCCAATCCTAAATCGCTGCCGCGCGCTCCTCTCCCTCTTCTCCATTGCAAAACCACCTCCTCTCCTCTCCATCATCTCCATTCCAAAACCACCGTCTCGACTCTCCCTCTTCTCTATTGCAAGACCACCATCTCTCCTCTGTTTTCTAGACGCTTTCCTCCATGGCGCGGGCGTAATTCGTGGATACAAAATTAGTATACTGTAAACTATTTAAAAGTCGAGGGCGGGGCTTTTCCTGCGCGGTAGGCGGCGGGGCAGTTCCGCCTAGTCGGTTCGACAGAGACGCGAGAAGACGAGGGAGTAGGCTCCTGCAAACGTAGGGCTGTGTGATTTGACAGCGAGTTACTGCTGGACAGGTGGGGCCCCGTGATTTGACTTGCCATTATCATTTTAACTGCGGCGCTACGACCGGCGTGAGTCTCCTAGATTCCTGACCACCTCCATACAGGTGCCTCTCCCAATGCTCCACCATGTAGTAGAGGCTGGCTCTTGCATCAGAGCCCACTTCTCCACTTTTTCCTTGCCTCTCTTTCCTCCACATATACAAAAATGCCATGTAAAGCGCACTATTGTATTACTTTTACTTGCTCCTACAGGTGCTTAAGCTTGCCACATAGGCATAAAGTCTGATGTGGCAAGTTAATCAAGAAGAGAGAGACTAGTTAGGTGACCCAAGGAAGAAATGGTGCTAAGCGCGTGTACCTAGGTGAAAAGACAATTTTGAGTCTATAGCTAATTAAATGAAGCAAACTTAGCAACACCATTTCATTGGAAGAGGTCACTCCTTGGGAAATGCAATAAATGCACACGCTTAGCACCGTTTCTTCCTTGAGTACGAAGAAAGAGATAGAGAGGAGTAAAAAAATATACTTATAGCCAACCTTGTTGTAGTATGAGTGACTAAGTGATGACTATGTATGACATGCCAACATCAGATAGCCTAACGCACCGTGTTAAATCTCCAAGGGCGCGACGGCGCGAGCGACGCGACGGTCGTGGTAGGCGCGACCATGATACGGGCTGCTGGCAGCCCTTGGATCTGAGATCAAACGGTCGCATGCTAAGTTGCTGAAAATTTGCAGAATAACCCTCCGGAATAGGATATTCACCCATAGGTCTAGAATCACACCATGCAACCGTTCGATCTCAGATCCAAGGGCTCTCGGAAGCCCGTATCATGGGAGAATGGAAAGCCACTACCCTGCCTTTCACACGCTGGCAGTTCGCTCCTACTCGTCCCCGCATGTCCTTCAATACTATGGCGGTTCGCTCCTAGTCATCCCGTCCATTCACATTACGGCAGTTCCACTAATCCTAACCCTCCTCCCAAATCCATGGCGTCCTAAATCTCCATGATCGGCAGTGAGTACAAGGTTAGAATCATCACCGGCGATGAGTTCGACATCATCTACACCCGTTCTTCTGCGGCTGTGAAAGGATGTCTTTCTCGCTTCAGACGCATGTTCGAAAACTCAGATGATGAGTGGGGCGCTGGGCTAGATGTTGAGTACACCACAGTCCTGGGACGAGAGAAGGATCTAAAGGACGAAGAGAGGAAGAATCCCGCTGTGATCCAGGTTTGCGTACATAACGTTTGCTTGGTCTACCACATATGCCATGCCGACGTTGAGTGCCAGGATTTTAAGAACTTCCTCAAGGACAAAATAGTGAAATTCGTTACTATAGACTTTGGTAACGACAAAGAAGTCCTGCATTGGATAGGCCTCATTGTAGGCAACACCTTCGACCTCCAGAAGAATCGGCTGGTGTCCTCTCGTCAGCCTTCAATGCTGACCCTAGCAGGAGCCATGGTTCATCCTTCGTACGGTAAACTGGAGAAACCTCATTACACGTTTCATATTCATGCATGGCAGCGGAATGTACTAGATATAGACTACATCCACTACGCTGCAATGGATGGCTACCTTTGCTTCAATATGTACAAGGGTTGGATGAAGAGCAACAGCCAAGTATGCGGTTCAAGCAAAGAAGTATCGGCCAAGAGGAAGAGGGACAAGGACGAAGTCGAGGATGTGGACGAGGACTCCGAGTAAGGTGGCAGTGTTGTTGCTCATGGTGGTTCTAATGCAGTGTCTACCGGAATAGTTGCAAAGTTTAATTTCAGGTGTGCTTAATTTAATTTGAGGGGTGTGTTGTGCTGAGCCCCTAGCAGAACTGTGTTATGTTTCTTCTTGTTACTTTAACTCTTCAGTACGTACATACTAGTATTTCTTACATTTCATCTTTTAGTTGGTATAGTACTACTACTCGTTTCTTCACATTATATACGTACAATATATATGGTCAACATCACATAGCCAGCAGTTTAGTTGTCAAAGAATTTCAGGGTGCTTAGTTTTGTCAAAGAATTCCAGGATGCTTAGAGGGTGCTTGGATCCAAGGGACTTATTTTAGTCTGACTAAAAATAGTCTCTTTAAGAGGCTAAAGTTCCAAGCACCCCTGACTAAAGAGGGGCTAAACTAGTCTTGAGACTAAAAAAATTTAGTCAGGGGTACCCCTACTAAAATGTGGTTAGTCCTCTCTCTACTCATTTAACTCCTCTCCTTTAACACAGGCGAGTTCTGGATTGGAGGGTTTGGAGATAATAAATGCTCATTAACTTGATTTTAGCCTTTTTAGTATTTGGATCCAAGCATGGGTGAGGCTAGCATGTTTTAGTCCCACTACTTTTAGTCATGGGACTAAAACGTATCCAAGCACCCTCTTAGTTTCATTTGAGGGGTGGGTTGTGCTGGACACCATTATTGTGACTAGCCTTTTTAATAGTACTATATGCATTATTTGGTGACGAGCGCTCTCTATATGTACCACCTTTTTTTAATTTCAAGTTTTGCTCCATGGCACAATCCATCGATACTACTGTTGTACAAAAGTATACATTTTTCAAAAGGCTAGAGGGCGGGGCAGTCTAGCTTGGTCGGTTTCACGAGAGGCGAGGGCCTTTGTGATTTGACGGCTCATTACTGCTGGAAGGCGGGGCCTTGTGATTTGACTGCTCGTATAAATGCGTCGTCGACCTGATCGAGGAGGAGCAAAGAACCGTGCGGTATACTCAAGTTTTCCACTGGAGTAGTACTGCGACGGAGGAGCAAAAAACATGGCAGCCCAGTGCCATATGGCGATAAAAATGATCTAATTTGCTAGTCATCTCATTGTTAGCATTGTTCTATTCATTCCCCAAAAAAACATTGTTCTATTCATGCCTCGCAGAGAACGTGACACATGCGGCGAAACACCCGAAGCAAAAGATGAAACACAGGAGGAAAAGAAGAAGGAAGATTATCACCCTAAATGATCTAATTCTCCGCAGAGTCGTAACTGCTTCTTCATCGCCTCCACGACCTCCATCTCCTTGCGCGTCTCCTCCGCCATCTTCATCATTGTGTCCATGATGCGGCATTTCTCGACGCGAGCCTTCATCATCTGTTCCACGGCCATATTACGTACCTTGACAGCAGCTGGGTGCTCGATGCAGAGCTTCGCCAGCTCTTCCTTCTGTTCCATGGCAAGGGCCTGCAGCGTCTTCATCGAGGAACTACTATTCTCATGCAGCTTCTTCCAGCCGGCGTTCTTCTCCTTCAATAGGTCGATCTCGTGGCAGAGCTTCGCATTATCCTCCCGAAGTCACAAGATTTCGTCGGTCGCCTTCTTCTCTGAGGCAATGCTCTTCTTCAGCAGCATCACCCAGCCGGCGGTCAACTCCCCTGCTGATTGAGCTTAGCCGGCATGTCGTCGAGGCTCTCCTTCAGCAACTCCATCAAGCCTTGGATGAACCCCTTCTGCTTATTGAGCTGATCGGGCATGCCGTCGAGGGATAACGACTCCAGCTCCGCCGGCTCGGCATGTTCGCCTCCGCGGCTAGGGCGCTCCTGGGAGCCATCGCCTGCCCGTGAGAGATCTTTCGAGGTCTCTGTGTGGCGGCGAGCCCTCTCTTTTTTCTGCAGCCTTGGTTGCCGCTCCCTTGTTACGAGTAGTTCTCGACCTAGAGCTCTGCTCACCGGCCATGGCAACGATGGACGAAGAAGAAGCACTTATGAGGAGGAAAGGTAGAGTGATTTTCGGTTAGGTAGTTCCCCTTTTTATAACCTAAGTACTAGCACTAGTAGTAATACCTGCATAGTGGGAACACGTTCAGGTTTGGTACATACTACTAGTAGGTGTGAGCAGGCTTTCAAATGTGATGGGAACAAGGTAAAGATTAATTGATGGTTTTGGTTTCGAG
Source organism: Triticum monococcum (assembly GCA_034509565.1). NCBI lineage: Eukaryota > Viridiplantae > Streptophyta > Magnoliopsida > Poales > Poaceae > Triticum > Triticum monococcum. Next base: position 279,906,034 of record CM067844.1, read on the forward strand.
GCTCGAAACGGCTCCCGATGAGTTTAGCGGAACATAAATTTCAAGTACTACACTGCTCAAATGCGTAAATATTATGTTACTGTCAACAATTGGCACAAAATACGAAGGAGACCAATGGAAGTAGGGACATTTACATCTATGCCCCTAATTTGCGCCCACTCTTAGATTTACCCCTAATTTCAAAGCCTCCTCAAATTTGCCCCTTCGCCCTTAGGTGCACTTACAGAAATACCCTTCTGTGCCGTTACCGTTCGGTCAAAGCATGTCAAAGCCGGTCAAAGGGCTTTGACCGTCCTGAAAAAAATAGAAAAAAAATTCTAAGAAATCTGAAAATTTGTGGGATCAAAGATACTCAGGTACACAAGGTGCGTGCAAAGTTTCGTGCTGTTTGTACATTCCAGGAGCTCGTGTCAGAGGAAAAAGAATAAATATGTACGCCTGTGAACAGTAAATTCAAAAAAAATAGCAAGAAAATTCAAAAAAATATGAAATTTTTTGGCATCAAAGAGGCTTGGGTCTGCAAGCTGCGTGCAAATTTTTGTTGTGTTTGGAAATTGGAGGGGCTTGTGGAGAAAAAAACAAAATTTGGCTCGGGAAAAAACTTGGGAAAAATAACTATTTTGTTTTTTCTTGCTAGAGCTCCTCGCATGTCATTTGATCACAAAAACCTGCAAGCACCTTGTGCACCCAAGCCACCTTGATGCCAAAAAAATTCATATTTTTTAAAATTTTCTTGCTATTTTATTTCAAATTTATTGTTCACAAGCGTGTAGATTAATTGTTTTTCCTCGCCACGAGCTCCTGAAATGTCCAAATAGCACGAAAATTTGCACACACCTTGGGCACATGAGTATCTTCGATCTCACAAAAATTTAGATTTTTTAGATTTTTTTGCTATTTTTTTTAGTATGGTCAAACCTGTTTGACCGGACGGTAACAACGCAAAAGGGAATTTCTATAAGGGTACCTAATGGCGGAGGGGCAAATTTGAGCAGGATTTTGAATTAGGGGTATATCTGATTAGGTGGTTCGAGTTAGGGACATAAATGCAAATGGCCCATGGAAGTACTACTAGCAACCCACGATTTAACTACTCGCATGCGCGCAGTGGAGTAATAATGTCTTTCTTCAGCCCTCACGTCCACTCAATTTGCATGTGCTGTATTAATTGACCATCAATGAAGTGAACGACTATACACGCGTCAAATTATCACATGGGGTGGATCTTGGTACAAAATTGCGTCCGCCCGTGTACCCGCGTGTGCGTGCGAGGAATGAGTGCATGCATGGCGTGCGTGCACATCTTCGCTTCGTGCATGTACCACCAGTATGGCTCAGGGAGGACGAGTACATTCTTCTGGAACCAGCAGCACGTCACTGTGATCAATCCATGCAAGGAGGTCGCGACAATGCCTACAGATGTGCCACGTGGCTTCATGAACTGTAAGAGAGACACTGTGTAGCGTGCCATTGGTATTCTAATTTACGTGTTTTGCACATACTCGAAGTACTAGTAAGGTACACGTGCATTGCACGCATCAGATTTTGCAACCGAATTATGAATAAATACCACACTATAGGATGTAAGTTCTGAGTCATATATGCCTGATGTAGCCCTTCGTTTAATTCTTATAGTTCATCTCATTCAAAATCAATTAGTTTTTATAAAAAAAGCTAAGAACGCGGGAATAGGGAAAACATGGGATTATAGTGGAATGTCGTCTTGAATCCTATAGGATTGTATGAGTGTTTGATTGTGCATAGAAAAAACGCAGAATTCTTTCAAAGAGGTTTGAGTGGATGGGATGTTTCCTATGAAATCTAGTGCAAATGAATCATATGGAAAAATTCCTATGGTTTACAATCCTACGAATCAAACAACCATGACAGGGACAATTCCTAATGATTAGAATCCTCCAAAATTCCTTTGAGAATCCTTTGAATCAAAGAAGCCTTTAATCTATTTTATGATTCATGGAATTGTGCGTTGTAAAGCATAAAGTAAAAAAACAAATAATGGCAATTCAACTAGAAAAAAGTTTGGGCAGTTATGATACGGAAGATTCTAGAACAAAAGAGAACCACTGTTGTTTTGAGGTTTGTGCATTATGCTTAAGTTCAACCATGGAGTCTGCTAGATTGTACATGTGGCAAAATTCGGTGGGGGCTAGAAGATGGTGCGAGGGGCCGAGTGGAGGGAGAATATGAAGGAATGCACAAGTGCGAGATCGATATTTAGAGAGAGGGGGCGAACACGTGCGCTGAAGCGGGCAGTGGCGGAGCCATGAAAAATAAATGAGCTAGAGGGGCAAGCATTGCTAATCCTTTACGAGGAGGGTCAATTTATGAACTTAAACCATTTTTAGCAGAAATTGTCTAATGATCACATTCATATTAGCCTTGATATATAGTGATGTTAGGGGGGAGGGGTGTAGGGCCCTTACAACCCCCTGTCTTCGCCATTGTGCACGCGTCTGAGAGATGAAGCGGAAGGCATGGATGATGAGAGGGGGACGTTGGATACATAATTAATGTGGGTGCATTAGCTATATATGTTAATCATATATAGAGAGGTATAGATTGATCAATGTGGACGTGGGAAAGAGGGTGAGACTGTAACACCCCAAGACCGGAGCTTCAGATGCCTTCCAGGGTTTCCGGGTTTCGTCATGTGTTTTGTTTTGTTCTTTGCATTCATCTTTGCATCATGTGCATTGCATCATGTCATCATGCCATCATGTCATTTCTTTTCTTAACTCAACTAAATAAATGGCATGGACCTTTGATCCATTTAAACCGAGGGAGTTCACCTGGTGACTTCTCTTTATAAAATACCCTCCCGATAGTAGGGAGCTATATTAAATATTCCATTTGTTGGAATTCACCGGAACACACTTGAAAACTAAATCTCAATGCCTTTGTTATCACAACTCTTGGCCTCTAACCTTGCTATTTATTCTTTCATCATATTCAGAGGTTCCTCCAAATATCCGAACATTTTTGGATACTCCTAAAACCTCGTCCTAGTTCAAATCTTTTGTATTAAATTTAAATGAGTTTGCTTTAAACTCTTCTTTTTCGCGTGAAACTTCTTTTCTTGGGCTAAGTATAATTCTTAGACTCAATAGGAGTAGTTTCAACATTTTCTAAAAACCCCTAGCCTTTTCTTTCCTTCCTTTTTCCTCCTGTCTACTTCTTTGTAAATGGGAAATAGCGAAAGGTTGGTTTTTTTTATCTGAAGCAGCAACTGGCCGGCCCATCTGCAGGTCCAACTGCCCCCGCTCCTAATCCCGCTCTAAGGCCCTGGCCTTTTTCGCCTCTCCACTGGGCCGACCCCTTAGGCCCATCTCCCTCAGCCCCCGCTCTAACCCTAGCACCCTGGCCCGATCCCCTTTTCCCACGATCCCGTCCCTCGTCCTCACTCCAGCGCCGCCAGGAGATGGCTGCTTCGCGCTCAACCCCGCCTCCTCTCGATCCTTGCAGCGCCCGCGCTCGATCACCTTTTCCCTCTCTTCGATCTCCCTCGCAGTGCCCCAGTACTCGATCCCCTGTCTCTCATGCCTGCCTTCGCCCTGCATCCACCATGCCTCGCCCCTCTCCGCTCGCGATGCCCGCTGCCCCGGCAAGCATTGCGCCGGTGAGCTCCTCCCGGACTCGTTCCAGTTCTCCTCACCTTGCGCCGCCCCTCTCCCTCGAGTCCTCGCCATGGACCTGCCCCCAGTGCCGGCGAACCCTCCAACTCTGCAGGGCTCCTCTCCTTGCGCGCCTACAACCCCTGCATCACTCCCGAAGGCCACCCTACGCGCGACCCTGAAGACTTGCTGCAGCCGTTCGCCGCCACAGGAGCCTCGCGTCCGGTTCCCTCGAGGTCCCGTGCTGCCGGACCTCTCCTGCACCTCCGCCGCACGCAGGGCCCCACGTGCCTTTCACTACCATCGCCCGGCCAGATCCGAAGGTCTGCCGCTCCTTGCTGCCCGCTCACCTGTCCCGCTGCCTTTGTCGATCGTCTCCTAGAGGAAGTGACGAGGCAGCCCGCAGTGCCTGTGTCTACCCGCGATCCCCTACTCGCATGCTTTCCTCCCGCATCACGCCCGTCCTCAAGCCCCGCCGCGAGAGCCCGGTTCAAACCACAAGCATCAAAGTTCCACTATGGTCGCCGTGTTTTTTTCCCACCAAGTGCAACGATTCTAAGTACCACTACCGTCGCCAAGACCAAGATGGCGCCAAAAGTACCAAGACGAACGGGAATGACTACCGAGGTCTCTCCAAGTTCGACCAAGATTGCCGTGTACAACTACCGTCGACTCGGATTATGCCAAGTACACCGTTGGCCTGGGTTTCGCCAAGACCACCTCGAGTACGACTACTTCCCACGACGAACCGTGAACAACCACTTCCTCTACCATCGCCGAGTACCACTACATCCCACGACGATCGTGAACGACTACACCGCTTGACCCGAACCGCTCCGATAATGCACGCTTCGAAGGTATAACCCCGAGATGACTGCCCGTGAGCGAATGCATGTGTGATGTTTGAGATGCTCGTGCTTGAATTGTCGGTGCATGTTGCCCCCCTTTTGCCTTGTCACCATCATTGACTCATGGGACACCCGGTATTCGGGAGTGCCCCACCATCTTTTGTACGCATCCGCACACTTATTGCATCGGTATCCCAATCGAGTTACCAGAACCGGAACGTTGCAGTGGCACCATTTTCGTTATCGTTGCCGTGGCACCCCTTTTTCTTTCCACCACGGTGACAAATGCTTCATAATGCTCTTGTCAACTTTTATTAAAAATTGCATAAACTTGTTCATGTCATCCGCATCATGATAACAACTTTAAGATTGGTTAAAATTGTTGTTTGCATAAAATTACTAATGCATATGGGGATTTACCGGGTTTGTTGTTTATTATATCCGGCCCCATTTAAATTGTTTAGATGGTGTAGTTTTGTTATAGCTCACCTCTTGCCATGTTTAACAACATTTAATATTGTTGAGTACCTAACCGGGAGAGAACTAAATAATTGATGTGGTGTTCCGTCAATATGCAACTCGTTGCATATTGAGCTCCATTTAAACTGTAGGATTGCTTGTCCACTTTGCCATGCCATGCCTCTTTAAACCGGGCATGCATCATACTTGTTCTGCATCATGCCATGATTTTGTGGTGGTTGTTTACTATGTTGTTTGCTCCTTTCCGGTGTTGCTTCTTCGGGTTGGTTCCGATAACGTCGTGTTGTGAGGATTTGTTCGACTACGTCCGTTTATCTTCTTCATGGACTCGTTCTTCTTCCTTGCGGGATTTCAGGCAAGATGACCATACCCTCGAAATCACTTCTATCTTTGCTTGCTAGTTGCTCGCTCTTTTGCTATGCCTATGCTGTGATACCTACCACTTGCTTATCATGCCTCCCGTATTGTGAACCAAGCCTCTAACGCACCTTGTCCTAGCAAACCGTTGTTTGGCTATGTTACCACTTTGCTCAGCCCCTCTTATAGCGTTGTTAGTTGCAGGTGAAGATTGAAGTTTGTTCCTTGTTGGAACATGGAGATGTTGTTCCTTGTTGGAACATGTTTACTTGTTGGGATATCACATTATCTCTTATTTAATTAATGCATCTATATACTTGGTAAAGTGTGGAAGGCTCGGCCTTATGCCTGGTGTTTTGTTCCACTCTTGCCACCCTAGTTTCCGTCATATCGGTGTTATGTTCCCGGATTTTGCGTTCCTTACGCGGTTGGGCTATTATGGGAACCCCTTGACAGTTCGCCTTGGATAAAACTCCTCCAACAATGCCCAACATTGGTTTTACCATTCGCCACCTAGCCTTTTTTTCCCTTGGGTTCCGCAGACTCAAGGGTCATCTTTATTTAAACCCCCGGGCCAGTGCTCCTCTGAGTGTTGGTCCAACCTGTCAACCGCCGGTGGCCACCAGGGGCAACTCTGGGCTGGCCTACCGGAAGTTTGGACAATCTGAGTGTGCCCTGAGAACGAGATATGTGCAGCTCCTATCGGGATTTGTCGGCACATTCGAGCGGTGTTGTTGGACATGTTTTACCATTGTCGAGGATGTCTTGTAACCTGGATGCCGAGCCTGATCGGATTGTCTTGGGAGAAGGAATATCCTTCGTTGACTGTGAGAGCTTGTGATGGGCTAAGTTGGGACACCCCTGCAGGGATTTGAACTTTGAAAAGTCATGCCCACGGTTATGGGCAGATGGGAATTTGTTAATGTCCAGTTGTAGAAAACCTGAAGTTGATCTTAATTAAAATGCATCAACCGCGTGTGTAACCATGATGGTCTCTTCTCGGCGGGGTCCGAGAAGTGAACACGGTGTTGGAGTTATGCTTGACGTAGGTTGTTCTAGGATCACTTCTTGATCATAGTTTCTCGATCGTGCTTTGCCTTCTCTTCTCGCTCTCTTTTGCGAATAGGTTAGCCACCATATATGCTAGTCGCTTGCTGCAGCTCCACATCATACTTTTACCTTACCCATAAGCTTAAATAGTCTTGATCGCGAGGGTGTGAGATTGCTGAGTCCCCGTGACTCACAGATACTTCCAAAACCAGTTTGCAGGTGTCGTTGAATCGAGCAGGTGACGCAACCAAGCTCAAGGAGGAGCTCGATGAAGATCTTGTCCTTTGTGTTGTTTTCGTGCTAGTTGATCAGTAGTGGAGCCCAATCGGGACGATCGGGGATCTGTGTAGCATTTGGGGTAATCTTCTTTTATTTTGGGTTCCGTGGTCGGACCTTGATTATATCTGATTGATGTAATGCTTTATTCATGTAATTGTGTGAAGTGGCGATTGTAAGCCAACCATGTATCTTTTTCCCTTATGTATTACATGGGTTGTGTGAAGATTACCTCACTTGCGACATTGCTTTCAATGCGGTTATTCCTCTAAGTCGTGCTTCGACACATGGGAGATATAGCCGCATCGAGGGTGTTACAAGTTGGTAATCAGAGCCTTCCCTGACCTTAGGAGCCCCCACTATTTGATCGTTATTAGCAGCCGTTGTTGAGTCTAGAAAAAATGTTTTGAGTCATTTAGGAATTATATATCAGAGAATTTAGGAATTCTTTTTACTCCCCAGTCTCCTCATCGCTCTGGTAAGGCATCCTGACGTAGAGTTTTGACTCTTCTCTTCTCAAATTTCACTAAAAAAAATTTAGGATCACGCGGGTATCTTGGAATCGTTTCGATGGTTTTGTGGCGAGAACATTGTTCTTGGTGCCTCCTATCTTTAGGGGTTGTGGCAGTGTCCCGGGCAGTTGAGCTCCGAGGTGTTGTCGTCACAATTTTATCGTTGCAGTTCTGGAATACCTGAGCTTAGTTTGCCGACATCGAAAATCTCTTTTATGCAGTTGTTGGTGAGATAACCTCGACGCCACCCAGTACTGGGGCGGGAGTTCAGGAGTGTTGCCATAACTCGTATAACGGATGCTTTTCGAAGGTTGAGGTTGATGACTTCTGAAGGTTTCTTGGTTATGTGTTGAAGGATGGATACAGCTGGATGTAGGATTTGCTAGTTTTGGATGAGATATTATGCTTCCCCTGTATCCCCAACACCTGATTGCATAACCGGAAAATTTCGGGAGTTTATAAGTGGGAATTCAAGTAGCTCTTAGGATATCTTTCCGACAGATGTATGATATGAAATTGGGGTTCGACGTCTAGTGGTCCGCCTATTCACGGTTGGTTTTACAGTGGTCTCGTTGTGTCTTAAAGAGTCCTTGGCTATGCCGACTCGGGGACGCTTCGTATGTCATGTGCACTGCCTTGTACATGATGGTGCTGTACGATCGAGCCCGTGTAGGCCCCACCACGAAAACTTCGGGCGAAATCTCTATCATATGTTTGTTCTGGCTTATTTCGCAAGCCAATCCTTTGTTTTGTTTGAGTTGTGGTATTCGAGTTGCTTCAATGTCAAGTGTGATTCCATACCTTTCCTAAACGGTGTTCTCGTATTCCTATGTGAATACTAATCCTTCTCGATCATCGAGTTTGTCATGTCAATCCTTTTCACCGGTGTGCTTCTCTTCAAGTGGATCTGATCATTTCAACATCCGCAAGATCAAGTATCAGTTCTTCTCAACAGTGTTTGTTTCATCCATCTCCAAGTTGCTTTTGTGTTTTTCCCACCCTCCCACCCTTGTTTCTTCAAGGACTCAGATTTCTTTATTGAGTACCCATCTTATGGATGTGAAGTCTCTCCATTCTTTTCCGTCAATATTCTTACCCGGTGGTTCTCATGTAGATGTTCTACTAGTTCATCATTCTTCATTCTTTCCATCTACGGTGGAACCAATTCAAGCTTTGTTGATCATATCTTTTCCTCATTTCAATACCTTCTCATACCGGTGCACCTCTTAATCATCCACTCCTTGCTATTCATTTGTTTCGGAGTGCCGAAGATATCGCAGAAGATTCACGTTTCCATTCTTGATCCGTTCAAGATCTTTCGAGGATGTTCTCTCATTCAAGCCTTTTAATTCAACCGGTGCAATCTATCTTCCAAGCGACCTTTTCAACGGTGTTTATTTTGAGTGGGCCTAACCCACACGTCTTTTCCCAGGATCTTACCTGACTCTTCTAATTCTCCCGGAGCTATCCTCAAAAATTATTTTCAAAGTTTGACGTAAGAATGAATTGCCATCAGTCAAATGTCTTTCTCCAAGATCTTTCATTTCTTTTCATCATCGGTGCAACATTTCTATTCGTCATTCCGGAGTGTCTCAACAATTCATGGCGGTGTTTCGCATCGTCATTCTCAATTTTGAAGACCGATGAAGAGTTTTTTTTTTCTCTCAACCTTGCTCCATCATCTTCAAGATTCATGGTTCTAGCTTTATGCCATCCTCTCATAATTGTTTTGATTGGGAGAATTCTTTTCTTCCATCCGGAGCATTTCATGAGTTCTTTTAATTTCTTTCCTCCGGAGCCCATCATTTCAGAAGTATTCATTCTCAGCTTTCAGCTCTCGTTCTCTAAATCTTACCGGTGCATCATTCAATATTCTCTAATCAGTTCATGATCCCTTTGTTCACTTGTATCTAAATTCTCTCAAGCATCTTCTTTCATTTGCTAATTCTTCCCGGTGTTTCTTTATCTTCTCTTCGTTCATTTTTAATTCTTACGGTGGTTCGTTCAAGAGTTCTCGTCATTCATTATCATATCAATTTATTCGTTGTTTTCAATCCTTCCGGTGGTTCGTTGAAGACCTTCCTAAAGTTTGAGCTATATTTATATTTAATCCTTTCGACGAGAATAAGTGGTATGCCAAATCCACTGCTTGTCATCAATTTAATTGGTGAAGGATACGCATTACGTAATTCTTATTCTTGTTTCATCCATGTGTTAATCCTTTCTTCCGGAATTTGTTCACAGTGACTAATTCTCGTTGTCAATTCGTCATCTTCTCTTTTCTCCCGGAGTTCCAACCTCTTTCAATTATGTCACCACGAAGATCCATCTAAATCATTACAAGGTTTCACCTTGTGTTTTCAACTTCTCTTTTTTTTCGTTATCCTTTTTGTTTACCGGAGTTCTTCATGGAGGCTCTACTTGATGGTTCATCAAGGATTTTAGTCCTTTTTCGAATTGTTCATCGACATTCTTTCAGAGGAGCTCAAGCATTCTTCATCTTGCATTTCAAAGTGCAATTCTTTCATATCTCATCTTTTGAGGTGGTATTATGTCATTCTTGATAATTAGAGTTCATGTTTCATGAGTCACATGTTGTTAAGAATGATGTATTTTAAATCCATCAATCTCTTCATTGGAGTTATCTTGGGCTATATTTCACCTTAAGCCTTCCCTAAGTATTGTTGCTATTATGGTGCTTATAAATGATCCAAGTTCTTCATTTATCCTCCCAGTGAAATAGTTTCTCGTCTTCTTGTTCATATCAATCCAATCTTGTTTGGCAGGTTGTCACCTCATATTTTGAGTTGTATTCCATAAGACCATATCAAGCTTATCTTTTCGTTGTTGTGTTTCCAACAACTCCGTTCGACCATTCTCCTAAGGATGCCTCTTCAAGATCAATTGTGGCACAAGTTGGCATTTTCTTCTCCATTCTTTTATTTCAATTATCTATTTTCTATTTCTTCCTTCCGGAGGCATTGTGATGTTGCTCTCTTCATCCCATCTTCTTGTTTTGTCAGGATCGTGTTCGTTCTTTTTGCTTATCCATTTAACCGGAGTGTTGTGCCCTTTTGCTCAAGTTCTTTTCGCTGTATCAAGCCTTACATCTCTTTTCAACTGGGTGTTGTCTGAGATCTTTCTTACCCCTTGTTCCATTCATTCAATAATTATGGAGGCAGTGTATTGTGATTTTATCAAGTATCTTCTCATCTTATCAAGTTATTATTCAATTCCTTTTCTTTTCAACCGGAGTGTTGTTCGAATTTGTTCTTCCTTGTTTTATCTTTTCTAATGGAGTGTTTCCAACTTCGTTCATCTCCGTTGTATTCTTTTCTCTAAATGGCTTAACCTTTTTCAAGGTTCTTTGGTTTCACTCGTTTGTCAAAGGAGCAACTTAGTTTTACCTCTTCTCTTTCTCTTCCGTTTTTCCCTCCGGTGCCATTCTAGATCTCGAGACGAGATCCTCTCATAGTGGTGGAGTGTTGTAACGCCCCAAGACCGGAGCTTCAGATGCCTTCCAGGGTTTCCGGGTTTCGTCATGTGTTTTGTTTGGTTCTTTGCATTCATCTTTGCATCATGTCATCATGCCATCATGTCATTTCTTTTCTTAACTCAACTAAATAAATGGCATGGACCTTTGATCCATTTAAACCGAGGGAGTTCACCTGGTGACTTCTCTTTATAACATACCCTCCCGATAGTAGGGAGCTATATTAAATATTCCATTTGTTGGACTTCACCGGAACACACTTGAAAAATAAATCTCAATGCCTTTGTTATCACAACTCTTGGCCTCTAACCTTGCTATTTATTCTTTCATCATATTCCGAGGTTCCTCCAAAAATCCGAACATTTTTGGATACTCCTAAAACCTCGTCCTAGTTCAAATCTTTTGTATTAAATTTAAATGAGTTTGTTTTAAACTCTTCTTTTTCGCGTGAAACTTCTTTTCTTGGGCTAAGTATAATTCTTAGACTCAATAGGAGTAGTTTCATCATTTTCTAAAAACCCCTAGCCTTTTCTTTCCTTCCTTTTTCCTCTTGTCAACTTCTCTATAAATGGGAAATAGCAAAAGGTTGGTTTTTTTTATCCGAAGCAGCAACTAGCCGGCCCATCTGCAGGTCCAGCTGACCCCCGCTCCTAATCCCTCTCTAAGGCCCTGGCCTTTTTCACCTCTCCACTGGGCCAACCCCTTAGGCCCATCTCCCGCAGCCCCCGCTCTAACCCTAGCACCCTAGCCCGATCCCCTTTTCCCACGATCGCTTCCCTCGTCCTCACTCCAGCGCCGCTAGGAGATGGCCGCTTCGCGCTCGACCCCGCCTCCTATCGATCCTTGCAGCGCTCGCGCTCGATCCCCTTTTCCCTCTCTTCGATCTCCCTCGCAGTGCCCCAGTCCTCGATCCCCTGTCTCTCCTGCCTTCCTTCGCCCCGCATCCACCATGCCTCGCCCCTCTCCGATCGCGATGCCCGCTGGCCCCGGCAAGCATTGCGCCGGTGAGCTCCTCCCGGACTCGTTCCACTTTTCCTCACCTTGCGCCGCCCCTCTCCCTCGAGTCCTGTCCATGGACCTGCTCCCAGCGCCGGCGAACCCTCCAACTCTGCAGGGCTCCTCTCCTTGCGCGCCTGCAACCCCTGCATCACTCCCGAAGGCCACCCTACGCGCGACCCTGACGACTTGCTGCAGCCGTTCGCCGCCACAGGAGCCTCGCGTCTGGTTCCCTCGAGGTCCCGTGCTGCCGGACCTCTCCTGCACCTCCGCCGCATGCAGGGCCCCTCGTGCCTTTCACTACCGTCGCCTGGCCAGATCCGGAGGTCTGCCCCTCCTTGCTGCCCGCTCACCTGTCCCACTGCCTTCGTCGATCGTCTCCTAGAGGAAGTGACGAGGCAGCCCGCAGCGCCTGTGTCTACCCGTGATCCCCTGCTCGCATGCTTTCCTCCCGCATCACGCCCGTCCTCAAGCCACGCCGCGAGACCCCGGTTCAAACCACAAGCATCAAAGTTCCACTACGGTCGCCGTGTTTTTTCCCCACCAAGTGCAACGACTCTAAGTACCACTACCATCGCCAAGACCAAGATGGCGCCAAAAGTACCAAGATGAACGGGAACGACTACCGAGGTCTCTCCAAGTTCGACCAAGATTGCCGTGTACAACTACCGTCAACTCGGATTACACCAAGTACACCATCGGCCTTGGTTTCGCCAAGACCACCTCGAGTACGACTACTTCCCACGACGAACCGTGAACAACCACTTCCTCTACCATCGCCGAGTACCACTACATCCCACGACGATCGTGAATGACTACACTGCTTGACCCGAACCGCTCCCATAATGCACGCTTCGAAGGTATAACCCCGAGACGACTGCCCGTGAACAAATGCATGTGTGATGTTTGAGATGCTCGTGCTTGCTCCATGCTCGAATTGTTGGTGCACGTTGCCCCTCTTTTGCCTTGTCACCATCATTGACTCATGGGACACCCGGTATCCGGGAGTGCCCCACCATCTTTTGTACGCATCCGCACACTTAACCTTTGCATCAGTATCCCAATCGAGTTACCGGAACCGGAACGTTGCAGTGGCACCATTTTCGTTATCGTTGCCGTGGCACCCCTTTTTCTTTCCACCACGGTGACAAATGCTTCATAATTCTCTTGTCAACTTTTATTAAAAATTGCATAAACTTGTCCATGTCATCCGCATCATGATAACAACTTTAAGATTGGTTAAAATTGTTGTTTGCATAAAATTACTAATGCATATGGGGATTTACCGGGTTTGTTGTTTATTATATCCGGCCCCATTTAAATTGTTTAGATGGTGTAGTTTTGTTATACCTCACCTCTTGCCATGTTTAACAACATTTAATATTGTTGAGTACCTAACCGGGAGAGAACTAAATAATTGATGTGGTGTTCCGTCAATATGCAACTCGTTGCATATTGAGCTCCATTTAAACTGTAGGATTGCTTGTCCACTTTGCCATGCCATGCCTCTTTAAACCGGACATGCATCATACTTGTTCTGCATCATGCCACGATTTTGTGGTGGTTGTTTACTATGTTGTTTGCTCCTTTCCGGTGTTGCTTCTTCGGGTTGGTTCCGATAACGTCGTTTGTGAGGATTCGTTCGACTACGTCCGTTTATCTTCTTCATGGACTCGTTCTTCTTCCTTGCGGGATTTCAGGCAAGATGACCATACCCTCGAAATCACTTCTATCTTTGCTTGCTAGTTGCTCGCTCTTTTGCTATGCCTATGCTGCGATACCTACCACTTGCTTATCATGCCTCCCATATTGTGAACCAAGCCTCTAACCCACCTTGTCCTAGCAAACCGTTGTTCGGCTATGTTACCGCTTTGCTCAGCCCCTCTTATGGTGTTGTTAGTTGCAGGTGAAGATTGAAATTTGTTCCTTGTTGGAACATGGAGATGTTGTTCCTTGTTGGAACATGTTTATTTGTTGCGATATCACATTATCTTTTATTTAATTAATGCATCTATATACTTGGTAAAGTGTGGAAGGCTCGGCCTTATGCCTGGTGTTTTGTTCCACTCTTGCCGCCCTAGTTTCCGTCATATCGGTGTTATGTTCCCGGATTTTGCGTTCCTTACGCGGTTGGGCTATTATGGGAACCCCTTGACAGTTCGCCTTGGATAAAACTCCTCCAGCAATGCCCAACATTGGTTTTACCATTCGCCACCTAGCCTTTTTTTCCTTGGGTTCCACGGACTCAAGGGTCATCTTTATTTAAACCCCTGGGCCAGTGCTCCTCTGAGTGTTGGTCCAACCTGTCAGCCGCCGGTGGCCGCAGGGGCAACTCTGGGCTGGCCTACCGGAAGTTTGGACAATCTGAGTGTGCCCTGAGAACGAGATATGTGCAGCTCCTATCGGGATTTGTCGGCACATTCGGGCGGTGTTGCTGGACTTGTTTTACCATTGTCGAGGATGTCTTGTAACCTGGATGCCGAGCCTGATCGGATTGTCTTGGGAGAAGGAATATCCTTCGTTGACCGTGAGAGCTTGTGATGGGCTAAGTTGGGACATGCCTGCAGGGATTTGAACTTTCGAAAGCCATGCCCGCGGTTATAGGTAGATGGGAATTTGTTAATGTCCGGTTGTAGAAAACCTGAAGTTGATCTTAATTAAAATGCATCAACCGCGTGTGTAACCGTGATGGTCTCTTCTCGGTGGGGTCCAGGAAGTGAACACGGTGTTGGAGTTATGCCTGACGTAGGTTGTTCTAGGATCACTTCTTGATCATAGTTTCTCGATCATGCTTTGCCTTCTCTTCTCGCTCTCTTTTGCGAATAGGTTAGCCACCATATATGCTAGTCGCTTGCTACAGCTCCACTTCATACTTTACCTTACCCATAAGCTTAAATAGTCTTGATCGCGAGGGTTTTCGTGCTAGTTGATCAGTAGTGGAGCCTAGTCGGGACGATCAGAGATCTGTGTAGCATTTGGGGTAATCTTCTTTTATTTTGGGCTCCCTAGTCAGACCTTGATTGTATCTGATTGATGTAATGCTTTATTCATGTAATTGTGTGAAGTGGCGATTGTAAGCCAACCATGTATCTTTTTCCCTTATGTATTACATGGGTTGTGTGAAGATTACCTCACTTGCGACATTGCTTTCAATGCGGTTATGCCTCTAAGTAGTGCTTCGACACGTGGGAGATATAGCCGCATCAAGCGCATTACAGAGACCTCACTGGATATATCGATTGATCGGTTTGTGTGGAAAACTATGAAAGACCTAGATATATACACACATACATTGAGGAACATCGATCGTTGCGCATGCATGCGTGAGTGATAAACAATGCCCGATATGATGGAGAGGGGGATGTGTGTTGGTGTGTGCCTTCATGGGAGACCGACCTGAAGAAAAAGATTGCATGCGTGCGATGGATAATGCCGACTGGTAGTGTGTGTGCATGCATGCACGAGACAAAGTTAGTGGTACAATTATAAAGAGAAGACTACTGTGTGGGTGTAAAAGCATAGCTGAATAGGTGAAGTCACAATCAATGTAAAGTTGAATTCAAATATTTGAATAAGAGATCCTGATGTTTGAAACCCATGCTTGCATGAATATAATGGAGATCTGCGCGGTGTGGTTTGGAAACGAGCATGTTGTAATGTATACACATTCAACAAGGTCAGACTGATTTAAATTTGAGATACCGATGGCAGACATCATTTGGCCACGTCGCATCCATGCATGGACACACTATTCTAATTGGAGATGATGGGCGGCTTTTGCATCACATATCTATATCTATACCCCTATATATATTATATATTTTTATATTTTTTATATTGTGTGCGGGTAACTTTAACTTTGAAAGATGGTCGTTGGATGAGGCGAATCCGATGGTCCAAAGATGGCAAATTTGAGCACTACTGGCCGTTGGATATCATCTAGATTCCACCAGATTTCGCCACATGTATAATCTAGAAGACTCCATGGTTGACCTTAAGCATAATGCACAAACATCAAAACACAATGATAGAGGCAAAGGTGTCCCGATGTTTCGATGAGATGGTGGCTGTCGTTTTCTGTGGGAGTCGACCTTGACGATCCGACTACGAACGTGCGAGACGTCGCGCCTTAGCAATCGCTAAACCAACTTCCGAGGGTTATTGACCACGCCGGAGCACGATCAACCTGACCACGAGGGTCTGTTTCCTGCAAGCAAACGAAGAACAAGCAAGAAACTGAGATTGCAATCTGGATATTGCGAATATAAGATGAAAGCTTTATTGATCAAGATAGGGTTCTGTGACGTCTTGGTCTGGTCGTTGGACACAAACGAAGTACGCGAAGTTGCAGCTATGGCGAACTTTTAATCTAAACAAAACCCAAAGTCTAAACGACGCCCTAAGGGCTGTATATATGGAGGAAGAGGGGGGAATTTCGTGGCCCTTGAGGGTGGGGTCCGAAACCAACCCTAACTCTTGTTTCCCCACATATACGGACTCTAAAAATAGCCTATAATTAAGTATCTCGAAATTACATGGGCCTGGCCCATTAATAAGGTGACGCAGCACCTAGAATAGCCTATGAACGAATATTATGAAGTGGCATCTCGTATATTTCGTCCAAGGCTTCATGCACTCCTTATGGCGGCTTCAAAGTCCTGAAATCATCACTTGTAACTCCGTTCTTGATCCCCTTGCGCATGCCATCAACTCCATGTGTGTTCTTGCTCCAATGTTCATCCTTCTCCAAGCTAGGCCCTTCATTTGTAAGCAAAACAAATGTATCCAATTTAGGCAGCATCATAATCTCATGAACATTAGAATCATTACCAAGAAACGAAAGTACCTGGTAATTTAATTGGCGTGCGCGAGCTCTAGTAATTGGTCCAGTATATGTAACAGTAGGGGCTGTGGGTGTAACAATGGTATTGATGTCCTCATCATCCTCCCCTTCTTGAAATGAAGTTGTCCTCGACGGAAAATCATCTTCCTCACCCAAATAAGGCTTCAAATCTGCAATGTTAAAAGTGGGACTAACCCCAAAATCTGCAGGTAGCTCAAGTTTATATGCATTATCATTTATTTTCTCTAACACCTTAAAAGGACCATCAGCACGTGGCATTAGCTTTGATTTGCGCAGATTAGGAAATCTATCTTTACGCAAATGTAACCAAACAAGATCTCCAGGTGCAAACACAACATGTTTTCTACCCTTATCTCCAGCAAGTTTATATTTAGCATTCATACGCTCAATGTTTTCCTTAGTTAACTCATGCATTTTTAAAATCAATTCAGAACGTTCTTTAGCATCAAAATTAACCTTCTCCGAAGATGGAAGAGGCAACAAATCAATAGGTGCACGAGGTAGGAAACCATACACAATTTCAAAAGGGCACATCTTAGTAGTAGAATGCAATGAACGATTATAAGCAAATTCAATATGAGGCAAGCATTCTTCCCACATTTTCTTGTTATTCTTCAAAACAGCCCTAAGCATAGTAGACAATGTTCTATTGACTACTTCAGTTTGTCCATCAGTTTGGGGGTGACAAGTAGTACTAAAAAGCAGCTTAGTCCCCAACTTAGCCCATAAACATCTCCAAAAGTGGCTAAGAAATTTAGTATCACGATCTGAAACAATAGTATTTGGCACACCATGCAAGCGAATAATTTCACGAAAGAACAAATCAGCAACATTAACAGCATCATCGCTTTTATGACAAGGTGTAAAGTGTGCCATTTTCGAGAACCTATCCACGACAACAAATATGCTATCCCTCCCCTTCTTTGTTCGAGGTAAACCTAAAACAAAATCCATAGATATATCCTCCCAAGGAACACTAGGTACAGGCAAAGGCATATATAAACCATGAGGATTTAGTCGTGACTTAGCTCTTTGACATGTAGTGCAGCGAGCAACAAAACGCTCAACATCCCGTCTCATCTTTGGCCAAAAGAAATGTGTAGCAAGTATATCCTCCGTCTTCTTGACGCCAAAGTGTCCCATTAATCCTCCTCCATGCGCCTCCTGCAACAACAAAAGACGAACGGAGCTAGCTGGAATGCATAGCTTGTTAGCACGAAACACAAAGCCATCGTTGAGAACGAACTTGTTCCAAGTTCTCCCTTCCTTACAATTCTGCAATACATCTTTAAATTCAGCATCATGAACATATTGATCTTTGATGGTCTCCAAACCAAATATTTTAAAGTCAAGTTGTGAAAGCATAGTATAACGACGAGACAATGCATCAGCAATAACATTTTCTTTACCCTTCTTGTGTTTAATGACATAAGGGAAAGTCTCAATGAATTCAACCCATTTAGCATGTCTACGGTTCAGTTTTGCTTGACTTTTAATGTGTTTCAAAGATTCATTATCAGAATGTATAACAAATTCCTTGGGCCATAAATAATGTTGCCATGTTTCTAAGGTCCGAACAAGAGCATATAATTCTTTATCATAAGTAGAATAGTTCAGACTAGGCCCACTCAATTTTTCAGAAAAGTATGCAACAGGTTTGCCATCTTGTAATAACACACCTCCTAATCCAATTCCACTAGCATCACATTCAAGCTCAAAAGTCTTATTGAACTTAGGAAGTTGGAGCAAAGGAGCATGTGTCAACTTATCTTTCAATACCGTGAAGGCTTCTTCCTGTGCGGTACCCCAAACAAAAGGCACATCCTTCTTTGTAAGCTCGTTGAGAGGTGCAGCAATGGTGCTGAAATCTCTCACAAAACGCCTATAGAAACCAGCG
Organism: Triticum monococcum; assembly: GCA_034509565.1. Lineage (NCBI taxonomy): Eukaryota > Viridiplantae > Streptophyta > Magnoliopsida > Poales > Poaceae > Triticum > Triticum monococcum. The sequence continues at coordinate 279,924,439 of CM067844.1, forward strand.
AGGCCAAGGAAACTCCGCACTTGTGTGACCGTTTTGGGCTGCGGCCAACTCTCAATAGCTTCAATCTTGGCTTTATCAACTTCAATTCCCTGTGGAGTAACAACATAGCCAAGAAAAGATACTCGGTCGGTGCAAAAGGCGCACTTTCCAAGGTTACCAAACAAACGTGCATCACGTAGAGCAATAAAAACAGCACGTAAATGTTCCAAATGTTCCTCCAAAGATTTGCTATAAATCAATATGTCATCAAAGTAAACTACCACAAATCGTCCAATGAAAGCACGTAAAACTTCGTTCATTAACCTCATGAAAGTACTAGGTGCATTAGTTAACCCAAAAGGCATGACTAACCACTCATATAATCCAAACTTAGTTTTAAATGCTGTTTTCCATTCATCTCCCAATTTCATACGAATTTGATGGTATCCACTACGCAAATCAATTTTGGAGAATATTGTAGAGCCACTCAATTCATCAAGCATATCATCTAGCCTAGGAATAGGATGACGATAACGAATAGTAATGTTATTAATGCCTCTACAATCAACGCACATACGCGACGTACCATCCTTTTTCGGCACTAAAATGATAGGAACAGCACAAGGACTAAGGGATTCGCGTATATAACCTTTGTCGAGCAGTTCTTGTACTTGACGCATAATCTCCTTCGTCTCCTCTGGATTGGTACGGTATGGTGCACGGTTGGGTAATGATGCACCGGGAATTAAATCAATTTGATGTTCAATCCCTCGAATAGGTGGTAATCCCGGTGGCACGTCTTGTGGAAAGACGTCAGCGAACTCCTGCAAAATGTTAGTGACAGCAGGAGGCAAAGAGGAAGGCACGTCCTCGAATGAAAATAATGCCTCTTTGCACACAAAAGCATAGCAAACAGATTTGCTAAAATCTAGACCATCAATATCAGATTTGGTGGCAAGTAAACATGCACTTTTCAATTTAATTTCAGAAACAACACTAGATTGTTTATTATTAATAGGCTGCATTTGTTGCTCAAATTCTTTTGCCACAATCTGATTTTCACTCTTATTTTTCTCTTGTTTTGCTTTATTAGCTCTATTAATATCATCTTTCAAAATGGAATCAGGAGTCATAGGAAGCAAAGTAATATTTTTATCCTTATGAACAAGAGTATACTGATTGTTTCTACCATGGTGAACAGAATTTTTATCAAATTGCCATGGTCTACCAAGTACTAAGGAACATGCTTGCATAGGTACCACATCACAATCAACATAATCAGCATATGTAGAGATACTAAAATGCACACGAACAGTACGTGTTACCTTAACCTTGCCGCTGTTGTTGAACCATTGGATGTAGTAAGGATGTGGATGTGGTCTTGTGGTGAGAGATAGCTTCTCCACCATCTCCATGCTAGCCAAGTTGTTGCAACTCCCTCCATCTATGATCACGCGAACAGAACGTTCCTTCACAACTCCCTTTGTATGGAACAAATTATGCCTCTGATTTTGCTCAGCTTGTGTAACCTGCACACTCAAAACACGTTGAGCAACTAAACATTCATACCTGTCAGCATCTTCAGGAGCCATGTATTGCGTTTCATGATCAGAATCGTCTCCACCGTGTTCGTCACGTGTAATAAGAGCCAAAGTCTCCTCATCATAGTCACTAGCGGACTCATACCCACCATCCTCACTAACAATCATCACACGTTTAGATGGGAATTCTCTCGCATAATGACCTCCACCCTTGCAACGTCGACAAATAATATCATGTGTTTGCCCTGTGGATGCCATGGATGAAGAAGAGCTCTTTGCAGGCCCAGAAGGTGTGCTCTTGGCAGATAGTGGTGATTGTGCCTGCTTTATTGTATCACGGTTGGAGGTGGCAGCCGACGGAGGCGCTTGTGTAGCAGAACGTGTGGAAGTAGATGAGGCACGTGGTGTCCATGATGAAGATCGACCTGCAGAAAAGTTAGTCCGCGCCAATGCCTGTCGATCCTGCACTTCACGTTCAGCTTTACAAGCAAGATGGAATAAACGAGTGATATTAGTATAGTCCTTATACTCTAGAATCGTCTGAATCTCTCTATTTAATCCACCCATAAAACGTGCAAGCATAGCTTCATTCTCCTCAACAATACCACATCTAATCATGCCAGTTTGTAATTCCTGATAATACTCTTCTACAGAATTTTTTCCCTGTCTTAAGCGCTGCAATTTTTGAAGTAATTCACGTTGATAATATGGTGGAACCCAACGAGTACGCATAGCAGTTTTCAAAGCAGCCCAAGTAGCAGGAATGGGATATAATCTACAATGCTCAGACCACCAAACACATGCAAAACTAGTGAATGCACAAACAGCAGCAGGAACACGTCTCTCCTCGGGATATTGTAAACATGTAAATCGTTGTTCAGTTTCTAACTCCCAAGTAAGATATATATCAGGAACATATCTGCCCTCAAATGGTGGAATATTCAATTTTAGTTTAGGGAGATGGTCATGATCTCGTACCTGAGGGTGAGCCTTACCATTGCCATTATTTGCATGTGGACGACCTGGTTGTTGCTGTGCTGGTGGTGGCACGTAGTTCTGATTTTGATCAACCTCATCCTCGTAATCGCCAGCAAAATCATCCTCCTCCGCATCAGCAGCAGGAGCCACAGAAGTAGCAACAGCAGCACCAACAGTTTGGCCAGGTGCAAGAGGGAGACGGCTCGCTCGGCGGAGGGCTGTTTCACGATGTGTAGGTAGTCGTTGTTGTTGTTGTTGTGAGGTGCGTTAGGTGCAGCCGGTGGTGGTGGTGGAAGACGCGCGAGCAATTCATTAAACCTGTTATCGAGCTTTGTTTCGAACGTCTTCTCCATGCCATCTATCTTCTCCATGTCCTCTTCAAATCTGTTTAGCACATCTTGCACCTGTCCATTCATCATTTGCTGAAATTTATCATGCAACTCCTGATTCGTCATGTTCTCCCAGTCAGTCTCGTTGGCTTGTGATCCTGCCATGGTTAGCAACAATAGAAACACACAAGAATATGATCCTACAGAATACTAACAAGAGGTGGTGGTGGTGTCACAAATCCGTCAAGCAAATCTCAAATTCTTACCAGTTCTTACCCAGCAGCAGGCGGTGATCGGCAACCGTGGTAGTCAAAACTCTCAAAAGCTTGGATAGAGCGATTTCCAGGGAGAGTCAAACGCACGATGTAGATGTATGTGGAGCTGGGAAGGCTTATAGTATGGTAGCAAAAAGGGTCAGCAATAATCAATTCAGAGATGCAAAGTTGAATAAACGCTCAACGACGGTACTGTGCTGGTCCTAGGCTAGACCGTGCTAGAGACGCGAGCCTAGAACACTAACAAAAACACGGCGCTGCACGTAAATAAGGGAAAAGCACACTCTCGAACTTTTTTTTTCGCGCTCTCTTTTTTTTGCGCTCCTCTTTTTTTTTGCGAAAAATCACTATAATGGCGAGTGTCTCAAAACTCTTCCCTCGTCAAACTGGTAGGATGGCACGAAAATTTTTTTGTTCACTTTTTTTTCGGAAATCAGGGCAGCGATGACGAAAAAGTGCGACAAAAAATCACTATGATGGCACGTGGCTCAAAAGACTCAGAAAAGCCTAAAAATAGGATAGGGAAAAAAAATTTGCCCGTGAAAATTTTGGCCTAAAAACTGCCCGGGGGTCTCCAGACTCTTTTTTTTTCGAGACCTACGCAGGCAAGGAAACACGAAACGGAAATTAGATTGGTCTCAAGAACAAACCTAATATGAGAAGAACTCGGATTGGTGGTGGATATATGGTTGTGGTATATGGCAGCGGTGGTGGATATATGGTTGTGGTATATGGCAGCGGTGGTGGTATATGGTAGCGGTGGTGGAATATGGATACGGATTGGTGGTGGTATATGGATACGGATTCAGAGCGGTGGCGGATCAGCAATGGAGGTAGATGGGCGATGATGATGGTACGGCGGCGGCGTGACAACTTATGACCAGAACTCGAAACTCTAAAAGACTAGACTCTAAGACCAGCAACTTGACACGACGATGCAACCGCAAATTCAACAAAGCAAAAACCCTAAAAAGATTATGCAAAGGCTCAGATTGGTTCGGATATGATGAACTAACCCTAATTTTTTGTGGCTTTTTCGTGGACTGTAGGTATGAAGAACAGACTCGATCCAATCTACGAAAAACTGTAAAATCTCACCGAGCAACCTGGAAATCTGATACCACTTGATAGAGGCAAAGGTGTCCCGATGTTTCGATGAGATGGTGGCTATCGTTTTCTGTGGGAGTCGACCTTGACGATCCGACTACGAACGTGCGAGACGTCGCGCCTTAGCAATCGCTAAACCAACTTCCGAGGGTTATTGACCACGCCGGAGCACGATCAACCTGACCACGAGGGTCTGTTTCCTGCAAGCAAACGAAGAACAAGCAAGAAACTGAGATTGCAATCTGGATATTGCGAATATAAGATGAAAGCTTTATTGATCAAGATGGGGTTCTATGACGTCTTGGTCTGGTCGTTGGACACAAACGAAGTACGCGAAGTTGCAGCTATGGCGAACTTTTAATCTAAACAAAACCCAAAGTCTAAACGACGCCCTAAGGGCTGTATATATGGAGGAAGAGGGGGGAATTTCGTGACCCTTGAGGGTGGGGGTCCGAAACCAACCCTAACTCTTGTTTCCCCACATATACGGACTCTAAAAATAGCCTATACTTAAGTATCTCGAAATTACATGGGCCTGGCCCATTAATAAGGTGACGCAGCACCTAGAATAGCCTATGAACGAATATTATGAAGTGGCATCTCGTATATTTCGTCCAAGGCTTCATGCACTCCTTATGGCGGCTTCAAAGTCCTGAAATCATCACTTGTAACTCCGTTCTTGATCCCCTTGCGCATGCCATCAACTCCATGTGTGTTCTTGCTCCAATGTTCATCCTTCTCCAAGCTAGGCCCTTCATTTGTAAGCAAAACAAATGTATCCAATTTAGGCAGCATCATAATCTCATGAACATTAGAATCATTACCAAGAAACGAAAGTACCTGGTAATTTAATTGGCGTGCGCGAGCTCTAGTAATTGGTCCAGTATATGTAACAGTAGGGGCTGTGGGTGTAACAATGGTATTGATGTCCTCATCACACAAGCACTTCTTATTTGTTCTAGAATCTTCCGTATCAGAATTGCCCAAATGTTTTTCTACATGATTTGCCATTATTTGTTATTACTTTATGTCTTACGACGCACAATTCCATGAATCTTAAAATAGATTAGCTTTCTTCTAAAAACTAGATGATTTTGAATGAAATGAACTATAAGAATTAAACGAACATCTACATCATGCATATATGACTCAAAGCTTGCATGCTATAATGTGGTATTTATTCATAATTTGGTTGCCAAATCTCATGTGTGCAATGCACGTGTACCTTACTCTAGTCTAAATGGTGTTTGTGTGTGTGTTGTGCGTGTTGAGTTGCAAATTATCTTTTTTTGGCTACACGTTAAGCTCGTTCTTCCAAAATTTCAAGCCACGCCTTGTTATGCCGAAAATTCAAGCTAGCGTCTCTGTCTATCATGCTACGAAACTCCTGCCTCTTCAACCTGCCCCTTGTTAGCCCGAAATATTTAAGATATATCTTTGTCTCGTTGTGCTCCAACAACTCCCTCCATCTCAACCCGCGCCTTGCTATTCCGAAATTACAACGCGCGCGAAAACTGCCACCTCCTGTGAAATCCTGATACACGAAATGCCCGTGGTACCACTGAACCGAAAGAACCGCCTCAAATCGATGGGGGTACTTTCGTAACTTACCCCACATTTTGGACAAGCGCGTCTCTAAGCCATGGTTCCCCACTGCCATCCCATCCGCCCACCCATTCGTACACCGAGGCCGCGAAAACCCGCGACGAAACCCCACACCCTGCTTCGTCCGCCATCCAGCTGGAGCCTCTTCCCCGACAACGTCGTCCACAGCAACACCTCGACGTCCCTCATCCACCGTACCGGATGAGGATCCGTCGTCGATCTCATAGTCCCGTCGGTTTAGCCACCCCGTCCTCCACCTCCAAGGAGTATCCCCGATGTTCCCCTCGTCTTTCGCGCCACCTCCATTCCCACACCGCCGTCTTCACCTCCACCACCGGAAGAGCATCATCATCACCGCTTTCTCAGATGAAGCTACGGCCTAATCGGCGGCACGAAATAGGTTGTACACTAATCGCCGCATTTTCTTCTTGATTCGATCTCACGGTGCTGCCGGCGCTCGGTCTCGAGCCGACACGGCGCGGCTCCATCCACGGTGGCATCGTCGGCCACTTCCTCCACGGTATCGCTGGCTCGACGGTGACGTCCACATTAGTAGGACCTGATGCTGTTTTAGCTCTCGCTCGCGCTGCTGCTCTGCTCTTGCTCTCGGTCCCCTGCCTGGTCTGCTCTTGCTATTGCTCTTGCTCGCGTTGCTGCTCTCGCTCTTGCTCTTGCTTGCGATGCTGCTCCGATTTAGCTACACTTCATTCCGATGCCGCCGGGGTGAAGGAAGAACTAGCCGCAGCGGGGAGGGGGGATCGCTGGAGAGGTACCCCACTATCTATCTTAGGGTTCAGGATGGGGGCGGTGGTCGCCAGCGGTGGCGGGGCATTGGCGGGGCGGTGGCGTGGTGATCGCCGGAGAAAAAGCTCGGCACGGAGGGGCCTAGAGGGATGGCCGGGGTGGCGGCGGACCGGCGGTAGGGAGTGTTTTCGGGGCAGGCGGGGCGGCGCACCGCCTGCCACGGGCGGCGGGGGGCTAATGTTTGGCCGACTCAGGGGGTGGAGGTTGAAGATGAACCGCAGGCCCTTGATTTCGTATCCAACGGCTGCAAAATGGACTGACCAGAGATGAAAAAGTCAGTCGACCGATGTGTAGTCTCACCTTGCTAGAGCGTTCAGTTTCGACAACAAAATTCAGTTTCGACAGCAAAATTCAGTTTCGACAGTTAAGTTCAGTTTCGACAGTTAAGTTCAGTTTCGACAGTTAAATTTAGTTTCGACAGTTAAGTTCGGAGATGAGCGACTGATGTATTTTACATCTAGCACTTTGTGGTTATGTATTTTGTGTCATGTATTGGAGATGCAATTAGAATTCCACTCAGGTTAACGTTGTTCGTTGTCTCTCTTGTCCTGCTTCAGCCTCGGCGTCGTACAACTCACCAGAGCTGCTCCAACGACGAAACCCTCCATCACATCGGAGTAGTACCTCGGGCTCCATCTCCAGACGCCTAAGATCTTCTTCCCCTCCTCCGACAGCCAAGTCAGCCGGAGCATCCTCACCGGCCAACCCAATCATGCTGAGATCGACATGGCTTCGCCAAAGAGGTTGTACACTTGTTGCATCTCTTTTTTACTCTACATGTTATATATATTGTCCACCGAGCACTCGTAGTAATGGGAAATACGATTATTTTATCCTATTATATGACAAGCAGTGAGGTACCAGGCAACTTAGCTATCCGTGATGGACTCTCTTGAACGCCATCATTATTTATCTTTGTGCGTTTGAGCTGTGCATTTGTCGATGGGCCTAGGAGTTGAGCTAGTATGGCAGTGGCCTGGGTCCAAAGTAATAGAAGTAGCACAAAAACATTTTTTAGTGTAGGATTTTCCTTGCTCAAGCCTGCCTACTAGAATCGCCAGTGCTTTAAAGTAAAAGTGAATGAGAAACATCGGAATTGGAAAGTTTCCTATGGTACTACTTTTCATGAATTTGGTGCAAAGGAATGGAGCAAAGGAAAACTGTAGGATTTGTTCCTTTAGTGTCTCCTTGAAAGAAAAACTGTAGGAATTCTAATTTCCACTTCTGCTCCTTTTCATATTCGTATTCATCAAGCACAAGACTAAGAGATAGTAGCATAATAGCATTATAACCGTACATTTTCTTATGGTTTGACTTAATCTCACCATGCTTTTTTTGCATCCTGTGATCTTCCAATTGTTGTGAATCAAACACCCAGATTGGCAGAAATCTTGTGTTTTTAAATTCTCTGTTTTGCACGTGCATTCCTATCCTATTCCTGTCTATTTCCTATCCCTGCATTGTTAGAATCCTCAAATTCAAACAAGCTCTTACTCAATTACTTCTGTTACAGATATGTGTCAAAGAAAACCTTGCGTGGTTTGTCCTGCTCCTATGGCGCTGTGTTCCACCCCAGCTCAGCTGCTCCAACGACGAATGGGTTCACCACAGCAGGGATCCGCTCTCCAGACTGTCTTTCGCCGCCTCAGATCTTCTTCCCCGCCGCCAGCAGCCACGGAAACTACATTACCATCATCAACTGAGCAGATGACCTTGAGGACTACACGGGTCTGCAAGAGAGGTCGCACTCTTCCGTGTTTGCTTATGTTATGCGTCGCTTAATATGATGACATGCTACATTATCATCGTGTTCACCTATTAGACTCCGAGTCAGGTCCAAACTAATGTTGAAACTTGAGTTTTTAAATGGTTGTGGGGTACATATTGGGGCAGCAATCAATAATATCTGTCTACTATCTGGTTAATCTCCGGTGTCTACTATGAGTTTCATGTTGGGTGCAAACAAACATTAAAGGAGCCATTATCTATATTTTTTAACTAAAGCTATTATCTGCCTGCTATCATTGGTTTTGGGTCTATCCACAGTTTGCTACCATCACTCTGGATTTGCGCATGCACTCCTTACATAATCTCACTATGATTTATTCCTATGCATGCCAGTTATTGTACACAATGGAACTGATCATGTAGAGCAAAAGGGACGAGCCTTGCGTGGCAATAAAATTTCATGCAGACGTCGTTCCATAGTGGGCGCAAAGGCAGCCCCCCCCCCTCCACCCATTTCGGATCGTAATCAAGAGGAAGATAACTGTTATGAGGGGGATTCAGAAGGAGAAGACCACTCCTATTTACCCCATGAGGTCTTCGCTCTAACTTGGCATGCTGATGTTGGTAATATCATGCATATGGTGCCTTGCATTGCTTATTGTATACATTAAATATGTCATGTGCTTAGTTTAGACATGCTTTGTGTCAATGCCATCTGTTTAGTTTCTTTATCATATATGTGAATCATGCAATGCCATCTTTTCTAGCCAGGCATCATATATGTGAATTTTGCAATGCCACCCTGGTTAGCCAGTCATCTTATATGTGAATTATATCATGCCATCAAATTTTTATTACGTGTTAAATTTGTCAACAATTTTAGTACATTCAATTACTCTTCCTGTGCATCAGCCATTTGGCACAGTCATGGAAAAATCTGGAGTGGAAACAAGGTCTTCAGAGCAGACAATGCTATCTGACGAAGCGCATGTCTTGTTGGTTACCGATAGCTCCTCAGAGGAGGATTCAGAGATAGATGACCAATCATATCCCCCCCCCCCCCGAGGTGCATGCCCTAACTTGGCAGGGTTATGTTGCTCATATCGTGTGTATGGTATCTTGCATTGCTATGTCATTTGCTTAGTTTAGACATGCTTTGTGTGAATGCCACCTGTTTAGTGTCTAATTACCATATATGTGAATTATGCAATGCCATCTTGTTGCAAGACATTATATATTGAATTATGCAATGTTATATTGTTGCAAGGCATTATGTATGTGAATTATGCAATGCCATGCTGTTTAGGGAAGCGTCATATATGTGAATTATATCATGCCGTCCTTTTTTTGTATTTCTCATTGCTTTTGTCGACAATGTTTGCATATTCAACTGCTCTTCCTGTGCATCAGCCATTTGAATTGGTGATGGATAAATCTAGAGTGAAAACAAGGTCTTCAGAGAAGATAATGCTACCTGCTGAAGCAGATATCTTGCTGGTTATAGATAGCTCTTCAAAGGAGGATTCAGAGGCAGATGACCAGTCCTATTATCCCCCTGAGGTGTATGCTCAAACTTGGCAGGGTTATATTACTCATATAATGCATATGTTGTATTGCAATGCCTAGTTTTTACATCATATACACAATATTGAATGCCATCTCCTTAGTTGACACATCATATATGTGATTGCCCTCTGCTCACTTCCTTAGTATATAAATCATATATTTGAATTATGTCATGCCATGATGTTTACATAGACAGCATGTATCTGAATTATGGCATGCCAACCCATTTTCTAAAGACATAATATAGTTATATCATCTCATCTTGTTTACATAGTCATCATATTTAAATTATGTCATTCTATCTGTGAATTATATCATGCCATCATGTTTCCATCGACGGCATGTTTGTGATTTATGGCATGCCAACCACTTTAAGGCGTTGTTTGGATAGGTAGTATATACAAAACCGGATCTCCACAAACCAAGGAAATGGTGTAACAAACTAAAATCCTGTTTGGCCACTCCAACTAATCCGCGTATGCAGAAAACTTAGTTTTCCAAAAACCCAGATTTCAGGTATATGGAAAAACGACTAGTACTTGTTTTTCCACAAACGCGATTTACATAATATGGATTCCAATGGAAACAGAGCACGCTTGCTGGCCGGGATGAAGGGGGCACGACGAGGGCGCTTAGCCCGATGACCTCGGGGAGTAGAGCAATCGCTCGCCAGCGGCTGCGTGTGGAGTCGTGCTGGCCGGAGGGGACGGGAGATGCAGCCGGCGGAAGAGTCAGTACAGGGGGATGACGAACTCAGGGACCAGCGGAAGCCCTCGCTGGTGGCTGCGTGTGGAGTCGTGCAGGCCGGAGGGGACGCGAGATGCAGCCGGCGAAAGAGTCAGTACAGGGGATGACAAACTCGAGGACCAGTGGAAGCCCTCGCCAGTGGCTGTGTGCGGAGTCGTGCAGGGGGATGACGAATTGGGGACCAGCGAAAGCCCTCACCGGCGGCTGCGTTCAGAATAAGTGGAGGTCGGAGGGGAAGCGACGGGAGAAAGGGTCAGTGCAGGGGAGGGCGACAACCTCGGAGGCCAACGGAAGCCCTTGCCATCGGCCGTGCGTTGAGTCAGTGGAGGCCGTGGGGAGGCAAGAAGTAGCCCGGAGGGATGACCTCCGATACCAGGGGAAGCGCCCGCTGAAGGTCGCACGCGGAGTCATGGAGGCCGGAAGAAACTACAACAGCAGTCTGGACGGTGGACTCGTACGGTACGATGTCAAGGTTGGAAGTCTCGTCAATGGCAAAGCAAAGAAGGTCACAAGTGAGGAAGTATAAGACTAATGTTTGCTATCCAAACACAAAACTCTACGGACCCAATTTATTAATTTTCTAACCCAAACAAAGTTTGCTGTAAACACGTTTTCCATAAAAAGGATAGCAAAACCGGTTTTCCTAGAAATCAGCTAAAAACTCGTTTTCTATAATCTTATCACTAATACTCAGTATCCAAACAACCACTAATAGACACATCGTATAGTTATATCATGGCATCTTGTTTACATAGTCATCATATTTTGAAGTATGTCATTCTATCCTGTTTAGTTAGCCATCATACATGTGAAATTGTGTCATGCTATCCTGTTTAATTAGCCATCATATATGTGAAATTATGTCCTGCTATTCTGTTTGCTTAGACAACATAAATGTGAATTATTTCATGCCCTGTTTTCTTCCCTACTATCCATTGCACCTATCTATCTTACAATGTGTGTACATTCAATTACTTTTCTACCTGTCGATGCAGATAGAACCACGGTTGTACTTGCCCAAGAACCAGCCCCACCACACATAACCCACACTCATGCAGATTGTACCCCTACCCAGTTGGATAGAGAACCAGCTACACCCCTTCTAACCCCAACCCTAGCAGATACACACCCAGTTCCCGTTGGCACAACACCGTCTCCACCACAGAGCACCCAAACACGAGCAGTTACTAAGGCAACTGCAGTGCCCAAATCACGAGGACCACCACTCCGAACCCAAAGTCAACGCTTAAAGCAGAAGAAGAATTTTTCTCAGGTCAGGTTCTGTAGCTATGGTTCATACTACTTTACTCTTGCATCACTGTATTTACTGATACCAACTAATTTCAAATTTTAAGGATGCAATTGAAACTCCAATGGCGCAGCAGGTATGTTTTAAACTTGTTTCTTTAACGTGTTTGGCTGTTTGCTGTTGTAACTTGCTCTATGTTGATTTCAGTTTCAATTGAATAAACAGTTATGTTCTCATGCCATGCACATTACAAGTGTTGTTATTGATGTGTAGTTTCCCACACTTATATTCTGTCTATGCTGCTTTGTCTTAAATAGATATGATTCGAACTGTATCTATCTTGATTTGGCAACATAAACTAGAATGATATAGACCATATAGTGACCATACTACATAGATATATGTTTGTTTCATGCTGTTATCATGTCCACCTTACTACTGAACTGGTTTACCAAAATGAGTTTCATATACTACATTGTAAACCTGAGATGTGTTTGTTTGTTTCTCTTTTAGAACGCGGATAAAATATTGGAGAAGAGTACCCTGTTATGCAATGGTAAAGGAAGTAATGCAGATAAGGTTCAAGATAGTGAGACATCCCTGTTTGTCTCCAAGAAAGCTGATAAAAACTATATTGAAGACACTGAGACAACCCCAAAGTCCTGTCTTGATGTAGTGTTCGAGTTACTGGCTACCACTGGTGGCACTAGCTCTTTGAACTCATTGCCTGAATCAGTTCGGCTTCTTGACTCTCAACTTCAAGTTGAAAGACATCGATCAGATGTTATGCGACAGGAAGCCGAAGGACTGAGGAAGTCCCTGCAGAATTCAGATGCATACTTTCTGGTGCAACAGCAAGCACTGGAGGACTTAAGCGCCAAACAAGAGAAAGTTAATAAGCTTGCTAAGCATCTTGCCAGCATTATGGGTACCCAGGATATTGTTTCTTGAGCTCTTCTGAAGTGGTTTCAGTTCTGGACTTGTTTTGTTGCGGCGTTTATATGTTGTTGTGTTCCCTATATTTGCACTGGTGGCGAACTTTGATGCCCAGTGGATGTAATATGTGTAATAGTCGTGATAGCCTAGTGTAAGTTGCTTGCTTATTTATTTCCTTGTTGTCTTGTTTATTTGTTTGCTTGTAGTCAGTGCAGTTCTTTTTCTGCGGTTTGCCAGTGGCTGCAATAACCTATTTTTTTAAACTAGGCCAGAATAACCATGGGCTAATATTTACTGTAGTGACACTGGGCCTCCTACGGGCCGTATAAATAGTGGGCCTTCTATGGGCCGTAGAAACAATGGGCCTTCTACGGGCCGTATCATTAATGGGCCTTCTACGGGCCGTATCATCAATGAGCCTTATACGGGCCGTATGATCGATTGGCCAAACATGGGCCAAACAGATTGCATTCTGGCCGTAAATGGGCTAGAGTTGGAATCGTCCGTTTATGGGCCGACCATAACGGGCCATTGTTAATAGGCCGTATTTGCTGATGCTATGAAAATGGCCCAACGTATTAACGGACCACAAACGGGCCGATTGTAACCATGGGCTGAATTTGGCCCACAAGCAGAAAATGATAGTAACGGGTCGTAAGTAAACGAATGCTGGAAATGGGCCCTAGAATAAATGGGCTCTGAGAAGGCCGGAAGATGACATGGGTTGGAGACGGCCCAAAGGAATAACGGGCCGTTAATTGGTATAAAGTGATACACTGTTCATTACGGGCCAGTTTCACCACGGGTCGTTAATGGGTGTAAAGTGATACGATGTTCATTACGGGCCAGTTTCACCACAGGCCGTTAATAGGCCAAGAGTTACATAGGGCCTCATATGGGCCGAAAGACGTCATGGGCCATACATGGGCCAGAAGTGAAAATGGGCTGGAATCATATTGAATGGCCCTGATGACGCTACTGGGCCTAATTCAGATAGGGCGTAACAGGCCTTGGGTTAGCGGGCTGTAAATGGGCTATATGCGAACATGCCGTTAACAGGCTTTCCATGGGCCGGCCCGCCACCTTTTGACTAAGTCAAACGGGCCAGCCTTTTCACGGGAATGGGCCTTTGTTGGGCCGTGCCACGTGTCAACGTATCATAGGCGCCTTCTGTCCAATGAGTGGATGACATATGTCCTGACGATAAGTCGACACGTGTTTCCTCCAGCTAATGATGATTTTACACGTGGAAAATCCCCATTGGTCGGGGCTGTTTACGGGTTATCGGATCCAAAACCCGACCCGATAGCTTAACGACATTCCGTTACGGTGGATGCCATGTGTCGGTCACCCTTGACGAAAGCACTTCTGTGACGCGCGATTTATCGTCATGGAAGTGGACACTTCCGTGATGATAATTTTGGTAATGTCATGGAACACTTCTACGACGGCACAGGTATGACTATCTTGATTCTGTCATAAATTTGTCATGGATGTACATGCATGACAAAAAACGCGACCTACTATGAGAAACACGTATCATCACGGAAGTGTATTTTTTGTAGTGTAGCATATGACAAGTTTAAAGGATCGTCTGTCGGCGTTCTGGGAACGGGGTCCCCAGACTTGCCTGCATGCGGCCTGCGGTGTGGCTCAAATGGGGGCCCAGCATGGCCCATCTTCATCAACACAAGACTCAAGACCCTCGCGAGGGTCCAAGCCTCGCGGGGCGGTTGACACGGCGCATCCTCAGGCGCATCCTCATCAGGCTGGCTCGCGAGGAGGCGGAGAAATCAAGGCGGGGTACCTCGCGAGGTGCTCATGACGCAAGCTAGGATGACTCAGGGCGCCAGGTGGGCGCCAGCGCGCGCAGCGTCCTTCTTTCCTCTTTGGTGCAAAGGGGGCAAGCGCAGCCGCTGAGTACCAAGGCGTCAGGCAAAGGTTGCCATTTCGGTGCAACGAGAACAAGACCAAGCGGACTACGAGACGGAGGTCACCATGGAGCCCAGCACGGCGTCACCGCAGAGCCTTTCGCAGGCGAAGACCAACTTTAGTCAGGATAAGCGTACTAGATGTTCCCCTTCGAATTGGCCAATTGTTGGCGCCCTTCCTGCTCAATATTTGGGAAGAGGCCCGGGGCCTTTGCCTATAAATAGGACCGGCCACCCACGTAGCAAGGGGTTCGATTGGTTCGTTCGGTTCGGTTCGGTTGGTCCGGCTAGCAAGCAGAGAAAGTGAGTGAGTGAGAGAGAGAAGGGTGACCGAACTCCTCCTAGCAGTTCATCGCCCCAGCCAAGAATAGACCCTCACGAGGCTGTTCTTCCTTGTATTGTTGATCATCACCAGCCCCAAGAGGCAATCCACCAACCACACACTGGAGTAGGGTATTACACCACAATGGTGGCCCGAACCAGTATAAACCATGTGTCTCTTGTGTAGTTCTTTTAGTAGTTTAGATCCTTGCGAGACGGGGAGGTAGAAGGCGTGATCTCCGCGCGCACCCCAGTGTTCGAACCTTAAGGGTCTGCCGGAACCCGTGAATCCGACATTTTGGCGCGCCAGGTAGGGGTGCGCCGGAATCTGTCCTCCACCACTCCGTTCTCCTTCGACCGTCGCATCCATGACCGACGC
This sequence comes from Triticum monococcum, assembly GCA_034509565.1. Taxonomy (NCBI): domain Eukaryota; kingdom Viridiplantae; phylum Streptophyta; class Magnoliopsida; order Poales; family Poaceae; genus Triticum; species Triticum monococcum. The sequence continues at coordinate 279,939,914 of CM067844.1, forward strand.
TCGTCGGGCCCGCGCCGAGCGCCGGGCCGCCATCGCTTCTTGCGTCGCCCGGACGGCCCCCGTCGGTGGGCGTCCTCGTCGTTCCCCGTCGCCCACCGTCAACGCCGCCACCGGCCTGGCGGGGGCGAGCAGCAAGCGTCGTCTCAGCACCCGTCCGTGCGCCAAGACGGCCGCACCGCTAATCCATCGCTCGCACCGGCTGGCTCTTCGTCCCGCGCGCTCCACGCACCCTTGGAGGCTCGAGCTGCGCTCCTCGCGGCAAACGAGCTCCTGCGCTACCGCCCCGTCAACGACGTCTACGAAGAGTGGCTCAACCGCGTCGCCGAGCTGGTCCGCGCCGCAGGGGGCTCTTCCGTGCCGTCCATTCCTCTGCGCCACACGCGGCCCCGCGCGGGCAACGAAGCTCCAAAGGCGCACCAGCCGCCTCCTCTCCAAGAAGATGCCATGGCTCCAAGGCGCCTGGCCCCTGGGCGGAACCCGCTCCGTCAGGCGCCAGCGCAACAAGAACGGAGCTGCCAAGAAGTCCCTCGCCCGCAAGGAGCTGCCACGGCGCTCCCTGCTCCGGCACGCCGCGACCCTGCTCCAGCTCCGGCACGCCAGGACCCCGCTCTGCTCCAAGCTGCAGCGCGTGGGGACCCTCAAGACCAAGCTCTCCACCAGCCGAAGCCTTTCGTGGCCACCGCAGGCTGCCGTGCCTACACCACTGAGCTGCGTAGCGTCGCGTGGCCCGGCAAGTTCAAGCCAGACCTGCCTCCTCGCTACGACGGCACAACCGACCCTGGAGAGTTCCTCCAGCTCTATGAGCTGGGCATCGAAGCTGCCAGCGGGGATGAAAAGGTCATGGCGAACTGGTTCCCCATGGCGCTCAAGGAAGGAGCTCGAACCTGGCTCCTGAATCTGGCTCCAGGCACGATCTCCTCCTGGGACCAGATGCTCACCCGCTTCATCGCCAACTTCCAAGGTACTCGCGACCGGCCACCCGCCGTGAGCGACATGCGCCGCATCAAGCAACAACTCGGAGAGACCCTGCAAAAGTACATCCAGCGCTTCAACAGTGCGCCTCAAGATACCCAAGGTGTCCGAGGAAGCCATCATCTCGGCCTTCTCCGATGGTGTGCGCGACGTCAAGATGAAGGAGGAGCTGGCGATGCATGAAGACCTCTGCACCTCCCTGGAGCTGTTCAACTTGGCGAGCAAGTGCGCCAGGGCTGAGGAGGGACGTCTCTCCCTCCTCGAGCTGCCTGCCGCGGACTCAAAAGAGAAGAAGCCCAAGCCCAAGGACGTGAAGCGCAAGGGGGTTGCCGTACTCGCAGCAGAACCAGACACCAAGCGGGGCAAGGATCTGCCCGAACCCTCCAGGGGCAGCCGGTACTGTGTGTACCACGACCTCCACACCCACAACACCAACGAATGCCAGGAACTCCGCGCCGTGCGAGAAGGAAGGATCGGCCGTCGCCCTGACCGTGCTGACCGGGGCTACGGCCGAGGAGGAGGAAGAAACCCAGGACGCTAGGAAGATCGCGGCCCGCGCCAGGGGTGGCGCGACCAGCCTCGCGAGGACCGCTGGCGGGACCTGCCTCGCGAGGGGGACTAGAGGGATCAGCCTCGTCAGGATCGCCCTCATGGCAACGCAGGCCTACCTCCACTGCCGCCTCAGCCAAGGAGGAACGAAGACCGCCATCAAGACGAGGGGGCTGGGGGCTTCCAGGAGCCGCGCGCAATCGCCTGCATCCTGGGCGGAGCTCAAGCCCCAGCCTCTCAACGTATCTTCAAGCAGTTTGCCCGCGAAGTGAATGCAGTTCTCCCCAAGCTCGAAGCAACGCGCCCCCTCAGGTGGTCGGTGTGCGCCATCACGTTCAGCTCAGCAGACCAGCTCAAGTGCGCGGCCACGGCCGGAGTCCTCCCGATGCTTTGCTCCCCAGTCATCAGCAATGTACTAGTCACCAAGACCCTCATCGATGATGGGGCAGGGCTCAACATCCTGTCCGTGGAAACATTCAACAATCTCCAAGTGCCCTACGACCAGCTTCAGCCAACCAAGCCTTTCTCCGGAATCACTGACGGTTCCACAGTCCCGATCGGGCAGGTCCACCTCCCTGTCACCTTCGGGGCTCGCAGCAACTACCGCACTGAGCTCATCGACTTCGACGTCGCCCACATCCGCCTGCCGTACAACGCCATCCTCGGGTACCCAGCGCTGGCCAAGTTCATGGCCGTGACTCACCACAGCTACAACGTCCTCAAGATGCCAGGAAGTGGCGGCGTCATCACGGTGCCCTGTGAAGAGAAGGATGCAGTGTGTTCCCTGGAGCGAGCCTTTCAGGCCACGTCGCTAGAAGACCCAGATCGCGGAAGCAGGAGGCTTCCTGAGACCACCCCCAAGAAGAAGAAGACATCGTTAGGCTCAGCCCCTCAGGAGGCAGGCCCCTCAAGGCCCGTGTCTGCCCAGGGGGACCCCCCTTCCATCACATAGGAAAGCGCTCCCAGCGCCCTCCTCAGGCAGGGCTCGGAGGCTCTCACCTGGAGGGCCACCGACCTAGCCAGGGTCACGAGGGAGGCGCTTGGGCACCATGTGGAGGCGTGCTTCGAAGCACGTTTCCCTCGAGAAGGAGCCAGGCAAGGAAGGTCAGACCAGCAGGAGTTCGTTAACGAGGCCATTCAAGAACTACAGGAGTCAAGGATCATGAGAGGTTGCCGCCGTCTACCAGCTATGGCCCCACATCCAGCCGAGGATGGTGGGCTGCGCGTCTGTGTCAAAGTACCAGGACTCAATCAGATCGCCACGACGAAGCGTCTCCACCCCACAGCTATGTTCGCATGCCTTATGGCCTGCCGAGCATGGCTGCGGCGTACCAGCGCCTCACGAGGGGCATCATGGAGGCTCAAGAAGACAGGCGTTCCGCGGCCTTGGCGGAGATGAAGACAGCTCGCGAGGAGTCACCCGTACCTCCAGAGCCTCCTGAGGCCCCGGGGCCTGGGGGCTCGTGAGGATCGGCTTCCACAGCCCACCGAGTCTGCTGCACCAACGCCACTTCACCGACGACATCCTCAGGTGACATCTTTCAAGCTTCATTCCCAGCTGGGAGCACCCTCCCAGGGTTGCATCACTCCCAGGCCGCATGGGTCCGTCCCTACGGCATGTATCCCCTTTTATTTTTCGGTCGATAGTTCGCCTTGTTGGGGGCGCCCCTCGGGCTGCATCATCCCCAAGCCGCTCGGGCTAGGCCCAGCGGCGTGTATCTCCCTCGCGTTTATTTCCAACTATGCATTGCCTATCACGCTTGATTGCTTGATGCCTGTCCGCGGCATCCTTTCTTCTCCATGTCGGCCACTTGCATGTTAAAGTGGGGGTGCCTGAGCATCGCGACTCAGTGCTCTTGCTGGCTCTCCAGCCCTCACCCTCTGGCCATGTCCACGGCATCGCGACCTGGCATACCAGCGATGGCTGAGACAAGCTCGAGGGCTGGGACCCGAGGACGTAGAGTACCGGCATCTAACCAAATTTTGCAGGGACACATCTCAAGATACGGCCCAGTGCCAGGCGCAACCCGCCTACAGGTAGGGCCTCGTGAGTCCCGCGCTGGCTCACGGGTGCCCAGATACACCTCACCTAGCCCTACCGTGCCGGCCACGTGTCAAGGCGGGGATGTACACGCCCCGGGGGCTCCCCGAGAGGAGCCCCCTCCCACGTACCAGTGGAAGCACCATGCTCCGCGCTGGCTGACGACACTGCCGAGGAGCGGCTATGCCCGTACACATACGGAAGCGCTATGCTCCGCGCTGGTGATAAACAACTGGGGGTGGCCTTCGGGCCGCATTAACCTCAGGGAGCCCAGAGCTCAGTGGCTGGCCTCATCGCAACGCCTCCCCTCGGGAGTGCCGCGCGAGGGGGCTAGACACGGGGGCTACGACTGGGTCACGCCCAGATGTACGCCGCCCAGCCAGGCCCCTCGGGCCTGGTTCGTCGCGCATCTCTTCCTGAGCGGAGCCAAGGTATGAAGGCCGTTTGCGCGTCAAGGGGGACCCCTGAGCATCGCGACTCAGGGGCCTAACTGGTCCCGTAGCCCCTCACTCCTTAGTTCCGAAAGGCTATGCTGGGTGAGGTATGCGCGGGGCCGGGCTCTACAGACGTAGAATGGTAGCCCCGCTTACATCGAACCTCATCACCCGCTGTTTGCGCGTCAAGTGGGGCTCCTGAGCATCGCGACTCAGGAGCCTAACTGGCTCCGTAGCCCCTCACTCCTTAGTTTCGAAAGGCTATGTTGGGTGAGGTACGCGCGGAGCCGGGCTCTGCAGACGTAGAACGGAAGATACACCTACATCACGCCTCCCTACTTGTTGTTCGCGCGCCAAGGGGGACTCCTGAGCATCGCGACTCAGGAGCCTAACTTGTCACGTAGCCCCTCACTCCTTTGGTCCCGTCCTGGTTTCTGGTCGGGGCTAATGCTAGGTGAGGCACGCGCGGGGCCGGGCTCTGCCGGCGTAGAACACAAGCAAGTAGGGAAGAAAAGCATAAAATTCAAGGAATTTAAAAGCAAATATTACAACCCATACTGTCGTCTCAGTAACAAACGCAAGTTTAAATGCCTCCCCGAGGCGTGATGCGTGTGCAGGAATTGAAAGAAGAACAGGGACGGAACGGAGTCACTTGTCGGCGGTGAAGCTGTGCGGAGTGGCTTCGCCTCGGGGAGCCACAGGGCCGGCAGTGCCTTGCTTTGGCTTGGTGCTGAAGGCCCTGAACTTCACCAGCAGCGCCTCCGCGTGCCCCTTCACGGCTTCGACAGCGGCGACAGCACCCTCGCCACTCACCGGTTCCAGCAGGCCGTCGAGGTCGGCGTTGGGATCACGAAGGTAGATGTGGGTGAAGACCCTCGTCAGCACAGCAGAAGACAGGACGCGCGCCTCGGCCTCGGCCGTGGGGCCGATGCCAAGGGCGACGTCCCCAAGGGCCTTAACCAGGAAAGGAAGCAGCTTGGCGGGGCCGTCGCCATCACTGGCTAGCGGGCTGTCCAGGCCGCTCTCGTAAAGCGTCTTCAACAAAGTGCGGGCATCTTTCTCCATGTCCGCGAAGGCCACGCGATCCTCGGCAAGAACCTTGGCCTTGCTGTCCAGCTCAACCCTCGTCGCCTCCAGCTCCTCCCCCAGCGCACTTAGACGGTCGCGGTACTTCTTGAGCTTGGCATCCCGGCCCTCGATGGCCGCCTCGCGAGCCTTCATGCCTTCTTCTTGTTCCTGGCGAAGACGAACCTCCTTCGCGAGCTGGCCCCGCAGGCCTTGCAGCTCGTACTCCAGCACCTTGCAACGACCGCGGACTTCAACCACCTCTCCCAGGGCCGCGTCTCGGGCAGCCTTCGCCTCGAGGGTAGCCTCCCTCTCTCCGTCACAGGCCGTTGAGGCCTGAACCAACGCCGCCCGAATCGAAGCATCAAAACGAATCCACCCCGAAGCCAGTTCCAGGCGCCCGGCCACTAGGCGAGGGTCGGCGCTGAGAAGATCCTGCCGCAGCCGGTCCAGTTCAGCAACGACACGCTCCAAGATGGAAGAAGAAGGCGGAGAAACATCGGCGCGCTCCAGGATGACAGGAGGAGTTGGGGAAGCAACAGTCAGTGGAACTGGAGGAAAAAGTAGCGGCGGCGAGGCCGCAGTGTCCCGAGGCAGAGTCCGCTGTGCCTCCACAGCCGTGGCAGCGGCGCCAGACGAGGGCACCTAGGGAGTCGTTCGAGCCATGGGGGATGGGCTCGCCCCAGCAAGCTCAGCCAAGCCTCGCAAGGATGAGTGGGCAAGAGAGGCCCGCGCGTCACGATCTCCCTCCCCTGCAGGCGAAGGCGTCGCCACAGATGGGGCCTCGGGGGCTCCCTTCGGCTTCTTCGCCGCTGGCGCCAGCCTATTCAAGAGAAGCAATCATCAAGCCTCGTCGGCGGAACGAGAAACAAAAGATCAAGGGTCAGGCACTTACGGGTCATCGCCGGTAAGCTCGGGCAGCCTCCGGCCCAACTTGAAGCCTGACACCCGGCTGGAAGGGTCAACCTCGGAAGCAGAAGGCGCGTCTGCGGACTGCCTCGGGGCAGGGGCAGACCCGCAGGAGATTAGCCCGGTCCTGTCCTTCTTCGGGATCAAGGGCGAGCTCCCGCTACCCAGCACGTCATCGTCATCATCATCATCATCATCGCTCGGCGAAAGACGAAGAGTACGGGACCTGTGCCGGGGGAGAGGAGCCCTCGACTCTCCATCGGTCGCCCCAGAGTTGGGCCCCTCTCCCCGCTCCTCTTCGTCCTCCTCCTTGCTGGAATCGCTGGAGGGCACATCCACCGGTCCCTCGGAAGCCGCCACGGGCACGAGCCCGTCCCCGTTAAAAACAGGCATGGATTTCACCACCTGCTTCCAGTCGTCGCGAAGGAACAAGGGCTTGGGAGCGCCCTTCAACCTTGCCACCTCGCCCCCGACCAGAGATTGGAGAACCGCGGTCACATCCTCTTCGTCCATGGCCTCAGGGCACGGATGAGGCCTCCACATTGGAGGAGAGTACCGCCGGAGTGGAGCCAGCTGGTGCTCGAGGAACTCCTTCAGTAGTGACGCACCAGTCAACTTTGCAGCCGCCATGTTGGCCAGCCTCAGGTCCACGTCCATCTTCTCCAACACCAGTTTCGCGCGGGGGTCCGTGAGCTCCGCTCGGCACCAGTTGCTGGAGCTCACGGGCTGCTCCGCGGGCAAGATCAGTCGAGGGTGGATGCGCCCGGCATCTGCCAAGACCCACTTGCTCCTGAAGCCCTCAATCCTCTTCCCGGGATTCGAGATGGCAATGGTGCCGCCATACGCGACGAAGCCCGCGCACGCAGAAAGAGAGCCGCCGGTGACCCGGAGGGAGAAGTAGTGGCGCAGCAAGGCCACCGAAGGCTGCACCCCTACGTGGGCCTCGCAGTAGTAAGCGAAGATCGCCAGAAGAAGGACATAGTTGGGTGGAGATGCAGAGCCTGCAAGTTGTAATGGCGGAGGACAGAGAAGAAGAACTCGGAGAAGGGAGGCACCAGGCCCGCAGCAATGGAGCTTGCAAAGAGAGGATAAAAGGTGCTCCCTCGGCCCTCAGGGGTGGCAGAGCCGGTATTGAACACCTCCATCCTGTTGATGCCCTGCGCCGCTGCCATCCGGCGCAGCCGGGCAAGGCTCGCCTTGGACACATTCGGCAAGTCCAGAGCGGGAGAATATCAAGCTTTGGCCGGAGGCTGGCGAGGCGCCATGGCTTCCTAAGGTCGCGCGGCTGGAGTAGATCTGGAAGTTTGGAGGAAGAAAGGGAAGGCGCAAGAAAGTGGATCTGAGCAGCGACCGGAGAGAGCAAAAGGCGAAGTCTGGGCAGATACCGCTCCTTTACCAACCTGCGCGGTTGCCGAGGCACTTGCGTCCAATCAACCGCCACGCGGCGCCCAAGGCCGCAGGCTGTTAGGGCCCGCGGCGCTTCGCCCTTACCCTTTCTCCTCTCGGCACGACCAAGTCCATGCGCGCCTTGGGCCCAGGACTTACTGTCGGCGTTCTGGGAATGGGGGTCCCCAGACTTGCCTGCGTGCGGCCTGCGGCATGGCTCAAATGGGGGCCCAGCATGGCCCATCTTCATCAACACAAGACTCAAGACCCTCGCGAGGGGCCAAGCCTCACGGGGCAGACGACACGGCGCATCCTCAGGCGCAGCCTCATCAGGCTCGCTCGCGAGGAGGCGGAGAAATCAAGGTAGGGTACCTCGCGAGGTGCCCGTGACGCAAGCCATGATGACTCAGGGCGCCAGGCGGGCGCCAGCGTGTGCAGCGCCCTTCTTTCCTCTTTGGTGCAAAGGGGGCAAGCGCAGCCACTGAGTACCGAGGCATCAGGCAAATGTTGCCATTTTGGTGCAACGAGACCAAGACCAAGCGGACTACGAGACGGAGGTCACCATGGAGCCCAGCACGGCGTCACCGCAGAGCCTTTCGCAGGCGAAGACCAACTTTAGTCAGGATAAGTGTACTAGATGTTCCCCTTCGAATTGGCCAATTGTTGGCGCCCTTCCTGCTCAATATTTGGGAAGAGGCCCGGGGCCTTTGCCTATAAATAGGACCGGCCACCCACGTAGCAAGGGGTTCGATTGGTTCGTTCGGTTCGGTTCGGTTGGTCCGGCTAGCAAGCAGAGAAAGTGAGTGAGTGAGAGAGAGAAGGGTGACCGAACTCCTCCTAGCAGTTCATCGCCCCAGCCAAGAATAGACCCTCACGAGGCTGTTCTTCCTTGTATTGTTGATCATCACCAGCCCCAAGAGGCAATCCACCAACCACACACTGGAGTAGGGTATTACACCACAATGGTGGCCCGAACCAGTATAAACCTTGTGTCTCTTGTGCAGTTCTTTTAGTAGTTTAGATCCTTGCGAGACGGGGAGGTAGAAGGCGTGATCTCCGCGCGCACCCAAGTGTTCGAACCTTAAGGGTCTTCCGGAACCCGTGAATCCGACATCGTCAAACATAATGTGACGAATAGAATTTTCACTTGATATCCTATGGAGCATAGCATCACAACTAGGCAAGTCAACATGCTCATCATTATATTCATCATAAATTGGTAAGTCATGACATGAGGAAGTCGCACTAGCATGAAACATGGTAATAGGTGTTCCATCATAATGCAAGCAATCATTCGTAAGATAGTCCTCTAGTGGGACAAGTGAAACACCATCAACTATGTTACCTTTGGAACTTCACTCATGTGGTGTAGGTGAGGTGTCGTGATGGAACCATGTGGGGGTGCATCATCGTCCACCATGGCCATCATCGTCGTCGTTGGAGGTATGGACTCGTCGAGGAAAGGCATGTCGTCAAGTAGGAGACCTAGCACCAAAGAAGAAAACACACTCAGGGTAGAGGTTAAGTTGTTAGAAATCATAGTGGTTTCACGTGCCATCTCTACTACCTCACTCACGAAGTGTTGTGGCTCACTCACTCCTGGTAAGATACTCTCACTCATATGGTTGGTAGAGTCACTCTAATGGCTCCGAACCTCACATAGGATGTGTGGCATAAACTCATGTGTGGGGCTAGTGGTGGTCACACTCATCCTCTCATAGGAAATGCTCTTAGTGTCACATATGGTGGCATCACTCATACCACTCATGGTGGGGTGGCTCTCCTCACATGGGAATTGGGGCATCTCGTCATATGTGGGTGTCGGAGAGATGTAGGTGCAAATGTATCCATACTCAATCGTGTCGTGGTCGTAGCCGTGGATGAAGGTCGAACATGGCACATCATCACTCTTGTCGGGGATTACCCCGTGGTATGACCCAGCCGGAAATATGACCCGGCCGGACTTGGCAACTCACTAGAGACCCTACTTATACTTGGTGACTCACTGGAGACCCGCCCAAACCTCCGCGACTCATTACTAACCCGGCGGGCGGGTCAGATAATCGACAAGACCCAACGGCCCAGAAGGCGGCTTGTGGGGAGGCCGGCTTAAGTGGAAAGTATAAGGACTATTCCCTTACAAAGGAGGCAAGACCAGGATTCCACTTGTAATAGAATAGTCCTACTCCTACTAGGACTCGACATATAACCTGCCCCTCCAACTTATATAAGGAGGGACAGGGCACCCTAAGGGGGACAAGATTCACGAGTTTGATAAGTTAGGGTGTAACGCCCCAGATATAACTTTCCCAATTTTTACTCCAACTCTTGCCGTTTCCGGCGTTAAGTTATATTTATTCCTCGGGTTTGGGTCTTTGTATCCGTGTGTTGTTTTCATTGTCATGCATCTCATATCATGTCATCATGTGCATTGCATTTGCATACGTGTTCATCTCATACATTCGAGCATTTTCCCCGTTGTCCGTTTTGCATTCCGGCGCTTCGTTCTCCTCCGGTGGTCATTTCTAGCTTTCTTTCGTGTGTGGGGATTAAACATTTCCGGATTGGACCGAGACTTGCCAAGCGGCCTTGGTTTACTACCGGTAGACCGCCTGTCAAGTTTCGTATCATTTGGACTTCGTTTGATACTCCAACGGTTAACCGGGGGACCGAAAAGGCCTCGTGTATGTTGCAGCCCAACACCCCTCCAATTTGGACCAAAACCCACCAAACTCTGCTCCATCATCTAGAGCGTTCGATCACGATCGCGTGGCCGAAAACCGCACGTCATTTGGACTCTCCTAGCTCCACTTATGCCTATAAATAGCCCCTCCCCCGTTTTTCGGATCTCTCTCCCCCACGAAACCCTAAATTTCCCCTCGTCGCGCCGGACGTGTCCGAGTCCGGCCGGACAAGCAGCCGCCGCCGCCCGCGCCCAATCGGCTTTCGCCACGTGGCGCCAACCACCACCGCCGCCGCCGGCCCTCGGAAGCCCGCACCCGGCCCCCGAGAGCCCGCGCGCTCCGCGCCTTTGCCCGCGACTCCGCCGCCGTCCTCCTCCCGTCCGGTCGCCGCCCGGCACCGCCGCCGTCGTCCGCCATCTCCGGCATCCACGGCTACCGCCCGGCACCGCGCCTCACCGTCCGCGGCCCACGCCGCCATCGCCTCCATCGCCGGCGACGACCTCCTCCGACGCTCCCCGAAGCTCCGGCCGCCATCCCCTCCGTTCCTGTCAAGTCCGGCGAATAGTACTCCGGCGCCGACGAACCTCAAAGTCCGCGCCATGAACAGTGCCCGCGAGATCCCGATCTGGATCTAGATCTCGGTTGACTTTTTCTCCCCCAAACCCTAATTTTCGAGCATATTTTGACCTGTCATATCTCCGCATCCGTAGCTCCGATTTGGACATATAGTATATCAAAATGATCGTCTCGACGAGTACATCATTTCATTCCATTGCATCATTTTCATTTGAGCTCATCTTGATGCCCGAAATGCTGATAGAAGAGTGCTTCGTGAGTTAATTGTCAGATCTTTGTCATGTTGAGTAGCTCCATGCCATGTCTTTATTTGTCATGCTCAGATCCTGTAGCATGTTGTTTTGCTGCTCCGAAGAGAGCTTCATGATCTGAAATTTCAGACAAGTGTTAATTTCACTAAGTCTGAAATCTGTTTTGCATTTGCGTTTTTGCCATGCTTGTTTGAACCTCATAATGGATGAATTGGCCGTGGCTCAGTGCTAGTCTTTTGTTAAGCATCTTGAATGCTTCCCTGCCATGTATTTTGATGCCATGTTTGAGTGCTGTAGCATGTTCATTTCATTGCATTTAGATGCCTACTTGCTGTAAATCGTAGACCGGTATCATTCTTAAATCGCTTGCCATTTCCAAACCGTAGCTCCGATTCCGGCGTTCTTTATATCGTTTTCAAGCAATTTCATCCCATCTTTCCAGTGGCACACTTGGTTTTCCAAGTTGAGGCCAGGTTCATGCATTTCCTGTCACATCTTGCATTTTGCATCCCGCATCGCATCCCGCATAGCATACCATCATTGCATCTTATTGTTTGAGTTTGCATGTGGTTGATTGTAGCCTTGTTGTTTGTTTGTCTTGTTTGGGTAGAGCTGGGAGACGAGTTCGCTAACGAGGAGCCCGTTGAGTTTGCTTTTGAGGATCCAGTCAACTCTGACAACTTTGCAGGCAAGATGATCATACCCTCGAAATCACTACTATCTTTGCTATGCTAGTTTGCTCGCTCTTTTGCTATGCCAATGCTACGATGCCTACCACTTGCTTGTCAGCCTCCCAATTGCCATGTCAAACCTCTAACCCACCATTGTCCTAGCAAACCGTTGATTGGCTATGCTACCTCTTTGCTTAGCCCCTCTTATAGTGTTGTTAGTTGCAGGTGAAGATTGGAGCCGTTCCTTGTTGGGACATTTATTTACTTGTTGGGATATCATTATATTGCCATGTTATCTTAATGCATCTTTATACTTGGTAAAGGGTGGAAGGCTCGGCCTCTCGCCTACTGTTTTGTTCCACTCTTGCCGCCCTAGTTTCCGTCATATCGGTGTTATGTTCCCGGATTTTGCGTCCCTTACGTGGTTGGGTGATAATGGGAACCCCTTGATAGTTCGCCTAGATTAAAGCTTTTCCAGCAATGCCCAACATTGGTTTTACCATTTGCCACCTAGCCTCTTTTTCCCTTGGGTTTCCGGAGCCCGAGGGTCATCTTATTTTAACCCCCCCCCCCCGGGCCAGTGCTCCTCTGAGTGTTGGTCCAGTCTAGAGCACCGTGCAGGGCCGTCCCTTGGCAACTTGGGTTACGTTGGCTCCCGTACGCTTAGCTTATCCGGTGTGCCCTGAGAACGAGATATGTGCAGCTCCTATCGGGATTTGTCGGCACAGCGGGTGGTGTTGCTAGTATTGTTTTAACCTGTCGAAATGTCTTGTCGTACCGGGATACCGAGTCTGATCGGAATGTCTTGGGTGGAGGTCTATTCCTTAGTTGACCGTGAGAGCTTGTTATGGGCTAAGTTGGGACCCCCCTGCAGGGATTGAACTTTCGAAAGCCGTGCTCGCAGTTATGGGCAGATGGGAATTTGTTAATGTCCGGTTGTAGATAACTTGAACCTTAATTTAATTAAAATGAATCAACTGAGTGTGTTACCATGATGGCCTCTTCTCGGCGGAGTCCGGGAAGTGGACACGGTGTTGGAGTAATGTTTGCGCAGGTTGCTCTCTAGTTTCTCGCTCGCGCTTTGCTCTCTCTTCTCGCTCTCTTTTGCGAATAAGTTAGCCACCATATATGCTACTCGCTTGCTGCAGCTCCACATATATTTACCCCATCCCACCTATTAAGCTTAAATAGTCTTGATCGCGAGGGTGCGAGATTGCTGAGTCCCTGTGGCTCACAGATTACTATTACACCAGATGCAGGGACAGATGATACCGCTCCAGATGGCGCGCTTGAGCTCAAGTGGGAGTACGATGAGGATTCAAAGCGTTACTATGTGTCTTTTCCTGATGATCGGTAGTGGTGCCCAGTTGGGGTGATCGGGACCTTTGTCGCTTGTTGGGTTGTCTTTTATTTTGGCGCCGTAGTCGGGCCATGAGTGTTTGGATGATGTATGTTATTTATGCACTTTGATGTGACGTGGCGAGTGTAAGCCAACTATGTATCTCCCCTTTTATCTTATATATTACATGGGATGTTGTGACGATTGCTTAACTTGCGACATTGTTTTCAATGCGGTTATGTCTCTAAGTCGTGCCTCGACACGTGGGAGCTATAGCCGCATCGAGGGCGTTACAAGTTGGTATCAGAGCCTTCCCCGACCTTAGGAGCCCCCACTGATTGATCGTTTTTAGCGGCCGAGTTGTGTCTAGAAAAATGTTTTGAGTCCTTAGGAATTATATATCGGAGAGTTTAGGAATTCTTTTTTACTTCCCAGTCTCCTCATCGCTCTGGTAAGGCATCCTGACGTAGAGTTTTGACTCTTCTCTTCTCAAATTTCACAAAAGAAAATTAGGATCACGCGAGTATCTTGGAATCGTTCCGATGGCTTATGATGAGAACATTGTCTTGGTGCCTCCTGTCAGGGGTTTACTAGAAGTGTCCCGGGGAGTTGAGCTCTGAGGTGTTGTCATCATAATTTTATCATTGCAATTCTGGAATACTTGAGATATGTTCGCCGACATCGAAAATCTCTTTTATGCAGTTCGTTGGTGAGATAACCTCGACGCCACCCAGTACTGGGGCGGGAGTTCGGGAGTATCGCCATAACTTGTAAAACGGATGCTTTTCGAATCTTGAGGTAGATGGTTTCCGAAGGTTTCTTGGTTATGTGTTGAAGGATGGATACAGCTGGATGTAGGAATTGCTAGTTTGGGTGAGATATTATGCTTCCCATGTATCCCCAACACCTGATTGCATAACCGGAAAGTTTCGGGAGTTTCATAGGTGGGAATTCAAGTAGCTCTTAGGATATCTTTCCGACAGATGTATGATATGAAATTGGGGTTCGACGTCTAGTGGTTCGCCTATTCACGGTCGATTTTACAGTGGTCTCGTTGTGTCTTAAAGAGTCCTTGGCTATGCTGACTCGGGGACGCTTCGTATGTCATGAGCACTGCCTTGTACATGATGGTGCTGTACGATCGAGCCCGTGTAGGTCCCACCATGAAAACTTCGGACGAAATCTCTATCATATATTTGTTCCGGCTTATTCTGCAAGCCAATCCTTTGTTTTGTTTTGAGTTGTGGTATTCGAGTTGCTTTGAAGTCAAATGTTGATTCCATACCTTGTTGATTTACTTCGTCTACCTAATTCTACGTGGCTTCGCAATTTAGGGATATGTGACCACTTCAAGAGAAGTGCATTCGTTCATTTTGTTCGTATGTGAAGACTTTATGTTGCAATTTTCATTCCGTTGGTTTCAGCTTCATTTGTGTGTCTATGTGCTAATGGTGGTCAACCTCTTCAGGATGGCTCCTCCAACGCGCACGACTCCGAATCCTGATCCGCCACCACCTCCACCTCCTCTGGAGGCTTGGCAAGCTGTGATGGCCGCAACCAATGCAAACACACAGTTGATCATGCAAATCCTCCAAGAGCGCAATCAAGGCAGTCAAGGGAATCAAGGCAACAGTCAGAACCATTTTGCTACACTGAACCAGTTCCTTGCTAATGGGCCGAAGACGTTCAGCAATTGTGTTGAGGCAACCGACGCTGACGATTGGCTGGTGGATCTGTGTAAGCATTTTGAATGCAGCAACGTCAGCCCTGAAGATTTCGTCAAGTTCGCTTCCTTCCAACTCAAAGATCAGGCTATAGAGTGGTTCCAGCAGTACAAGGATTCCAGAGGAGGACGTCTGATCACTTGGGATGATTTTCGTCGAGATTTCCGAGCTCATCACATCCCTCAGAGTGTGACTGAAAGTAAACATGAGGAATTCCGCAATCTGAAGCAAGGCTCTTTGTCTGTCTATGACTACAACAAGTTGTTCCAGAAGCTCGCCCGCTTTGCCAAGCAGGACGTACCTGATGAGAAGAGCATGATACACCAGTTCAGGGGTGGTCTCAGAGAAGAAATTCAGCTCGCTCTTGTCCTCTTTGAGTCGTTGAGATACGATGAGTTCTACAACATGGCACTGAAGCAAGAAGCCGCTCAGTTGAGGTGCGATGCTTCCAAGAAGCGAGTTAGAGACACTATGCCTTCTTCCTCTACTCAAGTGGCCAAGAAGCAGAAGTATTGGCTTCCTCCTCCTCCGTTCCGTCAGCCGTATCAGCAGAAGAGCAAATGATAGAGGCAAAGGTGTCCCGATGTTTCGATGAGATGGTGGCTATCGTTTTCTGTGGGAGTCGACCTTGACGATCCGACTACGAACGTGCGAGACGTCGCGCCTTAGCAATCGCTAAACCAACTTCCGAGGGTTATTGACCACGCCGGAGCACGATCAACCTGACCACGAGGGTCTGTTTCCTGCAAGCAAACGAAGAACAAGCAAGAAACTGAGATTGCAATCTGGATATTGTGAATATAAGATGAAAGCTTTATTGATCAAGATGGGGTTCTGTGACGTCTTGGTCTGGTCGTTGGACACAAACGAAGTACGCGAAGTTGCAGCTATGGCGAACTTTTAATCGAAACAAAACCCAAAGTCTAAACGACGCCCTAAGGGCTGTATATATGGAGGAAGAGGGGGGAATTTCGTGGCCCTTGAGGGTGGGGTCCGAAACCAACCCTAACTCTTGTTTCCCCACACATACGGACTCTAAAAATAGCCTATACTTAAGTATTTCGAAATTACATGGGCCTGGCCCATTAATAAGGTGACGCAGCACCTAGAATAGCCTATGGACGAATATTATGAAGTGGCATCTCGTATATTTCGTCCAAGGCTTCATGCACTCCTTATGGCGGCTTCAAAGTCCTGAAATCATCACTTGTAACTCCGTTCTTGATCCCCTTGCGCATGCCATCAACTCCATGCGTGTTCTTGCTCCAATGTTCATCCTTCTCCAAGCTAGGCCCTTCATTTGTAAGCAAAACAAATGTATCCAATTTAGGCAGCATCATAATCTCATGAACATTAGAATCATTACCAAGAAACGAAAGTACCTGGTAATTTAATTGGCGTGCGCGAGCTCTAGTAATTGGTCCAGTATATGTAACAGTAGGGGCTGTGGGTGTAACAATGGTATTGATGTCCTCATCATCCTCCCCTTCTTGAAATGAAGTCGTCCACGACGGAAACTCATCTTCCTCACCCAAATAAGGCTTCAAATCTGCAATGTTAAAAGTGGGACTAACCCCAAAATCTGCAGGTAGCTCAAGTTTATATGCATTATCATTTATTTTCTCTAACACCTTAAAAGGACCATCAGCACGTGGCATTAGCTTTGATTTGCGCAGATTAGGAAATCTATCTTTACGCAAATGTAACCAAACAAGATCTCCAGGTGCAAACACAACATGTTTTCTACCCTTATCTCCAGCAAGTTTATATTTAGCATTCATACGCTCAATGTTTTCCTTAGTTAACTCATGCATTTTTAAAATCAATTCAGAACGTTCTTTAGCATCAAAATTAACCTTCTCCGAAGATGGAAGAGGCAACAAATCAATAGGTGCACGAGGTAGGAAACCATACACAATTTCAAAAGGGCACATCTTAGTAGTAGAATGCAATGAACGATTATAAGCAAATTCAATATGAGGCAAGCATTCTTCCCACATTTTCTTGTTATTCTTCAAAACAGCCCTAAGCATAGTAGACAATGTTCTATTGACTACTTCAGTTTGTCCATCAGTTTGGGGGTGACAAGTAGTACTAAAAAGGAGCTTAGTCCCCAACTTAGCCCATAAACATCTCCAAAAGTGGCTAAGAAATTTAGTATCACGATCTGAAACAATAGTATTTGGCACACCATGCAAGCGAATAATTTCACGAAAGAACAAATCAGCAACATTAACAGCATCATCGCTTTTATGACAAGGTATAAAGTGTGCCATTTTCGAGAACCTATCCACGACAACAAATATGCTATCCCTCCCCTTCTTTGTTCGAGGTAAACCTAAAACAAAATCCATAGATATATCCTCCCAAGGAACACTAGGTACAGGCAAAGGCATATATAAACCATGAGGATTTAGTCGTGACTTAGCTCTTTGACATGTAGTGCAGCGAGCAACAAAACGCTCAACATCCCGTCTCATCTTTGGCCAAAAGAAATGTGTAGCAAGTATATCCTCCGTCTTCTTGACGCCAAAGTGTCCCATTAATCCTCCTCCATGCGCCTCCTGCAACAACAAAAGACGAACGGAGCTAGCTGGAATGCATAGCTTGTTAGCACGAAACACAAAGCCATCGTTGAGAACGAACTTTTTCCAAGTTCTCCCTTCCTTACAATTCTGCAATACATCTTTAAATTCAGCATCATGAACATATTGATCTTTGATGGTTTCCAAACCAAATATTTTAAAGTCAAGTTGTGAAAGCATAGTATAACGACGAGACAATGCATCAGCAATAACATTTTCTTTACCCTTCTTGTGTTTAATGACATAAGGGAAAGTCTCAATGAATTCAACCCATTTAGCATGTCTACGGTTCAGTTTTGCTTGACTTTTAATGTGTTTCAAAGATTCATGATCAGAATGTATAACAAATTCCTTGGGCCATAAATAATGTTGCCATGTTTCTAAGGTCCGAACAAGAGCATATAATTCTTTATCATTAGTAGAATAGTTCAGACTAGGTCCACTCAATTTTTCAGAAAAGTATGCAACAGGTTTGCCATCTTGTAATAACACACCTCCTAATCCAATTCCACTAGCATCACATTCAAGCTCAAAAGTCTTATTGAAATTAGGAAGTTGGAGCAAAGGAGCATGTGTCAACTTATCTTTCAATACCGTGAAGGCTTCTTCCTGTGCGGTACCCCAAACAAAAGGCACATCCTTCTTTGTAAGCTCGTTGAGAGGGGCAGCAATGGTACTGAAATCTCTCACAAAACGCCTATAGAAACCAGCGAGGCCAAGGAAACTCCGCACTTGTGTGCCTGTTTTGGGCTGCGGCCAACTCTCAATAGCTTCAATCTTGGCTTTATCAACTTCAATTCCCTGTGGAGTAACAACATAGCCAAGAAAGGATACTCGGTCGGTGCAAAAGGTGCACTTTCCAAGGTTACCAAACAAACGTGCATCACGTAGAGCAATAAAAACAGCACGTAAATGTTCCAAATGTTCCTCCAAAGATTTGCTATAAATCAATATGTCATCAAAGTAAACTACCACAAATCGTCCAATGAAAGCACGTAAAACTTCGTTCATTAACCTCATGAAAGTACTAGGTGCATTAGTTAACCCAAAAGGCATGACTAACCACTCATATAATCCAAACTTAGTTTTAAATGCTGTTTTCCATTCATCTCCCAATTTCATACGAATTTGATGGTATCCACTACGCAAATCAATTTTGGAGAATATTGTAGAGCCACTCAATTCATCAAGCATATCATCTAACCTAGGAATAGGATGACGATAACGAATAGTAATGTTATTAATGCCTCTACAATCAACGCACATACGCGACGTACCATCCTTTTTCGGCACTAAAATGATAGGAACAGCACAAGGACTAAGGGATTCGCGTATATAACCTTTGTCGAGCAGTTCTTGTACTTGACGCATAATCTCCTTCGTCTCCTCTGGATTGGTACGGTATGGTGCACGGTTGGGTAATGATGCACCGGGAATTAAATCAATTTGATGTTCAATCCCTCGAATAGGTGGTAATCCCGGTGGCACGTCTTGTGGAAAGACGTCAGCGAACTCCTGCAAAATGTTAGTGACAGCAGGAGGCAAAGAGGAAGGCACGTCCTCGAATGAAAATAATGCCTCTTTGCACACAAAAGCATAGCAAACAGATTTGCTAAAATCTAGATCATCAATATCAGATTTGGTGGCAAGTAAACATGCACTTTTCAATTTAATTTCAGAAGCAACACTAGATTGTTTATTATTATTAGGCTGCATTTGTTGCTCAAATTCTTTTGCCACAATTTGATTTTCACTCTTATTTTTCTCTTGTTTTGCTTTATTAGCTCTATTAATATCATCTTTCAAAATGGAATCAGGAGTCATAGGAAGCAAAGTAATATTTTTATCCTTATGAACAAGAGTATACTGATTGTTTCTACCATGGTGAACAGAATTTTTATCAAATTGCCATGGTCTACCAAGTAATAAGGAACATGCTTGCATAGGTACCACATCACAATCAACATAATCAGCATATGTAGAGATACTAAAATGCACACGAACAGTACGTGTTACCTTAACCTTGCCGCTGTTGTTGAACCATTGGATGTAGTAAGGATGTGGATGTGGTCTTGTGGTGAGAGATAGCTTCTCCACCATCTCCATGCTAGCCAAGTTGTTGCAACTCCCTCCATCTATGATCACGCGAACAGAACGTTCCTTCACAACTCCCTTTGTATGGAACAAATTATGCCTCTGATTTTGCTCAGCTTGTGTAACCTGCACACTCAAAACACGTTGAGCAACTAAACATTCATACCTGTCAGCATCTTCAGGAGCCATGTATTGCGTCTCATGATCAGAATCGTCTCCACCGTGTTCGTCACGTGTAATAAGAGCCAAAGTCTCCTCATCATAGTCACTAGCGGACTCATACCCACCATCCTCACTAACAATCATCACACGTTTAGATGGCCATTCTCTCGCATAATGACCTCCACCCTTGCAACGTCGACAAATAATATCATGTGTTTGCCCTGTGGATGCCATGGATGAAGAAGAGCTCTTTGCAGGCCCAGAAGGTGTGTTCTTGGCAGATAGTGGTGATTGTGCCTGCTTTATTGTATCACGGTTGGAGGTGGCAGCCGACGGAGGCGCTTGTGTAGCAGAACGTGTGGAAATAGATGATGCACGTGGTGTCCATGATGAAGATCGACCTGCAGAAAAGTTAGTCCGCGCCAATGCCTGTCGATCCTGCACTTCACGTTCAGCTTTACAAGCAAGATGGAATAAACGAGTGATATTAGTATAGTCCTTATACTCTAGAATCGTCTGAATCTCTCTATTTAATCCACCCATAAAACGTGCAAGCATAGCTTCATTCTCCTCAACAATACCACATCTAATCATGCCAGTTTGTAATTCCTGATAATACTCTTCTACAGAATTTTTTCCCTGTCTTAAGCGCTGCAATTTTTGAAGTAATTCACGTTGATAATATGGTGGAACCCAACGAGTACGCATAGCAGTTTTCAAAGCAGCCCAAGTAGCAGGAATGGGATATAATCTACAATGCTCAGACCACCAAACACATGCAAAACTAGTGAATGCACAAACAGCAGCAGGAACACGTCTCTCCTCGGGATATTGTAAACATGTAAATCGTTGTTCAGTTTCTAACTCCCAAGTAAGATATATATCAGGAACATATCTACCCTCAAATGGTGGAATATTCAATTTTAGTTTAGGGAGATGGTCATGATCTCGTACCTGAGGGTGAGCCCTACCATTGCCATTATTTGCATGTGGACGACCTGGTTGTTGCTGTGCTGGTGGTGGCACGTAGTTCTGATTTTGATCAACCTCATCCTCGTAATCGCCAGCAAAATCATCCTCCTCCGCATCAGCAGCAGGAGCCACAGAAGTAGCAACAGCAGCACCAACAGTTTGGCCAGGTGCAAGAGGGAGGCGGCTCGCTCGGCGGAGGGCTGTTTCACGATGTGTAGGCAGCCGGTGGTGGTGGTGGAAGACGTGCGAGCAATTCATTAAACCTGTTATCGAGCTTTGTTTCGAACGTCTTCTCCATGCCATCTATCTTCTCCATGGCCTCTTCAAATCTGTTTAGCACATCTTGCACCTGTCCATTCATCATTTGCTGAAATTTATCATGCAACTCCTGATTCGTCATGTTCTCCCAGTCAGTCTCGTCGGCTTGTGATCCTGCCATGGTTAGCAACAATAGAAACACACAAGAATATGATCCTACAGAATACTAACAAGAGGTGGTGGTGGTGTCACAAATCCGTCAAGCAATTTTCAAATTCTTACCAGTTCTTACCCAGCAGCAGGCGGTGATCGGCAACCGTGGTAGTCAAAACTCTCAAAAGCTTGGATAGAGCGATTGCCAGGGAGAGTCAAACGCACGACGTAGATGTATGTGGAGCTGGGAAGGCTTATAGTATGGTAGCAAAAAGGGTCAGCAATAATCAATTCAGAGATGCAAAGTTGAATAAACGCTCAACGACGGTACTGTGCTGGTCCTAGGCTAGACCGTGCTAGAGACGCGAGCCTAGAACACTAACAAAATCACGGCGCTGCACGTAAATAAGGGAAAAGCACACTCTGGAACTTTTTTTTTCGCTCTCTTTTTTTTTTGCGCTCTCTTTTTTTTTTGCGCTCCTCTTTTTTTTTTTTTGCGAAAAATCACTATAATGGCGAGTGTCTCAAAACTCTTCCCTCGTCAAACTGGTAGGATGGCACGAAATTTTTTTTTTGTTCACTTTTTTTTCGGAAATCAGGGCAGCGACGACGAAAAAGTGCGACAAAAAATCACTATGATGGCACGTGGCTCAAAAGACTCAGAAAAGCCTAAAAATAGGATAGGGAGAAAATTTTTTTGCCCGTGAAAATTTTGGCCTAAAAACTGCCCGGGGGTCTCCAGACTCTTTTTTTTTTTCCGAGACCTACGCAGGCAAGGAAACACGAAACGGAATTTAGATTGGTCTCAACAACAAACCTAATATGAGAAGAACTCGGATTGGTGGTGGATATATGGTTGTAGTATATGGCAGCGGTGGTGGTATATGGTAGCGGTGGTGGAATATGGATACGGATTGGTGGTGGTATATGGATACGGATTCAGAGCGGTGGCGGATCAGCAATGGAGGTAGGTGGGCGATGATGATGGTACGGCGGCGGCGTGACAACTTATGACCAGAACTCGAAACTCTAAAAGACTAGACTCTAAGACCAGCAACTTGACACGACGATGCAACCGCAAATTCAACAAAGCAAAAACCCTAAAAAGATTATGCAAAGGCTCAGATTGGTTCGGATATGATGAACTAACCCTAATTTTTTTTTGTGTGGCTTTTTCGTGGACTGTAGGTATGAAGAACAGACTCGATCTAATCTACGAAAAACTGTAAAATCTCACCGAGCAACCTGGAAATCTGATACCACTTGATAGAGGCAAAGGTGTCCCGATGTTTCGATGAGATGGTGGCTATCGTTTTCTGTGGGAGTCGACCTTGACGATCCGACTACGAACGTGCGAGACGTCGCGCCTTAGCAATCGCTAAACCAACTTCCGAGGGTTATTGACCACGCCGGAGCACGATCAACCTGACCACGAGGGTCTGTTTCCTGCAAGCAAACGAAGAACAAGCAAGAAACTGAGATTGCAATATGGATATTGCGAATATAAGATGAAAGCTTTATTGATCAAGATGGGGTTCTGTGACGTCTTGGTCTGGTCGTTGGACACAAACGAAGTACGCGAAGTTGCAGCTATGGCGAACTTTTAATCTAAACAAAACCCAAAGTCTAAACGACACCCTAAGGGCTGTATATATGGAGGAAGAGGGGGGAATTTCGTGGCCCTTGAGGGTGGGGTCCGAAACCAACACTAACTCTTGTTTCCCCACACATACGGACTCTAAAAATAGCCTATACTTAAGTATTTCGAAATTACATGGGCCTGGCCCATTAATAAGGTGACGCAGCACCTAGAATAGCCTATGGACGAATATTATGAAGTGGCATCTCGTATATTTCGTCCAAGGCTTCATGCACTCCTTATGGCGGCTTCAAAGTCCTGAAATCATCACTTGTAACTCCGTTCTTGATCCCCTTGCGCATGCCATCAACTCCATGCGTGTTCTTGCTCCAATGTTCATCCTTCTCCAAGCTAGGCCCTTCATTTGTAAGCAAAACAAATGTATCCAATTTAGGCAGCATCATAATCTCATGAACATTAGAATCATTACCAAGAAACGAAAGTACCTGGTAATTTAATTGGCGTGCGCGAGCTCTAGTAATTGGTCCAGTATATGTAACAGTAGGGGCTGTGGGTGTAACAATGGTATTGATGTCCTCATCAGCAAAGGTGGCAGTGGTTCTTCCCACCCACCCAACCCTGGCTTTCAGAACAAGATTTCGTCTCAAGCTCCAAGATCGAGTGCTCCGTACCACCGTCCGCTTTCAGAGGTCACGTGCAACAAGTGCCAACAGAAGGGTCACTATGCTAACAAGTGTTTCAACCAGAGGCGTCTTCCTCCTCCTCCTCCTGTGAGATCGGCAAGTACAGCTGTGGTCAAGCATAACCCCAAGCACGCCAACGTCAACTTGATGAACGCAGCTCAGGCAGAGGACTCGCCAGATGTGATCATGGGTAACTTTCCAGTTAACTCTATTCCCGCAAGAGTTCTTTTTGACACTGGTGCATCGCATTGTTTCATGTCAAGATCATTTGTTTCCAAGCATGACTTCGTTTCGCAAATGTTGGGTAAACCTATGGGAGTGGTTTCTCCGGCTAAGTCTATGAGGGCTACTTCAATAGTCCCGGATATTTCTATCATGATGGGTGATTTCAAGTTTCTGGCTTTTGCAATGGTTCTTGGTAATTCGGATATCGATCTTATTCTCGGGATGGACTGGCTCTCTAAGCACAAGGCTCAGCTCGATTGTGCAGCCAGGCAGATTCAATTGACTCATTCGTCTAAGGATGTCATTGTCTTTGCCGCTTGGGATGATACAATCCGGTTGTTTTCTCTCAATGAGAAGGGTGAATTGGATGCTATCTCGCAGATACCAGTTGTTTGCGAGTATCACGATGTCTTCCCAGAAGAGCTCCTAGGAATGCCTCTGCACCGGCCAGTTGAATTTGTTATTGATCTTAAGCCCGGTACGGAACCTGTGTGCAAACGTCCTTACAAGCTCGGACCTGAAGAGTTGAAGGAGCTGAAGAAACAACTCGATATTCAAGAAAGAATGGGTCTCATCCGGCCTAGTTCTTCTCCGTGGGGTTGTGGTGTTCTTTTTGTGAAGAAGAAGGATGGAACGGACCGACTTTGTGTTGATTACCGTCCATTGAACAAGAAGACCATCAAGAACAAATACCCACTTCCCAACATCAATGAGTTGTTCGAACAACTCAAGGGTGCCCAAGTATTCTCCAAGCTTGATCTCCGTATGGGTTATCATCAGATTCGTATTCGTGAGCAAGATATTCCCAAGACGGCTTTCAGGACAAGCTATGGGTCATATGAATACACTGTCATGTCTTTTGGCCTCGTCAACGCTCCTCCGACGTTCTCTCGCATGATGAACTTCATCTTCAACCCCTACACCAATGACTTCGTTTTGGTCTATCTCGACGACATTCTGGTTTTCTCGAAGAACAAGGAAGATCATACCAAGCACTTGCGTTTGGTTCTTGATAAGCTGAGGGAACATCAGTTCTACGCCAAGTTCTCCAAGTGTGAATTTTGGCTCGATGAGGTTCTTTATCTTGGTCATATCATCTCTGCCAAGGGCATTGCCGTGAATCCTGAGAAGGTGTCTGCAATTGTTAATTGGGAACCTCCTCAGAACGTGAAGCAACTCCGTAGCTTCCTCGGTCTCGCAAGCTATTGCCGAAGATTCGTTGAAAACTTTTCTAAGATCGCGAAGCCTCTCTCATATCTTCTTCAGAAGCACGTCAAGTACGTTTGGTCTCCGGAGTGTGATATTGCTTTCAACACTTTGAAAGAGAAATTGATCACTGCTCCAGTTCTAACTCCGCCTGATGAGTCCAAGCCGTACGAGGTCTTTTGTGACGCCTCTCTCCAAGGTCTCGGTGCAGTTTTGATGCAAGAGAAGAAAGTTGTTGCTTATACCTCTCGCCAGTTGAAGCCTAATGAGAAGAACTACCCCACTCATGATCTCGAGTTGGCGGTAGTTGTGCATGCTTTGCTGACTTGGAGACATCTTCTATTGGGAAGAAAAGTGGATATTTTCACTGATCACAAGAGTCTCAAGTACATCTTCACCCAGCCTAATCTCAACCTCAGGCAAACTCGATGGGTCGAAATGATTCAAGAGTATAATCCGAGTATCGAGTATACTCCAGGCAAGGCCAATGTGATTGCTGACGCTTTGAGCAGGAAAGCGTATTGCAACAGTCTGATTCTCAAGCCTTATCAACCCGAGCTTTGTGAAGCTTTCCGCAAACTTAATCTGCAAATTGTTCCTCAAGGTTTCCTCACCAACCTTCAAGTATCTCCTACCATGGAAGACCAGATTCGCCAAGCCCAGCTTCTTGATGCTATGGTGAAGAAGGTGAAGATTGGGATTGCCAAGAGTCAGTCCAAGTACAAGTGCTACCGCCTTGATGACAAGGACACTCTCTTCTTCGAGGATCATATTGTTGTGCCCAAAGGTGAACTTCGTAAAGTGATCATGAACGAGGCTCACAACTCTCTCCTCTCCATCCACCCTGGGAGCACGAAGATGTATCAGGACATTAAGCAAGCTTATTGGTGGACTCGAATGAAGCGCGAGATCGCTCAATTCGTGAATGAATGTGATGTCTACAGAAGAGTGAAGGCAGAACACCAAAGGCCACCAGGTCTCCTCCAACCTCTTGCCATTCCAGAATGGAAGTTTGACCACATTGAGATGGACTTCGTGACTGGGTTTACAAAGTCCAAGCGTGGCAATGATGCTATATTCGTTGTCATTGACAAACTCACCAAAGTGGCTCACTTTCTGCCTATCAAAGAGTCGATCACTGCAGCTCAATTGGCGGAACTCTATACCTCTCGAATTGTCTCTCTGCACGGTATTCCTCAAGTGATATCTTCAGACCATGGCAGCATCTTTACCTCCAAGTTTTGGGATTCTTTTCAGAAGGCCATGGGCACCAACATCCGCTTCAGCACAGCTTTCCATCCTCAAACAAGCGGTCAAGTCGAGCGTGTCAACCAGATTCTTGAAGATATGCTCAGGGCTTGTGTGATCTCCTTCGGCATGAAGTGGGAGGATTGTCTTCCTTATGCTGAATTCTCATACAACAACAATTTTCAAGCAAGTTCGGGCAAGGCCCCATTTGAAATTCTGTATGGTAGGAAGTGCCGTACCCCTCTCAACTGGTCTGAAACCGGTGAACGTCAGCTGCTGGGTAATGACTTAATCACAGAGGCAGAAGAAATGTGCAAGGTCATTCGTGATAACC
Organism: Triticum monococcum; assembly: GCA_034509565.1. Classification (NCBI taxonomy): domain Eukaryota; kingdom Viridiplantae; phylum Streptophyta; class Magnoliopsida; order Poales; family Poaceae; genus Triticum; species Triticum monococcum. The sequence continues at coordinate 279,966,035 of CM067844.1, forward strand.
TCAAAGCAGCCCAATCCCACCAGAAGAGCTACTATGATAGTAAGCACCATGATTTGGCTTTCGAGATCAGAGATCATGTTTACCTCTGCGTCTCTCCAATGAAAGGGACTCGTCGCTTCGGTATCAAAGGGAAGCTTGCCCCTAGATACGTCGGACCTTTCAAGATTGTCAGCAAGAGAGGCGACCTCGCCTATCAACTCGAGCTTCCGTCAAACTTTGCAAATGTTCATGATGTGATGAGGACATCAATACCATTGTTACACCCACAGCCCCTACTGTTACATATACTGGACCAATTACTAGAGCTCGCGCACGCCAATTAAATTACCAGGTACTTTCGTTTCTTGGTAATGATTCTAATGTTCATGAGATTATGATGCTGCCTAAATTGGATACATTTGTTTTGCTTACAAATGAAGGGCCTAGCTTGGAGAAGGATGAACATTGGAGCAAGAACACGCATGGAGTTGATGGCATGCGCAAGGGGATCAAGAACGGAGTTACAAGTGATGATTTCAGGACTTTGAAGCCGCCATAAGGAGTGCATGAAGCCTTGGATGAAATATACGAGATGCCACTTCATAATATTCATCCATAGGCTATTCTAGGTGCTGCGTCACCTTATTAATGGGCCAGGCCCATGTAATTTCGAAATACTTAAGTATAGGCTATTTTTAGAGTCCGTATGTGTGGGGAAACAAGAGTTAGGGTTGGTTTCGGACCCCACCCTCAAGGGCCACGAAATTCCCCCCTCTTCCTCCATATATACAGCCCTTAGGGCGTCGTTTAGACTTTGGGTTTTGTTTAGATTAAAAGTTCGCCATAGCTGCAACTTCTCGTACTTCGTTTGTGTCCAACGACCAGACCAAGACGTCACAGAACCCCACATTGATCAATAAAGCTTTCCTCTTATATTCAGAATATCCAGATTGCAATCTCAGTTTCTTGCTTGTTCTTCGTTTGCTTGCAGGAAACAGACCCTCGTGGTCAGGTTGATCGTGCTCCGGCCTGGTCAATAACCCTCGGAAGTTGGTTTAGCGATTGCTAAGGCGCGACGTCTTGCACGTTCGTAGTCGGATCGTCAAGGTCGACTCCCACAGAAAACGATAGCCACCATCTCATCGAAACATCGGGACACCTTTGCCTCTATCATGATGTGTTCCATGTCTCTCAACTCCGGAAGTGCTTCAAGATGCCTGAACGCACCGTCAACTTCGAGGACATTGAGCTCCAAGAAGATCTCTCCTATCGTGAGCACCCATTAGCAATCCTGGAAGAGACTGAACGCGGGACTCGCAACAAGTCTATCAAATTTCTCAAAGTAAAGTGGTCACACCATTCCGACCGTGAAGCTACCTGGGAACGCGAGGATCACCTCCGTTCTGAGTACCCGGAGTTCTTTCAATCCTAGATCTCGGGACGAGATCTTTTCGTAGTGGTGGAGTGTTGTAACGCCCCAGATATAACTTTCCCAATTTGTACTCCAACTATTGCCGTTTCCGGCGTTAAGTTATATTTATTCCTCGGGTTCGAGTCTTTGTCTCCGTGTGTTGTTTTCATTGTCATGCATCTCATATCATGTCATCATGTGCATTGCATTTGCATACGTGTTCATCTCATACATTCGAGCATTTTCCCCGTTGTCCGTTTTGCATTCCGGCGCTTCGTTCTCCTCCGGTGGTCATTTCTAGCTTTCTTTCGTGTGTGGGGATTAAACATTTCCGGATTGGACCGAGACTTGCCAAGCAGCCTTGGTTTACTACCGGTAGACCACCTGTCAAGTTTCGTATCATTTGGACTTCGTTTGATACTCCAACGGTTAACCGAGGGACCGAAAAGGCCTCGTGTGTGTTGCAGCCCAACACCCCTCCAATTTGGACCAAAACCCACCAAACTCTGCTCCATCATCTAGAGCGTTCGATCACGATCGCGTGGCCGAAAACCGCACCTCATTTGGACTCTCCTAGCTCCACTTATGCCTATAAATAGCCCCCCCGTTTTTCGGATATCTCTCCCCCACGAAACCCTAAATTTCCCCTCGCCGCGCCGGACGTGTCCGAGTCCGGCCGGACAAGCAGCCGCCGCCGCCCGCGCCCAATCGGCTTTCACCACGTGGCTCTAACCACCACCGCCGCCGCCGGCCCGCGGAAGCCCGCGCCCGGCCCCCGAGAGCCCGCGCGCTCCGCGCCTTTGCCCGCGACTCCGCCGCCGTCCTCCTCCCGTCCGGTCGCCGCCCGGCACCGCCGCCGTCGTCCGCCATCTCCAGCATCCACCGGAGCTCCGCCGTGCTCCTTCCACGCCACCTCGCCGGCGCCTCACCGTCCGCGGCCGACGCCGCCATCGCCTCCATCGCCGGCGACGACCTCCTCCGACGCTCCCCGAAGCTCCGGCCGCCGTCCCCTCCGTTCCCGTCAAGTCCGGCGAACAGTACTCCGGCGCCGACGAACCTCGAAGTCCGCGCCATGAACAGTGCCCGCGAGATCCCGATCTGGATCTAGATCTCGGTTGACTTTTTCTCCCCCAAACCCTAATTTTCGAGCATATTTTGACCTGTCATATCTCCGCATCCGTAGCTCCGATTTGGACATATAGTATATCAAAATGTTCGTCTCGACGAGTACATTATTTCATTCCATTGCATCATTTTCATTTGAGCTCATCTTGATGCTCGAAATGCTGATAGAAGAGTGCTTCGTGAGTTAATTGTCAGATCTGCTAGTTCATCTTAGACTTTTGTCATTTTTGCCATGATTGTTGTGTGCATGATATGCCTGTGAGTCCTTCATATGTTTTGTTAAGCATCTTGTTATATTTCCAGAGGTGCAACCCATGAATTTTTAGGATGTGTGTGGTGACTAGTGAAAGCTTGCAAAGAGAGGCACCCGGTAAATCTGTTTTCAGGGACTTGGTAGTTTTCACTAAGTCTGGGATTATTTAGTTCATGATGCCATATGTTCATGCTGTTTCCTAGTGATCCGTGCCTCTTTTGAGGATGATCAGTAAAGGAGTTTTGTTAATATTTTTATGCTCTATCCATCCATGTCTTTGTTTGCATATGTGGAGCACCCTAGCTTGAGTCAATCGAGCTCTACTTTTGCTTCGTGGTAAATCTGGGCAGATCGTCAACTTGTTTGCGATTTTGCCGATGCTATTGTAGTTGATCCGTGCATGCTATGCCTTTGTTCTTGCCATGTCTAGCTAGTATTTTGTGCCTTATTAATGGATGTATGCTTTCCTTGCCATGACTTGCACCGTAGTGAGTGCATCGAGCTCGTTTACATGCCTTCATGAGTTATATTTCAGCATGTCTCAGTTTTCACAAAGTCTGAAAACTGATTGTGTTTTAGCTATGTTCGTGTGCTTGTTAAATTATTTTGTGATCCCTTTTGGCCCCAGGCCACTTTGGGACTTTTGATAAGATTGTTGAGTAGTTCCATGCCATGTCTTTCTTTGTCATGTTCAGATCCTGTAGCATGTTGTTTTGCTGCTCCGAAGAGAGCTTCATGATCTGAAATTTCAGACAAGTGTTAATTTCACTAATTCTGAAATCTGTTTTGCATTTGCGTTTTTGCCATGCTTGTTTGAACCTCCTAATGGATGAATTGGCCGTGGCTCAGTGCTAGCCTTCTGTTAAGCATCTTGAATGCTTCCCTGCCATGTATTTTGATGCCATGTTTGAGTGTTGTAGCATGTTCATTTCATTGCATTTAGATGCCTACTTGCTGTAAATCGCAAACCGGTGTCATTCTTAAATCGCTTGCCATTTCCAAACCGTAGCTCCGATTCCGGCGTTGTTTATATCGTTTTCAAATGATTTCATCCCTTCTTTCCAGTGGGACACTTGGTTTTCCAAGTTGAGGCCAGGTTCATGCATTTCCTGTCACATCTTGCATTTTGCAACCCGCATCGCATCCCGCATAGCATACCATCATTGCATCTTATTGTTTGAGTTTGCATGTGGTTGATTGTAGCCTTGTTGTTTGTTTGTCTTGTTTGGGTAGAGCTGGGAGACGAGTTCGCTAACGAGGAGCCCGTTGAGTTTGCTTTTGAGGATCCAGTCAACTCTGACAACTTTGCAGGCAAGATGATCATACCCTCGAAATCACTACTATCTTTGCTATGCTAGTTTGCTCGCTCTTTTGCTATGCCAATGCTACGATGCCTACCACTTGCTTGTCAGCCTCCCAATTGCCATGTCAAACCTCTAACCCACCATTGTCCTAGCAAACCGTTGATTGGCTATGCTACCGCTTTGCTCAGCCCCTCTTATAGCGTTGTTAGTTGCAGTTGAAGATTGGAGCCGTTCCTTGTTGGGACATTTATTTACTTGTTGGGATATCATTATATTGCCATGTTATCTTAATGCATCTTTATACTTGGTAAAGGGTGGAAGGCTCGGCCTCTCGCCTAGTGTTTTGTTCCACTCTTGCCGCCCTAGTTTCCGTCATATCGGTGTTATGTTCCCGGATTTTGTGTCCCTTACGCGGTTGGGTGATAATGGGAACCCCGTGATAGTTCGCCTTGATTAAAGCTTTTCTAGCAGTGCCCAACATTGGTTTTACCATTTGCCACGTAGCCTCTTTTTCCCTTGGGATTCCGGAGCCCGAGGGTCACCTTATTTTAACCCCCCCCCCCCACCCCCGGGCCAGTGCTCCTCTGAGTGTTGGTCCAGCCTAGAGCACCGTGCGGGGCCGTCCCTTGGCAACTTGGGTTACGTTGGCTCCCGTACGCTTAGCTTATCCGGTGTGCCCTGAGAACGAGATATGTGCAGCTCCTATCGGGATTTGTCGGCACAACGGGTGCTGTTGCTGGTCTTGTTTTAACCTATCGAAATGTCTTGTCGTACCGGGATACCGAGTCTGATCAGAATGTCTCGGGTGGAGGTCTATTCCTTCGTTGACCGTGAGAGCTTGTTGTGGGCTAAGTTGGGACCCCCCTACAGGGATTGAACTTTCGAAAGCCGTGCCCGCGGTTATGGGCAGATGGGAATTTGTTAATGTCCGGTTGTAGATAACTTGAACCTTAATTTAATTAAAATGAATCAACTGAGTGTGTTACCGTGATGGCCTCTTCTCGGCGGAGTCCGGGAAGTGGACACAGTGTTGGAGTAATGTTTGCGCAGGTTGCTCTCTAGTTTCTCGCTCGCGCTTTGCTCTCTCTTCTCGCTCTCTTTTGCGAATAAGTTAGCCACCATATATGCTAGTCGCTTGCTGCAGCTCCACATATATTTACCCCATCCCACCTATTAAGCTTAAATAGTCTTGATCACGAGGGTGCGAGATTGCTGAGTCCCTGTGGCTCACAGATTACTATTACACCAGATACAGGGACAGATGATACCGCTCCAGATGGCGCGCTTGAGCTCAAGTGGGAGTACGACGAGGATTCTTAGCGTTACTATGTGTCTTTTCCTGATGATCAGTAGTGGTGCCCAGTTGGGGTGATCGGGACCTTTGTCGCTTGTTGGGTTGTCTTTTATTTTGGCGCCGTAGTCGGGCCATGAGTGTTTGGATGATGTATGTTATTTATGCACTTTGATGTGACGTGGCGAGTGTAAGCCAACTATGTATCTCCCCTTTTATCTTATATATTACATGGGATGTTGTGATGATTGTCTAACTTGCGACATTGCTTTCAATGCGGTTATGTCTCTAAGTCGTGCCTCGACACGTGGGAGCTATAGCCGCATCGAGGGCGTTACATAGGGTTAGACAGACAAGTCTATAGCTCTCAAGATAGAGCACCCCTGTAATCGTGATCATGATCATCAATATCAATGAAGCATGATGTAGGATTTTACCTCCACCATTGCTGGCGTCCTGGGAACAGGGGTCCCCAGACTTGCCTGCCTGCGGCCCACGGTGTGGCTCTGCTAGAGGCCCCGTACGGCCCATCTTCACCAGCAAACACTCAAGACCCTCGCGAGGGGCCTAGCCTCGCGAGGCGGACGACTCAAGACCTCCTAGGGGGCGGCCTCACAAGGCTGGCTTGCGAGGGGGGAGAGATCAAGGCAAGGGGCACCTCGCGAGGTTCCTGTCACGCAAGCCATGACGACTGGGGCTAGGAGGGCGCCAGCATGCATAGTGTCCTCGCTTCCTCTTTGGTGTTAAAGAGGCAAGCGCAGGCGAGGACTCCCGAGGCATCATGCAAAGGTTTCCATATCAGTGGAACGAGACCAAGACCAGCAGGACGGAGGTCACCGTGGAGCCCAGGATGGCATCACCGCCAGAGCCTTTGGCAGGCGAAGACCACCTTTAGTCAGGATAACTTGTACTAGTTGTCTCCCTTCAAATTTGGCCGTTGTGGCATCCCTTCCTGCCAGCATTTGGGAAGAGGACTAGGGCCTCTATAAATAGGGCTAGCCACCACAGTAGGAGGCAACTGATCTGAGGCCATTCAGATCATCCTCATCCACACAAACTCACCAAGCACAAGAGCACCTCTCATCGGGAGGCTGTTCTTCCCTTGTAACTATTCATCCTTAGCCCAAGAGGCAATCCGCCAAACCACACTGGAGTAGGTTATTACAGCACATCGGTGGCCCGAACCAGTACAAATCTTGTGTCCCTTTGTTCTGCGAGTCCGACGCGCTGAGCCTTGAGATTACGGTGAGGGAGAGTGCAAGGGGGAGGAGAGATCTTCGTGCGCACCCCGGTGTTTGAACCTCAAGGGTTTTGCCGGAGACCGAAATCCGACATTTGGCGCTCCAGGTAGGGGTGCGCTGAAGCCTTCCTCCCGCCGATCTGCGTCCCATCGCTCCACCGCATCCATGGCGGACGCGCGTCGAGCCCGCGCTGAGCGCCGGGCCGTCCTCGCCACCCGTGTCGCTCAGACAGCCCCTGTCGGCGGGCCTCCCTGTCGTTCCCTGTCACCCGCCGCCAACACCGCCACCGGTCCGGCAGGAAACGAGCAGCAAGCGTCCTCACTGCACCCTTCTATGTGGTGGGACGGCCGCACCACCACCTCGTCGCTGACCCCGGCCGGCTCGTCGTCTCATGCTTGCCGCGCGCCCACGGACATGCAGGCCACGATGCTCATGGCACGCAAGCTTCTGCGCTATCTCCTGGTTGACGATCTCTATGAGGACTGACTGGACCGCATCGCCGAGCTCGTCAGCGCCGCTGGGGGCTCTCCTATACCATCCCTCTCGCTGCCTCGCCCACCTCCGGCCATGGGTGACGTAGCTCACGGAGTGCCTCCGCTGCCTCCGCATCAAGACGGCGCCCTTGCACCAAGACGCGCAGCTCACGGAGCGCCACCGCCCCCTCCGCATCAAGACGGTGTCCTCGCCCCAAGAGCACGGTCATGCGGCGTGATCTACCACACCGTGTGCCCGCGCACAAAAAAGGAAGCTGCCAAGTGGTTCCCCAGCCGCAAGAAAATGCTCCAGTGCTCCTGGCACCACCATGACAAGACTGTGTGCCGCCTATGGTGGTGGTGCGCGGACATCAAGGGCAGGCTCCGCCCCTGCAGAGGGCCCCTGTGGCCACTGCAGGCTGCCGCGCCTTCGCTCTTGAGCTGTGCACTGTCGTTTGGCCAGACAAGTTCAAGCCGGATCTGCCTCCACGCTATGACGGCACCCCCGACCCCGCGGAGTTCCTACAGCTCTACGAACTGAGCATCGAGGTGGTCAACGGCAACAAAAAAGTCATGGCGAACTAGTTTCCCATGGCTCTCAAGGATGGCCCTCGCTCATGGCTCCTGAACTTGCCCGCGGGATCAATCTCCTCCTGGGATGAGATGCGCGACCGCTTCATCGCCAGCTTCCAGGGTACTCGCGACCGCCCTCCGGCCGCGGGTGACCTGTGCCGCATCAAGCAACAGCCGGGAGAGATCCTGCAGAAGTACATCCAGCGCTTCAACAGCGTCCGCCTCAAGATCCCCAAGGTGACAGACGAAGCCATCATCTCAGCATTTTCCGATGGCGTCCGTGATGTCAAGATGAAGGAGGAGCTCGCCATCCACGAGGAGCTATGCACGACTTTGGAGCTGTTCAACATAGCAACCAAGTGTGCAAGAGCTGAAGAGGGGCGTCTTTCCCTCCTCGAGCTCCCAGCTACCGACCTGGAGGAGAAGAAAGCCAAGGCCAAGGACGTGAAGCGCAAGGGAGTGGCCGTGCTCGTGGCAGAGCAGGATACGAAGCGCGGCCGAGACCATCCCGAGTCGTCCAAAAGCAACCGGCCATTTTGCGCACCAACGACTGTCAAGAGCTCAGGGCTATTCGAGATGGACGCTTCGGTCGATGCCCCGAGCGCAACGATCGGGGCTACGGCCAAGGAGGAGGACGAGGCGGAGGACGCTGGGACGATCGCGGCCCCCGCCAGGAGTGGCGTGACCGTCCTCATGAGGACCGCTAGAAGGACCAGCCTTGTGAGGGCACTTTTAGGGATCAGCCCCGCGAGGACCACCCTCAGGGCAATGCCGGTCTTCCTCCACTACAGCCACCACCAAGAAGGAACGACGACCACCATCACAACGAGGGTGCTGGGGGCTTCCAGGAACCGCGTGCTATCGCCTGCATCTTGGGCGGAGCTCAGGCCCCAGCATCTCAGCATATCTTCAAGAAGTTTGCTCGCGAGGTGAACGCAGCCCTTCCTAGGCTTGAGGCCACGCGCCCGCTCAGGTGGTCCAAGTGCGCCAGCACTTTCAGCTCGGCGGACCAGCTCAAGTGCGCGACCACTGCTGGCGCCCTCCCGATGCTCTGCTCACCCGTCATCAGCAACATACAAGTCACCAAGACCCTCATCGACGGAGGCGTAGGGCTTAATGTCCCGTCCGTCGAGACGTTCGACAGCCTCCAAGTGCCATACGATCAGCTTTAGCCCACCAAGCCCTTCTCAGGAGTGACTGATGGCTCCACCACCCCGATAGGGCAGGTCCGCCTCCCTGTCACCTTCGGACCGCGCGACAACTACCGCACCGAGCTCATCGACTTTAACGTTGCTCACATCCGTCTGCCGTACAATGCCATCCTCGGGTATGGCTAAGTTCATGGCAGTGACCCACCACAGCTACAACATCCTCAAGATGCCAGGAAGTGGCGGGATCATCACAGTCCCCTGCGAAGAAAGAGATGCGGTGTGCTCCCTCGAGCGCGCCTTCCAGGCCGCAGCAATCGAAGACCCTGACAGCAAGGGCGCGTACCCTCCTAAGGCCACCCCCGAGAAGAAGAAGCAACTACTCCGCACAGGTCCTAAGGGGAGCGGCGCCTCTAGCGGTGCCACATCAGGATCGGCGCACGCACCTGGGGCGCCTCCCTCCCTCGCATAGGAAGGCGCGCCCGGCGCCCTCCTCGGGCTGGGCTTGGGGGCTCTCTTCTGGAGGGCCTCAGACCTAGCCGACATCATGAGGGAGGCGCTCGGGCACCACTTGGAGGCGTGCTTTGCAGCACATCTTCCTCAGGGGGGACCCCGGGCAAGGAGCGCCTGGCGCTCAAGAGTTCATCGCCAAGACCACTCAGGAGTTGCAGGATGCAAGGGCCATGTGCGGCGACCGCCGCCCACCTGGCGCAGCTCCCCATCCAGGCGAGGATGGCGGGCTGCGTGTCTACATCGACATCCCAGGGCTCAATAGGGCTGCATCTCAGGAGCGCTTCTGGCTTTCACGCGTGGGACATTGCGAGGGCCCACCTCACAGCTATGTTCGCATGCCATTCGGCCTATCAAGCATGGCGGCCGCCTTCCAGCGCAACCCGTGGAGTGTCTTGGCGACTCAGGAGGCCCGACATCACGCAGTCCTGGCGAAGATGGAGACGGTCCTCAAGGAGCCGCATGGACCCCCAGAGCCTCCCGAGGCTCAGGGCCCCGAAGGCTCATGAGGAGCAATCCCTTCGCCATGCATCTTCAGCTACCCCGACATCCCTTCAACAACGGAACCAGGTGACATTTTCCGAGTTTATTCAACTGGGAGCACCCCCCCGAGCTGAATCATTCCCAGGCCGCATGGGCCTATCCCTGCGGCATGTATCCTTTTTACGTCTTTAGCTTACTCTGCTGGGGGCACCCCTCGGGCTGCATCATCCCCAGGCCGCTCGGGTCCGACCCAGTGGCATGTATCGTTCTTGCATTTATCTAAGCCAGTTTGTCCCTTGCATATGCTATCTATGGTTATCACTTGCTTGATTATCACCCGCCACGGGAGCCGCGTGCCGATCGTCTTTCTTCAGGATCCCTCGCATGAGGAGGCTAGGCACGGCGCCTGTGCTCGGGTCCATCCCTGCAGCGTCGATAAACCCAACAGATGAGCTCTGTCTGGCGGGCCAGCCCCGTTAACGTCACCTCCTGAGGTCGTTGGTGCTTGGCCTTCTCATGCGATAGCCTCAGGAGATTCATTCGGCGCAGGTTGCCTGACCACCTCGCAGGACTACTGCAATCCGCAAGAACCAAGACCAGGTGCAACCCGCTTTGAGGTAGGACCTCGTGAATCCCGCGCTGGCTCACGAGTGCCCAGACACACCTCGTCTAGCCCTGTCGTGCAAGCCACGTGTCAGGGCGGGGCTGTACACGCCCCGGGGGCTCCACTCAGAGGGAGCCATCACCCACGCACCAGTGGAAGCACCATGCTCTGCACTGGCAGTCGACACGGCCGAGGAGTGGTTATGCCCGTGCAAGTGCGGAAGCGCTATGCTCTGTGCTGGTGATAAACAACTGAGGGCTTCCCCATGGCCATGTCAACCTCGGGGAGCCTCAGAGCTCAGTGTCTGGCCTCAGTGCAACACCTCCCCTCGGGAGAGTCGCGCGAGTGGGCTGGGCACGGGGGCTGCGCTCGGGTCATGCCCAAGCATACGCCACCCTGCCAGGTCCCCCGGACCTGGTCATCGCACGCCCCTCCCGAGCCGAGCCTTGGTGAGGGAAAAGGTATGAAGATCATTTGAGCGTCAAGGGGGACTCCTAAGCATCGCAACTCAAGAGCCTAACTGGCCACGTAGCCCCTTACCCCTTGGTCTCATCCTGGTGATCCGGACGACCCAACGGCGGCTGAGGTATGCACGGGGTCAGGCCCTGCCAACATAGAACACTAGACCTACTCCTACGTCTCCTTCCTATAAGCTGTTTGCGCGTCAAGGGGGACTCCGGAGCATCGCGACTCAGGAGACTAACTGGCCATGTAACCCCTCACCCCTTGGTCTCGTCCTGGTGATCCGGACGACCCGACGGCGGCTGAGGTATGCGCAGGGTCGGGCTCTGCCAACGTAGAACGTAAAGCAGACAGGAAGAAAATCGTGGAACTCAAATAAATATTACAAAACATATTGTTCTCCAAGTACCAAGCATAAGTTTAAACACCCCCATGAGGCATGGTACGTGTTGCAGATGCAAAGCAGGAAAGAAGTTGCCGGCAAGTCATCCCTAGACGTCACCTTCGCGTGCAAAAGATGCCCCTTCGACGGCAATGTTGCCCTCACCTATGCCGTCTGTCAGAGTTGTGGGTTCAGCAGCACCATCTGTCGGTGGCGCAGGGTCGAAGGAGCGAAACTTCTTCAGCAAAGCTTCCACCTGGCCCTTCATGGCTTCGGCAGCGGCTGCGCAGCGCTCGTCGTCCACAGGCTCCAGCAGCTCGTCGAGGTTGGCGGCAGGATCACAAAGATAGAGGTGGCTGAAGACGCGCGTCGGTGCGGCCGAGGAAAGTGTGCGGGCTTCTCCTTCCACCAAGGGGCCGAGTCCGCCCACGACCTCCTCAAGCGCGTCGACTAGATGAGGAAGCAGCTAGGTGGGTCCCTCATCGATGGTGGCTAGAGGCTCCTCCAAGCCCTTCTCATAGAGTGCCCGCAGCGCCACCCGGGACCTCTCCTGATGAGGACATCAATACCATTGTTACACCCACAACCCCTACTGTTACATATACTGGACCAATTACTAGAGCTCGCGCACGCCAATTAAATTACCAGGTACTTTCGTTTCTTGGTAATGATTCTAATGTTCATGAGATTATGATGCTGCCTAAATTGGATACATTTGTTTTGCTTACAAATGAAGGGCCTAGCTTGGAGAAGGATGAACATTGGAGCAAGAACACGCATGGAGTTGATGGCATGCGCAAGGGGATCAAGAATGGAGTTACAAGTGATGATTTCAGGACTTTGAAGCCGCCATAAGGAGTGCATGAAGCCTTGGACGAAATATACGAGATGCCACTTCATAATATTCGTCCATAGGCTATTCTAGGTGCTGCGTCACCTTATTAATGGGCCATGCCCATGTAATTTCGAAATACTTAAGTATAGGCTATTTTTAGAGTCCGTATGTGTGGGGAAACAAGAGTTAGGGTTGGTTTCGGACCCCACCCTCAAGGGCCACGAAATTCCCCCCTCTTCCTCCATATATACAGCCCTTAGGGCATCGTTTAGACTTTGGGTTTTGTTTAGATTAAAAGTTCGCCATAGCTGCAACTTCTCGTACTTCGTTTGTGTCCAACGACCAGACCAAGACGTCACAGAACCCCACCTTGATCAATAAAGCTTTCATCTTATATTCGCAATATCCAGATTGCAATCTCAGTTTCTTGCTTGTTCTTCGTTTGCTTGCAGGAAACAGACCCTCGTGGTCAGGTTGATCGTGCTCCGGCGTGGTCAATAACCCTCGGAAGTTGGTTTAGCGATTGCTAAGGCGCGACGTCTCGCACGTTCGTAGTCGGATCGTCAAGGTCGACTCCCACAGAAAACGATAGCCACCATCTCATCGAAACATCGGGACACCTTTACCTCTATCAAGTGGTATCAGATTTCCAGGTTGCTCGGTGAGATTTTACAGTTTTTCGTAGATTAGATCGAGTCTGTTCTTCATACCTACAGTCCACGAAAAAGCCACAAAAAAAATTTAGGGTTAGTTCATCATATCCGAACCAATCTGAGCCTTTGCATAATCTTTTTAGGGTTTTTGCTTTGTTGAATTTGCGGTTGCATCGTCGTGTCAAGTTGCTGGTCTTAGAGTCTAGTCTTTTAGAGTTTCGAGTTCTGGTCATAAGTTGTCACGTCGCCGCCGCACCATCATCATCGCCCATCTACCACCATTGCTTATCCGCCACCGCTCTGACTCCGTATCCATATACCACCACCAATCCGTATCCATATACACCACTGCTACCATATACCACCACCGCTGCCATATACCACAACCATATATCCACCACCAATCCGAGTTCTTCTCATATTAGGTTTGTTCTTGAGATCAATCTCAAATCCGATTCGTGTTTCCTTGCCTGCGTAGGTCTCGGAAAAAAAAAAGTCTGGAGACCCCCGGGCAGTTTTTAGGCCAAAATTTTCTTGGGCAAAATTTTTTTTCCCTATCCTATTTTTAGGCTTTTCTGAGTCTTTTGAGCCACGTGCCATCATAGTGATTTTTTGTCGCACTTTTTTGTCGTCGCTGCCCTGATTTCCGAAAAAAAGTGAAAAAAAAAAATTCGTGCCATCCTACCAGTTTGACGAGGGAAGAGTTTTGAGACACTCGCCATTATAGTGATTTTTCGCAAAAAAAAAGAGGAGCGCAAAAAAAGAGCGAAAAAAAAGTTCCAGAGTGTGCTTTTCCCTTATTTACGTGCAGCGCCGTGATTTTGTTAGTGTTCTAGGCTCGCGTCTCTAGCACGGTCTAGCCTAGGACCAGCACAGTACCGTCGTTGAGCGTTTATTCAACTTTGCATCTCTGAATTGATTATTGCTGACCCTTTTTGCTACCATACTATAAGCCTTCCCAGCTCCACATACATTTACGTCGTGCGTTTGACTCTCCCTGGCAATCGCTCTCTCCAAGCTTTTGAGAGTTTTGACTACAACGGTTGCCGATCACCGCCTGCTGCTGGGTAAGAACTGGTAAGAATTTGAGATTTGCTTGACGGATTTGTGACACCCGCCACCACCATCACTTGTTAGTAGTCTGTAGGATCATATTCTTGTGTGTTTCTATTGCTGCTAACCATGGCAGGATCACAAGCCGACGAGACTGACTGGGAGAACATGACGAATAAGGAGTTGCATGATAAATTTCAGCAAATGATGAATGGACAGGTGCAAGATGTGCTAAACAGATTTGAAGACGCCATGGAGAAGATAGATGACATGGAGAAGACGTTCGAGACAAAGCTCGATAACAGGTTTAATGAATTGCTCGCGCGTCTTCCACCACCACCACCGGCTGCATCTAACGCACCCCTACAACAACAACAACAACAACGACTACCTACACATCGTGAAACAGCCCTCCGCCGAGCGAGCCGTCTCCCTCTTGCACCTGGCCAAACTGTTGGTGCTGCTGTTCATACTTCTGTGGTTGCTGCTGCTGATGCGGAGGAGGATGATTTTGCCGGCGATTACGAGGATGAGGTTGATCAAACTCAGAACTACGTGCCACCACCAGCACAGCAACCACCAGGTCGTCCACATGCAAATAATGGCAATGGTAGGGCTCACCCTCAGGTACGAGATCATGACCATCTCCCTAAACTAAAATTGAATATTCCACCATTTGAGGGTAGATATGTTCCTGATATATATCTTACTTAGGAGTTAGAAACTGAACAACGATTTACATGTTTACAATATCCCGAGGAGAGACGTGTTCCTGCTGCTGTTTGTGCATTCACTAGTTTTGCATGTGTTTGGTGGTCTGAGCAGTGTAGATTATATCCTATTCCTGCTACTTGGGCTGCTTTGAAAACTGCTATGCGTACTCGTTGGGTTCCACCATATTATCAACGTGAATTACTTCAAAAATTGCAGCGCTTAAGACAGGGAAAAAATTCTGTAGAAGAATATTATCAGGAATTACAAACTGGCATGATTAGATGTGGTATTGTTGAAGAGAATGAAGCTATGCTTGCACGTTTTATGGGTGGATTAAATAGAGAGATTCAGACGATTCTAGAGTATAAGGACTATACTAATATCACTCGTTTATTCCATCTTGCTTGTAAAGCTGAACGTGAAGTGCAGGATCGAGAGGCATTGGCGCGGACTAACTTTTCTGCAGGTCGACCTTCATCATGGACACCACGTGCATCATCTACTTCCACACGTTCTGCTACACCGGCGCCTCCGTCGGCTGCCACCTCCAACCGTGATACAATAAAGCAGGCACAATCACCACTATCTGCCAAGAGCACACCTTCTGGGCCTGCAAAGAGCTCTTCTTCATCCATGGCATGCACAGGGCAAACACATGATATTATTTGTCGACATTGCAAGGGTGGAGGTCATTATGCGAGAGAATGCCCATCTAAACGTGTGATGATTGTTAGTGAGGATGGTGGGTATGAGTCCGCTAGTGACTATGATGAGGAGACTTTGGCTCTTATTACACGTGACGAACACGGTGGAGACGATTCTGATCATGAGACGCAATACATGGCTCCTGAAGATGCTGACAGGTATGAATGTTTAGTTGCTCAACGTGTTTTGAGTGTGCAGGTTACACAAGCTGAGAAAAATCAGAGGCATAATTTGTTCCATACAAAGGGAGTTGTGAAGGAACGTTCTGTTCGCGTGATCATAGATGGAGGGAGTTGCAACAACTTGGCTAGCATGGAGATGGCGGAGAAGCTATCTCTCATCACAAGACCACATCCTCATCCTTACTACATCCAATGGTTCAACAACAGCGGCAAGGTTAAGGTAACACGTACTGTTCGTGTGCATTTTAGTATCTCTACATATGCTGATTATGTTGATTGTGATGTGGTACCTATGCAAGCATGTTCCTTATTACTTGGTAGACCATGGCAATTTGATAAAAATTCTGTTCATCGTGGTAGAAACAATCAGTATACTCTTGTTCATAAGGATAAGAATATTACTTTGCTTCCTATGACTCCTGAGTCCATTTTGAAAGATGATATTAATAGAGCTAATAAAGCAAAACAGGAGAAAAATAAGAGTGAAAATCAGATTGTGGCAAAATGATAGAGGCAAAGGTGTCCCGATGTTTCGATGAGATGGTGGCTATCGTTTTCTGTGGGAGTCGACCTTGACGATCCGACTACGAACGTGCGAGACGTCGCGCCTTAGCAATCGCTAAACCAACTTCCGAGGGTTATTGACCACGCCGGAGCACGATCAACCTGACCACGAGGGTCTGTTTCCTGCAAGCAAACGAAGAACAAGCAAGAAACTGAGATTGCAATCTGGATATTGCGAATATAAGATGAAAGCTTTATTGATCAAGGTGGGGTTCTGTGACGTCTTGGTCTGGTCGTTGGACACAAACGAAGTACGCGAAGTTGCAGCTATGGCGAACTTTTAATCTAAACAAAACCCAAAGTCTAAACGACGCCCTAAGGGCTGTATATATGGAGGAAGAGGGGGGAATTTCGTGGCCCTTGAGGGTGGGGTCCGAAACCAACCCTAACTCTTGTTTCCCCACATATACGGACTCTAAAAATAGCCTATACTTAAGTATCTCGAAATTACATGGGCCTGGCCCATTAATAAGGTGACGCAGCACCTAGAATAGCCTATGAACGAATATTATGAAGTGGCATCTCGTATATTTCGTCCAAGGCTTCATGCACTCCTTATGGCGGCTTCAAAGTCCTGAAATCATCACTTGTAACTCCGTTCTTGATCCCCTTGCGCATGCCATCAACTCCATGTGTGTTCTTGCTCCAATGTTCATCCTTCTCCAACTTAGGCCCTTCATTTGTAAGCAAAACAAATGTATCCAATTTAGGCAGCATCATAATCTCATGAACATTAGAATCATTACCAAGAAACGAAAGTACCTGGTAATTTAATTGGCGTGCGCGAGCTCTAGTAATTGGTCCAGTATATGTAACAGTAGGGGCTGTGGGTGTAACAATGGTATTGATGTCCTCATCATCCTCCCCTTCTTGAAATGAAGTCGTCCTCGACGGAAACTCATCTTCCTCACCCAAATAAGGCTTCAAATCTGCAATGTTAAAAGTGGGACTAACCCCAAAATCTGCAGGTAGCTCAAGTTTATATGCATTATCATTTATTTTCTCTAACACCTTAAAAGGACCATCAGCACGTGGCATTAGCTTTGATTTGCGCAGATTAGGAAATCTATCTTTACGCAAATGTAACCAAACAAGATCTCCAGGTGCAAACACAACATGTTTTCTACCCTTATCTCCAGCAAGTTTATATTTAGCATTCATACGCTCAATGTTTTCCTTAGTTAACTCATGCATTTTTAAAATCAATTCAGAACGTTCTTTAGCATCAAAATTAACCTTCTCCGAAGATGGAAGAGGCAACAAATCAATAGGTGCACGAGGTAGGAAACCATACACAATTTCAAAAGGGCACATCTTAGTAGTAGAATGCAATGAACGATTATAAGCAAATTCAATATGAGGCAAGCATTCTTCCCACATTTTCTTGTTATTCTTCAAAACAGCCCTAAGCATAGTAGACAATGTTCTATTGACTACTTCAGTTTGTCCATCAGTTTGGGGGTGACAAGTAGTACTAAAAAGCAGCTTAGTCCCCAACTTAGCCCATAAACATCTCCAAAAGTGGCTAAGGAATTTAGTATCACGATCTGAAACAATAGTATTTGGCACACCATGCAAGCGAATAATTTCACGAAAGAACAAATCAGCAACATTAACAGCATCATCGCTTTTATGACAAGGTATAAAGTGTGCCATTTTCGAGAACCTATCCACGACAACAAATATGCTATCCCTCCCCTTCTTTGTTCGAGGTAAACCTAAAACAAAATCCATAGATATATCCTCCCAAGGAACACTAGGTACAGGCAAAGGCATATATAAACCATGAGGATTTAGTCGTGACTTAGCTCTTTGACATGTAGTGCAGCGAGCAACAAAACGCTCAACATCCCGTCTCATCTTTGGCCAAAAGAAATGTGTAGCAAGTATATCCTCCGTCTTCTTGACGCCAAAGTGTCCCATTAATCCTCCTCCATGCGCCTCCTGCAACAACAAAAGACGAACGGAGCTAGCTGGAATGCATAGCTTGTTAGCACGAAACACAAAGCCATCGTTGAGAACGAACTTGTTCCAAGTTCTCCCTTCCTTACAATTCTGCAATACGTCTTTAAATTCAGCATCATGAACATATTGATCTTTGATGGTTTCCAAACCAAATATTTTAAAGTCAAGTTGTGAAAGCATAGTATAACGACGAGACAATGCATCAGCAATAACATTTTCTTTACCCTTCTTGTGTTTAATGACATAAGGGAAAGTCTCAATGAATTCAACCCATTTAGCATGTCTACGGTTCAGTTTTGCTTGACTTTTAATGTGTTTCAAAGATTCATGATCAGAATGTATAACAAATTCCTTGGGCCATAAATAATGTTGCCATGTTTCTAAGGTCCGAACAAGAGCATATAATTCTTTATCATAAGTAGAATAGTTCAGACTAGGCCCACTCAATTTTTCAGAAAAGTATGCAACAGGTTTGCCATCTTGTAATAACACACCTCCTAATCCAATTCCACTAGCATCACATTCAAGCTCAAAAGTCTTATTGAAATTAGGAAGTTGGAGCAAAGGAGCATGTGTCAACTTATCTTTCAATACCGTGAAGGCTTCTTCCTGTGCGGTATCCCAAACAAAAGGCACATCCTTCTTTGTAAGCTCGTTGAGAGGTGCAGCAATGGTGCTGAAATCTCTCACAAAACGCCTATAGAAACCAGCGAGGCCAAGGAAACTCCGCACTTGTGTGACCGTTTTGGGCTGCGGCCAACTCTCAATAGCGTCAATCTTGGCTTTATCAACTTCAATTCCCTGTGGAGTAACAACATAGCCAAGAAAAGATACTCGGTCGGTGCAAAAGGTGCACTTTCCAAGGTTACCAAACAAACGTGCATCACGTAGAGTAATAAAAACAGCACGTAAATGTTCCAAATGTTCCTCCAAAGATTTGCTATAAATCAATATGTCATCAAAGTAAACTACCACAAATCGTCCAATGAAAGCACGTAAAACTTCGTTCATTAACCTCATGAAAGTACTAGGTGCATTAGTTAACCCAAAAGGCATGACTAACCACTCATATAATCCAAACTTAGTTTTAAATGCTGTTTTCCATTCATCTCCCAATTTCATACGAATTTGATGGTATCCACTACGCAAATCAATTTTGGAGAATATTGTAGAGCCACTCAATTCATCAAGCATATCATCTAGCCTAGGAATAGGATGACGATAACGAATAGTAATGTTATTAATGCCTCTACAATCAACGCACATACGCGACGTACCATCCTTTTTCGGCACTAAAATGATAGGAACAGCACAAGGACTAAGGGATTCGCGTATATAACCTTTGTCGAGCAGTTCTTGTACTTGACGCATAATCTCCTTCGTCTCCTCTGGATTGGTACGATATGGTGCACGGTTGGGTAATGATGCACCGGGAATTAAATCAATTTGATGTTCAATCCCTCGAATAGGTGGTAATCCCGGTGGCACGTCTTGTGGAAAGACGTCAGCGAACTCCTGCAAAATGTTAGTGACAGCAGGAGGCAAAGAGGAAGGCACGTCCTCGAATGAAAATAATGCCTCTTTGCACACAAAAGCATAGCAAACAGATTTGCTAAAATCTAGATCATCAATATCAGATTTGGTGGCAAGTAAACATGCACTTTTCAATTTAATTTCAGAAGCAACACTAGATTGTTTATTATTATTAGGCTGCATTTGTTGCTCAAATTCTTTTGCCACAATCTGATTTTCACTCTTATTTTTCTCTTGTTTTGCTTTATTAGCTCTATTAATATCATCTTTCAAAATGGAATCAGGAGTCATAGGAAGCAAAGTAATATTTTTATCCTTATGAACAAGAGTATACTGATTGTTTCTACCATGGTGAACAGAATTTTTATCAAATTGCCATGGTCTACCAAGTAATAAGGAACATGCTTGCATAGGTACGACATCACAATCAACATAATCAGCATATGTAGAGATACTAAAATGCACACGAACAGTACGCGTTACCTTAACCTTGCCGCTGTTGTTGAACCATTGGATGTAGTAAGGATGTGGATGTGGTCTTGTGGTGAGAGATAGCTTCTCCACCATCTCCATGCTAGCCAAGTTGTTGCAACTCCCTCCATCTATGATCACGCGAACAGAACGTTCCTTCACAACTCCCTTTGTATGGAACAAATTATGCCTCTGATTTTGCTCAGCTTGTGTAACCTGCACACTCAAAACACGTTGAGCAACTAAACATTCATACCTGTCAGCATCTTCAGGAGCCATGTATTGCGTCTCATGATCAGAATCGTCTCCACCGTGTTCGTCACGTGTAATAAGAGCCAAAGTCTCCTCATCATAGTCACTAGCGGACTCATACCCACCATCCTCACTAACAATCATCACACGTTTAGATGGGCATTCTCTCGCATAATGACCTCCACCCTTGCAACGTCGACAAATAATATCATGTGTTTGCCCTGTGGATGCCATGGATGAAGAAGAGCTCTTTGCAGGCCCAGAAGGTGTGCTCTTGGCAGATAGTGGTGATTGTGCCTGCTTTATTGTATCACGGTTGGAGGTGGCAGCCGACGGAGGCGCTTGTGTAGCAGAACGTGTGGAAGTAGATGATGCACGTGGTGTCCATGATGAAGATCGACCTGCAGAAAAGTTAGTCCGCGCCAATGCCTGTCGATCCTGCACTTCACGTTCAGCTTTACAAGCAAGATGGAATAAACGAGTGATATTAGTATAGTCCTTATACTCTAGAATCGTCTGAATCTCTCTATTTAATCCACCCATAAAACGTGCAAGCATAGCTTCATTCTCCTCAACAATACCACATCTAATCATGCCAGTTTGTAATTCCTGATAATACTCTTCTACAGAATTTTTTCCCTGTCTTAAGCGCTGCAATTTTTGAAGTAATTCACGTTGATAATATGGTGGAACCCAACGAGTACGCATAGCAGTTTTCAAAGCAGCCCAAGTAGCAGGAATGGGATATAATCTACAATGCTCAGACCACCAAACACATGCAAAACTAGTGAATGCACAAACAGCAGCAGGAACACGTCTCTCCTCGGGATATTGTAAACATGTAAATCGTTGTTCAGTTTCTAACTCCCAAGTAAGATATATATCAGGAACATATCTACCCTCAAATGGTGGAATATTCAATTTTAGTTTAGGGAGATGGTCATGATCTCGGACCTGAGGGTGAGCCCTACCATTGCCATTATTTGCATGTGGACGACCTGGTTGTTGCTGTGCTGGTGGTGGCACGTAGTTCTGAGTTTGATCAACCTCATCCTCGTAATCGCCAGCAAAATCATCCTCCTCCGCATCAGCAGCAGGAGCCACAGAAGTAGCAACAGCAGCACCAACAGTTTGGCCAGGTGCAAGAGGGAGACGGCTCGCTCGGCGGAGGGCTGTTTCACGATGTGTAGGTAGTCGTTGTTGTTGTTGTTGTTGTTGTAGAGGTGCGTTAGGTGCAGCCGGTGGTGGTGGTGGAAGACGCGCGAGCAATTCATTAAACCTGTTATCGAGCTTTGTTTCGAACGTCTTCTCCATGCCATCTATCTTCTCCATGGCCTCTTCAAATCTGTTTAGCACATCTTGCACCTGTCCATTCATCATTTGCTGAAATTTATCATGCAACTCCTGATTCGTCATGTTCTCCCAGTCAGTCTCGTCGGCTTGTGATCCTGCCATGGTTAGCAACAATAGAAACACACAAGAATATGATCCTACAGAATACTAACAAGAGGTGGTGGTGGTGTCACAAATCCGTCAAGCAAATCTCAAATTCTTACCAGTTCTTACCCAGCAGCAGGCGGTGATCGGCAACCGTGGTAGTCAAAACTCTCAAAAGCTTGGATAGAGCGATTGCCAGGGAGAGTCAAACACACGACGTAGATGTATGTGGAGCTGGGAAGGCTTATAGTATGGTAGCAAAAAGGGTCAGCAATAATCAATTCAGAGATGCAAAGTTGAATAAACGCTCAACGACGGTACTGTGCTGGTCCTAGGCTAGACCGTGCTAGAGACGCGAGCCTAGAACACTAACAAAATCACGGCGCTGCACGTAAATAAGGGAAAAGCACACTCTGGAACTTTTTTTTTTTTCGCTCTTTTTTTTGTTTTTTGCGCCCTCTTTTTTTTTTTTTTGCGCTCCTCTTTTTTTTTTTTTTTTTTTTTTTTTTTTTTGCGAAAAATCACTATAATGGCGAGTGTCTCAAAACTCTTCCCTCGTCAAACTGGTAGGATGGCACGAAAATTTTTTTGTTCACTTTTTTTTTCGGAAATTAGGGCAGCGACGACGAAAAAGTGCGACGAAAAATCACTATGATGGCACGTGGCTCAAAAGACTCAGAAAAGCCTAAAAATAGGATAGGGAGAAAATTTTTTTGCCCGTGAAAATTTTGGCCTAAAAACTGCCCGGGGGTCTCCAGACTCTTTTTTTTTTTTTTTTTTTTTTTTTTTTTTTTTTTTTTTGCGAGACCTACGCAGGCAAGGAAACACGAAACGGAATTTAGATTGGTCGCAACAACAAACCTAATATGAGAAGAACTCGGATTGGTGGTGGATATATGGTTGTAGTATATGGCAGCGGTGGTGGTATATGGTAGCGGTGGTGGAATATGGATACGGATTGGTGGTGGTATATGGATACGGATTCAGAGCGGTGGCGGATCAGCAATGGAGGTAGGTGGGCGATGATGATGGTACGGCGGCGGCGTGACAACTTATGACCAGAACTCGAAACTCTAAAAGACTAGACTCTAAGACCAGCAACTTGACACGACGATGCAACCGTAAATTCAACAAAGCAAAAACCCTAAAAAAGATTATGCAAAGGCTCAGATTGGTTCGGATATGATGAACTAACCCTAATTTTTTTTTTTGGCTTTTTCGTGGACTGTAGGTATGAAGAACAGACTCGATCTAATCTACGAAAAACTGTAAAATCTCACCGAGCAACCTGGAAATCTGATACCACTTGATAGAGGCAAAGGTGTCCCGATGTTTCGATGAGATGGTGGCTATCGTTTTCTGTGGGAGTCGACCTTGACGATCCGACTACGAACGTGCGAGACGTCGCGCCTTAGCAATCGCTAAACCAACTTCCGAGGGTTATTGACCACGCCGGAGCACGATCAACCTGACCACGAGGGTCTGTTTCCTGCAAGCAAACGAAGAACAAGCAAGAAACTGAGATTGCAATCTGGATATTGCGAATATAAGATGAAAGCTTTATTGATCAAGGTGGGGTTCTGTGACGTCTTGGTCTGGTCGTTGGACACAAACGAAGTACGCGAAGTTGCAGCTATGGCGAACTTTTAATCTAAACAAAACCCAAAGTCTAAACGACGCCCTAAGGGCTGTATATATGGAGGAAGAGGGGGGAATTTCGTGGCCCTTGAGGGTGGGGTCCGAAACCAACCCTAACTCTTGTTTCCCCACATATACGGACTCTAAAAATAGCCTATACTTAAGTATCTCGAAATTACATGGGCCTGGCCCATTAATAAGGTGACGCAGCACCTAGAATAGCCTATGAACGAATATTATGAAGTGGCATCTCGTATATTTCGTCCAAGGCTTCATGCACTCCTTATGGCGGCTTCAAAGTCCTGAAATCATCACTTGTAACTCCGTTCTTGATCCCCTTGCGCATGCCATCAACTCCATGTGTGTTCTTGCTCCAATGTTCATCCTTCTCCAACTTAGGCCCTTCATTTGTAAGCAAAACAAATGTATCCAATTTAGGCAGCATCATAATCTCATGAACATTAGAATCATTACCAAGAAACGAAAGTACCTGGTAATTTAATTGGCGTGCGCGAGCTCTAGTAATTGGTCCAGTATATGTAACAGTAGGGGCTGTGGGTGTAACAATGGTATTGATGTCCTCATCACAAAAGAATTTGAGCAACAAATGCAGTCTAATAATAATAAACAATCTAGTGTTGCTTCTGAAATTAAATTGAAAAGCGCATGTTTACTTGCCACCAAATCTGATATTGATGATCTAGATTTTAGCAAATCTGTTTGCTATGCTTTTGTGTGCAAAGAGGCATTATTTTCATTTGAGGACGTGCCTTCCTCTTTGGCTCCTGCTGTCACTAACATTTTGTAGGAGTTCGCTGACGTCTTTCCACAAGACGTGCCACCGGGATTACCACCTATTCGAGGGATTGAGCATCAAATTGACTTAATTCCCGGTGCATCATTACCCAACCGTGCACCATACCGTACCAATCCAGAGGAGACGAAGGAGATTATGCGTCAAGTACAAGAACTGCTCGACAAAGGTTATATACGTGAATCCCTTAGTCCTTGTGCTGTTCCTATCATTTGTGCCGAAAAAGGATGGTACGTCGCGTATGTGTGTTGATTGTAGAGGCATTAATAACATTACTATTCGTTATCGTCATCCTATTCCTAGGCTAGATGATATGCTTGATGAATTGAGTGGATCTACAATATTCTCCAAAATTGATTTGCGTAGTGGATACCATCAAATTCGTATGAAATTGGGGGATGAATGGAAAACAGCATTTAAAACTAAGTTTGGATTATATGAGTGGTTAGTCATGCCTTTTGGGTCACCTAGTACTTTCATGAGGTTAATGAACGAAGTTTTACGTGCTTTCATTGGACGATTTGTGGTAGTTTACTTTGATGACATATTGATTTATAGCAAATCTTTTGAGGAACATTTGGAACATTTACGTGCTGTTTTTATTGCTCTACGTGATGCACGTTTTTTTGGTAACCTTGGAAAGTGCACCTTTTGCACCGACCGGGTATCTTTTCTTGGCTATGTTGTTACTCCACAGGGAATTGAAGTTGATAAAGCCAAGATTGAAGCTATTGAGAGTTGGCCGCAGCCCAAAACGGTCACACAAGTGAGGAGTTTCCTTGGCCTCGCTGGTTTCTATAGGCGTTTTGTGAGAGATTTCAGCACCATTGCTGCACCTCTCAACGAGCTTACAAAGAAGGATGTGCCTTTTGTTTGGGGTACCGCACAGGAAGAAGCCTTCACGGTATTGAAAGATAAGTTGACACATGCTCCTTTACTCCAACTTCCTAATTTCAATAAGACTTTTGAGCTTGAATGTGATGCTAGTGGAATTGGATTAGGAGGTGTGTTATTACAAGATGGCAAACCTGTTGCATACTTTTCTGAAAAATTGAGTGGGCCTAGTCTGAACTATTCTACTTATGATAAAGAATTATATGCTCTTGTTCGGACCTTAGAAACATGGCAACATTATTTATGGCCCAAGGAATTTGTTATACATTCTGATCATGAATCTTTGAAACACATTAAAAGTCAAGCAAAACTGAACCGTAGACATGCTAAATGGGTTGAATTCATTGAGACTTTCCCTTATGTCATTAAACACAAGAAGGGTAAAGAAAATGTTATTGCTGATGCATTGTCTCGTCGTTATACTATGCTTTCACAACTTGACTTTGAAATATTTGGTTTGGAGACCATCAAAGATCAATATGTTCATGATGCTGAATTTAAAGATGTATTGCAGAATTGTAAGGAAGGGAGAACTTGGAACAAGTTCGTTCTCAACGATGGCTTTGTGTTTCGTGCTAACTAGCTATGCATTCCAGCTAGCTCCGTTCGTCTTTTGTTGTTGCAGGAGGCGCATGGAGGAGGATTAATGGGACACTTTGGCGTCAAGAAGACGGAGGATATACTTGCTACACATTTCTTTTGGCCAAAGATGAAACGGGATGTTGAGCGTTTTGTTGCTCGCTGCACTACATGTCAAAGAGCTAAGTCACGACTAAATCCTCATGGTTTATATATGTCTTTGCCTGTACCTAGTGTTCCTTGGGAGGATATATCTATGGATTTTGTTTTAGGTTTACCTCGAACAAAGAAGGGGAGGGATAGCATATTTGTTGTCGTGGATAGGTTCTCGAAAATGGCACACTTTATACCATGTCATAAAAGCGATGATGCTGTTAATGTTGCTGATTTATTCTTTCGTGAAATTATTCCCTTGCATGGTGTGCCAAATACTATTGTTTCAGATCGTGATACTAAATTTCTTAGCCACTTTTGGAGATGTTAATGGACTAAGTTGGGGACTAAGCTGCTTTTTAGTACTACTTGTCACCCCCAAACTGATGGACAAACTGAAGTAGTCAATAGAACATTGTCTACTATGCTTAGGGCTGTTTTGAAGAATAATAAGAAAATATGGGAAGAATGCTTGCCTCATATTGAATTTGCTTATAATCGTTCATTGCATTCTAGTACTAAGATGTGCCCTTTTGAAATTGTGTATGGTTTCCTACCTCGTGCACCTATTGATTTGTTGCCTCTTCCATCTTCGGAGAAGGTTAATTTTGATGCTAAAGAACGTTCTGAATTGATTTTAAAAATGCATGAGTTAACTAAGGAAAACATTGAGCGTATGAATGCTAAATATAAACTTGCTGGAGATAAGGGTAGAAAACATGTTGTGTTTGCACCTGGAGATCTTGTTTGGTTACATTTGCGTAAAGATAGATTTCCTAATCTGCGCAAATCAAAGCTAATGCCACGTGCTGATGGTCCTTTTAAGGTGTTAGAGAAAATAAATGATAATGCATATAAACTTGAGCTACCTGCAGATTTTGGGGTTAGTCCCACTTTTAACATTGCAGATTTGAAGCCTTATTTGGGTGAGGAAGATGAGCTTCCGTCGAGGACGACTTCATTTCAAGAAGGGGAGGATGATGAGGACATCAATACCATTGTTACACCCACAACCCCTACTGTTACATATACTGGACCAATTACTAGAGCTCGCACACGCCAATTAAATTACCAGGTACTTTCGTTTCTTGGTAATGATTCTAATGTTCATGAGATTATGATGCTGCCTAAATTGGATACATTTGTTTTGCTTACAAATGAAGGGCCTAGCTTGGAGAAGGATGGACATTGGAGCAAGAACACGCATGGAGTTGATGGCATGCGCAAGGGGATCAAGAACGAAGTTACAAGTGATGATTTCAGGACTTTGAAGCCGCCATAAGGAGTGCATGAAGCCTTGGACGAAATATACGAGATGCCACTTCATAATATTCGTCCATAGGCTATTCTAGGTGCTGCGTCACCTTATTAATGGGCCAGGCCCATGTAATTTCGAAATACTTAAGTATAGGCTATTTTTAGAGTCCGTATGTGTGGGGAAACAAGAGTTAGGGTTGGTTTCGGACCCCACCCTCAAGGGCCACGAAATTCCCCCCTCTTCCTCCATATATACAGCCCTTAGGGCATCGTTTAGACTTTGGGTTTGTTTAGATTAAAAGTTCGCCATAGCTGCAACTTCTCGTACTTCGTTTGTGTCCAACGACCAGACCAAGACGTCACAGAACCCCACCTTGATCAATAAAGCTTTCATCTTATATTCACAATATCCAGATTGCAATCTCAGTTTCTTGCTTGGTCTTCGTTTGCTTGCAGGAAACAGACCCTCGTGGTCAGGTTGATCGTGCTCCGGCGTGGTCAATAACCCTCGGAAGTTGGTTTAGCGATTGCTAAGGCGCGACGTCTCGCACGTTCGTAGTCGGATCGTCAAGGTCGACTCCCACAGAAAACGATAGCCACCATCTCATCGAAACATCGGGACACCTTTGCCTCTATCATCTCCTCGAGGGACTTGAAGGACGCACGGTCCTCGGGCAGGACCTTCGCCTTTGCGTCAAGCTCGGATTTCTCCGCTTCCATCTTCCGCTTCAGCTTCTCCAGCCGGCTACGCTCTGCGGCCTGCGCCTTCTCCAAATGCTCCAGCTCGGCGTCGCGACCCCTGATGGCATCCTCCCAGGCCTTCATCTTCTCGTCCTCTGCCTTGCGGCCTCGCGCCTCGGCTGCACGCTCGTTGCACATTGTCTCCAACTCGGCCTCCAGCGACTGACAGCGATCCTGGGTGGCCCTGACATCTTTCAGCGCCACCTCGCGAGCGGCCACGGCCTGGGCGGCGGCCTGCTTGTCCTTCTCGGAGGTTGCTGCCGCCTAGCTCAGCGCCGCCCGAACGGACACGTCTGAGTGAAGCCAGCCAGAGACCAGCTCCAGGCGCCCGGCTACCAGGCGGGGGTCGGCGCCTTGAAGATCTTCTCGCAGCAGGGTCATCACAGAAAGAGCACGCTCTAGGAAGTCAGGGGAGGCAAAAGGATCTGATGTCAGCAGTGCGGCAGGAGGAGGAGGAGGCAGCATCGCCACCATGGCCTAGGAGGCTGGGAGCTCCTGAGCCTTGGGGACCCCAGCAACCGAGCTGGGCGTTAGCACCTCCGGAGCCAGTGGGGCAGCAGGGGCCACCTCCTCTTGAGGACGCTCCCCCAAGCCTGGCGAGGACGATCGGGCCAGAGAAACGCGAGCGTTGTCACTGCCCTTCTCCACGGAGAGGGGCGCAGCCACCGCAGGCGATGGGGTCCCGAGCAATACCACCGCTTCCTCCTTCCACCTCTTCGCCACGGGTGTAGGCCTGTTGGCGCAACAGAGAAGCATTAAGAGTGAACAACAGAAGCAGAAACAAGACAGGACAAGAGTACTTACTAGTCCACCGCAGTGCAATCTCTCTGCTTCCTAAGCTTGAAGCCTGAAAGCTTTGCGGCCTGAGGCGCGGGTGCGTGAGCACCAGGAATAGAAGAAGAAGCAGCAGGTGGGTTGGAGGCAGCTCCAGGCAGCATCAGAACAGGGGCGTCGTCTCGGGAAATCAGCGACAAACTCCCTCTTGTCGGAATCGCAGCCAGGGACCTCCTCCGAGGACTAGCCTTGGACCTCGAGGAGCCATCGGCCACATGCAGCTCCCTCCTTTCCAGAAGGACATCGGCCTCGTCATCATCATTAGGCAGGGTGCGGAGGATGTCAGCCTTGCGCATAGGGGAGGTCTCCCCCTCCCCCTTGTGGGAAGCCCCCGAGTCGCACTCTTCTTCCTCCTCGTCCTCCTCCTCCCCTCCTGAGACTCACCGTAGGACACGTCCACCGGGGCCGTCGTCACCGGAGCACTCGAGGGCGCAGGCGGCACAAGCCTGCTCCCGTTAAAGACGGGCATGGCGGCGGCGACCTCTGCCCCGTCCGGGCAGCGGAACAAGGGAACAAAGCAATCAGGCGGGTACCCTTGGTCGTCCCCAACCAAGGAATGAAGAGTCGAGTGCAATTCCTCATTAGAAAGGGGCGTCGGGCGTAGGCGGAGGTCGTCCCCTTCGTGTCCAAGCTTCCATAGTGGGCGCGGGTGCACTTGGAGGGGAGCCACGAGCTACGCCATGAATTCTTTGGTGATCATGGCCCCGTTAGCTTCGCCATCCTCGAGTCGTCGGGCTTTAGGTCGGCAGCCATCCTCTCCAGCACCTGCATCGCCCGAGGGTCGGTGAGCTTCGCGCGGAGCCATCCCTCTTGGGACACAGGCATCTCTGTCGGCCGCACCAGCTAGGGGTGGGAGCACTTGGCGTCCATCAGGACCCACTTGCTCCTGAAGCCCTCGGCCTTCAAGATGGCATTAGTCTTGTTGGCCGCGACGAAGCCAACGCACATGGAGCGGTAGCCCTCCTTGATCCGAATGAAGAAGAAGTGGCGTAACAGCGCCACAGAAAGCATCACTCCAACATATGCCCTGCAGTAGAATGCGAAGATCGACAGGAGGAGGATGGAGTTGGTGTGAAGATGGAGAGCGTGGATCTTATAGTGACTGAGGACGGAGTAGAAGAAGTCGAAGAAGGGGGGAACCAACCCAGCGATGATGGTACTCATGAAGAAGGGGTAGAAAGTGCTGCCAGGGGCCTCAGGATCGGCGGAGCTAACCCGGAGCACAGTCTTCCTCTTCTCGTCGCCCTCCGCCGTCATCAGGCACACGGCGGCAAGGTTCTTCTCCGACACGCTCGGCGCGTCGAGCGCGGGCTCATACCAGGATGGCAGAGGAGTAGCCCGAGCTTTCTTGGGCGCCATATATGGCAAGCTCGAAGGAGGATCTGGGCGGATCTGGAGTCTCTGGAAGCAAAATGCAAGAAAGGGGATCTGAGCAAGATGAAGGAAGGCAATGAAGGCAAATATAGCCCGCGCTAGTCTTTTGTCAGTCGGGCAGTTGCCAACGTAGCGTGGGGAAGTGGAGACGCCCATGTCCCATCACTCGCCACGCGTCAACCAAGGCCGCAGGCTATTGGGGCCCGCAGCGCACCGCACTTGCCCCTTGGCTTCGCCTCGAAGCCAAGTCCGAGTGCGCCTTTGTAACGCCCTCGATGCGGCTATATCTCCCATATGTCGAGGCACGACTTAGAGGCATAACCGCATTGAAAGCAATGTCGCAAGTTAGGCAATCTTCACAACATCCCATGTAATATAGATAATAAAAGGGGAGGTAACATAGTTGGCTTACACTCGCCACGTCAATCAAGTACATAAATAGCATTATAACATTCAAACACTCATGGCCCGACTATGGCGCCAAAATAAAAGACAACCCAACATGCGACACGGTCCCGATCACCCCAACTGGGCACCACTACTAATCGACTGAAACGAAGAACAACAGAATGGACAAGATCTTCATTGGGCTCCTCCTGGGCTTGGTTGCGTCATCTGCACGGACTCATCGGCACCTGCAAGCTGGTTTTTGGAAGTATCAGTGAGCCACGGGGACTCAGCAATCTTGCACCCTCCCGATCAAGACTATTTAAGCATATGGGTAAGGTAAAAGTATGAGGTGGAGCTGCAGCAAGCGACTAGCATATATGGTGGCTAACATACACAAATGAGAGCGAGAAGAGAAGCAAAGCACGATCGAGAATCTATGATCAAGAAGTGATCATTGAACAGCTACGTCAAGCATAACTCCAACAACCGTGTTCACTTCCCGGACTCCACCGGAAAGAGACCATCACGGTTACACACGCAGTTGATGCATTTTAATTAAGGTCAACTTTAGGTTTTCTACAACCGGACGTTAACAAATTCCCATCTGCCCATAACCGCGGGCACGGCTTTCGAAAGTTCAAATCCCTGCAGGGGTGTCCCGACTTAGCCCATCATAAGCTCTCACGGTCAACGAAGGAATAGACCTCCTCCTAGGACATTCCGATCAGACTCGGTATCCCGGTTCTACAAGACATTTCGGCAGGGCAAAACTAAACCAGCAACACCGCCCGAATGTGCCGACAAATCCTGATAGGAGCTGCACATATCTCTTTCTCAGGGCACACTCAGATTGTCCTAGGTACGGATAAGCCAGCCCAGAGTTGCCCCTGGTGGCCACAGGCAGCTGACAGGTTGGACCAACACTCAGAGGAGCACTGGCCCAGGGGGTAAAATAATGATGACCCTTGAGTCTGCAGAACCCAAGGGAAAGAAAAGGCTAGGTGGCGAATGGTAAAACCAATGTTGGGCATTGCTGGAGAAGTTTTACTGAAGGCGAACTGTCAAGGGGTTTCCATAATAGCCCAACCGCGTAAGGAACGCAAAATCCGGGAACATAACACCGATATGACGGAAACTAGGGCAACAAGAGTGGAACAAAACACCAGGCATAAGGCCGAGCCTTCCACCCTTTACCAAGTATATAGATGCATTAATTAAATAAGATATATTGTGATATCCCAACAAGTAAACATGTTCCAACAAGGAACAACATCTCCATGTTCCAACAAGGAACAAACTTCAATCTTCACCTGCAACTAACAACGCTATAAGAGGGGCTGAGCAAAGCGGTAACATAGCCAAACAACGGTTTGCTAGGACAAGGTGGGTTAGAGGCTTGGTTCAACAATATGGGAGGCATGATAAGCAAGTGATAGGTATCGCAGCATAGGCATAGCAAAAGAGCGAGCAACTAGTAAGCAAAGATAGAAGTGATTTCGAGGGTATGATCATCTTGCCTGAAATCCCGCAAGGAAGAAGAACGAGTCCATGAAGAAGACAAGCGGACGTAGTCGAACGAATCCTGACAACACGACGTTATCAGAACCAACCCGAAGAAGCAACACCGGAAAGGAGCAAACAACATAGTAAACAACCACCACAAAATCATGGCATGATGCACAACAAGTATGATGCATGTCCGGTTTAAAGAGGCATGGCATGGCAAAGTGCACAAGCAATCCTATAGATTAAATGGAGCTCAATATGCAACGAGTTGCATATTGACGGAACACCACATCAATTATTTAGTTCTCTCCTGGTTAGGTACTCCACAATATTAAATGTTGTTAAACATGGCAAGAGGTGAGGTATAACAAAACTACACCATCTAAACAATTTAAATGGGGCCGGATATAATAAACAACAAACCCGGTAAATCCCCATATGCCTTAGTAATTTATTGCAACAACAATTTAAACATTTTAATTGTTGTTATCATGATGCGGATGACATGAACAAGTTAATGCAATTTTTATGAATAAGTTGATAAGAGCATATTAAGAAGCATTTGTCATCGTGGCGGAAATGAAAGGGGTGCCATGGCGACGATAACGAAACGGTGCCACGACAACATTCCGGTTCCGACAACTCATTGAGATGTCAGTGCAAAAGAAAGTGACGGGAGCGTGTCATGTGATGAACGGTGGGGTGATCCCGGTAACCAGGTTCCCACGGGTTAGGGGCATGGAAACGAGTGTCAAAATGGACACGGTGCAGACAAAGGGTGCGTCTCATACAACACAAGCATTCGTTCTCGGACGTCGATCTCGGTGGTTATACCTTTGTAGCGTGCAAAGGAGACGGTTCTCGTTCGTAGAGGGAAGTAGGCGTTCTCGCGACGACGGTAGTGGAAGTAGTCGATCTCTCATGCTCTAGGGTCGACGGTAGAGGTTCACGTTACGTAGACGTTCGGGGTCGCCGATAGTTGTACCCATACGTTGTTGGACTTGACGGATCTGATGTCTCCGAACATAGTGGTACATGCTCGTTTTTTCGGAGAGGTACTTGACGGGTCCGAATCCCTTCGGGGTTGTCGTGGTACTTGCGGTCTCGGCGATGGTAGTCGTTCACGTTCGGAGAGGAACTTGATGTACCCATGTGCTTCACGGGTCGTTGTTGAACTTGACGAAATCCATCCGCTGGTAAGCCGTCCGTGGTCGTACTCATGTTGGCGTGCAACACGATGGTCTCGAGGATCGTAGTCAAACTTGGCGGTCCATATGGTCACCGGAACGAAGCAACACGATGGCCTCGACTGGGCAGCAGCAAGGACTGGCGGTGCGTGAGCAGCGGCAGGAAGCGGGCACACTCAAGGGAGAGCAGTAGAGGACAGCAGCAGCAGTGAGGCGATGGTGGCGGCCTAGCACGGCGCCGGAGACGGGGAATGGGTGGATCCAAGGTCCCCAGTAGCAGGGAAGGCATCTGGCGAAATGGCAGAGACAGGGCGAGGTCGACGACGAGCTGGAGAAGGCGCTGTGGGGCTTCACTGACGCCTGCACTTGTCGGAGACGGCGAGTGAAGGCGGGGGAGGCGGTCACGGTGGCCGGCGAAGACGGGGAAGCAGGGCAGTGACTTGACGCGGCTCCAGCGAGGGAAGAAAGCAGTAGGAGGCGGCGGGGTTTGACGGATCCGGTCGAGGGACTTGACAGGTGCGGCGGCCGCCATGGACGAAGGAGGGGAGCTGCTCGCGGCGCGGGGACAAAGGCGGCTTGAGGTGTTGACGCAGGCAGAGCTCGGAGTGGCCATGGGGATGGAGCTGCAGTCCTGGTGGTGGGGACGAGAGGATGAGGCCGAAGGAATCAGGGTGAGGATGCAACGCGAGGGAGAGAAAATGGATCGGGGGGAAAGGAGTGGCTGTGAGGGAGAGATGGGATCGAGCACGGGCGCACTCCTGGAGGCGCTGGGAGAGATCGAGAGGGAGAGGTTCGCTGGGCCTAGGGTTAGTTGGGGTGTGGGCTGCAGCTGGAAGTAGATGGGCCGATGGATGGCATTAGAGGCCGGCCCCGTGGAGAGGGAAAAGGCCTGGCTGGGCTCCTCTCTCCTTACTAGAAGAAAAGAGAAAAGAAAAAAACAGAGAATAAGAAAGAAAAGAAAGAGGGGGTTAGGGGAAGAAGTTGGACACGCAGATAATTTTTCCGGACTCACAAAAATGTGCTTGTTCCGGGAAAATAGAAAAGGCCATGATTGAAAGATCTAAATTCAAATCCATTTGAATTTGATTCAAATGGTTTGAATGAGTTCAAGGTAATGAAGAGTCCAAAAGTATTCGGATTTTTAGTGGAGCTCTGGAAAAAGATAAAAGAATCTATGCGTGAAGTTTGAGGAGCAAACTCGAAGAAGAAAAGACATGTGATTATTTGCAAGTGTGTTCAAGGTAATTCCACATTGATGAAATATTTAATATTGCTCCCTACTATTGGGAGGATATGATTTAAAGAGAATCAACATGTGAATTCCCTCGATTTAAATGGATCAAAGATTTATGCCATTTATTTAGGTGAGATGCAAAAGATTTATGGGAAGATGGCATGATGACATGATGCAATGCAAAAATAAAAGGGCGGGCACAAATGAAACACACCGCGAAACCCGGAAACCCTGGAAGGCAACTGAATCTCCAGTCTTGGGGTGTCA
This sequence comes from Triticum monococcum, assembly GCA_034509565.1. Taxonomy (NCBI): domain Eukaryota; kingdom Viridiplantae; phylum Streptophyta; class Magnoliopsida; order Poales; family Poaceae; genus Triticum; species Triticum monococcum. The sequence continues at coordinate 280,000,506 of CM067844.1, forward strand.
CAACACTCCACCACTACAAGAGGATCTCGTCCCGAGATCTAGGATGGCACCGGAGGTGAAAACGGAAGAGAAAGAGAAGAGGTAAAACTAAGTTGCTCCTTTGACAAACGAGTGAAACCAAAGAACCTTGAAAAGGTTAAGCCATTTCGAGAAAAGAATACAACGGAGATGACGAAGCTGAAAACACTCCGTTAGAAAAGAGGAACAAGGGAGAACAACTTCGGGCAGCACTCTGATTGAAAAGAAAAGGAATTAAATAAGAACTTGATAAGATGAGAAGATACTTGATGAAATCACAATACACTGCCTCCATAACTATTGAATGAATGGAACAAGGGGTAAGAAAGATCTCGGACAGCACACCGGTTTAGAAGAGATGAAAAACTTGATAAAATGAAAGAGCTTGAGCAAAAGGACACAATACTCCGGTTAAAACGATAATCACGAACAAAACATGGTCCTGACAATCCGAGAAGATGGGTTGAGGAGAGCAACATCACAATGCCTCCGGAACGGAAGAATAAAAGATAGATAATTGAAATAGGAGAATTGAGAAGAAAATGCCACTTCTGCCACAAAAGAACTTGAAGAGGTATCTTTAGGAGAAGGGTCGAACAGAGTTGTTGGAAAACCAGCAAAGAAAGGATAAGCTTATATGGTCTTATGGAATACATCTTGAATTATGAGGTGACAACCTGCCACTCACGGGAAAAGAATTGGATTGATATGAACGAGGAGACGAGAAACTTATTTCACCAGGAGGACAAAGAAGAACTTGGGTCACTTATAGCACCATAGATAGCAACAATCCTTAGGGAAAGCTTTAGGTGAAATATAACCCAAGATAACTCCAATGACGAGATTGATGGATTTAAAAATATCTCATTCATGACAACATGTGAATCATGAAAGATGAGCTCAAATTATCAAGAATGACATAATACCATCTCGAATGATACGGTTGAAAGAATTGCACTTTAAAATGCAAGATGAAGAATACTTGAGCTCCTTAGAAAAGAATGATGATGAACACTTTGAGAAGGAATTAAATCCTTGATGAACCATCCTGTAGAACCTTCATGAAGAACTCCGGTAATAAAAGAATGATCCAAAATAATTGACTGATGGAAAGAATAAGATTGAAGCCTCGCAATGATTTAGATAGAGATCTCCGTGATAAAATAATTGCGAGAGCTTGGGACTCCGGGAAAGAAAAATGAATCAAGTGAAACCGATAATTTGATGAGCCTCCGGAATAAAGAATTAATCACTTGGATAAAACAAGAATAAGAATTACATTATGCTTATCCTTCACCAATTAAATTGGTGACAATCAATGGATTTGGCATACTACTTATTCTCATAGAAAGGATTAAAAGAGATATAGCGCCAACTTGGGAAGGTCTTCTTTGAACCACTGGTAGGATTGACAACGAATAAATTGATAAGGAAGAGAAACCTGGAAGAACCACCGTAAGAAATGAAAATGAACGAAGATACTTGAGAGAACTTAGATACAACTGAAACGAAGAGATCACACGCTAATTAAGGAATATTGAATGATGCACCGGTGAGATTAGGAGAATGACAGCTGGAAGCTGAGAATGAATAATATTTGAAAAGATGGCCTTCAGAGGAAATAAATGGAAACAACTCATGAAATGCTCCGGGTGGGTGAAAGAATTCTCACAAACAAAACCAATTATGAGAGGATCGCACAAAGCTAGAGCCATAAATCTTGAAGAGAAAGGAGCAAGATTTAGAGGAAAATCTTTTTCGGTCTTCAAATGTTGAGAATGACGATGAGAACACCACCATGAATTATTTAGACACTCCGGAAGAATCAAAACGAAGAGGTTGTGATGAGGACATCAATACCATTGTTACACCCACAGCCCCTACTGTTACATATACTGGACCAATTACTAGAGCTCGCGCACGCCAATTAAATTACCAGGTACTTTCGTTTCTTGGTAATGATTCTCATGTTCATGAGATTATGATGCTGCCTAAATTGGATACATTTGTTTTGCTTACAAATGAAGGGCCTAGCTTGGAGAAGGATGAACATTGGAGCAAGAACACACATGGAGTTGATGGCATGCGCAAGGGGATCAAGAACGGAGTTACAAGTGATGATTTCAGGACTTTGAAGCCGCCATAAGGAGTGCATGAAGCCTTGGACGAAATATACGAGATGCCACTTCATAATATTCGTTCATAGGCTATTCTAGGTGCTGCGTCACCTTATTAATGGGCCAGGCCCATGTAATTTCGAGATACTTAAGTATAGGCTATTTTTAGAGTCCGTATATGTGGGGAAACAAGAGTTAGGGTTGGTTTCGGACCCCACCCTCAAGGGCCACGAAATTCCCCCCTCTTCCTCCATATATACAGCCCTTAGGGCGTCGTTTAGACTTTGGGTTTTGTTTAGATTAAAAGTTCGCCATAGCTGCAACTTCTCGTACTTCGTTTGTGTCCAACGACCAGACCAAGACGTCACAGAACCCCATCTTGATCAATAAAGCTTTCATCTTATATTCGCAATATCCAGATTGCAATCTCAGTTTCTTGCTTGTTCTTCGTTTGCTTGCAGGAAACAGACCCTCGTGGTCAGGTTGATCGTGCTCCGGCGTGGTCAATAACCCTCGGAAGTTGGTTTAGCGATTGCTAAGGCGCGACGTCTCGCACGTTCGTAGTCGGATCGTCAAGGTCGACTCCCACAGAAAACGATAGCCACCATCTCATCGAAACATCGGGACACCTTTGCCTCTATCAAGTGGTATCAGATTTCCAGGTTGCTCGGTGAGATTTTACAGTTTTTCGTAGATTAGATCGAGTCTGTTCTTCATACCTACAGTCCACGAAAAAGCCACAAAAAAAATTAGGGTTAGTTCATCATATCCGAACCAATCTGAGCCTTTGCATAATCTTTTTAGGGTTTTTGCTTTGTTGAATTTACGGTTGCATCGTCGTGTCAAGTTGCTGGTCTTAGAGTCTAGTCTTTTAGAGTTTCGAGTTCTGGTCATAAGTTGTCACGCCGCCGCCGTACCATCATCATCGCCCATCTATCTCCATTGCTGATCCGCCACCGCTCTGAATCCGTATCCATATACCACCACCAATCCGTATCCATATTCCACCACCGCTACCATATACCACCACCGCTGCCATATACTACAACCATATATCCACCACCAATCCGAGTTCTTCTCATATTAGGTTTGTTGTTGCGACCAATCTAAATTCCGTTTCGTGTTTCCTTGCCTGCGTAGGTCTTGGAAAAAAAAAAAAAGAGTCTGGAGAGCCCGGGCAGTTTTTAGGCCAAAATTTTCACGGGCAAAAAAATTTTCTCCCTATCCTATTTTTAGGCTTTTCTGAGTCTTTTGGGCCACGTGCCATCATAGTGATTTTTTGTCGCACTTTTTCGTCGTCGCTGCCCTGATTTCCGAAAAAAAAAGTGAACAAAAAAAAATTTCGTGCCATCCTACCAGTTTGACGAGGGAAGAGTTTTGAGACACTCGCCATTATAGTGATTTTTCGCAAAAAAAAAAAGAGCGCAAAAAAAAAGAGAGCGCAAAAAAAAAAAGAGAGCGAAAAAAAAAAAGTTCCAGAGTGTGCTTTTCCCTTATTTACGTGCAGCGCCGTGATTTTGTTAGTGTTCTAGGCTCGCGTCTCTAGCACGGTCTAGCCTAGGACCAGCACAGTACCGTCGTTGAGCGTTTATTCAACTTTGCATCTCTGAATTGATTATTGCTGACCCTTTTTGCTACCATACTATAAGCCTTCCCAGCTCCACATACATCTACATCGTGCGTTTGACTCTCCCTGGCAATCGCTCTATCCAAGCTTTTGAGAGTTTTGACTACCACGGTTGCCGATCACCGCCTGCGGCTGGGTAAGAACTGGTAAGAATTTGAGATTTGCTTGACGGATTTGTGACACCACCACCACCTCTTGTTAGTATTCTGTAGGATCATATTCTTGTGTGTTTCTATTGTTGCTAACCATGGCAGGATCACAAGCCGACGAGACTGACTGGGAGAACTTGACGAATCAGGAGTTGCATGATAAATTTCAGCAAATGATGAATGGACAGGTGCAAGATGTGCTAAACAGATTTGAAGAGGCCATGGAGAAGATAGATGGCATGGAGAAGACGTTCGAAACAAAGCTCGATAACAGGTTTAATGAATTGCTCGCGCGTCTTCCACCACCACCACCGGCTGCACCTAACGCACCTCTACAACAACAACAACAACAACAACAACAACGACTACCTACACATCGTGAAACAGCCCTCCGCCGAGCGAGCCGTCTCCCTCTTGCACCTGGCCAAACTATTGGTGCTGCTGTGGCTACTTCTGTGGCTCCTGCTGCTGATGCGGAGGAGGATGATTTTGCTGGCGATTACGAGGATGAGGTTGATCAAAATCAGAACTACGTGCCACCACCAGCACAGCAACAACCAGGTCGTCCACATGCAAATAATGGCAATGGTAGGGCTCACCCTCAGGTACGAGATCATGACCATCTCCCTAAACTAAAATTGAATATTCCACCATTTGAGGGTAGATATGTTCCTGATATATATCTTACTTGGGAGTTAGAAACTGAACAACGATTTACATGTTTACAATATCCCGAGGAGAGACGTGTTCCTGCTGCTGTTTGTGCATTCACTAGTTTTGCATGTGTTTGGTGGTCTGAGCATTGTAGATTCTATCCCATTCCTGCTACTTGGGCTGCTTTGAAAACTGCTATGCGTACTCGTTGGGTTCCACCATATTATCAACGTGAATTACTTCAAAAATTGCAGCGCTTAAGACAGGGAAAAAATTCTGTAGAAGAATATTATCAGGAATTACAAACTGGCATGATTAGATGTGGTATTGTTGAGGAGAATGAAGCTATGCTTGCACGTTTTATGGGTGGATTAAATAGAGAGATTCAGACGATTCTAGAGTATAAGGACTATACTAATATCACTCGTTTATTCCATCTTGCTTGTAAAGCTGAACGTGAAGTGCAGGATCGACAGGCATTGGCGCGGACTAACTTTTCTGCAGGACGATCTTCATCATGGACACCACGTGCATCATCTACTTCCACACGTTCTGCTACACAAGCGCCTCCGTCGGCTGCCACCTCCAACCGTGATACAATAAAGCAGGCACAATCACCACTATCTGCCAAGAGCACACCTTCTGGGCCTGCAAAGAGCTCTTCTTCATCCATGGCATCCACAGGGCAAACACATGATATTATTTGTCGACGTTGCAAGGGTGGAGGTCATTATGCGAGAGAATGCCCATCTAAACGTGTGATGATTGTTAGTGAGGATGGTGGGTATGAGTCCGCTAGTGACTATGATGAGGAGACTTTGGCTCTTATTACACGTGACGAACACGGTGGAGACGATTCTGATCATGAGACGCAATACATGGCTCCTGAAGATGCTGACAGGTATGAATGTTTAGTTGCTCAACGTGTTTTGAGTGTGCAGGTTACACAAGCTGAGCAAAATCAGAGGCATAATTTGTTCCATACAAAGGGAGTTGTGAAGGAACGTTCTGTTCGCGTGATCATAGATGGAGGGAGTTGCAACAACTTGGCTAGCATGGAGATGGTGGAGAAGCTATCTCTCACCACAAGACCACATCCACATCCTTACTACATCCAATGGTTCAACAACAGCGGCAAGGTTAAGGTAACGCGTACTGTTCGTGTGCATTTTAGTATCTCTACATATGCTGATTATGTTGATTGTGATGTGGTACCTATGCAAGCATGTTCCTTATTACTTGGTAGACCATGGCAATTTGATAAAAATTCTGTTCACCATGGTAGAAACAATCAGTATACTCTTGTTCATAAGGATAAAAATATTACTTTGCTTCCTATGACTCCTGATTCCATTTTGAAAGATGATATTAATAGAGCTAATAAAGCAAAACAAGAGAAAAAATAAGAGTGAAAATCAGATTGTGGCAAAAGAATTTGAGCAACAAATGCAGCCTAATAATAATAAACAATCTAGTGTTGCTTCTGAAATTAAATTGAAAAGTGCATGTTTACTTGCCACCAAATCTGATATTGATGATCTAGATTTTAGCAAATCTGTTTGCTATGCTTTTGTGTGCAAAGAGGCATTATTTTCATTCGAGGACGTGCCTTCCTCTTTGCCTCCTGCTGTCACTAACATTTTGCAGGAGTTCGCTGACGTCTTTCCACAAGACGTGCCACCGGGATTACCACCTATTCGAGGGATTGAACATCAAATTGATTTAATTCCCGGTGCATCATTACCCAACCGTGCACCATACCGTACCAATCCAGAGGAGACGAAGGAGATTATGCGTCAAGTACAAGAACTGCTCGACAAAGGTTATATACGCGAATCCCTTAGTCCTTGTGCTGTTCCTATCATTTTAGTGCCGAAAAAGGATGGTACGTCGCGTATGTGCGTTGATTGTAGAGGCATTAATAACATTACTATTCGTTATCGTCATCCTATTCCTAGGCTAGATGATATGCTTGATGAATTGAGTGGCTCTACAATATTCTCCAAAATTGATTTGCGTAGTGGATACCATCAAATTCGTATGAAATTGGGAGATGAATGGAAAACAGCATTTAAAACTAAGTTTGGATTATATGAGTGGTTAGTCATGCCTTTTGGGTTAACTAATGCACCTAGTACTTTCATGAGGTTAATGAACGAAGTTTTACGTGCTTTCATTGGACGATTTGTGGTAGTTTACTTTGATGACATATTGATTTATAGCAAATCTTTGGAGGAACATTTGGAACATTTACGTGCTGTTTTCATTGCTCTACGTGATGCACGTTTGTTTGGTAACCTTGGAAAGTGCACCTTTTGCACCGACCGAGTATCTTTTCTTGGCTATGTTGTTACTCCACAGGGAATTGAAGTTGATAAAGCCAAGATTGAAGCTATTGAGAGTTGGCCGCAGCCCAAAACGGTCACACAAGTGCGGAGTTTCCTTGGCCTCGCTGGTTTCTATAGGCGTTTTGTGAGAGATTTCAGCACCATTGCTGCACCTCTCAACGAGCTTACAAAGAAGGATGTGCCTTTTGTTTGGGGTACCACACAGGAAGAAGCCTTCACGGTATTGAAAGATAAGTTGACACATGCTCCTTTGCTCCAACTTCCTAATTTCAATAAGACTTTTGAGCTTGAATGTGATGCTAGTGGAATTGGATTAGGAGGTGTGTTATTACAAGATGGCAAACCTGTTGCATACTTTTCTGAAAAATTGAGTGGGCCTAGTCTGAACTATTCTACTTATGATAAAGAATTATATGCTCTTGTTCGGACCTTAGAAACATGGCAACATTATTTATGGCCCAAGGAATTTGTTATACATTCTGATCATGAATCTTTGAAACACATTAAAAGTCAAGCAAAACTGAACCGTAGACATGCTAAATGGGTTGAATTCATTGAGACTTTCCCTTATGTCATTAAACACAAGAAGGGTAAAGAAAATGTTATTGCTGATGCATTGTCTCGTCGTTATAATATGCTTTCACAACTTGACTTTAAAATATTTGGTTTGGAAACCATCAAAGATCAATATGTTCAAGATGCTGAATTTAAAGATGTATTGCAGAATTGTAAGGAAGGGAGAACTTGGAACAAGTTCGTTCTCAATGATGGCTTTGTGTTTCGTGCTAACAAGCTATGCATTCCAGCTAGCTCCGTTCGTCTTTTGTTGTTGCAGGAGGCGCATGGAGGAGGATTAATGGGACACTTTGGCGTCAAGAAGACGGAGGATATACTTGCTACACATTTCTTTTGGCCAAAGATGAGATGGGATGTTGAGCGTTTTGTTGCTCGCTGCACTACATGTCAAAGAGCTAAGTCACGACTAAATCCTCATGGTTTATATATGCCTTTGCCTGTACCTAGTGTTCCTTGGGAGGATATATCTATGGATTTTGTTTTAGGTTTACCTCGAACAAAGAAGGGGAGGGATAGCATATTTGTTGTCGTGGATAGGTTCTCGAAAATGGCACACTTTATACCTTGTCATAAAAGCGATGATGCTGTTAATGTTGCTGATTTGTTCTTTCGTGAAATTATTCGCTTGCATGGTGTGCCAAATACTATTGTTTCAGATCGTGATACTAAATTTCTTAGCCACTTTTGGAGATGTTTATGGGCTAAGTTGGGGACTAAGCTGCTTTTTAGTACTACTTGTCACCCCCAAACTGATGGACAAACTGAAGTAGTCAATAGAACATTGTCTACTATGCTTAGGGCTGTTTTGAAGAATAACAAGAAAATGTGGGAAGAATGCTTGCCTCATATTGAATTTGCTTATAATCGTTCATTGCATTCTACTACTAAGATGTGCCCTTTTGAAATTGTGTATGGTTTCCTACCTCGTGCACCTATTGATTTGTTGCCTCTTCCATCTTCGGAGAAGGTTAATTTTGATGCTAAAGAACGTTCTGAATTGATTTTAAAAATGCATGAGTTAACTAAGGAAAACATTGAGCGTATGAATGCTAAATATAAACTTGCTGGAGATAAGGGTAGAAAACATGTTGTGTTTGCACCTGGAGATCTTGTTTGGTTACATTTGCGTAAAGATAGATTTCCTAATCTGCGCAAATCAAAGCTAATGCCACGTGCTGATGGTCCTTTTAAGGTGTTAGAGAAAATAAATGATAATGCATATAAACTTGAGCTACCTGCAGATTTTGGGGTTAGTCCCACTTTTAACATTGCAGATTTGAAGCCTTATTTGGGTGAGGAAGATGAGTTTCCGTCGAGGACGACTTCATTTCAAGAAGGGGAGGATGATGAGGACATCAATACCATTGTTACACCCACAGCCCCTACTGTTACATATACTGGACCAATTACTAGAGCTCGCGCACGCCAATTAAATTACCAGGTACTTTCGTTTCTTGGTAATGATTCTCATGTTCATGAGATTATGATGCTGCCTAAATTGGATACATTTGTTTTGCTTACAAATGAAGGGCCTAGCTTGGAGAAGGATGAACATTGGAGCAAGAACACACATGGAGTTGATGGCATGCGCAAGGGGATCAAGAACGGAGTTACAAGTGATGATTTCAGGACTTTGAAGCCGCCATAAGGAGTGCATGAAGCCTTGGACGAAATATACGAGATGCCACTTCATAATATTCGTTCATAGGCTATTCTAGGTGCTGCGTCACCTTATTAATGGGCCAGGCCCATGTAATTTCGAGATACTTAAGTATAGGCTATTTTTAGAGTCCGTATATGTGGGGAAACAAGAGTTAGGGTTGGTTTCGGACCCCACCCTCAAGGGCCACGAAATTCCCCCCTCTTCCTCCATATATACAGCCCTTAGGGCGTCGTTTAGACTTTGGGTTTTGTTTAGATTAAAAGTTCGCCATAGCTGCAACTTCTCGTACTTCGTTTGTGTCCAACGACCAGACCAAGACGTCACAGAACCCCATCTTGATCAATAAAGCTTTCATCTTATATTCGCAATATCCAGATTGCAATCTCAGTTTCTTGCTTGTTCTTCGTTTGCTTGCAGGAAACAGACCCTCGTGGTCAGGTTGATCGTGCTCCGGCGTGGTCAATAACCCTCGGAAGTTGGTTTAGCGATTGCTAAGGCGCGACGTCTCGCACGTTCGTAGTCGGATCGTCAAGGTCGACTCCCACAGAAAACGATAGCCACCATCTCATCGAAACATCGGGACACCTTTGCCTCTATCAGGTTGAGCCAACGATGAAAAGAATTGTGAAAGATCTAGGAGAAGGCATTTGACTGATGATAAATCATTCTTATGTCAAACTTCGGAAAGAATTTTGGATAGCTCTAGAAAAATAAGAAGAGTCAGGTAAGATCCTGGGAAAAAAACCTGTGGGTTAGGGCCCACTCAAAAGAAACACCGTAGAACGATTTAAAAGACGGAATGCACCGGTTGAATTAAATGGCTAGAATGAGATAACATCCTCGAAAGAGTTTGAACGAATGTAGAGTGGAAAAAAGAATCATCGAGATATCTTGAGCACTCCAGAATAATTGAATAGCGAGAAGTGGATGATTAAGAGGTGCACCGGCATGAGAAGGTATTTGAAACGAGGAAAAAGGGATATGAGATCAACACCGAAAGCTTGATTTGAATCCACCGGTGAAGAAAACGAGTGAAGAATGACGAACTTGAACCTCCGTTAGAATCTTCATGAGAATCATCGGGTAAGAACATGAAGAAAAAGAATGGAGAGGCTTCACATCAATAAGATGGATACTCGATTAAGAAATTTGAGTCCTTAAAGAAAAAACAAGGGAGGGAGGGTGGGAAAAACAAGGACAATTTGGAATGGATGGAACGAACAACATTGAGAAGAACTGATAATTGATTTGTGAATGTTGAAGTGATCAGATCCACTTGAAGAGAGACAGCCCAGTAGAACAAGATTGGCATAACAATCTCGATGATCGAGAAGGATTAGTATTCACATAGGAATATGAGAACACCACTAGAGAAGGTATGGAATCAACATTTGACTTCGAAGCAACTCGAATACCACAACTCAAAACAAAAACAAAGGATTGGCTTGCAGAATAAGCCAGAACAAACATATGATAGAGATTTCGTCCGAAGTTTTCATGGTGGGGCCTTCACGGGCTCGATCGTACAGCACCATCATGTACAAGGCAGTGCACATGACATACGAAGCGTCCCCGAGTCAGCATAGCCAAGGACTCTTTAAGACACAACGAGACCACTGTAAAACCGACCGTGAATAGGCGGACCACTAGACGTCGAACCCCAATTTCATATCATACATCTGTCGAAAAGATAACCTAAGAGCTACTTGAATTCCCACTTATAAACTCCCGAAAATTTCCCAGTTATGCAATCAGGTGTTGGGGATACAGGGGAAGCATAATATCTCACCCAAACTAGCAAATCCTACATCCAGCTGTATCCATCCTTCAACACATAACCAAGAAACCCTCGGAAATCATCTACCTCAACCTTTGAAAAGCATCTGTTATACAAGTTATGGCGATACTCCCGAACTCCCGCCCCAGTACTGGGTGGAGTCGAGGTTATCTCACCAACGAACTGCATAAAAGAGATTTTCGATGTCGGCATACTAAACTCAGGTATTCCAGAACTGCAACGATAAAATTGTGACGACAACACCTCGGAGCTCAACTCCCCGGGACACTGCCACGAAACCCCTGACAGGAGGCACCAAGACAATGTTCTCGTCACAAAACCATCAGAACGATTCCAAGATACCCGCGTGATCCTAAAAAAAAATTAGTGAAATTTGAGAAGAGAAGAGTCAAAACTCTACGTCAGGATGCCTTACCAGAGCAATGAGGAGACTGGGAAGTAAAAAAGAATTCCTAAACTCTCCGATATATAATTCCTAATGACTCAAAACATTTTTCTAGACACAACTCGGCTGCTAAAAACGATCAATCAGTGGGGGCTCCTAAGGTCGGGCAAGGCTCTGATTACCAACTTGTAACGCCCTCGATGCGGCTATATCTCCCACGTGTCGAGGCACGACTTAGAGGCATAACCGCATTGAAAGCAATGTCGCAAGTTAGGCAATCTTCAGAACATCCCATGTAATATAGATAATAAAAGGGGAGGTAACATAGTTGGCTTACACTCGCCACGTCAATCAAGTACATAAATAGCATTACAACATTCAAACACTCATGGCCCGACTACGGCGCCAAAATAAAAGACAACCCAACATGCGACACGGTCCCGATCACCCCAACTGGGCACCACTACTGATCGACTGAAACGAAAAACAACACAATGGACAAGATCTTCATCGGGCTCCTCCTGGGCTTGGTTGCGTCATCTGCACGGACTCATCGACACCTGCAAGCTGGTTTTTGGAAGTATCTGTGAGCCATGGGGACTCAGCAATCTCGCACCCTCCCGATCAAGACTATTTAAGCTTATGGGTAAGGTAAAAGTATGAGGTGGAGCTGCAGCAAGCGACTAGCATATATGGTGGCTAACATACGCAAATGAGAGCGAGAAGAGAAGGCAAAGCACGATCGAGAATCTATGATCAAGAAGTGATCCTAGAACAACCTACGTCAAGCATAACTCCAACAACCGTGTTCACTTCCCGGACTCCGCCGGAAAGAGACCATCACGGTTACACACATAGTTGATGCATTTTAATTAAGGTCAACTTCAGGTTTTCTACAACCGGACGCTAACAAATTCCCATTTGCCCATAACCGCGGGCACGGCTTTCGAAAGTTCAAATCCCTGCAGGGGTGTCCCAACTTAGCCCATCAGGAATAGACCTCCTCCCGGGACATTCCGATCAGACTCGGTATCCCGGTTCTACAAGACATTTCGACAGGGCAAAACTAAACTAGCAACACCGCCCGAATGTGCCGACAAATAGCGATAGGAGCTGCACATATCTCTTTCTCAGGGCACACTCAGATTGTCCTAGGTACGGGTAAGCCAGCCCAAAGTTGCCCCTGGTGGCCACCGGCAGCTGACAGGTTGGACCAACACTCAGAGGAGCACTGGCCCGGGGGGGTAAAATAATGATGACCCATGAGTCTGCAGAACCCAAGGGAAAGACAAGGCTAGGTGGCGAATGGTAAAACCAATGTTGGGCATTGCTGGAGAAGTTTTACTGAAGGCGAACTGTCAAGGGGTTCCCATAATAGCCCAACCGCGTAAGGAACGCAAAATCCGGGAACATACCACCGATATGACGGAAACTAGGGCGGCAAGAGTGGAACAAAACACCAGGCATAAGGCCGAGCCTTCCACCCTTTACCAAGTATGATAGAGGCAAAGGTGTCCCGATGTTTTGATGAGATGGTGGCTATCGTTTTCTGTGGGAGTCGACCTTGACGATCCGACTACGAACGTGCGAGACGTCGCGCCTTAGCAATCGCTAAACCAACTTCCGAGGGTTATTGACCACGCCGGAGCACGATCAACCTGACCACGAGGGTTTGTTTCCTGCAAGCAAACGAAGAACAAGCAAGAAACTGAGATTGCAATCTGGATATTGCGAATATAAGATGAAAGCTTTATTGATCAAGATGGGGTTCTGTGACGTCTTGGTCTGGTCGTTGGACACAAACGAAGTACGCGAAGTTGCAGCTATGGCGAACTTTTAATCTAAACAAAACCCAAAGTCTAAACGACGCCCTAAGGGCTGTATATATGGAGGAAGAGGGGGGAATTTCGTGGCCCTTGAGGGTGGGGTCCGAAACCAACCCTAACTCTTGTTTCCCCACATATACGGACTCTAAAAATAGCCTATACTTAAGTATCTCGAAATTACATGGGCCTGGCCCATTAATAAGGTGACGCAGCACCTAGAATAGCCTATGAACGAATATTATGAAGTGGCATCTCGTATATTTCGTCCAAGGCTTCATCCACTCCTTATGGCGGCTTCAAAGTCCTGAAATCATCACTTGTAACTCCGTTCTTGATCCCCTTGCGCATGCCATCAACTCCATGTGTGTTCTTGCTCCAATGTTCATCCTTCTCCAAGCTAGGCCCTTCATTTGTAAGCAAAACAAATGTATCCAATTGAGGCAGCATCATAATCTCATGAACATTAGAATCATTACCAAGAAACGAAAGTACCTGGTAATTTAATTGGCGTGCGCGAGCTCTAGTAATTGGTCCAGTATATGTAACAGTAGGGGCTGTGGGTGTAACAATGGTATTGATGTCCTCATCATCCTCCCCTTCTTGAAATGAAGTCGTCCTCGACGGAAACTCATCTTCCTCACCCAAATAAGGCTTCAAATCTGCAATGTTAAAAGTGGGACTAACCCCAAAATCTGCAGGTAGCTCAAGTTTATATGCATTATCATTTATTTTCTCTAACACCTTAAAAGGACCATCAGCACGTGGCATTAGCTTTGATTTGCGCAGATTAGGAAATCTATCTTTACGCAAATGTAACCAAACAAGATCTCCAGGTGCAAACACAACATGTTTTCTACCCTTATCTCCAGCAAGTTTATATTTAGCATTCATACGCTCAATGTTTTCCTTAGTTAACTCATGCATTTTTAAAATCAATTCAGAACGTTCTTTAGCATCAAAATTAACCTTCTCCGAAGATGGAAGAGGCAACAAATCAATAGGTGCACGAGGTAGGAAACCATACACAATTTCAAAAGGGCACATCTTAGTAGTAGAATGCAATGAACGATTATAAGCAAATTCAATATGAGTCAAGCATTCTTCCCACATTTTCTTGTTATTCTTCAAAACAGCCCTAAGCATAGTAGACAATGTTCTATTGACTACTTCAGTTTGTCCATCAGTTTGGGGGTGACAAGTAGTACTAAAAAGCAGCTTAGTCCCCAACTTAGCCCATAAACATCTCCAAAAGTGGCTAAGAAATTTAGTATCACGATTTGAAACAATAGTATTTGGCACACCATGCAAGCGAATAATTTCACGAAAGAACAAATCAGCAACATTAACAGCATCATCGCTTTTATGACAAGGTATAAAGTGTGCCATTTTCGAGAACCTATCCACGACAACAAATATGCTATCCCTCCCCTTCTTTGTTCGAGGTAAACCTAAAACAAAATCCATAGATATATCCTCCCAAGGAACACTAGGTACAGGCAAAGGCATATATAAACCATGAGGATTTAGTCGTGACTTAGCTCTTTGACATGTAGTGCAGCGAGCAACAAAACGCTCAACATCCCGTCTCATCTTTGGCCAAAAGAAATGTGTAGCAAGTATATCCTCCGTCTTCTTGATGCCAAAGTGTCCCATTAATCCCCCTCCATGCGCCTCCTGCAACAACAAAAGACGAACGGAGCTAGCTGGAATGCATAGCTTGTTAGCACGAAACACAAAGCCATCGTTGAGAACGAACTTGTTCCAAGTTCTCCCTTCCTTACAATTCTGCAATACATCTTTAAATTCAGCATCATGAACATATTGATCTTTGATGGTTTCCAAACCAAATATTTTAAAGTCAGGTTGTGAAAGCATAGTATAACGACGAGACAATGCATCAGCAATAACATTTTCTTTACCCTTCTTGTGTTTAATAATATAAGGGAAAGTCTCAATGAATTCAACCCATTTAGCATGTCTACGGTTCAGTTTTGCTTGACTTTTAATGTGTTTCAAAGATTCATGATCAGAATGTATAACAAATTCCTTGGGCCATAAATAATGTTGCCATGTTTCTAAGGTCCGAACAAGAGCATATAATTCTTTATCATAAGTAGAATAGTTCAGACTAGGCCCACTCAATTTTTCAGAAAAGTATGCAACAGGTTTGCCATCTTGTAATAACACACCTCCTAATCCAATTCCACTAGCATCACATTCAAGCTCAAAAGTCTTATTGAAATTAGGAAGTTGGAGCAAAGGAGCATGTGTCAACTTATCTTTCAATACCGTGAAGGCTTCTTCCTGTGTGGTACCCCAAACAAAAGGCACATCCTTCTTTGTAAGCTCGTTGAGAGGTGCAGCAATGGTGCTGAAATCTCTCACAAAACGCCTATAGAAACCAGCGAGGCCAAGGAAACTCCGCACTTGTGTGACCGTTTTGGGCTGCGGCCAACTCTCAATAGCTTCAATCTTGGCTTTATCAACTTCAATTCCCTGTGGAGTAACAACATAGCCAAGAAAAGATACTCGGTCGGTGCAAAAGGTGCACTTTCCAAGGTTACCAAACAAACGTGCATCACGTAGAGCAATAAAAACAGCACGTAAATGTTCCAAATGTTCCTCCAAAGATTTGCTATAAATCAATATGTCATCAAAGTAAACTACCACAAATCGTCCAATGAAAGCACGTAAAACTTCGTTCATTAACCTCATGAAAGTACTAGGTGCATTAGTTAACCCAAAAGGCATGACTAACCACTCATATAATCCAAACTTAGTTTTAAATGCTGTTTTCCATTCATCTCCCAATTTCATACGAATTTGATGGTATCCACTACGCAAATCAATTTTGGAGAATATTGTAGAGCCACTCAATTCATCAAGCATATCATCTAGCCTAGGAATAGGATCACGATAACGAATAGTAATGTTATTAATGCCTCTACAATCAACGCACATACGCGACGTACCATCCTTTTTCGGCACTAAAATGATAGGAACAGCACAAGGACTAAGGGATTCGCGTATATAACCTTTGTTGAGCAGTTCTTGTACTTGACGCATAATCTCCTTCGTCTCCTCTGGATTCGTACGGTATGGTGCACGGTTGGGTAATGATGCACCGGGAATTAAATCAATTTGATGTTCAATCCCTCGAATAGGTGGTAATCCCGGTGGCACGTCTTGTGGAAAGACGTCAGCGAACTCCTGCAAAATGTTAGTGACAGCAGGAGGCAAAGAGGAAGGCACGTCCTCGAATGAAAATAATGCCTTTTGCACACAAAAGCATAGCAAACAGATTTGCTAAAATCTAGATCATCAATATCAGATTTGGTGGCAAGTAAACATGCACTTTTCAATTTAATTTCAGAAGCAACACTAGATTGTTTATTATTATTAGGCTGCATTTGTTGCTCAAATTCTTTTGCCACAATCTGATTTTCACTCTTATTTTTCTCTTGTTTTGCTTTATTAGCTCTATTAATATCATCTTTCAAAATGGAATCAGGAGTCATAGGAAGCAAAGTAATATTTTTATCCTTATGAACAAGAGTATACTGATTGTTTCTACCATGGTGAACCGAATTTTTATCAAATTGCCATGGTCTACCAAGTAATAAGGAACATGCTTGCATAGGTACCACATCACAATCAACATAATCAGCATATGTAGAGATACTAAAATGCACACGAACAGTACGCGTTACCTTAACCTTGCCGCTGTTGTTGAACCATTGGATGTAGTAAGGATGTGGATGTGGTCTTGTGGTGAGAGATAGCTTCTCCACCATCTCCATGCTAGCCAAGTTGTTGCAACTCCCTCCATCTATGATCACGCGAACAGAACGTTCCTTCACAACTCCCTTTGTATGGAACAAATTATGCCTCTGATTTTGCTCAGCTTGTGTAACCTGCACACTCAAAACACGTTGAGCAACTAAACATTCATACCTGTCAGCATCTTCAGGAGCCATGTATTGCGTCTCATGATCAGAATCGTCTCCACCGTGTTCGTCACGTGTAATAAGAGCCAAAGTCTCCTCATCATAGTCACTAGCGGACTCATACCCACCATCCTCACTAACAATCATCACACGTTTAGATGGGCATTCTCTCGCATAATGACCTCCACCCTTGCAACGTTGACAAATAATATCATGTGTTTGCCCTGTGGATGCCATGGATGAAGAAGAGCTCTTTGCAGGCCCAGAAGGTGTGCTCTTGGCAGATAGTGGTGATTGTGCCTGCTTTATTGTATCACGGTTGGAGGTGGTAGCCGACGGAGGCGCTTGTGTAGCAGAACGTGTGGAAGTAGATGATGCACGTGGTGTCCATGATGAAGATCGACCTGCAGAAAAGTTAGTCCGCGCCAATGCCTGTCGATCCTGCACTTCACGTTCAGCTTTACAAGCAAGATGGAATAAACGAGTGATATTAGTATAGTCCTTATACTCTAGAATCGTCTGAATCTCTCTATTTAATCCACCCATAAAACGTGCAAGCATAGCTTCATTCTCCTCAACAATACCACATCTAATCATGCCAGTTTGTAATTCCTGATAATACTCTTCTACAGAATTTTTTCCCTGTCTTAAGCGCTGCAATTTTTGAAGTAATTCACGTTGATAATATGGTGGAACCCAACGAGTACGCATAGCAGTTTTCAAAGCAGCCCAAGTAGCAGGAATGGGATATAATCTCCAATGCTCAGACCACCAAACACATGCAAAACTAGTGAATGCACAAACAGCAGCAGGAACACGTCTCTCCTCGGGATATTGTAAACATGTAAATCGTTGTTCAGTTTCTAACTCCCAAGTAAGATATATATCAGGAACATATCTACCCTCAAATGGTGGAATATTCAATTTTAGTTTAGGGAGATGGTCATGATCTCGTACCTGAGGGTGAGCCCTACCATTGCCATTATTTACATGTGGACGACCTGGTTGTTGCTGTGCTGGTGGTGGCACGTAGTTCTGATTTTGATCAACCTCATCCTCGTAATCGCCAGCAAAATCATCCTCCTCCGCATCAGCAGCAGGAGCCACAGAAGTAGCAACAGCAGCACCAATAGTTTGGCCAGGTGCAAGAGGGAGACGGCTCGCTCGGCGGAGTGCTGTTTCACGATGTGTAGGTAGTCGTTGTTGTTGTTGTTGTAGAGGTGCGTTAGGTGCAGCCGGTGGTGGTGGTGGAAGACGCGCGAGCAATTCATTAAACCTGTTATCGAGCTTTGTTTCGAACGTCTTCTCCATGCCATCTATCTTCTCCATGGCCTCTTCAAATCTGTTTAGCACATCTTGCACCTGTCCATTCATCATTTGCTGAAATTTATCATGCAACTCCTGATTCGTCATGTTCTCCCAGTCAGTCTCGTCAGCTTGTGATCCTGCCATGGTTAGCAACAATAGAAACACACAAGAATATGATCCTACAGAATACTAACAAGAGGTGGTGGTGGTGTCACAAATCCGTCAAGCAAATCTCAAATTCTTACCAGTTCTTACCCAGCAGCAGGCGGTGATCGGCAACCGTGGTAGTCAAAACTCTCAAAAGCTTGGATAGAGCGATTGCCAGGGAGAGTCAAACGCACGATGTAGATGTATGTGGAGCTGGGAAGGCTTATAGTATGGTAGCAAAAAGGGTCAGCAATAATCAATTCAGAGATGCAAAGTTGAATAAACGCTCAACGACGGTACTGTGCTGGTCCTAGGCTAGACCGTGCTAGAGACGCGAGCCTAGAACACTAACAAAATCACGGCGCTGCACGTAAATAAGGGAAAAGCACACTCTGTAACTTTTTTTTTCGCTCTTTTTTTTGCGCCCTCTTTTTTTTGCGCTCCTCTTTTTTTTGCGAAAAATCACTATAATGGCGAGTGTCTCAAAACTCTTTCCTCGTCAAACTGGTAGGATGGCACGAAAATTTTTTTGTTCACTTTTTTTTTCGGAAATCAGGGCAGCGACGACGAAAAAGTGCGACAAAAAATCACTATGATGGCACGTGGCTCAAAAGACTCAGAAAAGCCTAAAAATAGGATAGGGAAAAAAAATTTACCCGTTAAAATTTTGGCCTAAAAACTGCCCGGGGGTCTCCAGACTTTTTTTTTCCGAGACCTACGCAGGCAAGGAAACACGAAACGGAATTTAGATTGGTCTCAACAACAAACCTAATATGAGAAGAACTCGGATTGGTGGTGGATATATGGTTGTGGTATATGGCAGCGGTGGTGGTATATGGTAGCGGTGGTGGAATATGGATACGGATTGGTGGTGGTATATGGATACGGATTCAGAGCGGTGGCGGATCAGCAATGGAGGTAGATGGGCAATGATGATGGTACGGCGGCGGCGTGACAACTTATGACCAGAACTCGAAACTCTAAAAGACTAGACTCTAAGACCAGCAACTTGACACGACGATGCAACCGCAAATTCAACAAAGCAAAAACCCTAAAAAGATTATGCAAAGGCTCAGATTGGTTCGGATATGATGAACTAACCCTAATTTTTTTGTGGCTTTTTCGTGGACTGTAGGTATGAAGAACAGACTCGATCCAATCTACGAAAAACTGTAAAATCTCACCGAGCAACCTGGAAATCTGATACCACTTGATAGAGGCAAAGGTGTCCCGATGTTTCGATGAGATGGTGGCTATCGTTTTCTATGGGAGTCGACCTTGACGATCCGACTACGAACGTGCGAGACGTCGCGCCTTAGCAATCGCTAAACCAACTTCCGAGGGTTATTGACCACGCCGGAGCACGATCAACCTGACCACGAGGGTCTGTTTCCTGCAAGCAAACGAAGACCAAGCAAGAAACTGAGATTGCAATCTGGATATTGCGAATATAAGATGAAAGCTTTATTGATCAAGATGGGGTTCTGTGACGTCTTGGTCTGGTCGTTGGACACAAACGAAGTACGCGAAGTTGCAGCTATGGCGAACTTTTAATCTAAACAAAACCCAAAGTCTAAACGATGCCCTAAGGGCTGTATATATGGAGGAAGAGGGGGGAATTTCGTGGCCCTTGAGGGTGGGGTCCGAAACCAACCCTAACTCTTGTTTCCCCACATATACGGACTCTAAAAATAGCCTATACTTAAGTATCTCGAAATTACATGGGCCTGGCCCATTAATAAGGTGACGCAGCACCTAGAATAGCCTATGAACGAATATTATGAAGTGGCATCTCGTATATTTCGTCCAAGGCTTCATCCACTCCTTATGGCGGCTTCAAAGTCCTGAAATCATCACTTGTAACTCCGTTCTTGATCCCCTTGCGCATGCCATCAACTCCATGTGTGTTCTTGCTCCAATGTTCATCCTTCTCCAAGCTAGGCCCTTCATTTGTAAGCAAAACAAATGTATCCAATTGAGGCAGCATCATAATCTCATGAACATTAGAATCATTACCAAGAAACGAAAGTACCTGGTAATTTAATTGGCGTGCGCGAGCTCTAGTAATTGGTCCAGTATATGTAACAGTAGGGGCTGTGGGTGTAACAATGGTATTGATGTCCTCATCAAAGTATATAGATGCACTAATTAAATAAGATATATTGTGATATCCCAACAAGTAGACATGTTCCAACAAGGAACAACATCTCCATGTTCCAACAAGGAACAAACTTCAATCTTCACCTGCAACTAACAACGCTATAAGAGGGGCTGAGCAAAGCGGTAACATAGCCAAACAATGGTTTGCTAGGACAAGGTGGGTTAGAGGCTTGGTTCAACAATATGGGAGGCATGATAAGCAAGTGATAGGTATCGCAACATAGGCATAGCAAAAGAGCGAGCAACTAGTAAGCAAAGATAGAAGTGATTTCGAGGGTATGATCATCTTGCCTGAAATCCCGCAAGGAAGAAGAACGAGTCCATGAAGAAGACAAGCGGACGTAGTCGAACGAATCCTCACAACACGACGTTATCGGAGCCAACCCGAAGAAGCAACACCGGAAAGGAGCAAACAACATAGTGAACAACCACCACAAAATCATGGCATGATGCAAAACAAGTATGATGCATGTCCGGTTTAAAGAGGCATGGCATGGCAAAGTGCACAAGAAATCCTACAGATTAAATGGAGCTCAATATGCAACGAGTTGCATATTGACGGAACACCACATCAATTATTTAGTTCTCTCCCGGTTAGGTACTCCACAATATTAAATGTTGTTAAACATGGCAAGAGGTGAGGTATAACAAAACTACACCATCTAAACAATTTAAATGGGGCCGGATATAATAAACAACAAACCCGGTAAATCCCCATATGCCTTAGTAATTTATTGCAACAACAATTTAAACATTTTAATTGTTGTTATCATGATGCGGATGACATGAACAAGTTTATGCAATTTTTATGAATAAGTTGATAAGAGCATATTAAGAAGCATTTGTCATCGTGGCGGAAATGAAAGGGGTGCCACGGCGACGATAACGAAACGGTGCCATGACAACATTCCGGTTCCGACAACTCATTGAGACGTCAGTGCAAAAGAAAGTGACGGGAGCGTGTCATGTGATGAACGGTGGGGTGCTCTCGGTAACCGGGTTCCCACGGGTTAGGGGCATGGAAACGAGTGTCAAAACGGACACGGTGCAGAAAAAGGGTGCATCTCATACAACACAGGCATTCATTCTCGAACGTCGATCTCGGTGGTTATACCTTTGTAGCGTGCAAAGGAGACGGTTCTCGTTCGTAGAGGGAAGTAGGCGTTCTCGCGACGACGGTAGTGGAAGTAGTCGATCTCGCATGCTCTAGGGTCAATGGTAGAGGTTCACGTTACATAGACGTTCGGGGTCACCGATAGTTGTACCCATTCGTTGTTGGACTTGACGGATCCGATGTCTCCGAACATAGTGGTACATGCTCGTTTTTTCGGAGAGGTACTTGACGGGTCCGAATCCCTTTGGGGTTGTCGTGGTACTTGCGGTCTCGGCGATGGTAGTCGTTCACGTTCGGAGAGGAACTTGATGTACCCATGTGATTCACGGGTCGTCGTTGAACTTGATGAAATCCATCCGCAGGTAAGCCGTCCGTGGTCATACTCATGTTGGCGTGCAACACGATGGTCTCAAGGATCGTAGTCGAACTTGGCGGTCCATATGGTCACCGGAATGAAGCAACACGATGGCCTCGAGTGGGCAGCAGCAAGGACTGGCGGTGCGTGAGCAGCGGCAGGAAGCGGGCACGCTCAAGGGAGAGCAGCAGAGGACAGCAGCAGCAGTGAGACGATGGTGGTGGCCTAGCACGGCGCCGGAGACGGGGAACGGGTGGATCCGAGGTCCCCAGCAGCAGGGAAGGCATCTGGCGAAACGGCAGAAACATGGCGAGGTCGACGACGAGCTGGAGAAGGTGCTGTGGGGCTTCACTGACGCCTGCACTTGTTAGACATGGCGAGTGAAGGCGGGGGAGGCGGTCACGGTGGCCGGCGAAGACGGGGAAGCAGGGCAGTGACTTGACGCGGCTCCAGCTAGGGAAGAAAGCAGTAGGAGGCGGCGGGGCTTGACAGATCCGGATGAGGGACTTGACAGGTGCGGCGGCCGCCATGGACGAAGGAGGGGAGCTGCTCGCAGCGCTGGGACGAAGGCGGCTTGAGGCGTTGACGCAGGCAGAGCTCAGAGTGGCCATGGGGACGGAGCTGCGGTCCTGGTGGCGGGGACGAGAGGACGAGGCCGAAGGAATCGGGACGAGGATGCAGCGCAAGGGAGAGAAAATGGATTGGGGGGAAAGGAGTTGCTGCGAGGGAGAGATGGGATCGAGCACAAGCGCACTCCTCGCGGCGCTGGGAGAGATCGAGAGGGAGAGGTTCGCTAGGCCTAGGGTTAGGTGGGGTGTGGGCTGCGGCTGGAAGTAGATGGGCCGGTGGATGGCATTAGAGGCCGGCCCCGTGGAGAGGGAAAAGGCCTGGCTGGGCTCCTCTCTCCTTACTAGAAGAAAAGAGAAAAGAAGAAAACAGAGAATAAGAAAGAAAAGAAAGAGGGGGTTAGGGGAAGAAGTTGGACACGCAGATAATTTTTCCGGACTCACAAAAATGTGCTTGTTCCGGGAAAATAGAAAAGGCCATGATTGAGAGATCTAAATTCAAATCCATTTGAATTTGATTCAAATGGTTTGAATAAGTTCAAGGTAATGAAGAGTCCAAAAGTATTCGGATTTTTAGTGGAGCTCTGGAAAAAGATAAAAGAATCTATGCGCGAAGTTTGAGGAGCAAACTCGAAGAAGAAAAGACATGTGATTATTTGCAAGTGTGTTCAAGGTAATTCCACATTGATGAAATATTTAATATTGCTCCCTACTATTGGGAGGATATGTTTTAAAGATAATCACCATGTGAATCCCCTCGATTTAAATGGATCAAAGATCCATGCCATTTATTTAGGTGAGATGCAAAAGATTTATGAGAAGATGGCATGATGACATGATGCAATGCAAAAATAAAAGGGCAGGCACAAATGAAACACACTGCGAAACCCGGAAACCCTGGAAGGCAACTGAATCTCCGGTCTTGGGGTGTCACAGCCTTGGGCCCGGGGGCTATTGTCAGCGTCCTGGGTACGGGGGTCCCTAGACTTGCCTGCCTACGGCCCACGTCGTGGCTCTGCCAGCGCCCCCGTATGACCCATCTTCACCAGCAAACACTCAAGACCCTCGCGAGGGGCCGAGCCTCGCGAGGCGAAGGACACAAGACCTCGTCAGGGGCAGCCTCACCAGGTTGGCTCGTGAGGGGCAGAGAGATCAAGGCAAGGGGCACCTCGCGAGGTTCCTGTGACGCAAGCCATGACGACCGGGGCCAGGCGGGAGCCAGCGCGCACAGTGTCCTCGCTTCCTCTTTGGTGTTAAAGAGGCAAGCCCAGGAGAGGAGTCCTGAGGCATCAGGCAAAGGTTTCCATATCAGTGGAACGAGACCAAGACCAGCAGGACGGAGGTCACCGTGGAGCCCAGGACGGCGTCACCACCAGAGCCTTTGGCAGGCGAAGACCACCTTTAGTCAGGAAAACTTGTACTAGTTGTCTCCCTTCAAATTTGGCCGTTGTGGCATCCCTTCCCGCCAGTATTTGGGAAGAGGACCGGTGCCTCTATAAATAGGGCTAGCCACCACAATAGGAGGCAACTGATCCGAGGCCATTCAGATCATCGTCATCCACACAAACTCACCAAGAACAAGAGTAGCTCTCCTCGGGAGGTTGTTCTTCCCTTGTAACTATTCATCCTCAGCCCAAGAGGCAATCCGCCACACCACACTGGAGTAGGGTGTTACACCACATCGGTAGCCCGAACCATTATAAATCTTGTGTCCCTTTGTTCTGCGAGTCCGACGCGCTGAACCCTGAGATCGCGGTGAGGGATAGTGCAAGGGGAGGAGAGATCTTCGTGCGCACCCCAGTTTTGGAACCTCAAGGGTTTTGCGAGAGCCCGAAATCCGACAACCGTGAGGGGCCGAACCTGGGTAAAAACCCGTGTCTCTCGATTCCGACCAACCCCTCTCAAGCTACTACATAGATGTGTTGGCCTCATGACTAAGTCCTCGGACTAAGGACATCTGTCGTGACAAATCCACGATAGTTGGCGCCACCATGGGGCCTGTACACGGTGGTGTTGAGTTCTTGAAGGGCGCTCTATCCTAGGGATCGAGAAGCTTATGACCCGCCGGATCAACAAGAGTCGATACAGAAGGGTCTACAACAACTTTGGAGCAGAGCCAACAAATCCATTGTCTTCTGATTAGAATCGTGCCTTCGGAACGGTTTATGCAAGATTAAATTCAATGGAAGTTAGGGTTCTGTCATGTGCACCGCCACATGCAAGTCTTCAGTGCATCAATCCAAGGATGGATGGATATTTCTTTTTCCCGTAGTCAATACCGACAAGGATTCGATGAGGCTCTTTTTCTGATTTCCACCTTGGCCCGAGGCATCGGTCGACTAGTTGCTGATGCCATTTCCTGTGTTCGTGGTTGTTGCTACCTCCCGAAAAGGGGGCTACGACCCGAACATGGATTGTCCATGGGCTTGGATTCCTCAAGCGACCTGCCTCATTGGTTCACCGCACCTCCGTCTTCAGCGGTTCACCCCTACAACTCGCTGGTGCCGCCTCGTCTCGCCTCCGTCTGCGTCCCTGAGCCGCCATCGCCAGGCGTGCCTCTGACTGTCGCGGGGCCGGGGCCCCGACATACCAACGCCTCTCCAACCCGCCGTCGTACTGGCCGCATCTCAAATTACAGATCGCTAGTGTGACACCCCGAGTCCGTTGCGCCAGGTGTCATCCAGTTATTTGTTGTTATTGCCTTGTCATTTGCTTGCGTGTTGCATATTGTCATGTCATCATGTGCATTGCATCATCATGTTTTCAAAACTTGCATCCGTCCGGGTTTCCCAGTTCCTTCCGTTGTCCGTTCTGAGTCCAGACACACTCGCACGCGCCCACGGCATGTCCGAAATAGTATTTTATAAGTGGCCGGGAAATGTTCTTGGAATGGGATGAAAGTTGGCGTGTGGTCTTATTATAGTGTAGATAGATCGCCTGTCAAGTTTCATCGCATTCGGAGTTCGTTTGACGCCCCAACGTTTAACTATAGCGGCAATATAGTCGGTCTAACGTCGGACGTTTTCGGTCTCCGGAAACAGCTGTCAGGCTGCTTTCTCTTCTCTCCTCTCAGCTCATCGCACTCTGCCCAGCCCACCTGCAGTCCATCTAGTCCCCCTCTGCCCGGAGCCGCACGATCGCGATCCGAGGGTTCGAAAACGGCCTCAAACCCACCAAACCCTAAACCTACTGTATTCCAACTTCTATATGGTTTATAAACTATTTTACTAGCCATAGGTTCATCCAAATAAGCAAACAACACACGAAAAACAGAACCTGCCAAAAACAGAACAGTCTGTAGTAATCTGTAGCTAACACAAGATCTGGAACCCCAAAAATTCTAAAAGAAATTTCTGGAAGTGAGGAATTTATATATTAATCATTTACCAAAAAAATAACTAAATAGCACTTTCCAAATAAAAATGGCAGTAGTTCTCATGAGCGCTAAAGTTTCTGTTTTTTACAGCAAGATAAAAAAAGACTTTCCCCAAGTCTTCCCAACGGTTCTACTTGGCACAAACACTAATTAAACACAAAAAACACAACCAAAACAGAGGATATATAAATTATTTATTGAATAACAACAAGGAAAAAAAATTGGTTGTCTCCCAACAAGGCTTTTCTTTAAAACCTTATAGCTAGGCATAATATTTCAATGATGCTCACATGAAAGGCAGGAATTGAAGCACAAAGAGAGCATCATAAAACATGTGACAAACACATCTAAGTCTAACACACTTCCTATGCATAGGCATCTTATAGTCAAACAAATTATCAAGTCAAGCAAAAACTAGCATATGCAAGAAATATCAATCTAGTAGGCCAAACCAAACTGATAATTCGAAGAGACTTGCAAAGATAACCAATCATACACAAGAATTCAGAGAAGATTCAAATATTGTTCATAGATTAACTTGATCATAAACCCACAATTCATCAATCTCAACAAACACACCGCAAAAGAAGATTACATCGAATAGATCTCCACAAGAGAGGGGGAGAACTTTGTACTGAGATCCAAAAAGAGAGAAGAAGCCATCTAGCTAATAACTAAGAACCCATAGGTCTGAAGTAAACTACTCACACTTCATCGGAGAGGCTATGGAGTTGATGTAGAAGCCCTCCGTGATCGATGCCCCCTCCGACGAAGCTCCGGAACAGGCCCCAAGATGGGATCTCATGGATACATAAAGTTACGGCGGTGCAATTAGGGTTTTGGCTCCGTATCTGGTAGTTTGGGGGTACGTAGGTATATATAGGAGGAAGGAGTACGTCGGTGGAGCAACAAGGGGCCCACGAGGGTGGAGGGCGCGCCCCCTACCTCATGGCCTCCTAGTTGATGTCTTTACGTAGGGTCCAAGTCCTCTGGATCATGTTCGTTCCGAAAATCACGTTCCCAAAGGTTTCATTCTATTTGGACTCCGTTTGATATTCTTTCTCTGCGAAACCCTAAAATAGGCAAAAACCAGCAATTCTGGGTTGGGCCTCCGGTTAATTGGTTAGTCCCAAAAATAATATAAAAGTGTATAATAAAGCCCAATAATGTCCAAAACAGAATATAATATAGCATGGAACAATCAAAAATTATAGATACGTTGGAGACATATCAGAGGCCATATAATGTGGTACCTCGTAGCTCATCTCCATGACCGAACGGAATTTTCCATGCTCAGTCGTCTTCCTTGAGGGGCTTCCGAAGATGGAAGGGTCACCCTCGCTAGTATGTGATCGCCTTGGACTTGATGATGTCGAAGAAGGCGTGCTCGTGGGAAGTAGGCAAAGATGTCGTACGTCCAAGGCGAGGATGCCTTGATAGCACTTGGCAAAGATGCCAAAGTTGTTGAAGAGGCCACAACTTTGTTGTTGATGTTATAGTTTTGTAAGGCCCGTGCGCACGGGGGTGTAGGATGCCGTGTGCACGGGAGTGGCAGAGAATCCATCTCTTGTCCAGAAGGTCGCTCTTCATGGTCTTGTCCGTGGTCTTGGCGGTCGTCTCGAATATGATGACGGTGCCGCGTGGTACTTGCATCACGTGCCCGCTCCAAATGTGATCGACTTGCTCGCCGTCGCCTTGAAGATGACGAAGGTGAAGTAGACTTGACAAAAGCCTGAATCTCCTCCATCCTTGCATCTTTATCCTCTGTAGGATCGAAAGTATGTCTAGAGGGGGGGTGATTAGACTACTTGACCAAATAAAAACTTAGCCTTTTCCCAATTTTAGTTCTTGGCAGATTTTAGCTATCTTAGAGCAAGTCAAGCAATCATCACACAATTCAAGCAAGCATGCAAAGAGTTTATTGGCAGCGGAAAGTAAAGCATGCAACTTGCAAGAATGTAAAGGGAAGGGTTTGGAGGATTCAAACGCAATTGGAGACACGGATGTTTTCCCGTGGTTCGGATAGGTGGTGCTATCCTACATCCACGTTGATGGAGACTTCAACCCACGGAGGGTAACGGTTGCGCGAGTCCACGGAGGGCTCCACCCACGAAGGGTCTACGAAGTAGCAACCTTGTCTATTCCACCATGGCCATCGCCCACGAAGGACTTGCCTCACTAGCGGTAGATCTTCACGAAGTAGGCGATCTCCTTGCCCTTACAAACTCCTTGGTTCAACTCCACAATCTTGTCGGAGGCTCCCAAGTGACACCTAGCCAATCTAGGAGACACCACTCTCCAAGAAGTAACAAATGGTGTGTTGATGATGAACTCCTTGCTCTTGTGCTTCAAATGATAGTCTCCCCAACACTCAACTCTCTCTCATAGGATTTGGATCTGGTGGAAAGAAGATTTGAGTGGAAAGCAACTTGGGGAAGGCTAGAGATCAAGATTCATATGGTAGGAATGGAATATCTTGGTCTCAACACATGAGTAGGTGGTTCTTTCTCAGAACATATGAGTAGGAATGATGTATGTGTTCTGATGGCTCTCTCTTCGAATGAAGAGGTGGTGGAGGGGTATATATAGCCTTCACACAAAATCCAACCGTTACACACAATCTACCAATCTCGGTGGGACCGAATCAGAAAACTCGGTCTGACCGAAATAGTAAACCTAGTGACCGTTAGGAATTTCGGTGGGACTGAGATGCTACTCGGTAGGACCGATTCGGTTAGGGTTTGGGCATAACGTAATCTCGGTGAGACCGATCGCACAAACTCGGTGAGACCGAGTTCGGCAATTAGCTAACCAGAGAGTTGGTCAGGCAAACTCGGTGGGACCGACTTGCTCTTTCGGTGAGACCGAAACGTTACAAGAAGGAAACATAGAGTTTACCTTGCATTCTTAGTGGGACCGATTCGCTCTTTCGGTGAGAACGAAAAGTTACGAAAGGGAAACAGAGAGTTTGCAAGCCCATCTCAGTGAGACCGAGAACCTTATCGGTAGGACCGAATTGCTAGGGTTTGGCAGTGGCAAATGACAAGTGAAACTCGGTGGCGCCGGATTGACAGAATCGGTATGACCGAGTTTGGCTTAGGGTTTAGGTCATTTGTGGATATGGAAAGGTGGTTGAGGATTTTGGAGCATATCACTAAGCACATAAAGCAAGAGGCTCATTAAGCAACACCTCATCCCTCCTTGATAGTATTGGCTTTTCCTAAAGACTCAATGTGATCTTGGATCACTAAAATATAAAATGAAGAGTCTTGAACTTTTGAGCTTGAGCCAATTCTTTGTCCTTAGCATTTTGAGGGTTCCACTTTCACATCCATGCCATGCCAATCATTGAGCTTTCCTGAAATAATCATCTTGGAATAGCATTAGCTCAATGAGCTATATGTTGTTATGAATTACCAAAACCACCTAGGGATAGTTGCACTTTCAATCTCCCCCTTTTTGGTAATTGATGACAACATATAGATCAAAGCTTCGACAAATGATAATAAGCATGAAATATATCGTCGCTTTGAGAAGTATATGACAAATAAGAGCTCCCCCTAAATTTGTGCATATTTAAAATTTGCTTTGGACTGCAAATGCACATGGAGTTAGAATCATGGGTTACTCTTCCATGTCACATACATCTTGGTGGAGCGCTCAAAAATGATAGGATTGAAATACATGCACTCATCACCAAGAATAGTGAATGATCACAAACGATAGATAGAATGATAATATTTAAGCAAGCCGTAAGCAAACATTAAGTGTAGCTTATGATCAAACACTTGATCATCGATGTCTCACAAACATAAGGACGTAGTATCTCACACACAAGCAAACAAAGTTCGAAAAACCACCAAATAAAGCAAGAGAGAAAAGCAACACTCTCTCTCTCGAAGCCTATGATCTATACATCTTCTCCCCCTTTGGCAACAAGTTACCAAAAAGTTTCTAGAAAATGCATAGTGCTAAGTCGACGGTCAGGCTTGATCTTCAGGTGGTGGTGGAGTCCGGAGCACGCCAAGGACGAAGCCTTCAGTAGAAGTGGTCGGAGTCGAGGCTGAAGTGGATGCTGGAGCTGGTGGAACGGAGGTTGTAGCTGGTGCAGACGTTGTGGCTCTGGTGTCAGCAACTGGCAGTGCAGACGACCTCGGACCTCGTGGCACCCTGGCAAAAGCATCAGTTGTGGTCCTGCCTCTCCTTTCATTCATGTCCTCCTGAAGCTGCTCCACGGCGGTCTGTATTTCTGTCACCTTGATGTCCATGTCATAGAATCTCTGTTCCATGATCCTCTCTAGGGTCGCCTGGTTCTGAGTCAGGGTGGCAAGTCCTTGCTCAATACGCAGGGTGGATGCTATCAGGTAACCGAGCTGCTCTTGTTTGTTCTTCAAGAAGTAATCAGATGCCTCTGCTTGAGTAGGCATCCTGGCAGCTTTTTCCTTCCTCGCCTTCTCCTTCTGAGCTTGTGCATGTGCAGATGAGGGTTCATTTTCAGTCATAACCACTTGGTTATCCTCAAAATCTGGACGGATGGGCAGGTGTTCCTTATCCAATAAATACACGCCCGTGCCCATCTTGGAGTTGATGAGCTCCTGAATCTGTGGGGCATACCCACAACTCCTCTTCTGTTCTGCAGCTGTCCTCTTGATTGTTTCCACAATGAGACTCATGACCTTGAATTTCTGAGGCACGTCAAAGACATGAAGCAAGTTGATTGCATGACCTCTGATCATCTTGTGATCTCCTGATTTGGGCAGAAGGGTGTGCCTAAGGATCCAGTTGATCGTAGGCAATCCTGAGAGCAGATAGTGCACTGACCCAAACTTGAACGTGTCAAGCGCTTCATTCGGGATCTCCTTGTACATGTTGGACATGGAGTTGTGATCCATCTTTTTCTTGGCATAGATGTCCAAGTCATCAGCTTGCTTCTCTGGGGCATTGATCAACTTCGCCCATTCTTCCACAGTGGATTGGTACCTTGTACCCTCAGACATCCATGTGATCCTGCCATCCGGATAAAAGTGTGTTGTGGAGTAGAATTGCATGATCAGCTCCTCGTTCCACTTTGTGAGCTTCTGCCCAACAAAGTCTGCAACTCCACATGCACTAAAGCTGTCAAATACACCGGGGTAGTGCTCTTCATTGTCCTTGATGTAGGTCCAGTCGACCCATCTCATGTCACAAACGATTGGCTTCTTGTCAAGCAAAACAGTCTCATAGAAATCTTGTTGCTCCTTGGTATGGAATCTGTAATCCACGGCAGTCCTTCTCCTAGAAGCATACGAATCTGCTTCTCTCCATTTCCTCAGCCCTGAATCTCTCATGAGCTTCATATCCTCATCCACAGGATGAGCATCGTTGTGGTCTGGGATCTTGGGCTTGAGCTTCCTAAGGACACTCTCTTCCTCTTCTTCGATTGCTTCAGGCATTGGGGCCTTGTTCTTTTCTACAACTGGGATGCTTCGTGTGTTTCTCTTGGGTGCACTCTTAGGCTTAGATGCAGCCTTAGGTGCATCCTTGGGCTTGGATGCAGCTGTTCCTGACCTTATAGCATCTCCCATGAGTTTGGCTGCCTTGGGTGCTGGTGCAGCAACCTCTTCTTCTTCTTCCTCCTCATCGACCATGATGGAGGCCTTCCCAAGCACTCTGGCTACAGTCTTTTTCACCCTCTCTTTCCTTTTTTTCCCTCAGCAGCAATGGGCTTAGTGGGAGCAGACTTCACAGTTGAAGCCCTAGCCTTTGACATGGGATGCCTGCCTACTGGCCTTTTGATCTTCAGCCCTGGCTTGGATCCTTGAGCTGGTTCAGCTCTCTTGGATGTGGCCTCTTCCTCTGCCACATAGTCTTCATCCTCAGAATCAGACGTTGATAGAGGCAAAGGTGTCCCGATGTTTCGATGAGATGGTGGCTATCGTTTTCTGTGGGAGTCGACCTTGACGATCCGACTACGAACGTGCGAGACGTCGCGCCTTAGCAATCGCTAAACCAACTTCCGAGGGTTATTGACCACGCCGGAGCACGATCAACCTGACCACGAGGGTCTATTTCCTACAAGCAAATGAAGAACAAGCAAGAAACTGAGATTGCAATCTGGATATTGCGAATATAAGATGAAAGCTTTATTGATCAAGATGGGGTTCTGTGACGTCTTGGTCTGGTCATTGGACACAAACGAAGTACGCGAAGTTGCAGCTATGGCGAACTTTTAATCTAAACAAAACCCAAAGTCTAAACGACGCCCTAAGGGCTGTATATATGGAGGAAGAGGGGGGAATTTCGTGGCCCTTGAGGGTGGGGTCCGAAACCAACCCTAACTCTTGTTTCCCCACATATACGGACTCTAAAAATAGCCTATACTTAAGTATCTCGAAATTACATGGGCCTGGCCCATTAATAAGGTGACGCAGCACCTAGAATAGCCTATGAACGAATATTATGAAGTGGCATCTCGTATATTTCGTCCAAGGCTTCATGCACTCCTTATGGCGGCTTCAAAGTCTTGAAATCATCACTTGTAACTCCGTTCTTGATCCCCTTGCGCATGTCATCAACTCCATGTGTGTTCTTGCTCCAATGTTCATCCTTCTCCAAGCTAGGCCCTTCATTTGTAAGCAAAACAAATGTATCCAATTTAGGCAGCATCATAATCTCATGAACATTAGAATCATTACCAAGAAACGAAAGTACCTGGTAATTTAATTGGCGTGCACGAGCTCTAGTAATTGGTCCAGTATATGTAACAGTAGGGGCTGTGGATGTAACAATGGTATTGATGTCCTCATCATCCTCCCCTTCTTGAAATGAAGTCGTCCTCGACGGAAACTCATCTTCCTCACCCAAATAAGGCTTCAAATCTGCAATGTTAAAAGTGGGACTAACCCCAAAATCTGCAGGTAGCTCAAGTTTATATGCATTATCATTTATTTTCTCTAACACCTTAAAAGGACCATCAGCACGTGGCATTAGCTTTGATTTACGCAGATTAGGAAATCTATCTTTACGCAAATGTAACCAAACAAGATCTCCAGGTGCAAACACAACATGTTTTCTACCCTTATCTCCAGCAAGTTTATATTTAGCATTCATACGCTCAATGTTTTCCTTAGTTAACTCATGCATTTTTAAAATCAATTCAGAACGTTCTTTAGCATCAAAATTAACCTTCTCCGAAGATGGAAGAGGCAACAAATCAATAGGTGCACGAGGTAGGAAACCATACACAATTTCAAAAGGGCACATGTTAGTAGTAGAATGCAATGAACGATTATAAGCAAATTCAATATGAGTCAAGCATTCTTCCCACATTTTCTTGTTATTCTTCAAAACAGCCCTAAGCATAGTAGACAATGTTCTATTGACTACTTCAGTTTGTCCATCAGTTTGGGGGTGACAAGTAGTACTAAAAAGCAGCTTAGTCCCCAACTTAGCCCATAAACATCTCCAAAAGTGGCTAAGAAATTTAGTATCACGATCTGAAACAATAGTATTTGGCACACCATGCAAGCGAATAATTTCTCGAAAGAACAAATCAGCAACATTAACAGCATCATCGCTTCTATGACAAGGTATAAAGTGTGCCATTTTCGAGAACCTATCCACGACAACAAATATGCTATCCCTCCCCTTCTTTGTTCGAGGTAAACCTAAAACAAAATCCATAGATATATCCTCCCAAGGAACACTAGGTACAGGCAAAGGCATATATAAACCATGAGGATTTAGTCGTGACTTAGCTCTTTGACATGTAGTGCAGCGAGCAACAAAACGCTCAACATCCCGTCTCATCTTTGGCCAAAAGAAATGTGTAGCAAGTATATCCTCCGTCTTCTTGACGCCAAAGTATCCCATTAATCCTCCTCCATGCGCCTCCTGCAACAACAAAAGACGAACGGAGCTAGCTGGAATGCATAGCTTGTTAGCACGAAACACAAAGCCATCGTTGAGAACGAACTTGTTCCAAGTTCTCCCTTCCTTACAATTCTGCAATACATCTTTAAATTCAGCATCATGAACATATTGATCTTTGATGGTCTCCAAACCAAATATTTTAAAGTCAAGTTGTGAAAGCATAGTATAACGACGAGACAATGCATCAGCAATAACATTTTCTTTACCCTTCTTGTGTTTAATGACATAAGGGAAAGTCTCAATGAATTCAACCCATTTAGCATGTCTACGGTTCAGTTTTGCTTGACTTTTAATGTGTTTCAAAGATTCATGATCAGAATGTATAACAAATTCCTTGGGCCATAAATAATGTTGCCATGTTTCTAAGGTCCGAACAAGAGCATATAATTCTTTATCATAAGTAGAATAGTTCAGACTAGGCCCACTCAATTTTTCAGAAAAGTATGCAACAGGTTTGCCATCTTGTAATAACACACCTCCTAATCCAATTCCACTAGCATCACATTCAAGCTCAAAAGTCTTATTGAAATTAGGAAGTTGGAGCAAAGGAGCATGTGTCAACTTATCTTTCAATACCGTGAAGGCTTCTTCCTGTGCGGTACCCCAAACAAAAGGCACATCCTTCTTTGTAAGCTCGTTGAGAGGTGCAGCAATGGTGCTGAAATCTCTCACAAAACGCCTATAGAAACCAGCGAGGCCAAGGAAACTCCGCACTTGTGTGACCGTTTTGGGCTGCGGCCAACTCTCAATAGCTTCAATCTTGGCTTTATCAACTTCAATTCCCTGTGGAGTAACAACATAACCAAGAAAAGATACTCGGTCGGTGCAAAAGGTGCACTTTCCAAGGTTACCAAACAAACGTGCATCACGTAGAGCAATAAAAACAGCACGTAAATGTTCCAAATGTTCCTCCAAAGATTTGCTATAAATCAATATGTCATCAAAGTAAACTACCACAAATCGTCCAATGAAAGCACGTAAAACTTTGTTCATTAACCTCATGAAAGTACTAGGTGCATTAGTTAACCCAAAAGGCATGACTAACCACTCATATAATCCAAACTTAGTTTTAAATGCTGTTTTCCATTCATCTCCCAATTTCATACGAATTTGATGGTATCCACTACGCAAATCAATTTTGGAGAATATTGTAGAGCCACTCAATTCATCAAGCATATCATCTAGCCTAGGAATAGGATGACGATAACGAATAGTAATGTTATTAATGCCTCTACAATCAACGCACATACGCGACGTACCATCCTTTTTCGGCACTAAAATGATAGGAACAGCACAAGGACTAAGGGATTCGCGTATGTAACCTTTGTCGAGCAGTTCTTGTACTTGACGCATAATCTCCTTCATCTCCTCTGGATTGGTACGGTATGGTGCACGGTTGGGTAATGATGCACCGGGAATTAAATCAATTTGATGTTCAATCCCTCGAATAGGTGGTAATCCCGGTGGCACGTCTTGTGGAAAGACGTCAGCGAACTCCTGCAAAATGTTAGTGACAGCAGGAGGCAAAGAGGAAGGCACGTCCTCGAATGAAAATAATGCCTCTTTGCACACAAAAGCATAGCAAACAGATTTGCTAAAATCTAGATCATCAATATCAGATTTGGTGGCAAGTAAACATGCACTTTTCAATTTAATTTCAGAAGCAACACTAGATTGTTTATTATTATTAGGCTGCATTTGTTGCTCAAATTCTTTTGCCACAATCTGATTTTCACTCTTATTTTTCTCTTGTTTTGCTTTATTACCTCTATTAATATCATCTTTCAAAATGGAATCAGGAGTCATAGGAAGCAAAGTAATATTTTTATCCTTATGAACAAGAGTATACTGATTGTTTCTACCGTGGTGAACAGAATTTTTATCAAATTGCCATGGTCTACCAAGTAATAAGGAACATGCTTGCATAGGTACCACATCACAATCAACATAATCAGCATATGTAGAGATACTAAAATGCACACGAATAGTACGTGTTACCTTAACCTTGCCGCTGTTGTTGAACCATTGGATGTAGTAAGGATGTGGATGTGGTCTTGTGGTGAGAGATAGCTTCTCCACCATCTCCATGCTAGCCAACTTGTTGCAACTCCCTCCATCTATGATCACGCGAACAGAACGTTCCTTCACAACTCCCTTTGTATGGAACAAATTATGCCTCTGATTTTGCTCAGCTTGTGTAACCTGCACACTCAAAACACGTTGAGCAACTAAACATTCATACCTGTCAGCATCTTCAGGAGCCATGTATTGCGTCTCATGATCAGAATCGTCTCCACCGTGTTCGTCACGTGTAATAAGAGCCAAAGTCTCCTCATCATAGTCACTAGCGGACTCAAACCCACCATCCTCACTAACAATCATCACACGTTTAGATGGGCATTCTCTCGCATAATGACCTCCACCCTTGCAACGTCGACAAATAATATCATGTGTTTGCCTTGTGGATACCATGGATGAAGAAGAGCTCTTTGCAGGCCCAGAAGGTGTGCTCTTGGCAGATAGTGGTGATTGTGCCTGCTTTATTGTATCACGGTTGGAGGTGGCAGCCGACGGAGGCGCTTGTGTAGCAGAACGTGTGGAAGTAGATGATGCACGTGGTGTCCATGATGAAGATCGACCTGCAGAAAAGTTAGTCCGCGCCAATGCCTGTCGATCCTGCACTTCACGTTCAGCTTTACAAGCAAGATGGAATAAACGAGTGATATTAGTATAGTCCTTATACTCTAGAATCGTCTGAATCTCTCTATTTAATCCACCCATAAAACGTGCAAGCATAGCTTCATTCTCCTCAACAATACCACATCTAATCATGCCAGTTTGTAATTCCTGATAATACTCTTCTACAGAATTTTTTCCCTGTCTTAAGCACTGCAATTTTTGAAGTAATTCACGTTGATAATATGGTGGAACCCAACGAGTACGCATAGCAGTTTTCAAAGCAGCCCAAGTAGCAGGAATGGGATATAATCTACAATGCTCAGACCACCAAACACATGCAAAACTAGTGAATGCACAAACAGCAGCAGGAACACGTCTCTCCTCGGGATATTGTAAACATGTAAATCGTTGTTCAGTTTCTAACTCCCAAGTAAGATATATATCAGGAACATATCTACCCTCAAATGGTGGAATATTCAATTTTAATTTAGGGAGATGGTCATGATCTCGTACCTGAGGGTGAGCCCTACCATTGCCATTATTTGCATGTGGACGACCTGGTTGTTGCTGTGCTGGTGGTGGCACGTAGTTCTGATTTTGATCAACCTCATCCTCGTAATCGCCAGCAAAATCATCCTCCTCCGCATCAGCCGCAGGAGCCACAGAAGTAGCAACAGCAGCACCAATAGTTTGGCCAGGTGCAAGAGGGAGACGGCTCGCTCGGCGGAGGGCTGTTTCACGATGTGTAGGTAGTCGTTGTTGTTGTTGTTGTAGAGGCGTGTTAGGTGCAGCCGGTGGTGGTGGTGGAAGACGCGCGAGCAATTCATTAAACCTGTTATCGAGCTTTGTTTCGAACGTCTTCTCCATGCCATCTATCTTCTCCATGGCCTCTTCAAATCTGTTTAGCACATCTTGCACCTGTCCATTCATCATTTGCTGAAATTTATCATGCAACTCCTGATTCGTCATGTTCTCCCAGTCAGTCTCGTCAGCTTGTGATCCTGCCATGGTTAGCAACAATAGAAACACACAAGAATATGATCCTACAGAATACTAACAAGAGGTGGTGGTGGTGTCACAAATCCGTCAAGCAAATCTCAAATTCTTACGAGTTCTTACCCAGCAGCAGGCGGTGATCGGCAACCGTGGTAGTCAAAACTCTCAAAAGCTTGGATAGAGCGATTGCCAGGGAGAGTCAAACGCACGATGTAGATGTATGTGGAGCTGGGAAGGCTTATAGTATGGTAGCAAAAAGGGTCAGCAATAATCAATTCAGAGATGCAAAGTTGAATAAACGCTCAACGACGGTACTGTGCTGGTCCTAGGCTAGACCGTGCTAGAGACGCGAGCCTAGAACACTAACAAAATCACGGCGCTGCACGTAAATAAGGGAAAAGCACACTCTCGAACTTTTTTTTTCGCTCTTTTTTTTTCACGCTCTTTTTTTTTTGCGCTCCTCTTTTTTTTTGCGAAAAATCACTATAATGGCGAGTGTCTCAAAACTCTTCCCTCGTCAAACTGGTAGGATGGCACGAAAAATTTGTTGTTCACTTTTTTTTCGGAAATCAGGGCAGCGACGATGAAAAAGTGCGACAAAAAATCACTATGATGGCACGTGGCTCAAAAGACTCAGAAAAGCCTAAAAATAGGATAGGGAAAAAAAATTTGCCCGTGAAAATTTTGGCCTAAAAACTGCCCGGGGGTCTCCAGACTTTTTTTTCCGAGACCTACGCAGGCAAGGAAACACGAAACGGAATTTAGATTGGTCTCAACAACAAACCTAATATGAGAAGAACTCGGATTGGTGGTGGATATATGGTTCTGGTATATGGCAGCGGTGGTGGTATATGGTAGCGGTGGTGGAATATGGATACGGATTGGTGGTGGTATATGGATACGGATTCAGAGCGGTGGCGGATCAGCAATGGAGGTAGGTGGGCGATGATGATGGTACGGCGGCGGCGTGACAACTTATGACCAGAACTCGAAACTCTAAAAGACTAGACTCTAAGACCAGCA
Organism: Triticum monococcum; assembly: GCA_034509565.1. Lineage (NCBI taxonomy): Eukaryota > Viridiplantae > Streptophyta > Magnoliopsida > Poales > Poaceae > Triticum > Triticum monococcum. The sequence goes on from CM067844.1 coordinate 280,039,249, forward strand.
ACTTGACACGACGATGCAACCGCAAATTCAACAAAGCAAAAACCCTAAAAAGATTATGCAAAGGCTCAGATTGGTTCGGATATGATGAACTAACCCTAATTTTTTTTTGTGGCTTTTTCGTGGACTGTAGGTATGAAGAACAGACTCGATCTAATCTACGAAAAACTGTAAAATCTCACCGAGCAACCTGGAAATCTGATACCACTTGATAGAGGCAAAGGTGTCCCGATGTTTCGATGAGATGGTGGCTATCGTTTTCTGTGGGAGTCGACCTTGACGATCCGACTACGAACGTGCGAGACGTCGCGCCTTAGCAATCGCTAAACCAACTTCCGAGGGTTATTGACCACGCCGGAGCACGATCAACCTGACCACGAGGGTCTATTTCCTGCCAGCAAACGAAGAACAAGCAAGAAACTGAGATTGCAATCTGGATATTGCGAATATAAGATGAAAGCTTTATTGATCAAGATGGGGTTCTGTGACGTCTTGGTCTGGTCGTTGGACACAAACGAAGTACGCGAAGTTGCAGCTATGGCGAACTTTTAATCTAAACAAAACCCAAAGTCTAAACGACGCCCTAAGGGCTGTATATATGGAGGAAGAGGGGGGAATTTCGTGGCCCTTGAGGGTGGGGTCCGAAACCAACCCTAACTCTTGTTTCCCCACATATACGGACTCTAAAAATAGCCTATACTTAAGTATCTCGAAATTACATGGGCCTGGCCCATTAATAAGGTGACGCAGCACCTAGAATAGCCTATGAACGAATATTATGAAGTGGCATCTCGTATATTTCGTCCAAGGCTTCATGCACTCCTTATGGCGGCTTCAAAGTCCTGAAATCATCACTTGTAACTCCGTTCTTGATCCCCTTGCGCATGCCATCAACTCCATGTGTGTTCTTGCTCCAATGTTCATCCTTCTCCAAGCTAGGCCCTTCATTTGTAAGCAAAACAAATGTATCCAATTTAGGCAGCATCATAATCTCATGAACATTAGAATCATTACCAAGAAACGAAAGTACCTGGTAATTTAATTGGCGTGCGCGAGCTCTAGTAATTGGTCCAGTATATGTAACAGTAGGGGCTGTGGATGTAACAATGGTATTGATGTCCTCATCAGACGTTCTCTTCTTCCTTTGACGTGTGGCAGCCTTGGGCAGATTGCTGGGGGTGCTCCTGCTGCCATCATCAGAAGAGCTCGAGGGGCTAGTGCCCTCACTCATCACAACTTGCTGCTCAGACACATTCTGGCTGTCACTTTGATCAGACATGTTGAACACTGACTGCTGACCCTGTGAATAGATTATGGATAAGATAGAGTGGATGAGCATCACAAAAAGCAGAGATTTTTGCAAAAGATTAATTCAAAAACTTAGTTTTAGTTTTCCATAGAAAGCATCTCGGATCTACCGATTTTCAAACTCGGTGACACCGAAGCAGTTTTGGCACCAGAACTGGTGAACTCGGTCAGACCGAGTCACAGTTCAGTGGCACCGAGACTGCTAGGGTTTCACAGAATTCCAAAATCGGTCGCACCGATAAGTTATTCTCGGTCAGACCGAGTTTCACTTGTGCAATGGCAAAAGCCAGATCGGTGGGACCGAGTTTTTCAACTCGGTGGGTCCAAGATGGTTTCGGCGGAAACCTAACCCTAAAATTTTCGAATTAAACCTATTCTACGAGATCATTGACTGGATAGGAGTGTTTCAATCGTGGCAAGAATCATAATGATCACAATGTGCTAGGAATCAGAGTGGAGAATAGCACAAAGATCGAGTCCATACCCTAGTTCGGCGGAGACTCGCTACGGTGGCAACGACGGGGCAGAAATCCGTTGACGGCGGCGGAGACCAGCGACTGGAGGCTGCTGGCGACGAGAAGACGATCCGAAGACCACGAAGGCAGAGCAAGCTATCGCGCGGGCGAAGAGGTTTCGGAGAAATTTCCAAAATTTTGCCCGTCACTATATATAGCCCGACCCTCTCGGTGTGACCGAGTGGAACAACTCGGTGGCACCGAGATGCAAAACTGTGTGCAGTTATTGCAACTCGGTGTGACCGAAAAGTTCAAATCGGTTGCATCGAGATCGAAAACCTAGATCAACTTAATGAACTCGGTAGGACCGAAAATGGAGTATCGGTCAGACCGAGATTCATAAAGAGGTTTTGGAAGTTTAAGTCTATGACGAATCGGGGACTCCGAGCGCTCCTCACACAGAGTGGTTCGAATCTGACGTGATCAAGTTTTGTGATGCAACATGAATAGAGTTTGAGACGAGAAAAGCATAGATAGCTACAGGAGGTTCTTAGGCATTCTTGTCCATCCACTTGGCAGAAGAAGAAAGCCAAACAATCAAAACAACAAGTGGATGTCCTCGAATGAGTAAAATATGCAACCAACATGCTCACACAATAATATGGCAAATGAAATATGTGGCAAAGCATGCACAACCAATTCTAGCATCTATCAAGCAATTTGCGATGACTAGGTCATCTATATATGAGTATATTGACTTAGTAGTCAAGTGAGAACACTTGATCATAGGTCATACTCATCGTTTAAGCTCAAGTGGGGTTACCACTTTTACATAAAGCATTGTTGTATTCACATCTTTAGAGTTGCTTTAGCTCAAGTCTTAGAGTAAAGCTCCCCCTAGATGTGATATCCCCCCTAAGAGGGATGAACTAACCTTGGGTTTTGTCGATGATGACTTCATGTAGATGTTGAAGATGTGGATGCTCAGTGTTGATGTAGATCACTTGGAGCTATCCATTTGAGTGAATTGCACTTTCAATACCTACATGGGTTAGTCCCACAAGGAACAAACAAGGATATCCATAGACATAGAGTGATGCACACACAAGATGATGTCCATGAAAACTTTAGGTTACCTTGTCCCTTGTCTTACCAACAAGAGGGTTTGTGACTCCTTGGACTAGTGCAAGATGTGGAAGTTGATTGCACTTGTTCTTGCCAAAATGATAAGAGTGAAGTATGTTGGCGGAGTCACCCTCAAGAACTCTCTAGTTCTTCTTCTTTTGGATCCACACCATCTTGATGGGAATCCTTGGAGTTGTAGTCGTACTTGATGTAGTGGAACTTGAAGTAGTCTTGGGAATCCACTTGACTAAGGTCTTGGGAGCTTCTTCAAATGCATCAATCTCCTCTTGAAGCTTGTCCTTGCCTTTTTGCTTGTAGTCTTGTGGTGGAAGATCATCTTGAGCTTGTGTCCCCTTGAAAGAAGTGTCATACTTCTCTTGTTGAGGAACAAACTTTGTCTTGGGGTATTGATATTCTTCCCATTCAACTCCATTGGCATTGAACTTTCGTTCAAAACCAACACCTTGATTCTTCTGGTGCATTCCTTGCTTGCGCACAATTTCCTCAAATTGCTTACTTCCGGCAAGGCTCTTGTAAACACCTTTCTCTATAATTCCCTTCAATAAGCTATTTTCTTGCTCAAGTGTAACTTGGCTAAGAGAATCATTAGTGGAATCAAGAGAACTACTAGAAGCAACAATATTGGATTTAGCATGATCATTGTTACTACTAGAGGAAGAATCTTTCTTATTCTTGTTACTAGTCTTGACTTGAGGCATGTAAGTGGATAATAGTAAACTCTTGGCAATGTAAGAAGAACTATTCTTGCGGAGATCATCATTGATTGCTTTTAAGAACTCATGCTCTTGCTCAAGATTGAGCTTTTCAAAGCGTAATTTCTCATGAGCTCTTAAAAGTTCTCGATGATCTTCGAAGATAGTTTCATGAGCTAACTTAAGAGTGTTTAGTTCTTTAGTTAGAGCCTCAATCTTCTCCTTATCATTGTCATTCGTTTTAGCATGATTAATTAATGTTTCACCATAATATTCTTCACTAGAGTTGTCAACAAGCAAATCATCATCACCTAACAAGTCATCTTCTTCACTATTAAAGTCAACATACTCGGGGTGTGTTACCTTAGGACCTTTGGCCATGAAGCATCTTCCAATTCCTTCATTTGGGGAGTCAAATATGTCGTAGGAGTTGGTTGACACAAGTGCTAGACCGGCAACACCTTCATCTTGAGTATCTTCGGAGTCGGAGTGATAACTTCTCTCGGAGTGGCTGTCGGAGTCGGAGCCGGATACCCATTCACCAACATGAGCTTGATGTCTTCGTTTTGTATAGCTCCTTGATGATTTTTCCTTCCTTTCCGAGTCCTTGCTTCTCCATGAGTATCTTCGTTCATAACGATCATCTCTACTCCTTCTCTCTCTTGGTGGAGATTCTTTGCTTCTTCTTTTTGGAGAATCTTCTCTTCTCTTGTAGGGAGCCGTACACTCATTGGAATAGTGTCCGGGTCTTCCACAATTATAGCAGTTTCGCTCTCGACTAGAAGATCTTTTGTCATTGTAGGACCTTGACTTGAAGCTTCTATCTTTGCTTCTACCCTTGTAGAACATGTTGAAGTTCTTCACCATTAAGCTCAATTCTTCATTGAAGTTTTGTTTCTCACTTGATGATGTGGGGGCTTCACATGATGCTTTGTAGGCACCACTTGATTTATTGTGAAGTTCCTCTTTATCCTTGAGTGACATCTCATGAGCAACAATCCTTCCCATTACTTCTGTTGGCTTGAGATCTTTGTAGTTGGGCATCATTTGGATTAATGTGCACACGGTATCATATTTCCCATCCAAGGCTCTTAGGATCTTCTTGATGATGAATCTATCGGTCATCTCTTCACTTCCTAAGCCGGCAATCTCATTTGTGATGAGAGCAAGCCTAGAGTACATTTCAGCGACACCTTCACCATCCTTCATCTTGAACTTGTCAAGTTGACTTTGGAGCACATCCAACTTGGATTCCTTGACGGAGTAGGTACCTTCGTGCATATCAATCAAAGTATCCCAAATCTCCTTTGCATTCTCAAGGCGGCTGATTTTGTTGAATTCTTCGGGGCACAATCCGTTGAAGAGAATATCACAAGCTTGAGCATTGTATTGCAACATCTTCAACTCATCCGCGGTAGCTTCACGGTTTGGTTCCCTCCCATCGAAGAACTCACCTTGCAAGCCAACACAAACAACAGCCCATACGGCGGGGTTATGTCCAAGAATATGCATTTTCATTTTATGCTTCCAACTAGCAAAATTAGTACCATCAAAGTAAGGACCTCTACGGTGATAATTTCCCTCGCTAGACGCCATACTCTCCTAGGTTGTGAAACCAAGGCTATGACCACCAAAAGCTATGGAGATCAAGGCAAATGGAGACCAAAGCTCTGATACCACTTGTAGGATCGAAAGTATGTCTAGAGGGGGGGATGATTAGACTACTTGACCAAATAAAAACTTAGCCTTTTCCCAATTTTAGTTCTTGGCAGATTTTAGCTATCTTAGAGCAAGTCAAGCAATCATCACACAATTCAAGCAAGCATGCAAAGAGTTTATTGGCAGCGGAAAGTAAAGCATGCAACTTGCAAGAATGTAAAGAGAAGGGTTTGGAGGATTCAAACGCAATTGGAGACACAGATGTTTTCCCGTGGTTCGGATAGGTGGTGCTATCCTACATCCACGTTGATGGAGACTTCAACCTACGGAGGGTAACGGTTGCGCGAGTCCACAGAGGGCTCCACCCACGAAGGGTCCACGAAGTAGCAACCTTGTCTATTCCACCATGGCCATCGCCCATGAAGGACTTGCCTCACTAGCGGTAGATCTTCACGAAGTAGGCGATCTCCTTGCCCTTACAAACTCCTTGGTTCAACTCCACAAGCTTGTCGGAGGCTCCCAAGTGACACCTAGCCAATCTAGGAGACACCACTCTCCAAGAAGTAACAAATGGTGTGTTGATGATGAACTCCTTGCTCTTGTGCTTCAAATGATAGTCTCCCCAACACTCAACTCTCTCTCATAGGATTTGGATCTGGTGGAAAGAAGATTTGAGTGGAAAGCAACTTGGAGAAGGCTAGAGATCAAGATTCATATGGTAGGAATGGAATATCTTGGTCTCAACACATGAGTAGGTGGTTCTTTCTCAGAACATATGAGTAGGAATGATGTATGTGTTCTGATGGCTCTCTCTTCGAATGAAGAGGTGGTGGAGGGGTATATATAGCCTTCACACAAAATCCAACCGTTACACACAATCTACCAATCTCGGTGGGACCGAATCAGAAAACTCGGTCTGACCGAAATAGTAAACCTAGTGACTGTTAGGAATTTCGGTGGGACTGAGATGCAACTCGGTAGGACCGATTCGGTTAGGGTTTGGACATAACGTAATCTCGGTGAGACCGATCGCACAAACTCGGTGAGACCGAGTTCAGCAATTAGCTAACCAGAGAGTTGGTCAGGCAAACTCGGTGGGACCGACTTGCTCTTTCGGTGAGACCGAAACGTTATAAGAAGGAAACATAGAGTTTACCTTGCATTCTCGGTGGGACCGATTCGCTCTTTCGGTGAGACCGAAAAGTTACGAAAGGGAAACAGAGAGTTTGCAAGCCCATCTCGGTGAGACCGAGAACCTTATCGGTAGGACCGAATTGCTAGGGTTTGGCAGTGGCAAATGACAAGTGAAACTCGGTGGCGCCGGATTGACAGAATCGGTATGACCGAGTTTGGCTTAGGGTTTAGGTCATTTGTGGATATGGAAAGGTGGTTGAGGATTTTGGAGCATATCACTAAGCACATAAAGCAAGAGGCTCATTAAGCAACACCTCATCCCTCCTTGATAGTATTGGCTTTTCCTAAAGACTCAATGTGATCTTGGATCACTAAAATATAAAATGAAGAGTCTTGAACTTTTGAGCTTGAGCCAATTCTTTGTCCTTAGCATTTTGAGGGTTCCACTTTCACATCCATGCCATGCCAATCATTGAGCTTTCCTGAGATAATCATCTTGGAATAGCATTAGCTCAATGAGCTATATGTTGTTATGAATTACCAAAACCACCTAGGGATAGTTGCACTTTCATCCTCCTTTTGTGCTAAAAACTTGTTGTCGAAGTAGTCTCTAGTATGTGCTTCAGAGTGTCGTATGTCGATGGCGAGGTTGTCAATGTGCTCTCACAATATTTATTGTGCGCCTTGCATTTGTCGTTGTAGATCGAAGATGGACGCTTTGGTGATGTAGTTGTTCGTGCCGTCATTGTTGTCAAAGACCGGAGATGAAATGCCTCTCCTATCCATCACAAAACTCGAGCAAATGTGAGTGGAAGAAAGGAAAGAACTATACCAAGGTAAATTATCCAATGTTGAAGATGGATCAATGATCACTCAATAATGTATCAAGGAAATAGCACAATTGGTACTGGATCTTGTCAATTCTCACACCTACACAAAGGCTTATGGTGGAGCTTGGTGAGGATAGTGGCACAAAACTTTGATGCAAAATGTCAACCTCACTCCGAAATTCCTTGAACTTTTCAAAGGTCTCAGACTTGTGTTTCATTAAGTAGACATACCCATATCTACTCAAGTCATCAGTGAGGGTGAGACCATAACGATAGCCACCACGAGCCTCAACACTCATTGGACCGCACACATCAGTATGTATGATTTCCAATAAGTTGGTTGCTCGCTCCATTGTTCCTGAGAATAGAGTCTTGGTCATTTTACCCATGAGGCATGGTTCACACATGTCAAATGATTTGTAATCAAGAGACTCCAAAAGCCCATCTGCATGGAGCTTCTTCATGTGTTTGACACCTATGTGACCAAGGCGGCAGTGCCACAAGTATGTGGGACTATCATTATCAACCATACATCTTTTGGTATTCACACTATGAATATGTGTAGCATTACGCTCGAGATTCATTAAACCATTCACCATCGGAGCATGACCATAAAACATATCTCTCATATAAATAGAACAACCATTATTCTCGGATTTAAATGAGTAGCCATCTCGAATTAAACAAGATCCTGATACAATGTTCATGCTCAAAGCTGGCACTAAATAACAATTATTGAGGTTTAAAACTAATCCCGTAGGTAAATGTAGAGGTAGCGTGCCGACGGCGATCACATCGACCTTGGAACCATTCCCGACGCGCATCGTCACCTCGTCATTCGCCAGTCTCCGCTTATTCCGCAGCTCCTGCTTTGAGTTACAAATGTGAGCAACCGCACCAGTATCAAATACCCAGGAGCTACTACGAGTACTGGTAAGGTATAAATCAATTACATGTATATCACATATACCTTTGGTGTTGCCGGCCTTCTTGTCCGCTAAGTATTTGGGGCAGTTCCGCTTCCAGTGACCACTTCCCTTGCAATAAAAACACTCAGTCTCGGGCTTGGGTCCATTCTTTGGCTTCTTCCCGGCAGCTTGCTTACCGGGCGCGGCAACTCCCTTGCCGTCCTTCTTGAAGTTCTTCTTACCCTTGCCTTTCTTGAACTTAGTGGTTTTATTCACCATCAACACTTGATGTTCCTTTTTGATTTCCACCTCTGCTGATTTCAGCATTGAATATACCTCAGGAATGGTCTTTTCCATCCCCTGCATATTGAAGTTCATCACAAAGCTCTTGTAGCTCGGTGGAAGCGACTGAAGAATTCTGTCAATGACCGCGTCATCCGGGAGATTAACTCCCAGCTGAGTCAAGCGGTTATGCAACCCAGACATTTTGAGTATGTGCTCACTGACAGAACTATTTTCCTCCATCTTACAACTGAAGAACTTGTCGGAGACTTCATATCTCTCGACCCGGGCATGAGCTTGGAAAACCATTTTTAGCTCTTCGAACATCTCATATGCTCCGTGTATCTCAAAACGCTTTTGGAGCCCCGGTTCTAGCTGTAAAGCATGCTGCGCTGAACGAGGGAGTAATCATCAGCACGTGACTGCCAAGCGTTCATAACATCTTGGTTCTCTGGGACAGGTGCGTTACCTAGCGGTGCTTCTAGGACATAATCTTTCTTGGCAGCTATGAGGATGATCCTCAGGTTTCGGACCCAGTCCGTATAGTTGTTGCCATCATCTTTCAGCTTGGTTTTCTCTAGGATCGCGTTAAAGTTGAGGACAACGTGGGCCATTTGATCTACAAGACATATTGTAAAGATTTTAGACTAAGTTCATGATAATTAAGTTCATCTAATCAAATTACTCAATGAACTCCCACTCAGATAGACATCCCTCCAGTCATCTAAGTGAAACATGATCCGAGTTAACTAGGCCGTGTCCGATCATCACATGAGACGGATTAGCCAACATCGGTGAACATCTACATGTTGATCGTATCTTCTATACGACTCATGCTCGACCTTTCGGTCTTCCGTGTTCCGAGGCCATGTCTGTACATGCTAGGCTCGTCAAGTCAACCTAAGTGTATTGCGTGTGTAAATCTGGCTTACACCCGTTGTATTCGAACGTTAGAATCTATCACATCCGATCATCACGTGGTGCTTCGAAACAACGAACCTTCGCAACGGTGCACAGTTAGGGGGAACACTTTCTTGAAATTATTACAAGGGATCATGTTATTTAAGCTACCGTCGTTCTAAGCAAATAAGATGTAAAACATGATAAACATCACATGCAATCAAATAGTGACATGATATGGCCAATATCATTTGCTCCTTTTGATCTCCATCTTCGGGGCTCCATGATCATCGTTGTCACCGGCATGGCACCATGATCTCCATCATCGTGTCTTCCTGAAGTTGTCTAGTCATCTATTACTTCTACTACTATGCCTAACGGTTTAGCAATAAAGTAAAGTAATTGCATGACGTTATATGTTGACACGCAGGTCACAAATAAATTAAGACAACTCCTATGGCTCCTGTCGGTTGTCATACTCATCGACATGCAAGTCATGATTCCTATTACAAGAACATGATCATCTCATACATCACATATATCATTCATCACATCCTTTGGCCATATCACATCACAAAACACTTGCTGCAAAAACAAGTTAGACATCCTCTAATTGCTGTTGCAAGTTTTTATGTGGCTGCTATAGGATTCTAGCAAGAACGTTTCTTACCTATGCCAAAACCACAACGTGAATTTCCAATTTCTATTTACCCTTCATAAGGACCCTGTTCATTGAATCCGATCCGACTAAAGTGGGAGAGACAGACACCCGCCAGCCACCTTATGCAACTAGTGCATGTCAGTCGGTGGAACCAGTCTCACGTAAGCGTACGTGCAAGGACGGTCCGGGCCGCTTCATCCCACAATGCCGCCGAATCAATATAAGACTAGTAACGGCAAGATAATTGACAATATAGACGCCCACAACTACTTTGTGTTCTACTCGTGCATAGAAACTACGCATAGACCTAGCTCATGATGCCACTGTTGGGGAACGTAGCAGAATTTTAAAATTTTCTACGCATCACCAAGATCAATCTATGGAGTCATCTAGCAACGAGGGAGAGAGGAGTGCATCTACCTACCCTTGTAGATCGCGCGCGGAAGCGTTCAAGAGAACGGGGTTGATGGAGTCGTACTCGACGTGATCCAAATCACCGATGACCTAGTGCCGAACGGACGGCACCTCTGCGTTCAACACACGTACGGTTGGGAAGACGTCTCCTCCTTCTTGATCCAGCAAGGGGGAAGGAGAGGTTGATGAAGATCCAGCAGCACGACGACGTGGTGGTGGATGCAGCAGGATCCCGGCAGGGCTTCGCCAAGCGCAAGCGGGGAGGAGAGGTGTTACGGAGGGAGAGGGAGGCGCCAAGTGCAAGGGTGCGGCTGCCCTCCCTCCCCCCCTCTTTATATAGGGGCCTTGGGGGGCGGCCCTAGGAGATGGATCTCCAAGGGGGCGGCGGCCAAGGGGTGGCTTCCCCCCCAAGCCAAGTGGGGGGCGCCCCCACCCCTAGGGTTTCCCAACCCTAGGCGCAGGGGAGGCCCAAGGGGGGGGGGGCGCACCAGCCCACTAGGGGCTGGTTTCCCTCCCAATTTAGCCCATGGGGCCCTCAGGGATAGGTGGCCCCACCCGGTGGACCCCCGGGACCCTTCCGTTGGTCCCGGTACAATACCGGCGACCCCCGAAACCTTCCCGATGGCCGAAGCTGGACTTCCTATATATAAATCTTTACCTCCGGACCATTCCGGAACTCCTCGTGACGTCCGGGATCTCATCCGGGACTCCGAACAACTTTCAGGTTACTGCATACTAATATCTCTACAACCCTAGCGTCACCGAACCTTAAGTGTGTAGACCCTACGGGTTCAGGAGACATGCAGACATGACCGAGACGCCTCTCCGGTCAATAACCAACAGCGGGATCTGGATACCCATGTTGGCTCCCACATGCTCCACGATGATCTCATCAGATGAACCACGATGTCGAGGATTCAATCAATCCGTATACAATTCCCTTTGTCAATCGGTACGTTACTTGCCCGACACTCGATCGTCGGTATCCCAATACCTCGTTCAATCTCGTTACCGGCAAGTCACTTTACTCATGCTGTAATGCATGATCCCGTGATCAACCACTTGGTCACATTGAGCTCATTATGATGATGCATTACCGAGTGGGCCCAGAGATACCTCTCCGTCATACAGAGTGACAAATCCCAGTCTCGATTCGTGCCAACCCAACAGACACTTTCGGAGATACTTGTAGTGTACCTTTATAGTCACCCAGTTACGTTGTGATGTTTGGCACACCCAAGGCACTCCTATGGTATCCGGGAGTTGCACAATCTCATGGTCTAAGGAAATGATACTTGACATTTAGAAAAGCTACAGCAAACGAAATACACGATCTTTGAGCTATGCTTAGGATTGGGTCTTGTCCATCACAGCATTCTCCTAATGATGTGATCCCGTTATCAATGACATCCAATGTCCATAGTCAGGAAACCATGACTATCTTTTGATCAACGAGCTAGTCAACTAGAGGCTCACTAGGGACGTGTTGTGGTCTATGTATTCACACATGTATTACGATTTCCGAATAACACAATTATAGCATGAACAATAGACAATTATCATGAACAAAGAAATATAATAATAACCATTTTATTATTGCCTCTAGGGCATATTTCCAACACTCCCCCAAGCTTAGACCTCTCTTGTCCCTAGGCGAAAACCGAAATCGAAAAACATGTCCACATGCTTCGAGAGAGAGGTGTCGATAAAAACAAAATACAGACATAGAAGCATCATGTTGATTATTATAACAGCAACAAAATTAAACATAGGACTTTTATTAAAGAACTTTTATCATATACTTCTCATGAATAAGTAATAGTTCATCACACAATCAAAGTATAAAGCAAAAACTCTATTAGAAACCAACAAACTATGTTCTTAGTCAACTTTGCAACTACAATTCATCATCTTTTCAGGAAGGGTCACGTGTCGGAGCCTTTAGGCAAGTCTACATACTCAACCATCATATAGTCTTCTATGATTGCTAACACTCACCTTGTACCCATGAGCAAAACGTTTCAATCGGACACATAGAAAGATAGGGGCTTATAGTTTTGCCTCCCAACATGCTCACCTCAAGGGTGATGTCAACAATAATAACTCATGCTATCTATATTCAACTGTACATATGTGCCTAGATCTTTCCTCACCACATGATGCTTGCCAAAAGAGAAAAATAAAAGGAATAGAGAGAAAAACTTTGACTCTTTGCATAAAAGTAAAAGATAGTCCCTTCGCAGAGAGAAGCAGAGGTTGCCATGCGCTTATTTCTTTGTATGCTCAATCCCTTAGTGCAAGAGAACGTCACATTGTATTGACCCTTAAGATGACAACCTTTATTATGCAGTCTGTCGCTTTTATTCTTTGTCATCCAAGTTCGTACAACGCTCAATTTTCTCTTACACTAAATGATCTCACACTTTTAGAAGCAATTTTTATTGCCTTTTTGCACCGATGACAACTTACTTGAGGTATCTTGCTCAATCCCTAGGTAGGTATGGTGGACACTTGAAAAGATTTGGGTTTAAGGGTTTTTGGATGCACAAGTAGTATCTCTACTTAGTACAAAATTTTTGGCTAGCAAAGATAGGGGGCAAGCATCACATGTCACAGGATCTATGACAATATGACTTCTATGTGAATATAAACAAACATAAACCATTAAGTTGTCTTCCTTGTCCAATGTCAACAATTTTGGCATATAATATTTTGATGAGGGCTCACAATCACAAAAGATTTCAAGAATAGTATATCTATATGTGAACCTTCTCTTCCCTTATTAATTCTTTCATGAGTTGCATCATTGACTAATAATGCTATGTTTGTCAATCTCTAAAAAAAATTCTGCCTATACTTTTCCTTATGATGCCATCACCTACCATAGGATTAGTATATAATCTTTTCATTATTTATTTCCTTTCTTCATTTATTTCCTTTCTCCATTTATTTCCTTTTTCTTTTTCTTCCTTTCTTATTTCTTTTCTTCATTTGGAGCATGAAAGTAAAGAAAGCAAAAGCTAAAACTACTTCCTTATATAACTTGCACATGATTACAAGGATAGATCACTAAGCAAACTCTCATGAGAGAAAAACTTTGACTCTTTGCATGAAAGCAAAAGATTGAACTAAGATAAATAAAAGCAAAAGGATAGTGGGATGATACGATACCGGGGCACCTCCCCCAAGCTTGGTGGAAGCCAAGGGGAGCGCCCATACCCGATACTCAATCCTCCTTCTGGTGGTGAAGGAGCTGATGGTGGTGATGAAGGAGAGATCTTGTCCTTGGACGAGCTTGAAGAAGCCATGGTAGATGGAATCTGACAGAAAACAACAAGGAAAAGGAGAACAGAGGATTTCTCTGCGATATGGTGATTAACAGGTTCAGGAAGTATATATAGATTTTTTATCATGCAGGACAAGTATATGGTAGAAAAACAGAGTACGGGAGGTGTCCCAGGTGGGCACAACCCACCTGCCTGGCACGCCCTAGTGTCTTGTGCCCACCAGGGTACGCTTCCTGGGAGCTTCTTTATTTCCAAAATTTTAAAATATTCCAAAACTGATAAAAAATATTTTTGTGGATTTTTCAGAGTCTGTTTACTTACCGTACTACGTACCTCTTTATTTTCATGATTCTGGAGTGTTCCGAAAGGACTCTTTTATGTACTCTTCTGGTGTCAAAGTTTGGACAATATTGCTTTCAACACTAATAGGCGTGCCTGAGATATAATGCTTTATTCATTGTCCATTGACAACCTTCCGGTTAGTGCATTCGAAATTATTTATGTTGATGGCTCTAGACCGGTAAACCTCCTCGATGACATAGGGGCCTTTCCATTTCGAGAGGAGCTTCCCTGCAAAAAATCTAAAACGAGAGTTGTACAAAAGAAAATATTCTCCAACTTTAAACTCACGCTTTTGGATTCTTTTGTCATGCCATATTTTAAATTTTTCTTTGAACAACTTTGCATTTTCATAAGCTTGGGTTCTCCATTCATCTAATGAGCTTATATCAAATAACCTCTTTTCACCAGCAAGCTTGAAATCATAATTGAGTTCTTTAACTGCCCAATAAGCTTCATGTTCTAACTCAAGAGGTAAATGACAAGCTTTTCCATAAACCATTTTATAAGGAGACATACCCATAAGATTTTTATAAGTTGTTCTATAGGCCCAAAGTGCATCATCTAATTTCTTAGATCAATTCTTCCTGGACCTATTGACAGTCTTTTGCAAAATTAATTTTATTTCTCTGTTGCTAAGTTCAACTTGACTACTAGACGGAGGATGATAGGGTGATGCAATTCTATGGTTAACATCATACTTAGCAAGCATTTTACGGAAAGCACCATGAATAAAGTGTGAACCACCATCAGTCATTAAATATCTAGGGACTCCAAACCTTGGGAAAATAACTTCCTTAAGCATTTTAATAGAGGTGTTGTGATCAGCACTACTAGTTGGAATAGCTTCTACCCATTTAGTAACATAATCAACAACAACCAAAATATGTGTATACCCATTAGAGGAAGGAAAAGATCCCATGTAATCAAATCCCCAAACATCAAAAGGTTTAACAACAAGTGAATAATTTGTAGGCATTTCTTGACGCTTACCGATATTACCTATTCTTTGACATTCATCACAAGAAGAGACAAACTTACGGGCATCCTTGAAGAGAATAGGCCAATAAAATCCAGATTGCAATACCTTGTGAGAAGTTCTATCTCCAGCATGATGCCCTCCATAAGCCTCAGAGTGACATTTCCGTAGGATTTGTCCCTGTTCATGCTCAGGTACACAACGTCTAATAATACCATCTACTCCTTCTTTATAAAGATGTGGGTCATCCCAAAAGTAATGTCTTAAATCATAGAAGAATTTTTTTTCTTTTGTTGGTATGTAAAACTAGGTGGTAAATATTTAGCAACAATACAATTAGCATAGTCAGCGTACCAACGAGTACTATTAGCAACCTTTATTGCAGCTAACTGCTCATCAAGAAAACTATCATCAATAGGAAGTGGGTCATCAAGCACATTTTCAAGCCTAGACAAGTTATCAGCTACGGGGTTCTCAGCTCCTTTTCTATCAATGATATGTAAATCAAATTCTTGTAACAAGAGAACCCAACGAATAAGTCTAGGTTTAGCATCTTTCTTTTCCATAAGATATTTAATAACAGCATGATCTGTGTGAACAGTTACTTTGGAATCAACAATATAAGGTCTAAATTTATCACAAGCAAACACCACTGCTAAGAATTGTTTTTCAGTAGTAGCATAAATTCTTTGAGCATTGTCTAGAGTTTTACTAGCATAATGAATAACATTTAGTTTCTTATCAACTCTTTGTCCTAGAACAGCGCCAACAACATAATCACTAGCATCACACATAATTTCAAAAGGCAAGTTCCAATTAGGTGGTTGAACAATAGGTGTAGAAATTAAGGCTTTCTTGAGTGTATCAAAGGCTTCTAAACAATCATCATCAAAAACAAAAGGAACATCCTTTTGCAAAAGATTAGTGAGAGGCCTAGAAATTTTAGAGAAGTCTTTAATAAACCTTCTATAGAAACCAGCATGACATAGGAAACTGCGAATACCTTTGACGTCCTTAGGACATGGCATTTTCTCAATTGCATCAACCTTAGCTTGGTCCACTTCAATACCTCTTTCAGAAATTTTATGACCCAAGACAATGCCTTCATTAACCATAAAGTGGCACTTCTCCCAATTCAAGACAATATTTGTTTGTTCACATCTCTGCAAAACTCACTCAAGATTGCTTAAACAATCATCAAAAGACTTCCCATAAATAGAAAAGTCATCCATGAAAACCTCAACAATCTTTTCACAAAAGTCAGAGAATATAGCAGTCATACATCTTTGAAAGGTAGCAGGTGCATTACATAAACCAAAAGGCATACGTCTATAAGCATAGGTTCCAAATGGACAAGTGAAAGTGGTCTTTTCTTGATCAGGTTGAGAAACAGGTGTTTGTGAAAAGCCAGAATATCCATCAAGGAAGCAAAAGTGTGTGTGCTTAGATAATCTTTCAAGCATTTGATCAACAAAAGGCAAAGGGTAATGATCTTTTCTTGTAGCTTTATTTAATTTTCTAAAATCTATTGTCCTTCTATAACCTGTGTCAATTCTTTGTGGAATGAGTTCATTCTTATCGTTAGGAACAACAGTAATATCTCCTTTCTTAGGAACACAATGAACAGGACTTACCCATCTACTATCGGCTATAGGATAAATTATACCTCTTTCAGAAGTTTTAATATTTCCGTTCTTACCACCTCTTTCATCTTCAGATTCAACCGACGTTGGTGATCAACTACTGGTTTAGCATCAGGTTCCATATTAATATTGTGCTGACATAGAGTGGGACTAATGCCCTTTAATTCATGAAGAGTATATCCAATAGCAGCTCGGTGCTTCCTTAGAACTTTCAATAATCTTTCTTCTTCATATTCTGAAAGGTTAGCACTAATAATAACAGGATATATCTTCTTTTCATCAAGATAAGTATATTTCAAAGTGTCTAGCAATTGTTTTAATTCAAACACAGCACCAACTTTAGGTGGAGGAGGACCTCCCAGAGTTTCCATAGGCAAATTGTGTTTAAGCAGAGGACGTTGTTCAAAGAAAATCGTATCTATTTCATTTCTTTCATGCATATTGATGAGGACATCAATACCATTGTTACACCCACAGCCCCTACTGTTACATATACTGGACCAATTACTAGAGCTCGCGCACGCCAATTAAATTACCAGGTACTTTCGTTTCTTGGTAATGATTCTAATGTTCATGAGATTATGATGCTGCCTAAATTGGATACATTTGTTTTGCTTACAAATGAAGGGCCTAGCTTGGAGAAGGATGAACATTGGAGCAAGAACACACATGGAGTTGATGGCATGCGCAAGGGGATCAAGAACGGAGTTACAAGTGATGATTTCAGGACTTTGAAGCCGCCATAAGGAGTGCGTGAAGCCTTGGACGAAATATACGAGATTCCACTTCATAATATTCGTTCATAGGCTATTCTAGGTGCTGCGTCACCTTATTAATGGGCCAGGCCCATGTAATTTCGAGATACTTAAGTATGGGCTATTTTTAGAGTCCGTATATGTGGGGAAACAAGAGTTAGGGTTGGTTTCGGACCCCACCCTCAAGGGCCACGAAATTCCCCCCTCTTCCTCCATATATACAGCCCTTAGGGCGTCGTTTAGACTTTGGGTTTTGTTTAGATTAAAAGTTCGCCATAGCTGCAACTTCGCGTACTTCGTTTGTGTCCAACGACCAGACCAAGACGTCACAGAACCCCATCTTGATCAATAAAGCTTTCATCTTATATTCGCAATATCCAGATTGCAATCTCAGTTTCTTGCTTGTTCTTCGTTTGCTTGCAGGAAACAGACCCTCGTGGTCAGGTTGATCGTGCTCCGGCGTGGTCAATAACCCTCGGAAGTTGGTTTAGCGATTGCTAAGGCGCGACGTCTCGCACGTTCGTAGTCGGATCGTCAAGGTCGACTCCCACAGAAAACGATAGCCACCATCTCATCGAAACATCGGGACACCTTTGCCTCTATCAAGTGGTATCAGATTTCCAGGTTGCTCGGTGAGATTTTACAGTTTTTCGTAGATTAGATCGAGTCTATTCTTCATACCTACAGTCCACGAAAAAGCCACACAAAAAAAAATTAGGGTTAGTTCATCATATCCGAACCAATCTGAGCCTTTGCATAATCTTTTTAGGGTTTTTGCTTTGTTGAATTTGCGGTTGCATCGTCGTGTCAAGTTGCTGGTCTTAGAGTCTAGTCTTTTAGAGTTTCGAGTTCTGGTCATAAGTTGTCACGCCGCCGCCGTACCATCATCATCGCCCATCTACCTCCATTGCTGATCCGCCACCGCTCTGAATCCGTATCCATATACCACCACCAATCCGTATCCATATTCCACCACCGCTACCATATACCACCACCGCTGCCATATACCACAACCATATATCCACCACCAATCCGAGTTCTTCTCATATTAGGTTTGTTGTTGAGACCAATCTAAATTCCGTTTCGTGTTTCCTTGCCTGCGTAGGTCTCGGAAAAAAAAAGTGAGTCTTTTGAGCCACGTGCCATCATAGTGATTTTTCACGGGCAGTTTTTAGGCCAAAATTTTCACGGGCAGTTTTTAGGCCAAAATTTTCACGGGCAAAAAAATTTTCACGGGCAAAAAAATTTTCACGGGCAAAAAATTTTTCTCCCTATCCTATTTTTAGGCTTTTCTGAGTCTTTTGAGCCACGTGCCATCATAGTGATTTTTTTGTCGCACTTTTTCGTCGTCGCTGCCCTGATTTCCGAAAAAAAAAGTGAACAAAAAAAATTTCGTGCCATCCTACCAGTTTTGACGAGGGAAGAGTTTTGAGACACTCGCCATTATAGTGATTTTTCGCAAAAAAAAAGAGGAGCGCAAAAAAAAAGAGAGCGCAAAAAAAAGAGAGCGAAAAAAAAAAGTTCCAGAGTGTGCTTTTCCCTTATTTACGTGCAGCGCCGTGATTTTGTTAGTGTTCTAGGCTCGCGTCTCTAGCACGGTCTAGCCTAGGACCAGCACAGTACCGTCGTTGAGCGTTTATTCAACTTTGCATCTCTGAATTGATTATTGCTGACCCTTTTTGCTACCATACTATAAGCCTTCCCAGCTCCACATACATCTACGTCGTGCGTTTGACTCTCCCTGGCAATCGCTCTATCCAAGCTTTTGAGAGTTTTGACTACCACGGTTGCCGATCACCGCCTGCTGCTGGGTAAGAACTCGTAAGAATTTGAGATTTGCTTGACGGATTTGTGACACCACCACCACCTCTTGTTAGTATTCTGTAGGATCATATTCTTGTGTGTTTCTATTGTTGCTAACCATGGCAGGATCACAAGCCGACGAGACTGACTGGGAGAACATGACGAATCAGGAGTTGCATGATAAATTTCAGCAAATGATGAATGGACAGGTGCAAGATGTGCTAAACAGATTTGAAGAGGCCATGGAGAAGATAGATGGCATGGAGAAGACGTTCGAAACAAAGCTCGATAACAGGTTTAATGAATTGCTCGCGCGTCTTCCACCACCACCACCGGCTGCACCTAACGCACCTCTACAACAACAACAACAACGACGACTACCTACACATCGTGAAACAGCCCTCCGCCGAGCGAGCCGTCTCCCTCTTGCACCTGGCCAAACTGTTGGTGCTGCTGTTGCTACTTCTGTGGCTCCTGCTGCTGATGCGGAGGAGGATGATTTTGCTGGCGATTACGAGGATGAGGTTGATCAAAATCAGAACTACGTGCCACCACCAGCACAGCAACAACCAGGTCGTCCACATGCAAATAATGGCAATGGTAGGGCTCACCCTCAGGTACGAGATCATGACCATCTCCCTAAACTAAAATTGAATATTCCACCATTTGAGGGTAGATATGTTCCTGATATATATCTTACTTGGGAGTTAGAAACTGACCAACGATTTACATGTTTACAATATCCCGAGGAGAGACGTGTTCCTGCTGCTGTTTGTGCATTCACTAGTTTTGCATGTGTTTGGTGGTCTGAGCATTGTAGATTATATCCCATTCCTGCTACTTGGGCTGCTTTGAAAACTGCTATGCGTACTCGTTGGGTTCCACCATATTATCAACGTGAATTACTTCAAAAATTGCAGCGCTTAAGACAGGGAAAAAATTCTGTAGAAGAGTATTATCAGGAATTACAAACTGGCATGATTAGATGTGGTATTGTTGATAGAGGCGAGGGTGTCCCGATCTTTCGATGAGATGATAACTATCGATTTGGTGGAGACGACTTTGACGATTCGACTACAAACGTGCAACGACGTTGCGCCTTAGCAATCGCTAAACCAACTCCGAGAGGTTATTGACCACGCCGGAGCACGATCAACCTGACCACGAAGGTCTATTCCTGCAAGCAATCGAAGAACAAGCAAGAATATGATTAAGCAATCTGAATATTGCGAATATGGATGAAGTATTGATAAAAGTGGGGATCCGAAAGCGGTCTTGGTCTGGTCGTTGGACACAAACGAAGTACACGAAGTTGCAATGGCTAACTTTTAACTAAACAAATCCCAAGGAAAAAGCTACTAGATGGATCTACTTATATAGGAGCAAGGGGTGGCGGCCAAGGAGGTGGGAGGACGTCCCAAGGCAGCCTAAAACTAACCCTAGGTCGTACAAGGCTCATGGGCCCAAGTGGAGGTGATGCAACACCTTTGGGCTTGTAGTTTGACTCGGATTCTGCTGCAACGTCAGATTGTTTCGTCCATAACTCAACGCTCCGGACGAATTTGAAGGTGAATCCAATTGGGTCGGAAAGAGCACGAAATCTAGTTTCCAACAAAAAAAGAAGCACCCAATTCGGAGTCCGTATGAAAAAGTTGTTGACGTTTTGAGTCAGGTATGTCTGTGCAGTCCGAATCTGAATCCAGAACGTGAGAGACATGGACTCTATCTTCTCTTGGCCCAAAAGTGACGTGAGAGGACTTCTTGAACACAACCTAAACTTCTCCTTTTCCCTTATCTTCATATGTGGGTTGTACAAATGTCCCATACACCTACAATTAGACAAAACACAAAGTGTGTGAAGTATTTTTGTTCTGGATAACATAAATAGATTATTGAATAGTTTGCATTAGAAATCACCTGACAAATATGCATGTATGCAATATTTTTGGACGTATCCAAGGTAGTCATGTGCTCATCATCCTCCCCTTTTTGAAAACAAAGCCGTCCTCGGCGTTGCTTAATCTGAAATGTGGCTAACAAAAGAGACAAGGTGTACATGTTGTATATGTATATGTCATCCATTTTAACTGATCTCAGTTGTGGCACATATGACACAGTTATACAAGAGCACCCTTCAAAAGTCGTGAAAAATAAAGCCAATATATTATCACAAGAAGTCAAAGGCATGAAAATATTGCAACTCAGTTTGCACATATAAGTGAAGCTCTTATTCATATCAAAAGATTGACAATGCTTATCATTAAACCATCCTAACATTGATGAATCATCACCAAGATTAGAGGTCATATCAAAATGATTAAACATTGGCACAATTATTTTCAAACGTATTTGATCCAAATATGATTTATTCCCTGATTCACATGATTCATTTGCGTTAATAGTTAATTCAATGGGTTCACTCAAAATTGTTTGATCACATGGCAAAGTCAAATCATGAACATAGTTCTCTAAAATAGCTGGTGTGATCAAAGTAGTGGGTAGCTCATTGCATGGTTCATTTAAATTGACAAAGCATTCGTCATACTCATGTGGAGGTGGAAGATCGGTACCTTTGTCATTACCTCTTATGTTTAACAAAGACGATGTAGGCACTCTAGGTGGCGACACGGCACATGGTGGAGGTGATGTAGTGCTCTCAACAATGGATGTTGTTTTCATAGGAGACGTGGTGGTGGAAGGAACAACCGTCGCAACTCTTGGGATTTGCTCCTTCCGCTTGTTTGTCTTGTGGGCAAGACGTCTTGTTATCTCCTGTTCAGCTTTGCAAGCAAGACGAAACAAACGGTCCATAGGATAACATGGTTCATGAATTAGTATATCCTGAATGTCACGGTTTAATCCTCCCCAAAATCTATCCATAAAATCTTCTTCACTTTCTTCTAAAGAGGAATGCAACAAGGTAGTTTGTAAATCATCATAATATTTCGATACGGTGTCACTACCTTGTTTTAAATGTTGCAACTTTTTCATCATGTCACGAGTATAATAAGCAGGGACAAATGTATGTCGCATGGCAAGTTTCAAATCATCCCAAGTAGTAGGTATATAATCAGGGTGTAACCGACAATATTCACTCCACCAAACTAAAGCATAACCGGTGAAAGAACCAACCGCAACCTTAACTTTTTTATGTTCATCAAAATGATGGGAAGCAAATATATTATTTATGTCAAACTCCCATTCAATATATAAAGCAGTTCTAAAACGTCCATTAAATGGTGGTATAGAAACATTAACCTGATCATGTGCATTTGGATGTTTGTGCACCTCTCGCGACGGTTGTGATATTTGCATAGGTGGTGGCACGTCTCCCGCGATCGACAAAGCCCATGAACTGACTCTAGATCCTGTCATGATTAGTAGAAACAAGAACAAAATCCAAAAATAATGCTCCTATAACTACTAGGATGTGGTGGTAAAACGCTCACAGTAAAGCAAATATCAATGTCTTACAAGTTCTTACCATGCAGCAGGCGGTGATCGGCAACCAGCGGTGTCAAGTAACTCCAAAAGTTGGGTAAAGCGATTGCCAGGTGAACGTATGTATGCACGATGTAGAAATATGTGGAGCTGGGTTGGCTATATATGGTAGCAAAATATTAGCAATAATCAATTCAGAGATGCAATGTTGAATAAACGCTCAACGACGGTACTGTGCTGGTCCTAGGCTAGACCGGACTAGAGACGCGAGCCTAGAACACTAATGAGGTCACGGTGTAGCACAACTAGCATCAATGAAGGATACTAAGTAGCTCTGGAAGGCAAAATATAAGTGAAGATCACAACGGCAGTAAAGATAATGATGAAAAACAACTGCCAAGCAGGATATACAACAACTCTCTCTCCAACTTTCCTCTTGAAAAGATTGAGCCAATTTTTTGATCAATTTTTTCAAAGAATGCTACTAACTCAAGCTTCCCAATGCAAAAAGAATCACTCAATTCCGAATTGATATGAGGAGTCAAAGAATTCTAAAACTAGCCTGAAAAACTAGAACAAACTGTATGCGCGAACTTCGGAGGGCAAAAAGACCTATTTAGAAGCCGATTTTGATGTGTCAAATACTGAACTAGCTTCTGCAACTATTTAGATGCGTCTCATCACTAGCTTTCATTTGAGTACTCACGGAGCCAAAATGGACTTCGTATGAGGAAGTTATGTCTGTTTTACTGAACAGTGCGCAAAACAGATTCCAATCCGAATTCAACTACGAGATTGAGTCTAGATATATCCGAATTTTGGTTTTTTTTCTTCTCTCTTTTTTTTTCTTCTCACACTTTTTTTTTCTTTTTCTTTCTTTTTTTTCTCTGACTTTTTTTTACTTTTTTCTCTCGCTTTTTTGTCTTTTTTTTCTCTCCCTCTTTCCAAAACAAACTAGATAAGATGTAGATTGGATCAAGCGAAGATGGGAACGATCTCAACTATGATTATGACAATGAACTGTGGGTAGCAATTGGAGGAAATTGATAGATGGGTGGTGGACAGCGGAAGGGATAACGATGCAGCGGCGACGTGACTAATGTGAACAGAACTCGAAACTCTAAACGACCTAGACACTAAGACCAGCAACTTGACACGACGATGCAACCGCAAATTCAACAAAGCAAAAACCCTAAAAAGATTATGCAAAGGCTCAGATTGGTTCGGATATGATGAACTAACCCTAATTTTTTTTGTGGCTTTTTCGTGGACTGTAGGTATGAAGAACAGACTCGATCTAATCTACGAAAAACTGTAAAATCTCACCGAGCAACCTGGAAATCTGATACCACTTGATAGAGGCGAGGGTGTCCCGATCTTTCGATGAGATGATAACTATCGATTTGGTGGAGACGACTTTGACGATTCGACTACAAACGTGCAACGACGTTGCGCCTTAGCAATCGCTAAACCAACTCCGAGAGGTTATTGACCACGCCGGAGCACGATCAACCTGACCACGAAGGTCTATTCCTACAAGCAATCGAAGAACAAGCAAGAATATGATTAAGCAATCTGAATATTGCGAATATGGATGAAGTATTGATAAAAGTGGGGATCCGGAAGCGGTCTTGGTCTGGTCGTTGGACACAAACGAAGTACACGAAGTTGCAATGGCTAACTTTTAACTAAACAAATCCCAAGGAAAAAGCTACTAGATGGATCTACTTGTATAGGAGCAAGGGGTGGCGGCCAAGGAGGTGGGAGGACGTCCCAAGGCAGCCTAAAACTAACCCTAGGTCGTACAAGGCTCATGGGCCCAAGTGGAGGTGATGCAACACCTTTGGGCTTGTAGTTTGACTCGGATTCTGCTGCAACGTCAGATTGTTTCGTCCATAACTCAACGCTCCGGACGAATTTGAAGGTGAATCCAATTGGGTTGGAAAGAGCACGAAATCTAGTTTCCAACAAAAAAAGAAGCACCCAATTCGGAGTCCGTATGAAAAAGTTGTTGACGTTTTGAGTCAGGTATGTCTGTGCAGTCCGAATCTGAATCCAGAACGTGAGAGACTTGGACTCTATCTTCTCTTGGCCCAAAAAGTGACGTGAGAGGACTTCTTGAACACAACCTAAACTTCTCCTTTTCCCTTATCTTCATATGTGGGTTGTACAAATGTCCCATACACCTACAATTAGACAAAACACAAAAGTGTGTGAAGTATTTTTGTTCTGGATAACATAAATAGATTATTGAATAGTTTGCATTAGAAATCACCTGACAAATATGCATGTATGCAATATTTTTGGACGTATCCAAGGTAGTCATGTGCTCATCAATTGTTGAGGCGAATGAAGCTATGCTTGCACGTTTTATGGGTGGATTAAATAGAGAGATTCAGACGATTCTAGAGTATAAGGACTATACTAATATCACTCGTTTATTCCATCTTGCTTGTAAAGCTGAACGTGAAGTGCAGGATCGACAGGCATTGGCGCGGACTAACTTTTCTGCAGGTCGATCTTCATCATGGACACCACGTGCATCATCTACTTCCACACGTTCTGCTACACAAGCGCCTCCGTCGGTTGCCACCTCCAACTGTGATACAATAAAGCAGGCACAATCACCACTATCTGCCAAGAGCACACCTTCTGGGCCTGCAAAGAGCTCTTCTTCATCCATAGCATCCACAGGGCAAACACATGATATTATTTGTCGACGTTGCAAGGGTGGAGGTCATTATGCGAGAGAATGCCCATCTAAACGTGTGATGATTGTTAGTGAGGATGGTGGGTATGAGTCCGCTAGTGACTATGATGAGGAGACTTTGGCTCTTATTACACGTGACGAACACGGTGGAGACGATTCTGATCATGAGATGCAATACATGGCTCCTGAAGATGCTGACAGGTATGAATGTTTAGTTGCTCAACGTGTTTTGAGTGTGCAGGTTACACAAGCTGAGCAAAATCAGAGGCATAATTTGTTCCATACAAAGGGAGTTGTGAAGGAACGTTCTGTTCGCGTGATCATAGATGGAGGGAGTTGCAACAACTTGGCTAGCATGGAGATGGTGGAGAAGCTATCTCTCACCACAAGACCACATCCACATCCTTACTACATCCAATGGTTCAACAACAGCGGCAAGGTTAAAGTAACGCGTACTGTTCGTGTGCATTTTAGTATCTCTACATATGCTGATTATGTTGATTGTGATGTGGTACCTATGCAAGCATGTTCCTTATTACTTGGTAGACCATGGCAATTTGATAAAAATTCTGTTCACCATGGTAGAAACAATCAGTATACTCTTGTTCATAAGGATAAAAATATTACTTTGCTTCCTATGACTCCTGATTCCATTTTGAAAGATGATATTAATAGAGCTAATAAAGCAAAACAAGAGAAAAATAAGAGTGAAAATCAGATTGTGGCAAAAGAATTTGAGCAACAAATGCAGCCTAATAATAATAAACAATCTAGTGTTGCTTCTGAAATTAAATTGAAAAGTGCATGTTTACTTGCCACCAAATCTGATATTGATGATCTAGATTTTAGCAAATCTGTTTGCTATGCTTTTGTGTGCAAAGAGGCATTATTTTCATTCGAGGACGTGCCTTCCTCTTTGCCTCCTGCTGTCACTAACATTTTGCAGGAGTTCGCTGACGTCTTTCCACAAGACGTGCCACCGGGATTACCACCTATTCGAGGGATTGAACATCAAATTGATTTAATTCCCGGTGCATCCTTACCCAACCGTGCACCATACCGTACCAATCCAGAGGAGACGAAGGAGATTATGCGTCAAGTACAAGAACTGCTCGACAAAGGTTATATACGCGAATCCCTTAGTCCTTGTGCTGTTCCTATCATTTTAGTGCCGAAAAAGGATGGTACGTCGCGTATGTGCGTTGATTGTAGAGGCATTAATAACATTACTATTCGTTATCGTCATCCTATTCCTAGGCTAGATGATATGCTTGATGAATTGAGTGGCTCTACAATATTCTCCAAAATTGATTTGCGTAGTGGATACCATCAAATTCGTATGAAATTGGGAGATGAATGGAAAACAGCATTTAAAACTAAGTTTGGATTATATGAGTGGTTAGTCATGCCTTTTGGGTTAACTAATGCACCTAGTACTTTCATGAGGTTAATGAACGAAGTTTTACGTGCTTTCATTGGACGATTTGTGGTAGTTTACTTTGATGACATATTGATTTATAGCAAATCTTTGGAGGAACATTTGGAACATTTACGTGCTGTTTTTATTGCTCTACGTGATGCACGTTTGTTTGGTAACCTTGGAAAGTGCACCTTTTACATCGACCGAGTATCTTTTCTTGGCTATGTTGTTACTCCACAGGGAATTGAAGTTGATAAAGCCAAGATTGAAGCTATTGAGAGTTGGCCGCAGCCCAAAACGGTCACACAAGTGCGGAGTTTCCTTGGCCTCGCTGGTTTCTATAGGCATTTTGTGAGAGATTTCAGCACCATTGCTGCACCTCTCAACGAGCTTACAAAGAAGGATGTGCCTTTTGTTTGGGGTACCGCACAGGAAGAAGCCTTCACGGTATTGAAAGATAAGTTGACACATGCTCCTTTGCTCCAACTTCCTAATTTCAATAAGACTTTTGAGCTTGAATGTGATGCTAGTGGAATTGGATTAGGAGGTGTGTTATTACAAGATGGCAAACCTGTTGCATACTTTTCTGAAAAATTGAGTGGGCCTAGTCTGAACTATTCTACTTATGATAAAGAATTATATGCTCTTGTTCAGACCTTAGAAAACATGGCAACATTATTTATGGCCCAAGGAATTTGTTATACATTCTGATCATGAATCTTTGAAACACATTAAAAGTCAAGCAAAACTGAACCGTAGACATGCTAAATGGGTTGAATTCATTGAGACTTTCCCTTATGTCATTAAACACAAGAAGGGTAAAGAAAATGTTATTGCTGATGCATTGTCTCGTCGTTATACTATGCTTTCACAACTTGACTTTAAAATATTTGGTTTGGAAACCATCAAAGATCAATATGTTCATGATGCTGAATTTAAAGACGTATTGCAGAATTGTAAGGAAGGGAGAACTTGGAACAAGTTCGTTCTCAACGATGGCTTTGTGTTTCGTGCTAACAAGCTATGCATTCCAGCTAGCTCCGTTCGTCTTTTGTTGTTGCAGGAGGCGCATGGAGGAGGATTAATGGGACACTTTGGCGTCAAGAAGACGGAGGATATACTTGCTACACATTTCTTTTGGCCAAAGATGAGACGGGATGTTGAGCGTTTTGTTGCTCGCTGCACTACATGTCAAAGAGCTAAGTCACGACTAAATCCTCATGGTTTATATATGCCTTTGCCTGTACCTAGTGTTCCTTGGGAGGATATATCTATGGATTTTGTTTTAGGTTTACCTCGAACAAAGAAGGGGAGGGATAGCATATTTGTTGTCGTGGATAGGTTCTCGAAAATGGCACACTTTATACCTTGTCATAAAAGCGATGATGCTGTTAATGTTGCTGATTTGTTCTTTCGTGAAATTATTCGCTTGCATGGTGTGCCAAATACTATTGTTTCAGATCGTGATACTAAATTTCTTAGCCACTTTTGGAGATGTTTATGGGCTAAGTTGGGGACTAAGCTGCTTTTTAGTACTACTTGTCACCCCCAAACTGATGGACAAACTGAAGTAGTCAATAGAACATTGTCTACTATGCTTAGGGCTGTTTTGAAGAATAACAAGAAAATGTGGGAAGAATGCTTGCCTCATATTGAATTTCATTGCATTCTACTACTAAGATGTGCCCTTTTGAAATTGTGTATGGTTTCCTACCTCGTGCACCTATTGATTTGTTGCCTCTTCCATCTTCGGAGAAGGTTAATTTTGATGCTAAAGAACGTTCTGAATTGATTTTAAAAATGCATGAGTTAACTAAGGAAAACATTGAGCGTATGAATGCTAAATATAAACTTGCTGGAGATAAGGGTAGAAAACATGTTGTGTTTGCACCTGGAGATCTTGTTTGGTTACATTTGCGTAAAGATAGATTTCCTAATCTGCGCAAATCAAAGCTAATGCCACGTGCTGATGGTCCTTTTAAGGTGTTAGAGAAAATAAATGATAATGCATATAAACTTGAGCTACCTGCAGATTTTGGGGTTAGTCCCACTTTTAACATTGCAGATTTGAAGCCTTATTTGGGTGAGGAAGATGAGTTTCCGTCGAGGACGACTTCATTTCAAGAAGGGGAGGATGATGAGGACATCAATACCATTGTTACACCCACAGCCCCTACTGTTACATATACTGGACCAATTACTAGAGCTCGCGCACGCCAATTAAATTACCAGGTACTTTCGTTTCTTGGTAATGATTCTAATGTTCATGAGATTATGATGCTGCCTAAATTGGATACATTTGTTTTGCTTACAAATGAAGGGCCTAGCTTGGAGAAGGATGAACATTGGAGCAAGAACACACATGGAGTTGATGGCATGCGCAAGGGGATCAAGAACGGAGTTACAAGTGATGATTTCAGGACTTTGAAGCCGCCATAAGGAGTGCGTGAAGCCTTGGACGAAATATACGAGATTCCACTTCATAATATTCGTTCATAGGCTATTCTAGGTGCTGCGTCACCTTATTAATGGGCCAGGCCCATGTAATTTCGAGATACTTAAGTATGGGCTATTTTTAGAGTCCGTATATGTGGGGAAACAAGAGTTAGGGTTGGTTTCGGACCCCACCCTCAAGGGCCACGAAATTCCCCCCTCTTCCTCCATATATACAGCCCTTAGGGCGTCGTTTAGACTTTGGGTTTTGTTTAGATTAAAAGTTCGCCATAGCTGCAACTTCGCGTACTTCGTTTGTGTCCAACGACCAGACCAAGACGTCACAGAACCCCATCTTGATCAATAAAGCTTTCATCTTATATTCGCAATATCCAGATTGCAATCTCAGTTTCTTGCTTGTTCTTCGTTTGCTTGCAGGAAACAGACCCTCGTGGTCAGGTTGATCGTGCTCCGGCGTGGTCAATAACCCTCGGAAGTTGGTTTAGCGATTGCTAAGGCGCGACGTCTCGCACGTTCGTAGTCGGATCGTCAAGGTCGACTCCCACAGAAAACGATAGCCACCATCTCATCGAAACATCGGGACACCTTTGCCTCTATCACATATGTAAATCATTCTCATGGTCTAGCAAGTATTGTTCTAAAGGATTAGTAGGTGGCACAGCAATAGAAGCAAGACCAATTAATTCATCCTTACTAGGCAATTCTTTTTCATGATGATTTCTACTAAACTTGGAAAAATTAAACTCATGAGACTCATCACCAAAGCTAACACCCACAGTTTGTTTCTTACAATCTATCTTAGCATTAACAGTGTTCAAGAAAGGTCTACTAAAGATAATGGGATAGAAGTCATCTTGTGGGGAACCAAGAACAAGAAAATCAATAGGGTATTTAATTTTCCCACACAATACCTCAACATCTCTAATAATCCCACAAGGTGATATGGTGTCTCATTTGCTAGTTTAATAGTAAGATCTATGTCTTCTAACTCTGTATGTGCTATGTCTTTCCTAATTTCTTGATACAACGTGTAAGGGATAGCACTCACACTAGCACCAATGTCACATAAACCATGATAATAGTCTCCTATTTTAACTGAAATGGCAGGCAGGCCAACAACTGGTCTATTTTTATCCCTTTTCGGGTTTAGCAATTCTAGCAGCTTCAGCACAGAAGTAAATAACATGCCCATCTATATCTTCCTCCAAGAGATCTTTAACCATAGCAACATTAGGCTCTACCCTAATTTGTTCATTAGGTTTAGGTGTTCTAACATAGCTTTTGTTAACCACAGTTGAAACTTTAGCATGTTCCTTTATCCTAACAGGAAAAGGTGGTTTCTCTATATAAGCAGAAGGAACAACTGGATCAATATTATAAAGTATAGTTTCTTCTTTAACTGGTACTGGTTCTTTTTCTTCTTTAATAAGTGGGTGATATTTAAACCACTTCTCCTTAGGGAGTTCAACATGAGTAGCAAATGATTCACAAAAGGAGGCTACTATCTCAGAGTCAAGTCCATATTTAGTGCTAAACTTTTGAAAAGCATCGGTATCCATCAAAGATTTAACAAAATCATACTTTAAGTTTAATACCTGACTCTTTACCTTCGTCGAGTTCCCAATCTTCAGAGTTGCGTTTAATTCTTTCCAAAATATCCCACCAGAATTAAATAGTCTTCTTCATAAATGAATCAGCACAAGAAGTATCAAGCATGGTTTGATCATAACGAGAAAGCCGAGCATAAAAATTCTGGATAATAATTTCTATTGAAAGATCATGGTTGGGGCATGAATATAACATTAACTTAAGCCTCCCCCAAGCTAGAGCGATACTTTCTCCTTCATGAGGCCAAAAATTATATATATATATATATATATATATATATATATATATATATATATATATATAATTCCGCACGATGAACTAGATGCATAGGATAAAAAATTTGGTGGAACTCCAATTTCAAACGATTCCAATTCCATGATCCAATATCATCGCATAGCCTATACCATGCCAATGCTTTTCCCTTCAAAGCTAAAGGCAAACCTTTATCATCACCTCATCTTCGGGTAAACCTGCAAGATTAAACAATCTATAAATTTGTTCCATGTATATCAAGTGCATATCAGGATGTTCAGTTCCGTCTCCTGCATAAGGATTAGCTAGCAGTTGTTCTATAATACCCGAAGGAATTTCATATTCAATATTTTCAGTAGGTGCAGTAGGTTGAGGGGTGGCTAATTGTGGTTCCAGAAGAGGTGAAGATACCCCGAACAAACCCCTCGAAGGATTGTTTTCCATAGTAACAAGTGACAATAAATTTCAGCACACTATATAAATGTTTCCTTACCGAATTCCACTTACCAAAGGCGCTTCACTCCCCGGCAATGGCGCCAGAAAATAGCCTTGATGACCCACAAGTATAGTTGCTCAATTCTAGCTCTTTTTGATAAGTAAGAGTGTCGAACCCAACGAGGAGCAGAAGGAAATGACAAGTAGTTTTCAGTAAGGTGATGTCTGCAAGTGTTGAAACTGTAAGTACCGAGTAGTTTGATAGCAAGATAATTTGTAACAAGCAAGTAACGATAATAGTAACAAGTATGCAACATGGTAGCCAATCCTTTTGAGGCAAAGGACAGGCCAAAACGATATCTTATAATAAGCAAAGCATTCTTGAGGGTACACGGGAATTTCATCTAGTCACTTTCATCATGTTGGTTTGATTTGTGTTCGCTAATTTGATAATTTGATATGTGGGTGGACCAGTGCTTAGGTGATGTTCTTACTTGAACAAACCTCCTACTTATGATTAACCCTCCCGCAAGCATATGCAACTACGAGAAAAGTATTAATAATAAATTCTAACCATAGCATTAATCTCTAGGATCCAATCGGTCCCTTACAGAATAGTGCATAAAGTGGGGTTTAAGTTTCTGTCGCTCTCGCAACCCACCATCTATTTACTACTACACAATGCATTCCCTTAGGCCCAAATATGGTGAAGTGTCAGGTACTCGACCTTCACATGACACCACTAAGGGAATCACAACATACATACTATCAAAATATCGAACACATATCAGATTCACATGATTACTTGCAACATGATTTCTCTCGTGACCTGAAGAACAAAAGTAACTACTCACAAATAATAATCATGCTCAAGATCAGAGGGGTATTAAATAGCATATTGGATCTGAACATATAATCTTCCACCAAATAAACCATATAGTAATAAACTACAAGATGTAATCAACACTACTAGTCACCCCCTAGGAACAATCTATAGTTCCGGTAACACGATTGAATACAAGAGATGAACTAGGGTTTGAGATGAGATGGTGCTGGTGAAGATGTTGATGGAGATTTCCCTCGCAAGATGGGAGAGTTATTGGTGATGATGATGATGACGATGATTTCCCCCTCCGGGAGGGAAGTTCCCCCGGCAGAATCGCTCCGCCTTAGGGCAAAAGTGCTCCTGCCCAAGTTCTGCCTCGAGGCGGCGGCGCTTCATCCCGAAAGTCCTCCCCATATTTTTTTTCTAGGTCAAAATGACTTATATACCAAAATATGGGCACCGGAGGTGGGCCGAGGAGGCCACAACCCACCAGGGCGCGCCTGGGGGGCCTGGCGCACCCAGGTGGGTTGTGCCCACCTGGTGGCCCCCTATGGTGTTTATTGGCTCCAGTATTTCTTAAATAATCCATAAAAAATCTCTCTAAAGATTCAGCTCATTTGGAGTTGTGCAGAATAGGTGGCCTGACGTAGCATTTCCAGGTCCAGATTTCCAGCTATCGGAATTCTCCCTCTTGGTATGTTCCTTACAAATTATGAGAGAAAAGGCATTAGAATTACTCCAAAAAGCATTATTGTGGATAAAACATTTTGAATAACAGTAAGAAAACATGATGCAAAATGGACGTATCACAGGGTGCCCAGGGACCTGACACATGAGCCTGTATGCACAGGGTCCGTGAGGCCCGTGGACACGGGTGTCCCGTGGGCACGCGGTCGGAGGGGCCCATGCGCACGGGGTCGCCTGGGAGCTGCAGCCTTCTTCTTGGCGCTTCCTTCTCCGCTTCCAGGCTTCCCTCTTGGATGGTGTAGATGTTCTCTTCTTCTTGGACTCCTCTCGATGAATGTGTAGCTCCGCTCACACCTATGTATGCACACGAGAGAGGTGATGAGGACATCAATACCATTGTTACACCCACAGCCCCTACTGTTTCATATACTGGACCAATTACTAGAGCTCGCGCACGCCAATTAAATTACCAGGTACTTTCGTTTCTTGGTAATGATTCTAATGTTCATGAGATTATGATGCTGCCTAAATTGGATACATTTGTTTTGCTTACAAATGAAGGGCCTAGCTTGGAGAAGGATGAACATTGGAGCAAGAACACGCATGGAGTTGATGGCATGCGCAAGGGGATCAAGAATGGAGTTACAAGTGATGATTTCAGGACTTTGAAGCCGCCATAAGGAGTGCATGAAGCCTTGGACGAAATATACGAGATGCCACTTCATAATATTCGTCCATAGGTTATTCTAGGTGCTGCGTCACCTTATTAATGGGCCAGGCCCATGTAATTTCGAAATACTTAAGTATAGGCTATTTTTAGAGTCCGTATGTGTGGGGAAACAAGAGTTAGGGTTGGTTTCGGACCCCACCCTCA
This sequence comes from Triticum monococcum, assembly GCA_034509565.1. NCBI lineage: Eukaryota > Viridiplantae > Streptophyta > Magnoliopsida > Poales > Poaceae > Triticum > Triticum monococcum. The sequence continues at coordinate 280,073,148 of CM067844.1, forward strand.
AGGGCCACGAAATTCCCCCCTCTTCCTCCATATATACAGCCCTTAGGGCATCGTTTAGACTTTGGGTTTTGTTTAGATTAAAAGTTCGCCATAGCTGCAACTTCTCGTACTTCGTTTGTGTCCAACGACCAGACCAAGACGTCACAGAACCCCACCTTGATCAATAAAGCTTTCATCTTATATTCGCAATATCCAGATTGCAATCTCAGTTTCTTGCTTCTTCTTCGTTTGCTTGCAGGAAACAGACCCTCGTGGTCAGGTTGATCGTGCTCCGGCGTGGTCAATAACCCTCGGAAGTTGGTTTAGCGATTGCTAAGGCGCGACGTCTCGCACGTTCGTAGTCGGATCGTCAAGGTCGACTCCCACAGAAAACGATAGCCACCATCTCATCGAAACATCGGGACACCTTTGCCTCTATCAAGTGGTATCAGATTTCCAGGTTGCTCGGTGAGATTTTACAGTTTTTCTAGATTAGATCGAGTCTGTTCTTCATACCTACAGTCCACAAAAAAGCCACAAAAAATTAGGGTTAGTTCATCATATCCGAACCAATCTGAGCCTTTGCATAATCTTTTTAGGGTTTTTGCTTTGTTGAATTTGCGGTTGCATCGTCGTGTCAAGTTGCTGGTTTTAGAGTCTAGTCTTTTAGAGTTTCGAGTTCTGGTCATAAGTTGTCACGCCGCCGCAGCACCATCGCCCATCTACCACTTTTGCTTATCCGCCACCGCTCTGAATCCATATCCATATACCACCACCAATCTGTATCCATATACCACCACCGCTACCATATACCACCACCGCTGCCATATACCACAACCATATATCCACCACCAATCCGAGTTCTTCTCATATTAGGTTTGTTCTTGAGATCAATCTCAATTCCGATTCGTGTTTCCTTGCCTGCGTAGGTCTCGAAAAAAAAAGACAGGTAAAAAAAAGAGTCTGGAGACCCCCGGGCAGTTTTTAGGCCAAAATTTTCACGGGTAAAATTTTTTTCCCTATCCTATTTTTAGGCTTTTCTGAGTCTTTTGAGCCACGTGCCATCATAGTGATTTTTTGTCGCACTTTTTCGGCGTCGCTGCCCTGATTTCCGAAAAAAAAATCGTGCCATCCTACCAGTTTGACGAGGGAAGAGTTTTGAGACACTCACCATTATAGTGATTTTTCGCAAAAAAAAGGAGCGCAAAAAAAAGAGCGAAAAAAAATTCCAGAGTGTGCTTTTCCCTTATTTACGTGCAGCGCCGTGATTTTGTTAGTGTTCTAGGCTCGCGTCTCTAGCACGGTCTAGCCTAGGACCAGCACAGTACCGTCGTTGAGCGTTTATTCAACTTTGCATCTCTAAATTGATTATTGCTGACCCTTTGTGCTACCATATTATAAGCCTTCCCAGCTCCACATACATCTACGTCGTGCGTTTGACTCTCCCTGGTAATTGCTCTATCCAAGCTTTGAGAGTTTTGACTACGACGGTTGCCGCTCACCGCCTGCTGCTGGGTAAGAACTGGTAAGAATTTGAGATTGGCTTGACGGATTTGTGACACCACCACCACCTCTTGTTAGTATTCTGTAGGATCATATTCTTGTGTGTTTCTATTGTTGCTAACCATGGCAGGATCACAAGCCGACGAGACTGACTGGGAGAACATGACGAATCAGGAGTTGCATGATAAATTTCAGCAAATGATGAATGGACAGGTGCAAGATGTGCTAAACAGATTTGAAGAGGCCATGGAGAAGATAGATGACATGGAGAAGACGTTCGAAACAAAGCTCGATAACAGGTTTAATGAATAGCTCGCGCGTCTTCCACCACCACCGGCTGCACCTAACGCACCTCTACAACAACAACAACAACGACTACCTACACATCGTGAAACAGCCCTCCGCCGAGCAAGCCGTCTCCCTCTTGCACCTGGCCAAACTGTTGGTGCTGCTGTTGCTACTTCTGTGGCTCCTGCTGCTGATGCGGAGGAGGATGATTTTGCTGGCGATTACGAGGATGAGGTTGATCAAAATCAGAACTACGTGCCACCACAAGCACAGCAACCACCAGGTCGTCCACATGCAAATAATGGCAATGGTAGGGCTCACCCTCAGGTACGAGATCATGACCATCTCCCTAAACTAAAATTGAATATTCCACCATTTGAGGGTAGATATGTTCCTGATATATATCTTACTTGGGAGTTAGAAACTGAACAACGATTTACATGTTTACAATATCCCGAGGAGAGACGTGTTCCTGCTGCTGTTTGTGCATTCACTACTTTTGCATGTGTTTGGTGGTCTGAGCATTGTAGATTATATCCTATTCCTGCTACTTGGGCTGCTTTGAAAACTGCTATGCGTACTCGTTGGGTTCCACCATATTATCAACGTGAATTACTTCAAAAATTGCAGCGCTTAAGACAGGGAAAAAATTCTGTAGAAGAATATTATCAGGAATTACAAACTGGCATGATTAGATGTGGTATTGTTGAGGAGAATGAAGCTATGCTTGCACGTTTTATGGGTGGATTAAATAGAGAGATTCAGACGATTCTAGAGTATAAGGACTATACTAATATCACTCATTTATTCCATCTAGCTTGTAAACCAGAACGTGAAGTGCAGGATCGACAGGCATTGGCGCGGACTAACTTTTCTGCAGGTCGACCTTCATCATGGACACCACGTGCATCATCTACTTCCACACGTTCTGCTACACCGGCGCCTCCGTCGGCTGCCCCCTCCAACCGTGATACAATAAAGCAGGCACAATCACCACTATCTGCCAAGAGCACACCTTCTGGGCCTGCAAAGAGCTCTTCTTCATCCATGGCATCCACAGGGCAAACACATGATATTATTTGTCGACATTGCAAGGATGGAGGTCATTATGCGAGAGAATGCCCATCTAAACGTGTGATGATTGTTACTGAGGATGGTGGGTATGAGTCCGCTAGTGACTATGATGAGGAGACTTTGGCTCTTATTACACGTGACGAACACGGTGGAGACGATTCTGATCAAGAGACGCAATACATGGCTCCTGAAGATGCTGACAGGTACGAATGTTTAGTTGCTCAACGTGTTTTGAGTGTGCAGGTTACACAAGCTGAGCAAAATCAGAGGCATAATTTGTTCCATACAAAGGGAGTTGTGAAGGAACGTTCTGTTCGCGTGATCATAGATGGAGGGAGTTGCAACAACTTGGCTAGCATGGAGATGGTGGAGAAGCTATCTCTCACCACAAGACCACATCCACATCCTTACTACATCCAATGGTTCAACAATAGCGGCAAGGTTAAGGTAACACGTACTGTTCGTGTGCATTTTAGTATCTCTACATATGCTGATTATGTTGATTGTGATGTGGTACCTATGCAAGCATGTTCCTTATTACTTGGTAGACCATGGCAATTTGATAAAAATTCTGTTCACCATGGTAGAAACAATCAGTATACTCTTGTTCATAAGGATAAGAATATTACTTTGCTTCATATGACTCCTGATTCCATTTTGAAAGATGATATTAATAGAGCTAATAAAGCAAAATAGGAGAAAAATAAGAGTGAAAATCAGATTGTGGCAAAAGAATTTGAGCAACAAATGCAGCCTAATAATAATAAACAATCTAGTGTTGCTTCTGAAATTAAATTGAAAAGTGCATGTTTACTTGCCACCAAATCTGATATTGATGATCTTGATTTTAGCAAATCTGTTTGCTATTCTTTTGTGTGCAAAGAGGCATTATTTTCATTTGAGGACGTGCCTTCCTCTTTGCCTCCTGCTGTCACTAACATTTTGCAGGAGTTCGCTGACGTCTTTCCACAAGACGTGCCACCAGGATTACCACCTATTCGAGGGATTGAGCATCAAATTGACTTAATTCCCGGTGCATCATTACCCAACCGTGCACCATACCGTACCAATCCAGAGGAGACGAAGGCGATTATGCGTCAAGTACAAGAACTGCTCGACAAAGGTTATATACGTGAATCCCTTAGTCCTTGTGCTGTTCCTATCATTTTAGTGCCGAAAAAGGATGGTACGTCGCGTATGTGCGTTGATTGTAGAGGCATTAATAATATTACTATTCGTTATCGTCATCCTATTCCTAGGCTAGATGATATGCTTGATGAATTGAGTGGCTCTACAATATTCTCCAAAGTTGATTTGCGTAGTGGATACCATCAAATTCGTATGAAATTGGGAGATGAAAGGAAAACAGCATTTAAAACTAAGTTTGGATTATATGAGTGGTTAGTCATGCCTTTTGGGTTAACTAATGCACCTAGTACTTTCATGAGGTTAATGAATGAAGTTTTACGTGCTTTCATTGGACGATTTGTGGTAGTTTACTTTGATGACATATTGATTTATAGCAAATCTTTGGAGGAACATTTGGAACATTTACGTGCTGTTTTTATTGCTCTACGTGATGCACGTTTGTTTGGTAACCTTGGAAAGTGCACCTTTTGCACCGACCGAGTATCTTTTCTTGGCTACGTTGTTACTCCACAGGGAATTGAAGTTGATAAAGCCAAGATTGAAGCTATTGAGAGTTGGCCGCATCCCAAAACGGTCACACAAGTGCGGAGTTTCCTTGGCCTCGCTGGTTTCCATAGGCGTTTTGTGAGAGATTTCAGCACCATTGCTGCACCTCTCAACGAGCTTACAAAGAAGGATGTGCCTTTTGTTTGGGGTACCGCACAGGAAGAAGCCTTCACGGTATTGAAAGATAAGTTGACACATGCTCCTTTACTCCAACTTCCTAATTTCAATAAGACTTTTGAGCTTGAATGTGATGCTAGTGGAATTGGATTAGGAGGTGTGTTATTACAAGATGGAAAACCTGTTGCATACTTTTCTGAAAAATTGAGTGGGCCTAGTCTGAACCATTCTACTTATGATAAAGAATTATATGCTCTTGTTCGGACCTTAGAAACATGGCAACATTATTTATGGCCCAAAGAATTTGTTATACATTCTGATCATGAATCTTTGAAACACATTAAAAGTCAAGCAAAACTGAACCGTAGACATGCTAAATGGGTTGAATTCATTGAGACTTTCCCTTATGTCATTAAACACAAGAAGGGTAAAGAAAATGTTATTGCGGATGCCTTGTCTCGTCGTTATACTATGCTTTCACAACTTGACTTTACAATATTTGGTTTGGAGACCATCAAAGATCAATATGTTCATGATGCTGAATTTAAAGATGTATTGCAGAATTGTAAGGAAGGGAGAACTTGGAACAAGTTCGTTCTTAACGATGGATTTGTGTTTCGTGCTAACAAGCTATGCATTCCAGCTAGCTCCGTTCGTCTTTTGTTGTTGCAGGAGGCGCATGGAGGAGGATTAATGGGACACTTTGGCGTCAAGAAAACGGAGGATATACTTGCTACACATTTCTTTTGGCCAAAGATGAGACGGGATGTTGAGCGTTTTGTTGCTCGCTGCATTACATGTCAAAGAGCTAAGTCACGACTCAATCCTCATGGTTTATATATGCCTTTGCCTGTACCTAGTGTTCCTTGGGAGGATATATCTATGGACTTTGTTTTAGGTTTACCTCGAACAAAGAAGGGAGGGATAGCATATTTGTTGTCGTGGATAGATTCTCGAAAATGGCACACTTTATACCATGTCATAAAAGCGATGATGCTGTTAATGTTGCTGATTTGTTCTTTCGTGAAATTATTCGCTTACATGGTGTGCCAAATACTATTGTTTCAGATCGTGATACTAAATTTCTTAGCCACTTTTGGAGATGTTTATGGGCTAAGTTGGGGACTAAGCTGCTTTTTAGTACTACTTGTCACCCCCAAACTGATGGACAAACTGAAGTAGTCAATAGAACATTGTCTACTATGCTTAGGGCTGTTTTGAAGAATAACAAGAAAATGTGGGAAGAATGCTTGCCTCATATTGAATTTGCTTATAATCGTTCATTGCATTCTACTACTAAGATGTGCCCTTTTGAAATTGTGTATGGTTTCCTACCTCGTGCACCTATTGATTTGTTGCCTCTTCCATCTTCGGAGAAGGTTAATTTTGATGCTAAAGAACGTTCTGAATTAATTTTAAAAATGCATGAGTTAACTAAGGAAAACATTCAGCGTATGAATGCTAAATATAAACTTGCTGGAGATAAGGGTAGAAAACATGTTGTGTTTGCACCTGGTGATCTTGTTTGGTTACATTTGCGTAAAGATAGATTTCCTAATCTGCGCAAATCAAAGCTAATGCCACGTGCTGATGGTCCTTTTAAGGTGTTAGAGAAAATAAATGATAATGCATATAAACTTGAGCTACCTGCAGATTTTGGGGTTAGTCCCACTTTCAACATTGCAGATTTGAAGCCTTATTTGGGTGAGGAAGATGAGCTTCCGTCGAGGACGACTTCATTTCAAGAAGGGGAGGATGATGAGGACATCAATACCATTGTTACACCCACAGCCCCTACTGTTACATATACTGGACCAATTACTAGAGCTCGCGCATGCCAATTAAATTACCAGGTACTTTCGTTTCTTGGTAATGATTCTAATGTTCATGAGATTATGATGCTGCCTAAATTGGATACATTTGTTTTGCTTACAAATGAAGGGCCTAGCTTGGAGAAGGATGAACATCGGAGCAAGAACACGCATGGAGTTGATGGCATGCGCAAGGGGATCAAGAACGGAGTTACAAGTGATGATTTCAGGACTTTGAAGCCGCCATAAGGAGTGCATGAAGCCTTGGACGAAATATACGAGATGCCACTTCATAATATTCGTCCATAAGTTATTCTAGGTGCTGCGTCACCTTATTAATGGGCCCGGCCCATGTAATTTCGAAATACTTAAGTATAGGCTATTTTTAGAGTCCGTATGTGTGGGGAAACAAGAGTTAGGGTTGGTTTCGGACCCCACCCTCAAGGGCCACGAAATTCCCCCCTCTTTCTCCATATATACAGCCCTTAGGGCATCGTTTAGACTTTGGGTTTTGTTTAGATTAAAAGTTCGCCATAGCTGCAACTTCTCGTACTTCGTTTGTGTCCAACGACCAGACCAAGACGTCACAGAACCCCACCTTGATCAATAAAGCTTTCATCTTATATTCGCAATATCCAGATTGCAATCTCAGTTTCTTGCTTGTTCTTCGTTTGCTTGCAGGAAACAGACCCTCGTGGTCAGGTTGATCGTTCTCCGGCGTGGTCAATAACCCTCGGAAGTTGGTTTAGCGATTGCTAAGGCGCGACGTCTCGCACGTTCGTAGTCGGATCGTCAAGGTCGACTCCCACAGAAAACGATAGCCACCATCTCATCGAAACATCGGGACACCTTTGCCTCTATCAAGAGGGGTCAAGTAGTATACCATCCTCGAGAGGTACTGAAAGTGCGTTATATCGACTAGAGGGGGGTGAATAGGCGATTTTTATGAAAGTCTTGAAAACGTGAAGGTTATGAAGACAAACAGTAGAGATATGCCTATCACTATGCAGCGGAAGTTAGATTACACTAGGCAAGCCATGGTCAAATATTCAATAGAGTGAAAGCACAATGACAAGTAGCTGCAGTGTAATAAGGATCAGGTAGGAAGAAGTTATGAATCCAATCAAATCATACAGTTATGTTGTGAAGACAAAAGATAGAGCAAGCATGCAATGGCTTCACAAAGAGTAATAGTAAGTAAAGGGAAGTGAAGATGAAACCAGTGACTCGTTGAAGACAATGATTTGTTGGACCAGTTCCAGTTGCTGTGACAACTGTACGTCTGGTTAGGGCGGCTAGGTATTTAAACCAAAGGACACACAGTCCCGGACACCCAGTCCTGAACACGCAGCTCAGGACACCCAGTCCTCACCGTATTCCCCTTGAGCTAAGGTCACACAGACCTCGCCCAATCACTCTGGTAAGTTTTCAAGGTAGACTCCCAAACCTTCACAGACTTCGTTCACCGGCAATCCATAGTGTCTCTTGGATGCTCAGAACGCGACGCCTAACCGTCTGGAGGATGCACAGTCCTCAAGTGTAATAAGTCTTTAGATCACTCAGACAAGAAGACTTAAGTGATGCCCAATTCTCTCTGGCTCTGGGTGGTTAGGGCTTTTCTCCTCGCTAGGAAATTTTCTCTCAAAGGCTTCGAGGTGGGTTGCTCTCAAACGACAAAAGCCATGCACTGAAATCTGAGCAGCCAACCGTTTATGGTTGTAGGGGTGGACTATTTATAGCCACTGGGCAACCCGACCTGATTTGTCCGAAATGACCCTGGGTCACTAAGGAACTGACACGTGTACCAACGGTCAGATTTCAAACTCACACGGCAACTTTACTTGGGCTACAAGTAAAGCTGACTTGTCCGACTCTGGACAAGATTTGCTCTCATAGTCTTCACTCGAAGATATAGGTTTTGAATTAGGCATCACTTCAGTCGTTCTGACTGGTTCTCTTGGACCCCACGTAACAGTACGGTGGTTCCTATGACTCAACACAAATGAAAGAGAACTATGAAAGATCTAAGTCTTCGAGTTCCATAGGCTTCACGTGGTGTCTTCTCCTGTCATAGTCTTCAATGTGAATATCTTCATATACCACCATTGACTTCAATGTCTTCGTACATTTTTAGGGGTCATCTCTGGTAGTAAAACCGAATCAATGAGGGACTTCTACCTGTGTTATCCTGCAATTCTCACAAACACATTAGTCCCTCAACTAGGTTTGTCGTCAATACTCCAAAACCAACTAGGGGTGGCACTAGATGCACTTACAATCTCCCCCTTTTTGGTGATTGATGACAAACTAGTTGAAGTTTTCAATGGGGAATATAATTTGTGAAATTGTAAAGGAATTGTCTTCATAAGCTGCAAGAGATCCCCCTGAAGATGTGCATATAAGTAATTTTGCTTTTGGAACGCAAATGCACATGGCAGGTTGTACTTGTGGAGATTCACTTCAACTTATGATGACAATCCACTATGCATGTAAAAGTATATGAAGATAATGACATGCATAATGAAAAATGGACGTCTGCAGAATGATTTAAGTGCGGGATTTATCGTCATACATGCGGAATTTATCTTCGCAAGAACACAGTGGCAAACAAGTAGCAGACGACCATCAGGTTTAAGTGTTACAACTCAAAGAACCAAATGTAGCAAAACGAGAGTTGTAAGCACGAAGCAAAATGTAGCAAAATATAAGGCACCCGCCCATATTGACCCGCTTGAAGACTATCAACATCATATGCTTCTCCCCCTTTTGTCAGTGAGGACCAAAAAGGTTTGAAGACATAGAGTTTTCTACGCATTCCCATGAGCAGCAGGGTCGTCGGTGGTATTTGGCGGTGCTGAAGTGCTTGGTGCAGTGTCGACGCGTGCTGAAGGAGGTGGCAGTGATGTAGCATCGTCTTCTTCCTCAATAATCCTTGCAGTCATTGTGGCAGCAGATGAAGAGAACTCTGAGTCTTCAAGTGATGGAGTGCCTCGCAGCACAGCCCGTCTGGGAGGTGTGGAGTCAAACTTGAATCGCTCTTTGAAGCCATCCTCTTGAAGATCAGCTTCAGAACACATCATGGTGAGTCCTTTCCAGGTGCGGCGGCAGGTTTCATGTGCAACGAATGCATTCTTTGTGGCAAGATTTCTGATGCGATTTACATCCACCAAGAGGCTTTTCATCTGTCTCTTCAACCAGTCGTGATGCCTATCCTGCTTTTGATGAAGGGCCACAAGAAGCTCTCGGTCATTGAGAGCACGAGCCCGCTTCTTGGGTCTTTGAGCAGGTGTGCTGTCAGTGGCTTCAGTTGATGCAGGGCGTGGTGCACGTGTAGTGCCAGCCAATGGATACACCCTGGAGATGGCTTCAACACCGTCAATGTTCTGAGTGAAGCTCTGGTGTTCTGCATTCTGAAGACTCAAAGGTTGCTTGGTAGGCTCCGGATATATGGCTTCATCAGAGGTATCCACATCTGGCAAGAAGATCCGATGGTTGCCGGCAGAGGGCTGATATGAGATCGCAGAGTGAAGTTTGATCAGCCTCATCACCCAAGGAGCATAGAACTTCAAACCGAATAAATCTGAGCCTGATGCCGCAAGTTGGCGTATGAAGAAATCCTGTGCGTTGAAGCATTTGCCATGAAGGATACAGAATATCAGAGTCTTCATTGCACCCTCAATCTTGGCATGTGGAGAGTGTCCCTTAATGGGCCAGAGAGTCCGCCGGATGATGTGATATATGGTTCTGGGCAGGTACTCAAGGTCTTCAACGAAGAACTCTGTTGGATAAGGAGCATCTTGAGGCAATGGCTTCATCATGGAGAGCATTTGACTCATATCAGGTTCTGGTCGCTGAAAGATGCTCTCAATAGCTTCAGTATGCAGTTGACAGCCTTCCTCGAAGAATGCGCCAGGAGTGGGCAGGCCGGTGAGCTCAATGATATCAAATGCATTGGCTTCGTGATGAACATTGCCGGTCATCCACTCCAGGACCCAAGTCTTCGGATCTCTGTTGTATCCTTTGATGTGGAGGGTGGCATAGAATTGCAACAGAAGCTCTTCATTCCAGTGCTCTTCATTAGTTACAAACTGCAGCAGACCCACTTGCTTGAAGCAATCCAAAGCTTCCTCTAAACAGGGCAGACCAGCAATGGCTTCAACGTCAAGGTGCTTTTGCGGGAAGATGCGACCTTGGTTGTATAGGATGCATGAATAGTAGCTGCGCTGAGGATAGCTCCAGAACTTATCTGATGCAATCCTTTCCCTTGAATAGGGGTTCTTGGAGCTGTTGAAGAACGTATTATCTGCCTTGAAGCTAGTGATGTTAAAGGAGCCAGGTGCTGATGTAGGACCTGGGAACCTTGGCAGTCTTGGGATCGGCGTCTGTACTTGAGGCCTGTGCTCAACATGGTAATCAAACTGAGGACCTGCAGCAGACTCAGGAACAAACGTGTCAGGATTAGTAGCTTCGCTGTCTGCTGAAGCTTTTGGTGGGGAGGGCTCCACATTGGCTTCAGTGTTGGTTGTGGCAGCCTCAACATTTTCAGCCTCCACTTGACTAGCTGGAGGGTCAGACTCAGGCACGTTCTCCTGGAGAACTGCTTCTTGTTGGAGTGGGGGGAGTGGGTTCTTGTCGTATTTCTTCATTTTCTTCGGCTGATGCAGAGTCTTGAGGCCGTGGTCCTTTGCGAAGCCTGCGAAATGCAGACGACGCTTGTGGAGTTGGAGTGGCTGGACCTCAGATTCTTTTTCCACTTGTAGGCGATCCGCCCATGACGCATCTTGTGCAATTAGCGTCAGAGGACGACCAATGCTGATGAGTTCGCTTGTTTCAAGCTGAGGAAGGGCTGCATCATCTTGTACATTGTCCGGATGACCAATGTTTTCAGCAGCGATGGGGTCGGCTGCTGGAATGTCTTCAGCTTCAGGAGCCTCTGTGGGAGCAGGCTCATGAACTGTCAGCTGGCGTTCTGCGTCAGGATAGACGACAGAGAGGGGTTCAACCATCAGGGGCTCTATGGGAGTAGCCCTAGCTTTCTTGATCTTTTGCTTCTTCTGAGTGGGGGCAGAAGGAGAGGCTTCAGAGTGTTTCCGCTTCCTGGCTTCAGCTTCTGCAGTTCGTGTCTTCTTGAGCTCTGAAGCGGTTGACCAGCTCTTTGGCTTCGAGCCAGTCGTTGCGGTTGGGAAGACAATCGGAACTGCCTCTTGCCTTGGTGCCTTTGGTTCAGCCATAGCAGGCTTCTTCTTCTTCTTCGCGGCCATCCTGGGGTCGATGCCAGGACGCCCAAGTGCCTTGCGCTTCTCAGCCTCGTTATAGGCTTGCACACAGCGGTCAGCCAGAGTCTTCATTCGCTCCCGCGAACCCTGAGCTTCTGCACGCTTCTTCAGCAAGTTTCCCTTTAACTCGTGCAACATGATCTTGAAGTCCTTGACTTCTTGCACGCTGAGCCTGGCCATATGCTTCTTGAACTGAGCCTTTTCAAAATCAATTTTCTGCTTCAGTTCAACAATGCGTTGGGCAATTGCAAGTTCTAAAGCAATGGCGCCTTGGAACGCGACGCTGAGGCCAATGGGCAGCTGCAGATCATCGAAGCTGATATTTGGTGTAGCAAACCACTCGTCGATGAAGTTGTGGATGATGGCGACATCAAAGAGAGGCAAATTGTTGAAGATTTCAGCTTCTTCCTTACTCTTGATGAGCTGCTCAAGAGCGTCATCTCCAAGATCTTCATCACTTGACAGATCAATGGTTTCACTGCGCAGAATGGCAGCAGCTGTGAGCTCTTTGCCGGTGTGTGGCTGAGGCATCTTGGCCTTCTGGGGCTTGGAGACTCGTGATAAGTCTTCAGACTGCACACTGGCTTCAGGAGGTGCAGTTGCCAATGGCTTCGCCTTTGAGATTTTGGGTGAAAGGGCCGGCTTTGAAGCTTTTGGCTTCTTCATCTGCTTTGGCTTCGGTACAGCAAGCGCTTCATCAGACTCAGAGTCAGCAGGAGGGTCATTGACTGCAGTCCCTTGGACCAAGATGCGGGTGATGAGGCCCTCAAGGTTGGCATATGGTCCGATGATATTCTGGTCTGCCTCGCGTGTGCCATCTGCCCTTGGTGCGGAGGGACCAGGGTTGAAGTCTAAGCCCAATTTCTTCTTGTTTTGCTTCGCTGAGTTCTAGGCAAACTAGAAGTTGCACTTGAACAGATTGTCGTCATGACACCAGAGTAGTGACGACGGATGTGCTTCAGCTGGCTGTGGTCCACGAACCATGCACGGGTAGAAGCCTTGAGCAATGGCTTCATCTCTGGACCTGGGCACGAGATTTTTGTATAGTACGTCTCCCCATGGTCTCTTGATGGCGTTTTTCTCAGCGTACTCCTGTGTGACGAAGCGGTATTGGAACCATTGCTCTGCCCAATAGCGTCGAATCCATTGGATTCGGGTCTTGCGCTGACCATAATTCTCTTCAGGATCTGTTTTGTACATTTCTGCCAGTTCATCAGGCAGATCTTTGGACGTTCCACCACGTCGATGTCTGCCTCCCTTCCTTGCTGCTGTTTCTGAAGCCATAAACCTTAACTTGGAAGGCTTCAAGATGTTCAAAGGCTTCAGAGGCTTTCTTTTGCTGGACCAACAGGAACTGGCTTCAGGAGAATTGATGTGATGCTGTAAGAACTCTGCAAATGAATGCAGACTATGAGAACCAAAAGATTCTCCCACGGACATGTACCTGTGACAGCATTAAGGTGCGAGGGAAGGGGAAGAGGTCATATGCATTCTCAGAAGATTTTGAAGATAAATCAGTTTAGAAGACATTGACCTCATCGTGCGAAGACATTCACTCATAGATAAGAAGTTGGTTCCAGATTTGTACGAACCCATAGATCAGTACAAGTGAGGAATCTAACTACTTCATGAAGCATAAGTGAATATTCTAGGCATGTTATGAGATGCAGATTGAGAGAGATCTAACTTGTGTGAATAGAAACTTCTTATGGCAGAAAGTGACAGAACCATAGGATCAAAAGAGGCTGTAAAAATAGGTTTTATTTACCACACTTGGAACTGCTAGATGGACTGGGAGATGAGGCCGAGCAGTTCGATCCTCCGTGCCCTAACTTGGCGACGGAAGACACCTACGGCGACGGCGGAGAGGATGATGTCCGCGATCAGCGTGAAGACGGTGTCGGAGAGGTTGCAGCAGTGAAGCGCTTCGTCGCCGGCGTCGTCGAGAGCTAGCGGTGGCGCTAGGGTTCGTGCGAGGGAGGAAGAAGGAGATAATGACCGCGGTGAGGGTGTATTTATAGTTACAGGGGCGGCACTGTGCTATTACACAGGTGTCCCTGGCGATTCGCCTCTGAACAACACGTGGCCATCATGCGGAATCTCGGGGGCAGTTCCACATCCCACGCACGCCTGGATTGTCGGGTGGTCGTTCCTACTTCTCCAGATTTCTTGTGGATGAATGAGCATTGAAAACGGTTTTAAAGTTTGTCTCTGTGTCTTCTGCTGACAAGGACGCAGAGAAGACATTCGACAGTTTCAATAGAATGCATATGACTTAGAGAGATAGAATTTGAGATAGAAAGCATAGAGAGATTAGGGTCCGATCACATTCACTTAGTTCAAAAGATTCAAACAAGAAGACATAGCTATAAGTGAATGCTGTAGAGGATAGAACACTAGTATATATATATATATATATATATATATATATATATATATAATCCACGTAGTGAAGATAATCATGAAGACATGTTGAGATGTAAGCCAAACCAAATGTGAAGACATTGCAAGGTAACGCCATGAGTGAAACACTTCAAAATAGAACGTTTGGTGGTGGCGTTACCCACCGTATAGGAAGTATTAGACCCAGACACGGCGCATAATTATCGTGGCGCTCCGAAGTCAATTTCCACATTAATGTATTCACACTTAGAATGTATGTCTTCATTGATTGAAGATATACGTTACTTCATGTGTTGCACATCTAAGTCATCAATATGCATAAGTGTTAGGATGTGTGCCTAATCACAGGACATTTGAGGATTCCAAGATATTTAGCTCACACCGTAACTTGCAAAATCTCTTCTCATCCAAGGGCTTGGTGAAGATATCTGCCAATTGCTCTTCAGTGTTGACGTGTATGATATCAATATCTTCCTTCACAACATGATCTCTGAGAATGTGATGACGAATTTCAATGTGCTTTGTCTTCGAGTGCTGAACTGGGTTGTTGGCAATCTTGATGGCGCTTTTGTTATCGCAGTAAAGTGGCACTTGCTTCAGATGAATGCCATAGTCCTTGAGAGTTTGCTTCATCCACAGAAGCTGAGCGCAGCAAGATCCAGCAACAATGTATTCAGATTCAGCAGTGGAGAGGGATACACAGTTCTGCTTCTTTTGAAGACCAACATACAAGTGATCGTCCCAGAAAGTGACATGTGCCTGATGTAGACTTCTGATCAACCTTGTCACCAGCATAATCAGCATCCGAGAATCCAACCAGATCAAACTCTGAGCCCTTTGGATACCACAATCCTAGAGTTGGGGTGTGAGCCAAATATCGAAGAATTCACTTCACTGCTAAGTGATGCGACTCCTTTGGTGCCGCTTGAAATCGAGCACACATGCAAACACTAAGCATAATATCTGGCCTAGATGCACATAAATAAAGCAAAGAACCAATCATGGAGTGGTATACCTTTTTATCGAACTCTTTACCATTGTCGTCAGGACCCAGATGATGTTTGGCTAGCATTGGTGTTGTGAAGCCTTTGCATTCTTGCATACCGAACTTCTTTAGGCAATCTTTGAGATACTTCTCTTGAGATATGAAGATGCCATTGCGTTGTTGCTGTATTTGAAGACCGAGGAAGAACTTCAGCTCCCCCATCATAGACATCTGATATTGCTCTTGCATCATATATCCAAACTCCTCACTGTACTTCTGATTGGTGCAGCCGAAGATAATGTCATCCACATATATTTGGCACACAAACAGTTCACCATCATATGTCTTCGTGAAGAGAGTGGGATCTAGGGAACCAGGTATGAAGCCTTTGCTCTTCAGGAAGTATTTGAGTGTATCATACCAGGCCCGAGGGGCTTGTTTGAGGCCATACAGTGCCTTATTGAGCTTGTATACCATGTCAGGATGGTTTGGATCTTCAAACCCAGGTGGTTGTGCAACATACACTTCTTCTTCAATCTTGCCATTGAGAAAGGCACTCTTCACATCCATTTGATATAAAAGTATGTTGTGATGATTTGCATAGGCCAGCAGTATATGTATGGCTTCAAGTCTAGCCACAGGAGCAAATGTTTCATCGAAGTTAATGCCTTCCACTTGAGTATATCCTTGAGCAACGAGACGAGCTTTGTTTCTGACAACTTGAGCATGCTCATCTTGCTTGTTGCGGTATATCCATTTGGTGCCTATTATATTGTGCTTCCGTGGATCAGGACGCTTAACCAGTTCCCATACATTGTTCAGCTCAAACTGTTGAAGCTCTTCTTGCATAGCTTGAATCCATTCAGGTTCCATGAAAGCTTCTTCAACTTTCTTGGGTTCTGTGATCGAAACGAATGCGAAGTGCCCGCAGAAATTTGCCAGTTGAGTTGCCCTTGAACGAGTCAGTGGACCAGGTGCATTGATGCTGTCAATTATTCTGTCAATCTGCACTTCATTGGCAACACGAGGATGTATAGGGCGAAGACTTTGCTCTTGCTGATCTGTGTTGTCGTTGGGAGGAATGTCTTCAGGCTGAGCAATGTCTTCATGTGGATCAGGTGCTGAGATGATAAGTTCTTCTTCAGGATGAGCTTTAGAAGGTATAATCTCTCCAGTTCCCATAAGCTTGATTGATTCACTAGCTGGAACTTCATCTAGCACATTTGGCAGTTTCTCTCTTTGTGAACCATTGGTCTCATCGAACCGCACATCCACTGTTTCAACCACTTTGTAGTGAAAGAGATTGAAGACTCTGTAGGAGTGCGAATCCTTTCCATATCCAAGCATAAAACCCTCATGCGCTTTTGGTGCAAATTTTGAGGTGTGGTGTGGGTCCTTGATCCAGCATCTTGCGCCAAATACTCTGAAGTAACTGACATTTGGCTTCTTGCCAGTTAGGAGTTCATAAGATGTCTTGTTCAGAAGCTTGTGAAGATAAACACGGTTGATTGTATGGCATGCAGTGTCAATGGCTTCAGGCCAGAATTTTCTTGGAGTCTTGTATTCATCTAGCATCGTTCTGGCCATCTCAATGAGTGTTCTGTTCTTGCGTTCGACGACGCCATTCTGCTGTGGCGTGTACGAAGCTGAGAATTCATGTGTGATGCCCAAAGTATCCAGATATGTATCAAGGCTAGTGTTCTTGAATTCAGTGCCATTGTCACTTCTGATGTGCTTTATCTTGGCGCCATAATTGTTCATAGCTCGATTGGCGAAGCGTCTGAAGACATCCTGCACTTCAGTCTTGTAAAGGATTATGTGCACCCAAGTATATCTAGAGTAATCATCAACAATGACAAAGCCATAGAGGCAAGCAGTAGTGGAAAAAGTTGAGTAGTGAGCGGGACCAAAAAGATCCCTGTGAAGCAGTTCGAAGGGTCGAGTAGTGGTCATGATTGTCTTCGAGGGATGTTTTGCCCTCATCATCTTCCCTGCTTCACAGACACCGCATAAGTGATCTTTCTTGAACTTGACGCCTTCGATGCCTATGACATGCTTCTTCTTTGCAAGGGTATGGAGGTTCCTCATGCCAGCATGCCCAAGCCTCCGATGCCAAAGCCAGCATTCTGAAGCCTTTGCCAGAAGGCATACTGCAAGTTGTGGCCCTGCTGAGAAATCTACCACATACAGATCATCTTTTCGATACCCTTCAAACACTAGAGACTTGTCAGATTCCATTAGTACCAGGCAACGATATTTTCCAAATATTACGACCATGTTCAAATCGCAAAGCATTGAGACAGACATTAAGTTGAAGCCAAGGGATTCAACAAGCATGACTTTGTCCATGTGTTGATCCTTTGAGATTGCAACTCTACCTAGACCCAATACCTTACTTTTACCAGTGTCAGCAAATGTGATGTGGCTCTTGTCGGATGGACGTAAGGTTGAGTCCATAAGAAGGCTTCTTTTGACAGTCATGTGATTTGTACACCCACTGTCAATAATCCATTCTGAAGACGCTGGTGTCGTACCCTACAGTGCAGTTAGGGGGATAGGCTTCACAAAGAGAATTGTGAAGCAAAAACATTTGACGAACCAGTGGGTTATGAAAACTTAGATCCAGGTTAGGACTAATAGGGAGAGTAGCATGCGATTCAGGAACGAAATACATAGTGATGCCATTCGGGCATTTGATCTTGCGCCCCACAAGATTTTTAAGGTCCCCAGCAATAGCGTCAGAAGATTTTGGTTTTCTGCTGGAGACCTTTCCCTGCAAAAGAGAGTTAAGCTTTCTTAACCACCCACATCTTCAAGGGTGGCTTAGAAGCAATAAGTCTAAGCGCAGCATCTGAGAATTTTGGCTTTGGAGCCCTAGCAAACAGTCTAGCAGGCGGGCAATAGTACTCATAAGAATAGGCAGAATAGTTCTTGGTCATATGAACATGACGGTTTGAAGAACCGCTCTCATATTCATATGCCTGAGTATGGTTTCCCTGCAAAACATTTGCGTTAGTGCGACTCAGGTGAGTCCTCTGTTTGTATGAAGCCTTTGGACCATATGAAGCCTTTGGTCTAAGGTTTGTCTTCTTCATGTGAGGTGTCATGAGGACATTCACAGGAAGATTCTCCAGACACGTTTTTGGAACCCAGATCTTCTTCATAGGCGGTCCATTCCTGCAGTTAGTACCAATGTACCTGGCAAACACTTCACCATTCTGATTTTTAAACAGCTTATAGTTTGCATCAAAGGATTCATCAATGATAATTGGGTTAGCACAGGTGAAGCCAGACAGATTGGATGGATCTGCTGAGGATTCCTTTGCAGCAACCCATGTGGTTTTGGGGTACTGCTCAGGTTTCCAGTAAGAGCCATCTGCATTTATTTTCCTCACGAACCCAACACCCTCTTTCCTAGGGTTTCGGTTCAGAATCTGCTTCTTTAGGACATCACATAATGTCTGATGCCCTTTAAGACTTTTGTACATCCCTGTTTCAAGCAATGTCTTCAACCTAGCATTCTCATCAGCAATAGCAGTGGTATCCTCAGCAGAGGGGTTAGTTACCACATCAACAGTTGAAGATATTGCAACAGCAGTAGCAGTGGAACATTCAGCAAAAGAAGCAGCATTATCACGCTCAATGCATTTAAGACATGGTGGTTCAAATCCTTCCTGAGCAGAACTGATCTGTTCGGTGCGAAGTGATTCGTTTTCCTTCTGAAGATCTTCATGAGCCGCTCTCAATTTCTGAAGATCTCGCTTCCTTTGAAGATAATCATAGGAAAGCTTTTCATGAGTTGTTGAGAGAGTATCATGACGATCTTCAAGTTCCTGATACTTAACGTGAAGATTTTTTATGTCTTCAATTAAGGATTCAGATCGAGTCATTTCAGCACCCAACAGATCATCGCTTCTGTCTAACAGTTTTTGAATATGTTCCATGGCTTTCTGTTGTTCAGTTGCAATTTTAGCAAGTGTTTTGTAGCTGGGTTTTGAATCACAATCAGAGTCATCGTCACTTGATGTTTGATAGTGAGTGGTGCGTGAGTTTACCTTGGCACCCCGTGCCATGAAGCAATAGGTAGGATCGGAGTAGTCCTTGTCATTTGCATCGGTGTCGGTGATGGAGTCATTGTCTTCAGTGTTGAAGATGGACTTGGCAACGTATGTTGTAGCCAGACATGCGATGCCAGAATCAGACTCTTCCTCAGACTCCACCTCTGCCTCCTCAGAAGCGGACTCCTCCTCTGAATCCATTTCCTTGCCAACAAACGCATGCGCCTTGCCAGATGAGCTCTTCTTGTGTGATGAAGACTTTGAGGAAGACTTGGAAGAAGACTTTGAGTATTTCTTCTTCTTCTTGTCGTCAGAATCATATTCCTTGCTCTTCTTCTTCTTTCTGTTCTCATTGTCCCACTGTGGACACTCAGAGATGAAGTGTCCAGTTTTCTTGCACTTGTGGCATGTTTTCTTCTTATAGTCATGAGCAGAAGCTTCATCATTCCTTGAGCTTGATCGTGAAGACTTTCTGAAGCCTTTCTTCTTGGTGAATTTTTGGAACTTCTTCACCAGCATTGCAAGTTCCCTTCCAATGTCTTCAGGATCATCAGAACTGCTGTCAGATTCTTCTTCAGATGAGGAAACAGCTTTTGCCTTCAGGGCACGAGTTCGCCCGTAGTTTGGACCGTAGATTTCTCTTTTCTCAGAAAGCTGAAACTCATGTGTGTTGAGGCTCTCAAGTATGTCAGACGGATCGAGTGTCTTGAAGTCTGGACGTTC
The DNA here is from genome assembly GCA_034509565.1 of Triticum monococcum. NCBI lineage: Eukaryota > Viridiplantae > Streptophyta > Magnoliopsida > Poales > Poaceae > Triticum > Triticum monococcum. Next base: position 280,093,060 of record CM067844.1, read on the forward strand.
TTGAATCATCAGGGCTAGGATGTCAAACGAACTATCAAGTGATCTCAGCAGCGTCTTGACGATTTCATGTTTGGTGATCTCAGTGGCGCCGAGGGCTTGAATCTCATTTGTGATGTCAGTAAGCCGGTCAAATGTGTGCTGGACATTCTCATTGTCATTTTGCTTAAAGCGGTTGAAGAGGTTGCGAAGAACACTGATTCTCTGATCTCTCTGAGTTGAGATGCCTTCATTGACCTTGGAGAGCCAGTCCCAGACCAGCTTGGATGTCTTCAAGACACTCACACGGCCATACTGTCCTTTGGTCAGATGACCACAGATGATATTCTTGGTAGTAGAGTCCAGTTGAGTGAACTTCTTGACATCAGCAGCAGTGACACCTTCTCCAGCCTTGGGAACGCCGTTCTCGATGACATACCATAGGTCGACGTCAATGGCTTCAAGATGCATGCGCATCTTATTCTTCCAGTAGGGATATTCAGTTCCATCGAAGATGGGGCACGCAACAGAGACTTTGATTATCCCTGCAGTCGACATAGCTAAAACTCCAGGTGGTTAAACCGAATCACACAAAACAAGGGAGCACCTTGCTCTGATACCAATTGAAAGTGCGTTATATCGACTAGAGGGGGGGTGAATAGGCGATTTTTATGAAAGTCTTCAAAACGTGAAGGTTATGAAGACAAACAGTAGAGATATGCCTATCACTATGCAGCGGAAGTTAGATTACACTAGGCAAGCCATGGTCAAATATTCAATAGAGTGAAAGCACAATGACAAGTAGCTGCAGTGTAATAAGGATCAGGTAGGAAGAAGTTATGAAGCCAATCAAATCATACAGTTACGTTGTGAAGACAAAAGATAGAGCAAGCATGCAATGGCTTCACAAAGAGTAACAGTAAGTAAAGGGAAGTGAAGATGAAACCAGTGACTCATTGAAGACAATGATTTGTTGGACCAGTTCCAGTTGCTGTGACAATTGTACATCTGGTTAGGGCGGCTAGGTATTTAAACCAAAGGACACATAGTCCCGGACACCCAGTCCTGAACACGCAGCTCAGGACACCCAGTCCTCACCGTATTCCCCTTGAGCTAAGGTCAGAAAGACCTCGCCCAATCACTCTGGTAAGTCTTCAAGGTAGACTCCCAAACCTTCACAGACTTCGTTCACCGGCAATCCACAATGTCTCTTGGATGCTCAGAACGCGATGCCTAACCGTCTGGAGGATGCACAGTCCTCAAGTGTAATAAGTCTTGATGAGGACATCAATACCATTGTTACACCCACAGCCCCTACTGTTACATATACTGGACCAATTACTAGAGCTCGCGCACGCCAATTAAATTACCAGGTACTTTCGTTTCTTGGTAATGATTCTAATGTTCATGAGATTATGATGCTGCCTAAATTGGATACATTTGTTTTGCTTACAAATGAAGGGCCTAGCTTGGAGAAGGATGAACATTGGAGCAAGAACACGCATGGAGTTGATGGCATGCACAAGGGGATCAAGAACGGAGTTACAAGTGATGATTTCAGGACTTTGAAGCCGCCATAAGGATTGCATGAAGCCTTGGACGAAATATACAAGATGCCACTTCATAATATTCGTCCATAGGCTATTTTAGGTGCTGCGTCACCTTATTAATGGGCTAGGCCCATGTGATTTCGAAATACTTAAGTATAGGCTATTTTTAGAGTCCGTATGTGTGGGGAAACAAGAGTTAGGGTTGGTTTCGGACCCCACCCTCAAGGGCCACGAAATTCTCCCCTCTTCCTCCATATATACAGCCCTTAGGGCGTCGTTTAGCCTTTGGGGTTTTGTTTAGATTAAAAGTTCGCCATAGCTGCAACTTCGCGTACTTCGTTTGTGTCCAACGACCAGACCAAGACGTCACAGAACCCCATCTTGATCAATAAAGCTTTCATCTTATATTCGCAATATCCAGATTGCAATCTCAGTTTCTTGCTTGTTCTTCGTTTGCTTGCAGGAAACAGACCCTCGTGGTCAGGTTGATCGTGCTCCGGCGTGGTCAATAACCCTCGGAAGTTGGTTTAGCGATTGCTAAGGCGCGACGTCTCGCACGTTCGTAGTCGGATCGTCAAGGTCGACTCCCACACAAAACGATAGCCACCATCTCATCGAAACATCGGGACACCTTTGCCTCTATCAAGTCCTTAGATCACTCAGACAAGAAGACTTAAGTGATGCCCAATTCTCTCTGGCTCTGGGTGGTTAGGGGTTTTCTCCTTGCTTGGAAATTTTCTCTCAAAGGCTTCGAGGTGGGTTGCTCTCAAACGACAAAAGCCGTGCACTGAAATCTGAGCAGCCAACCGTTTATGGTTGTAGGGGTGGACTATTTATAGCCACTGGGCAACCCGACCTGATTTGTCCGAAATGACCCTGGGTCACTAAGGAACTGACACGTGTACCAACGGTCAGATTTCAAACTCACACGGCAACTTTACTTGGGCTACAAGTAAAGCTGACTTGTCCGACTCTGGACAAGATTTGCTCTCATAGTCTTCACTCAAAGATATAGGTTTTGAATTAGGCATCACTTCAGTCGTTCTGACTGGTTCTCTTGGACCCCACTTAATGAAGGAAATATGCCCTAGAGGCAATAATAAAGTTATTATTTATTTCCTTATTTCATGATAAATGTTTATTATTCATGCTATAAGTGTATTAACCGGAAACATAATACATGTGTGAATACATAGACAAACAGAGTGTCACTAGTATGCCTCTACTTGACTAGCTCGTTAATCAAAGATGGTTATGTTTCCTAACCATGGACAAAGAGTTGTTATTTGATTAAACAGGATCACATCATTAGTTGAATGATCTGATTGACATGACCCATTCCATTAGCTTAGCACCCGATCATTTAGTATGTTGCTATTGCTTTCTTCATGACTTATACATGTTCCTATGACTATGAGATTATGTAACTCCCGTGTGCCGGAGGAATATTTTGTGTGCTACCAAACGTCACAACGTAACTGGGTGATTATAAAGGTGCTCTACAGGTGTCTCCAAAGGTACGTGTTGGGTTGACGTATTTCGAGATTAGGATTTGTCACTCCGATCGTCGGAGAGGTATCTCTGGGCCCTCTCGGTAATGCACATCACATAAGCCTTGCAAGCATTACAACTAATGAGTTAGTTGCGAGATGATGTATTACGGAACGAGTAAAGAGACTTGTCGGTAATGAGATTGAACTAGGTATTGGATACCGACGATCGAATCTCGGGCAAGTAACATACCGATGACAAAGGGAACAACGTATGTTGTTATGCGGTCTGACCGATAAAGATCTTCGTAGAATATGTAGGAGCCAATATGGGCATCCAGGTTCCGCTATTGGTTATTTTCCGGAGACGTGTCTCGGTCATGTCTACATTGTTCTCGAACCATAGGGTCCGCACGCTTAAGATTTCGATGATAGTTATATTATGAGTTTATGAGTTTTGATGTACCGAAGGAGTTTGGAGTCCCGGATGAGATCGGGGACATGACGAGGAGTCTCGAAATGGTCAAGACGTAAAGATCGATATATTGGACGACTATATTCGGACTTCGGAAAGGTTCCGAGTGATTCGGGTATTTTTCGGAGTACCGGGGAGTTACGGGAATACGGGGAAGAGTATTGGGCCTTAATGGGCTTTAGTGGGAAGCAGCCAGGAGGTGGCGCGCGCCCCTCCCAAGCCCATTCCGAATTGGACAAGGGATTTGGGGCGCGGCCCCCCTCTCCCTTCCTTCTCCACTTCCCTCCTTTCCCCCCTTCTCCTAGTTGGACTAGGAAAGAAGGAGTCCTACTCCCGATGGGAGTAGGACTCCCCTTGGCGCGCCCACTCCTAGGCCGGACGCCCCTCCTCCCTTGCTCCTTTATATACGGGGGCAGGGGCACCCCATAGACACACAAGTTGATCTTTGAGATCGTTCCTTAGCCGTGTGCGGTGCCCCCTGCCACCATATTCCACCTCGATCATATTGTTGTAGTGCTTAGGCGAAGCCCTGCGTCGGTAGAACATCAAGATCGTCACCACGCCGTCGTGCTGACAGAACTCCTCCCTGAAGCTTTGCTAGATCGGAGCCCGGGGATCGTCATCGAGCTGTACGTGTGCTAAGAACTCGGAGGTGCCGGAGTAACGGTGCTTGGATCGGTCGGATCGGGATGAAGACGTACGACTACTTCCTCTACGTTGTGTCAATGCTTCCGTTGCGATCTACAAGGGTACGTAGATCAGACTCTCCCCCTCGTTGCTATGCATCACCATGATCTTGCGTGTGCGTAGGAAATTTTTTGAAATTACTACGTTCCCCAACAGTGGCATCCGAGCCTAGGTTTTATGGTTTGATGATATTTGCACGAGTAGAACACAAGTGAGTTGTGGGCGATACAAGTCATACTGCCTACCAGCATGTCATACTTTGGTTCAGCGGTATTGTTGGACGAGACGGCCCGGACCAACATTACGCGTACGCTTACGCGAGACCGGTTCCCTCGACGTGCTTTGCACATAGATGGCTTGCGGGCGACTGTCTCTCCAACTTTAGCTGAACCGAGTGTGGCTACGCCCGGTCCTTGAGAAGGTTAAAACGGAGCCTATTTGACAAACTATCGTTGTGGTTTTGATGCATAGGTGAGATTGGTTCTTGCTTAAGCCCGTAGCAGCCACGTAAAACATGCAACAACAAAGTAGACGACGTCTAACTTGTTTTTGCAGGGCATGTTGTGATGTGATATGGTCAAGACATGATGCTAAATTTTATTGTATGAGATGATCATGTTTTCTAACCGAGTTATCGGCAACTGGGAGGAGCCATATGGTTGTCACTTTATTGTATGCAATGCAATCGCGATGTAATGCTTTACTTTATTACTAAGCGGTAGTGATAGTCGTGGAAGCATAAGATTGGCGAGACGACAACGATGCTATGATGGAGATCAAGGTGTCGCGCCGGTGACGATGGTGATCATGACGGTGCTTCGGAGATGGAGATCACAAGCACAAGATGATGATGGCCATATCATATCACTTATATTGATTGCATGTGATGTTTATCTTTTTATGCATCTTATCTTGCTTTGATTGACGGTAGCATTATAAGATGATCTCTCACTAAATTATCAAGAAGTGTTCTCCCTGAGTATGCACCGTTGCCAAAGTTCGTCGTGCCCAGACACCACGTGATGATCGGGTGTGATAAGCTCTACGTCCATCTACAACGGGTGCAAGCCAGTTTTGCACACGTAGAATACTTAGGTTAAACTTGACGAGCCTAGCATATGCAGATATGGCCTCGGAACACGGAGACCGAAAGGTCGAGCGTGAATCATATAAGATATGATCAACATAACGATGTTCACCATTGAAAACTACTCCATCTCACGTGATGATCGGTTATGGTTTAGTTGATTTGGATCACGTAATCACTTAGAGGATTAGAGGGATTTCTATCTAAGTGGGAGTTCTTAAGTAATTTGATTAATTGAACTTAAACTTATCATGAACTTAGTCCTGGTAGTATTTTGCAAATCATGTTGTAGATCAATAGCTCGCGTTGTTGCTTCCCTGCGTTTATTTTGCTATGTTCCTAGAGAAAATTGTGTTGAAAGATGTTAGTAGCAAAGATGCGGATTGGATCCGTGATCTGAGGTTTATCCTCATTGCTGCACAGAAGAATTATGTCCTTGATGCACCGCTAGGTGACAGACCTATTGCAGGAGCAGATGCAGACGTTATGAACGTTTGGCTAGCTCAATATGATGACTACTTGATAGTTTAGTGCACCATGCTTAACGGCTTAGAATCAGGACTTCAAAGACGTTTTGAACGTCATGGACCATATAAGATGTTCCAGGAGTTGAAGTTAATATTTCAAGCAAATACCCGAGTTGAGAGATATGAAGTCTCCAACAAGTTCTATAGCTAAAAAGATGGAGGAGAATCGCTCAACTAGTGAGCATGTGCTCAGATTGTCTGGGTACTACAATCGCTTGAATCAAGTGGGAGTTAATCTTCCAGATAAGATAGTGATTGACAGAATTCTCTAGTCACCATCACCAAGTTAGTAGAACTTCGTGATGAACTATAGTATGCAAGGGATAACGGAGACGATTCCCAAGCTCTTCGTGATGCTAAAATCAACGAAGGTAGAAATCAAGAAAAACATCAAGTGTTGATGGTTGACAAGACCACTAGTTTCAAGAAAAGGGCAAAAGGGAAGAAGGGGAACTTCAAGAAGAACAGTAAGCAAATTGCTCCTCAAGAGAAGAAACCCAAGTCTGGACCTAAGCCGGAGACTGAGTGCTTCTACTGCAAAGGGACTGGTCACTGGAAGCGGAACTACCCCAAGTGATTGGCAGATAAGAAGGATGGCAAGGTGAACATAAGTATATTTGATATACATATTATTGATGTGTACTTTACTAGTGTTTATAGCAACCCCTCAGTATTTGATACTGGATCAGTTGCTAAGATTAGTAACTCGAAACGGGAGTTGCAGAATAAACAGAGACTAGTTAAGGGTGAAGTGACGATGTGTGTTGGAAGTGGTTCCAAGATTGATATGATCATCATCGCACACTCCCTATAAATTCGGGATTAGTGTTCAACCTAAATAAGTGTTATTTGGTGTTTACGTTGAGCATGAATATGATTTGATCATGTTTATTGTAATACGGTCATTCATTTAAGTAAAAGAATAATTTGTTGTTCTGTTTACATGAATAAAACCTCATATGGTTACACACCCAATGAAAATAGTTCGTTGGATCTCGATCATAGTGATACACATAATCATAATATTGAAACCAAAAGATGCAAAGTTAATAATGATAGTGCAACTTATTTGTGGCACTGCCGTTTAGGTCATATTGGTGTAAAGCGCATGAAGAAACTCCATGCTGATGGGATTTTGGAATCACTTGATTATGAATCACTTGATGCTTGCGAACCGTGCCTCATGGGCAAGATGACTAAGACTCCGTTCTCCGGAGCGAGCAACTGACTTATTGGAAATAATACATACTGATGTATGCGGTCCGATGAGTGTTAAGGCTCACGGCAAGTATCGTTATTTTCTAAACTTCACAGATGATTTGAGAAGATATGGGTATATCTACTTGATGAAATAGAAGTCTGAAACATTTGAAAAGTTCAAAGAATTTCAGAGTGAAGTGGAAAATCATTGTGACAAGAAAATAAAGTTCCTACGATCTGATCGCGGAGACAAATATTTGAGTTACGAGTTTGGTCTTCAGTTAAAACAATGTGAAATAGTTTAACAAACTCATGCCACATGGAACACCACAGCATAATGGTGTGTCCGAACGTCATAACCGTACTTTATTGGATATAGTGCAATCTATGATGTCTCTTACCGATCTACCACTATCGTTTTGGGGTTATGCATTAGAGACAGATGCATTCACGTTAAATAGGGCACCATCTAAATCCGTTGAGACGACACCGTGTGAACTATGGTTTGGCAAGAAACCTAAGCTGTCATTTCTTAAAGTTTGGAGTTGCGATGCTTATGTGAAAAAGTTTCATCCTGATAAGCTCAAAACCAAATCAGAGAAATGTGTCTTCATAGGATACCCAAAGGAGACAGTTGGGTACACCTTCTATCACAGATCCGAAGGCAAGACATTCGTTGCTGAGAATGGATACTTTCTAGAGAAGAAGTTTCTCTCGAAAGAAGTGAGTGGGAGGAAAGTAGAACTTGACAAGGTAACTGTACCTGCTCCCTTATTGGAAAGTAGTTCATCACAGAAATCTGTTCCTGTGACTACTACACCAATTAGTGAGGAAGCTAATGATGATGATCATGTAACTTCAGATCAAGTTACTACCAAATCTCGTAGGTAAACCAGAGTGAGATCCATACCAGAGTGGTACGGTAATCTTGTTCTGGAAGTTATGTTACTAGACCATGACGAACCTATGAACTATGAGGAAGCGATGATGAGCCTAGATTCCGCAAAATGGCTTGAGGCCATGAAATCTGAGATGGGATCCATGTATGAGAACAACGTATGGACTTTGGTTGACTTGCCCGATGATCGGCAAGCCATAGAAAATAAATGGATCTTCAAGAGGAAGACGGACGCTGATAGTAGTGTTACTATCTACAAAGCTAGAATTGTTGCAAAAGGGTTTCGACAAGTTCAAGGTGTTGACTACGATGAGAGTTTCTCACTCGTATCTATGCTTAAATCTGTCCGAATCATGTTAGCAATTACCGCATTTTATGAAATCTGGCAAATGGATAACAAAACTGCAATCTTTAATGGATTTCTTAAAGAAGAGTTGTATATGATGCAACCAGAAGTTTTTGTCAATCCTAAAGGTGTTAACAAAATGTGCGAACTCCAGCGATCCATCTATGGACTGGTGCAAGCATCTCGGAGTTGGAATATACGCTTTGATGAGTTGATCAAAGCATATAGTTTTATACAGACTTGCGGTGAAGCCTGTATTTACAAGAAAGTGAGTGGGAGCACTACAGCATTTCTGATAAGTACATGTGAATGACATATTGTTGATCGGAAATAATGTAGAATTATTGTGTAAAGCATAAAGGAGTGTTCGAAAGGAGTTTTTTCAAAGAAAGACCTCGGTGAAGCTGCTTACATATTGAGCATCAAAGATCTATTGAGATAGATCAAGACGCTTGATAAGTTTTTTCAATGAGTACATACCTTGACAAGATTTTGAAGTAGTTCTAAATGGAACAGTCAAAGAAAGAGTTTCTTGCCTATGTTACAAGGTGTGAAATTGAGTAAAGACTCAAAGCCCGACCACGGCAGAAGATATAGAAAGAGAATGAATGTCATTCCCTATGCCTTGGTCATAGGTTCTATAAAGTATGTCCTGCTGTGTACCAGATCTATTGTATACCCTACCACTGAGTTTGGCAAGGGAGTACAATAGTGATCTAGGAGTAGATCACTCGACAACGGTCAAAATTATCCTTAGTGGAATAAGGATATGTTTCTCGATTATGGAAGTGAAAAAAGGTTCGTCGTAAAGGGTTACACCGATGCAAGTTTTGACACTGATCCAGATGATTCTAAGTCTCAATCTGGATACATATTGAAAGTGGGAGCAATTAGCTAGAGTAGCTCCATGCAGAGCATTGTTGACATAGAAATTTGCAAAATACATGCGGATTTGAATGTGGCAGACCCGTTGACTAAGATTCTCTCACAAGCAAAACATGATCACACCTTAGTACTCTTTGGGTGTTAATCACATAGCGATGTGAACTAGATCACTGAATCTAGTAAACCCTTTGGGTATTGGTCACATGGCGATGTGAACTATGGGTGTTAATCACATGATGATATGAACTATCGATGTTAATCACATGGTGATGTGATCTAGATTATTGACTCTAGTGCAAGTGGGAGACTGAAGGAAATATGCCCTAGAGGCAATAATAATGTTATTATTTATTTCCTTATTTCATGATAAATGTTTATTATTCATGCTATAATTGTATTAACCGGAAACATAATACATGTGTGAATACATAGACAAACAGAGTGTCACTAGTATGCCTCTACTTGACTAGCTCGTTAATCAAAGATGGTTATGTTTCCTAACCATGGACAAAGAGTTGTTATTTGATTAAACGGGATCACATCATTAGTTGAATGATCTGATTGACATGACCCATTCCATTAGCTTAGCACCCGATCGTTTAGTATGTTGCTATTGCTTTCTTCATGACTTATACATGTTCCTATGACTATGAGATTATGTAACTCCCGTGTGCCGGAGGAACATTTTGTGTGCTACCAAACATCACAACGTAACTGGGTGATTATAAAGGTGCTCTACAGGTGTCTCCAAAGGTACGTGTTGGGTTGACGTATTTCGAGATTAGGATTTGTCACTCCGATCGTCGAAGAGGTATCTCTGGGCCCTCTCGGTAATGCACATCACATAAGCCTTGCAAGCATTACAACTAATGAGTTAGTTGCGAGATGATGTATTACGGAACGAGTAAAGAGACATGTCGGTAACGAGATTGAACTAGGTATTGGATACCGACCATCGAATCTCGGGCAAGTAACATACCGATGACAAAGGGAACAACGTATGTTGTTATGCGGTCTGACCGATAAAGATCTTCGTAGAATATGTAGGAGCCAATATGGGCATCCAGGTCCCGCTATTGGTTATTTTCCGGAGACGTGTCTCGGTCATGTCTGCATTGTTCTCGAACCGTAGGGTCCGCACGCTTAAGGTTTCGATGATAGTTATATTATGAGTTTATGAGTTTTGATGTACCGAAGGAGTTCGGAGTCCCGGATGAGATCGGGGACATGACTAGGAGTCTCGAAATGGTCAAGATGTAAAGATCGATATATTGGACGACTATATTCGGACTTCGGAAAGGTTCCGAGTGATTCGGGTATTTTTGGAGTACCGGGGAGTTACGGGAATACGGGGAAGAGTATTGGGCCTTAATGAGCTTTAGTGGGAAGGAGCCAGGAGGTGGCGCGCGCCCCTCCTAAGCCCATTCCGAATTGGACAAGGGATTTGGGGCGCGGCCCCCCTCTCCCTTCCTTCTCCATTTCCCTCATTTCCCCCCGTCTCCTAGTTGGACTAGGAAAGAAGGAGTCCTACTCCCGGTGGGAGTAGGACTCCCCTTGGCGCGCCCACTCCTAGGCCGGACGCCCTTCCTCCCTTGCTCCTTTATATACGGGGGCAGGGGCACCCCATAGACACACAAGTTGATCTTTGAGATCGTTCCTTAGCCGTGTGCGGTGCCCCCTGCCACCATATTCCACCTCGATCATATTGTTGTAGTGCTTAGGCGAAGCCCTGCGTCGGTAGAACATCAAGATCGTCACCACACCGTCGTGCTGACAGAACTCCTCCCCAAAGCTTTGCTGGATCGGAGCCCGGGGATCGTCATCGAGCTGTGCGTGTGCTAAGAACTCGGAGGTGCCGGAGTAACGGTGCTTGGATCGGTCGGATCAGGAAGAAGACGTACGACTACTTCCTCTACGTTGTGTCAATGCTTCTGTTGCGATCTACAAGGGTACGTAGATCAGACTCTCCCCCTCGTTGCTATGCATCACCATGATCTTGCGTGTGCGGAGGAATTTTTTTGAAATTACTACGTTCCCCAACACTTAACAGTACGGTGGTTCCTATGACTCAACACAAATGAAAGAGAACTACGAAAGATCTAAGTCTTCGAGTTCCATAGGCTTCACGTGGTGTCTTCTCCTGTCATAGTCTTCAATGTGAATATCTTCACATACCACCATTAACTTCAATGTCTTCATACATTTTTAGGGGTCATCTCTAGTAGTAAAACCGAATCAATGAGGGACTTCTACCTGTGTTATCCTGCAATTCTCACAAACACATTAGTCCCTCAACTAGGTTTGTCGTCAATACTCCAAAACCAACTAGGGGTGGCACTAGATGCACTTACAGGTACAAGTGGACACGTGCAAAGGAGATGATTCACCATTGTATGTATGAAGTAGATGTCGCACGTGTCACTTGCCAAATGGACTCTTGACATGGTGATGTCCGTAGGATGCACCGCATCATCATATGTTGTAGTGTGGAACCCTAAGTGGAGATCTTTCATGAATTGAAGGGGGAATCCCCAAGAACAAGAAGAACACAAGGGGGAAAAGAGGAGGAACACTCACACGGAATTACAAGACGATGCGACATTGGAGAGTGCCCATTTGGAACTACAAGATGATGAATGTGTGGACATCATCTCTACTCGGCGACATCATCTCTACTCTACAAGGTGATCGTCCACTTCTACTCGGCGACATCATCTCTTTCCCATGGTGATTTAGATTTCGATCCGAGGTCGGATCTTTCCCAAGGGAGAGGGGATGATGCGGAGCATCCTTTGGACATCACCATGTCAAGTGTCCATTTGGCAAGTGACACGTGCGACATCTACTTCATACATACAAAGGTGAGTCATCTCCTTTACACGTGTCCATTTGTACCTTTCGAGGATGGTATACTATTTGACCCCTCTCCCATGTGCATACCTAGGTGTGAGTGGAGCTACACATTCATCGAGGAGGAGTCCAAGAAGAAGAGAACATCTACACCATCCAAGAGGGAAGCCTGGTAGCGGAGAAGGAAGCGCCAAGAAGAAGGCAGAAGCTCCCAGGCGACCCTGTGCGCACGGGCCCCTCTGACCCCGTGCCCACGGGCCTCCCAGGTTGGCAATCTTGAAACCCCGTGCACACGGGTGTGTACCGTGTTCACGGGCCTCACGGATGTCGTGCACACGGGCTCATGTGTCAGGTCTCTGGATACCCCATGCGCACGGGATCCACTTACCCCGTGCACACGGGGCTCCCCGAGTGTTGCTAAGGGCTTTGCCCATGTAATCCCCATTTCGCCCCTGCTTACCCCTTCATCCCTTGGACCTATATATACTCCTCTTCCTCCTCCATTTATCCTTAGCTAAGAATAGATCTAGACATTAGAGCTTAGCTCATGTATCTCCCCTTGTGGGATTCCTCTTGAGAGAGAGACACTCCATTGGAGTTCAAGGCCTCCATTGGAGAAGATCCCTAGTGGATAAAGCCCCTATCTAGGGAATGATATATCTAGATCATCAAGCCTCATCTCCTTCATAGGATTTGGGATGAACTCTATCATGTATCTTGTTTCCCTTTGATTGTTCATGTACCTTGTGGATCTTGTGTGGATTTGAGTCTAGCGGATGTGTGATTTGGACTTGTTCTTGAGTGTTCCTCCTCTTTCCCCCCTTGTGTTCTTCTTGTTCTTGGGGATTCCCCCTCCAATTCGTGAAAGATCTCCACTTAGGGTTCCACCCTACAACAGTCGGTCTTGCAGGTCGAGGCACTCGGCCACAGTCGGTCTTGCAGGTCGAGGCACTCGGCCACAGCCACGGCAGAGCGTGTAGGCTTGTGCGTGCAAGGGTGCAACAGGAGTTGCCAGAGAGCCCAAGCACAAACTTGGAACTTGTTTCCATGGAGACGAGCAAGCGATGCAGGTGCTACGGTAGTCACACTCTTGTCATGACTAGATGGACGCACAGAGAATGAAATCGACATGCAAGAGGGCTTGGGAAGTTTCGGGTGCTCACGTAGAGGCTCTCTGGGTCGTCGAACAGGCTCGGGGAAGATCGTCAGTGGAGAATTGAGGCGGAGACGCTCTCGCTCGAGGAAGAAGAGGAAGAGGGCGTCGGCGTCTTGGCGTCCCATCGCAATGTAGAGGACATCGACGACAAAGATGCACTTCACGAGCTCCTGGACACACTCCACTCGCCGGGGATGGCCGTTCGGCATGCCGGTGACGAGCGCAGATCTCTCTCGCTCTCGACTCTCCTACAGTGAAGGGGAAAGATGAGGCAGGGGAGAGGCACCTAGTGGCGGCGGAGATGGGAAACCCTAGGGAGTTTGATGCGAACGCTGGGGTTATATGGGAGAGGGGCTAGACGGTGTTTCCTTGGCATCCGGGTCAAGGTCACGGTGTTCCGCAGCTCTCTGCCTGGAGGAGGAAGATGGAGATTGTTTTTTGAGTGCTAGGAAGACGGAGATGCAACAGGGCAGGTGGCCATCTCGCTTGGGTTGGGCCGACTGGGAGAAAGGTCCAGATGGGCTGCGGCTAGGAGGTAAGGTTCTATTTCCTTTAAAATAAACTTTGTTTATATATTAATAAAAATATTAGCAAAAGGAAAAAAGGCCAGGAGGTTTAGGGGAGAATATGAATGCAGGAAGAATATGCCTGGACTCCTAGAATCATGCACAATTTCATAAAATTGGGTTTGGTAATTTTAAAGATAGAAAATTTAGACAAGTTTGAACTAAATTCAAACTTGCATGAATTTTGAACCCAACCAAAATAATTCCAAATGGGATGAAACTTGTATGAGAGGGTCTTGGCAGGATTTAGGTGTTTTAGGAATATAGTGAACATTTTTTCCGCAATAGGAAAATGCCACTTGAATTAAATAGGTTAATTTGAAAGGAAGAAGTTGGTGATGGGGTTTGCACTTGATGAGCCATTTGGTTGGGATGAGAAAGAATGAAAATCAAGAAGATGAGGAGGAAAGGAGCTTCACTCAATAGCATAGCACAAAATAATTATGCAAACCACGAGCAAAGATGGATATGATGCATGATGCCAAACAAAACAAAACAAACATCATACCATGCAAGCATCAACATAACAAACATAGTGGAGGTCTCGGTCTTGGGCTGTCACATTGGCACAGCCTCCACAGCACACCGACAAGTTTGCACCACCTTTGTAGAAACCCGACATAGCTTCAACGCCTGGTCAGCAGTCCGATGCCTTGGCTCCTACAGCCCATCAGCCCGTCATCAGGTTCTGCTAGTCTACTACAACAAAGATCATTTTCGAAACGATCCGGGTTCCATCAGTGTGAATTTCGAGGACTTACATCTATTCTTCAACTTCAACATGCTCGATGCCACTCTTGCTAGATGCTTGATTGTCACACCCTGATTTTCATGCCACAACACTTAAGCTAATAAATCATGATAAAACGTGGTTTAACAAAAACTTTGTGTTGATTTGCCTTTGATTTGGATTTCTGTTTTTGTTGATTTCAATGCTCTAGAAAATCAAATAAATCCTCCAACTCCTATACTTCATCTCCTTGATCCCAAACTTTGCCCAATGATCATTAAATATGTATAGGTTAGAATAGTATTTTCTTCCAAAAATAATTTGGCCAGAAAGTATTTTCTAAATTCGGTTTTCCAAAAAACCCTAAATTGAGACTTGAACTACAAGTACTTAATTTAGGGTGTGAAAAATCTTTCAAAAGGTGTATTTGACTCCTATTAGATAAATGACTCCCATAAACCACAAAAATATTATTTTAAAAGTTATTTCACTACTTTATGTAAAAGCTTTTTATTAAGGCCAGAAATGGTCTTCAATAGGGGGAAATTATTTTTTATGTTTCAAAAATATTTAAGAAAATTTAGGGAAACTCAGTGGGCATATATTTTCCATATATATGGGTTTCCACATATGCTCATGTTCAAAATATTGGACAAAACCCTCCAAAACCATTTCTACATATTTCAAGCATTTGAAACATTTCTGTAAGCAATATTTTCAAATAAATCCAGGAAAAATCTAGCAAGTCACATATGGCCAATGGGATTATCTTGCAAAGTTTCATCCCAATAAAATTAGTTTTGGTTCACAAAGGTGCCCCAAAACCATCCTTGTCTAGATCCAAGTTTGAGCAACTCTACATTGTCAAATGTCTCCTTTTGATCTCAATTTTTGTGGACATGCTATAATCTCGAAATTATGACACTACACCAAGTGGTGCATCAAGGAGAATAGATTTGCATAGCTAAATTTATGAAAACCCATTTATGTTGATTTCTAGGGTTTGCCAAACTTACATTGGCAACCTTATTCAAATGATCTCAAACTTGGTGGTAAACCCTATTTATATCAACCATTTGATCCTGTTAAACATCATGTCAAGGAGAATCTTGTTACTTGCCCAAACTTCCATCAAAAACCTTCTGCCACTTTACCAAAACCATTGTTTTGACCCCTTCCACTATTCTTCATGAGCTCAAATTTTTACCACATCTGACCCTGATCATATTCTACCCCCAGAAAGTTTTTATTGCCCCTATATCAATTATTGGTGGGTGAAAAACCCTCTCTTCTCCTTTGGACAGCTCACTTTCTTCTCTCTCTCCACCTCCACTCTCATCTAGAGGCTCTCTGATATGACCGTGTGTAGTTTATCTATAATGGTCATTACAGATAAAAGAGCATATACATCTATTGTAACACCCATGATGCGGCTATATCTCCCAAGTGTCGAGGCACGACTTAGAGGCATAACCGCATGGTGGTTTAGTTGCAAGTGGGGTAATCTTAACACAATCCCATGTACTGAATAAGAAAGGGATGAAGAGTTGGCTTACAATCGCCACTTCACACAAATAACAAGTTAAACATACATCATCTAGAGTACAATCAAGGTCTGACTACGGAACCAAAATAAAGGAAAACAACCCCAATGCTAGATCCCCGGTCGTCCCAACTGGGCTCCTCCACTACTGATCATCCGGAAAAGAAACAAAACAACGATCAAGATCTTCATCGAGCTCCCACTTGAGCTTGGTTGTGTCACCTGCACTGGTATCATCGGCACCTGCAATTGTTTGGAAGTATCTATGAGTCACGAGGACTCAGCAATCTCACACCCGCGAGATCAAGACTATTTAAGCTTATGGGTAAGATAGGGTAATGAGGTGGAGCTGCAGCAAGCACTAAGCATATATGGTGGCTAACATACGCAAATAAGAGGGAGAAGAGAAGCAATGCCATGGTCGAGAAGCTAGAAGCGATCAAGAAGTGATCCTGGAACTACTTACATTCAAGCATAACACAAGACCGTGTTCACTTCCCGGACTCCGCCGAAAAGAGACCATCACGGCTACACACGCAGTTGATGCATTTCAATTAAGTTAAGTGTCAAGTTCTCTACAACCGAATATTAACAAATTCCCATCTGCCACATAACCGCGGGCACGGCTCTCGAAAGTTTATACCCTGCAGGGGTGTCCCAACTTAGCCCATCACAAGCTCTCACGGTCAACGAAGGATATTCCTTCTCCCGGAAAGACCCGATCAGTCTCGGAATCTCGGTTACAAGACATTTCGACAATGGTAAAACAAGACCAACAAAGCCAGCCTACTGTGCCGACAAATCCCAATAGGAGATGCACATATCTCGTTCTCAGGGCACACCGGATTGTCCAAACTTCCGGTAGGCCAACCCAGAAGTGCCCATGTTGGCCACCGGCGGTTGACAGGTTGGACCAACACTCAAAAGAGCACTGGCCCGGGGGTTTAAAATAAAGATGACCCTTGAGTCTGCAGAACCCAAGGGAAAAGGCTTAGGTGGCAAATGTTAAAACCAAGGTTGGGCCTTGCTGGAGGAGTTTTATTCAAAGCGAACTATCAAGGGGGTCCCATTCCCCCAACCGCGTAAGGAACGCAAAATCAAGGAACATAACACCGGTATGACGGAAACTAGGGCAGTAAGAGTGGAACAAAACACCAGGCATAAGGCCGAGCCTTCCACCCTTTACCAAGTATATAGATGCATTAATTAAATAAGAGATATTCTGATATCCCAACATATCCATGTTTCAACATGAAACAAACTTCAACTTCACCTGCAACTAGCAACGCTATAAGAGGGGCTGAGCAAAAGCGGTAACATAGCCAAACAATAGTTTGCTAGGAAGGTGGGTTAGAGGCTTGACATAGCGATAGAGCAATCAACTAGCAAGCAAAGATAGAAGTTATTTCAAGGGTATGGTCATCTTGCCTGAGATCCTGCAAGGAAGAAGAACGAGTCCATGAAGAAGACGAACAGTCATAGTCGAACGAATCCTCACAACTCCGGAACGAAACCGAAGCTAACGAGAGAAGCAACTCGGAAAGAAGCAAGCAACATAGTAAACAACCATCACATAATCATGGCATGATGCACAACCAAGTATGATGCATGTCCGGTTATTGAGGCATGGCATGGCAAAGTGCACAAGCAAAACTACAAGTTAAGTGGAGCTCAATATGCAACGGGTTGCATATTAACGAAACACCACATGACTTATTTAGTTCACTCTCGTTTATGTACCCAACAATATTAAATGTTGTTAAACATGGAAAGAGGTGAAACATGAGTAAAAAAACACAGTTAGGCATTTTAAATGAGGCCAGAAGCATCCAACAACAATTCCGATAAATCCTCATGTGCATTAGCAAATTTAATGCAAACAACAATTTTAAACATTTTAAATGTTATTATCATGATGCGGATGACATGTTTAAGTTTATGCAATTTTATGAAAATGTTGACATGAGCATATGAAGCATTTTTCACCGTGGTGGAAAGAAAGGGTGCCACGGCGACGATAACGAAAACGGTGCCACGGCAATGTTCCGGTTCCGGTGACTCGATTGAGATGCCGGTGAAAAAGAACAAGTGTGCGGAACATGCAAGAGTGACGGGGAGTGATCCCGATAACCGGGTTCCCACGGGTTGACGGCATGGAAAACGAGGAGGGATGTGCAAGGGCATCTCGGAGACGGTACAAATGCGAGCATTTCATACAACACATGCATTCGGTCCACGGGCGGTCATCTCGGGATTATACCTCCGAAGCGTGCAAACGGGACGGTTCTCGTTTGGTGCAAAATAGAGGAAGTAGACGTTCTCAGGACGTTCATAGTGGAAGTAGTCGTTCTCGCTTCGTAGTTGTACACACTCCGTAGGTGTTCGGGGTCACAACGAGGAACTTGACATCCATAGGGTCTTCGAGGGTCGACTGTATTGGTACTCGGTCGTCTCGAAGAGGTACTTGGGGTCTTCGAACTTGCCGGTCTCGTCAACTCGAAGGGGTACTTGGCATTTGTGCTACCCGGGTCATCGGCGATGGTAGTTGTTCTATGCATCGGGCGTCAAGGTACTTGTCGTTCTTAGCGATTCCGAAGACGGCGGTAGTGGTACACGTTATGTAGATGTTCAGGTCGTCGGTAGAGGTACTTGGTGACATCCACGGGATCAGTAGTTGTACATGGTCTTCGCGTTGTAGTTTGACTTGGCGATTCCAAAATGTTCATCAGAGCAGGGACTTGGCGAAAAAACCCCGAAGGCGCTGCTCATTCGTTTGACAGGGGGAAAACAACGGCAGCAGCAGGCATCGCAGGAGTCAACGGCGCGGTCGTCGCTGGACTTGGCGAAGCAGGGAAGGAGCTAGGAAGCAGCGGCTGCAGCAGGAGCTTGGGGCCGGCCACAGCAGAGGAGCGAGGCGAGCAGGAGGCATGCAGGCAAAGGCGAAGCAAGGAGGCAGAGCTCCTGCAATACGGCGGCGGCGTGGCTGATTGCTGGTGGTGGGGAGCTCCGGCAACGATGAGCCACAGGAGGCCGGCCTTGGAGCACCGGTGCTCAAGGCAAGGAGCAGGAGACGACGTAGACGAAGGGGAGGCCGTAGGTGGCGCTGGCCCGCGGCGGCTGCAAAGCGACGAGCTTGGCGCGCCGGAGGCGTGACGAGGCCCTGCCAGCGGGGTCCGGCCGAGACCGGGCAAGGGCGGCGAAGGCGGCCTGATCTGGTGGTGGAGGCGGCAGCACGAGGGCCGGCAACGGCGCGAGCACGATGGATCAAGGACGCGGGGGGGAGCTCTTGGAGGCTGGCGGCGCTGGGGAATCGAGCACGGGGCTCCTCTTGCGGTGCGAGGTGGAGGAAAGGAGGAGTGGGGATCGGGCAGCGCGCGCATGCGGAGCTCTGCACCTCTCGGCGTGACGGCGCTCGGGAGGGATGAAGGGGGGAAGCGGCGGTGGAGGCAGGAATCGAGGGAGATGGTGGTTGCGCGAGCGCTAGGGTTTGGCCCAGCTGTAGGTTTGCGGCCTGCGTGGGAGTTGGGAGGCCCAGTTGGGCAGGCTCTGCTCTGGACTTACAGAAAAATAGAAAGAAAGAATAGAGAGAAAAGAGAAGGTTAGAGAAAGAACTAGGCACGGGGTTAATTTTCTTAGACACAGAAAAATGAGTTTAAACCAAGAAAATAGGAGTGGGCATGGATGCAAGGTTTAGATTCAAACACATTTGAATTAAATTGAAATGGGTGAATAGGAAATGGAGGTTTGGAAGGTCCAAAATGTTGAGAATTTTGGTAGAGCTCGGGAAAATGAAGAAAGAGTTTATGGACAATGTTTGAGGTCAAGAAGTGAGATAACAAAGGCATGGGGAATTATTTTGCAAGTGTGTCAAAGGTAATTCCACACTAAGCGAACATTTATAGGTCCCTAAATACTGGGATGATATTTTATAAAGAGAACTCACCATGCGAATTCCCTCGGTTTAAATAGATCGAAAGATCTATGCAATTTATTTAAGTGAGTTTTAGTTAGTTTGAGAAAATGATGGTATGATGACATGATGCAATGCAAAAAATACAGTGATGAATGCAACAAGAATAACAAATCACACAACGAATCTCGGAAAACATGGAAGGCATCTGAAGCTCTGGTCTTGGGGTGTTACAACACTCCACCACTACAAGAGGATCTCGTCCCGAGATCTAGGATGGCACCGGGGAGAAACGGAAGAGGAAGAGGTAAAACAAAGTTGCTTGTTCGACAAATGATTAAAACCACGAACCTTGAGAGGTTAAGCAATTATGAGAAAAGAATACAAAGGATATGAACGAAGTTGAAAACACTCCGTTATAAAAGAGGAACAAGGAAAAAAACAAATTCAGACAGCACTCCGATTGAGAAGGCAGACAAAACTTGATAAGATGAGATAACTTGAATGGAGGACACGACACTCCGGTTGAATGGATAAGCAAAGCAAAGAACATGATCTTTGACAAAAATGGCATGATGGGTCGAAGAGAGCAACATCACAATGCTTCTGGAACGAACAAATAGAAGCTAGATCATTAGAAAGAAAGAAAGTAGAAGAAAATGATAACTTCTACCACCAATGAATTTGAAAGCATCCTTAGAAAGAAGGATTGAATGGAGTTGGTGAAAAATCACCCACGAAAACAATAAGTTGCTTGTGGGCTTATAAAAACATCTCAAAACTTGAGGTGAACTTCTGCCACAAACAGAAACAAGAGATTGGATCGATATCAACAAGGAGACGAGAAACTTATTTCACCAGGAGGATAAATGAAGAACTAGGGTCGTTTATGAGCACCATAAATAGCAACAATCCTTAGGGAAAGCTTTAGGTGAAATATAACCCAAGATAACTCCAATGAAGAGATTGATGGGTTGCAAAGGATCTCATGAACAAATTGAAAATGATGGGTTTAAAATATGTCATTCCGAACAACTTGTGAATCATGAAACATGAAGGAAATTGTCAAGAGTGACATAACACCACCTCAAAAGATAAAAGAGAAATAATTGCACTTTGGAATGCAAGATGAAGAATGCTTGAACTCCTCAAAACAAAACATTTGTTGAGCACTATGTTTATTTGAGAGTATCGCTTGGCAGATCTTAACTTCGAGAGAGATCTTGAAAAACAATTGAAGAACGAAAAGAATCCTTGACGAACCACCATGTAGAGCCTGCATGAAGAACTCCGGTAATAAAAGGATGATATAAAGAAAGAGAAGTTAAAAACA
Source organism: Triticum monococcum (assembly GCA_034509565.1). Classification (NCBI taxonomy): domain Eukaryota; kingdom Viridiplantae; phylum Streptophyta; class Magnoliopsida; order Poales; family Poaceae; genus Triticum; species Triticum monococcum. Next base: position 280,114,269 of record CM067844.1, read on the forward strand.
CAAGGTGAAACCTTGCAATGATTTAGATGAATCTTCACGACGAGATAAAGCGGGAAGCTTGGAACTCTGAAAAAGAAAAGATGAAGCAACTTGGAACCAAGAATTTCTTCCTCACGAACAAGCTTCGGAAGAAGGAATTGAATTTACTCGATGAAACAAGAATAAGAATTACATTATGCTTATCCTTCACCAATTTAATTTGATGACAAGCAACGGATTTGGCATACTACTTATTCTCGTAGAAAGGATTAAGAGAGATATAGCGCAATCTTGAGAAAAGACTTCAACAATCTGCCAGTAAGATTGGAAAGAACAAATGAATTGATATGATAATGTATGAAGAGAAACCTTGAACAAACCTCCGTAAGAATTAAAAAATGAACGAAGAAAAGATAAAGAAACACCGGGAAGAATTAGAGAATGAATGAAGATACTTGAGGGAATTCGATACAAGAGAACGAAAAGATCACGATCTGATTAGAGAATATTTGAATGATGCACCCGTAAGATTTGGAGAACAATAGCTGAAAGCTGAGAATGAATAATTTTGAGATGATGGGCTCCGGAGAATCAAACTGAAAAGACTCCTGAATTTCTCCGGATGGGTGAAAAGAATTCTCACAATCGAAAACAATTATGAGAGGATGGCATAAAGCTAGAACCATTGATGAGGACATAAATACCATTGTTACACCCACAGCCCTTGCTGTTATACATACTGGACAAATTACTAGAGCTTGCGCACGCCAATTGAATTATCAGGTACTTTCGTTTCTTGTTAACGATTCTAATGTTCATGAGAATATGATGCTGCCTAAATTGGATACATTTGTTTTGCTTACAAATGAAGGGTCTAGCTTGGACAAGAAAGATGAACCTTGGAGCAAGGTCAAGCATGGAGATGATGGCATGCGCAGGGGGAACAAGAACGAAGTTACAAGTGATGATTCCAGGACTTTGAAGCCACCATAATGAGTGCATGAAGCCTTGGACGAAATATACAAGATGCCACTTCATAAATTTCGTCCAGAGGCTATCCTAGGTGTTGCGTCACCTTATTTTTGGGCCAGGCCCATGTAATTTCGAAATACTTGATTATAGGCTGTTTTTAGAGTCCGTATATGTGGGGAAACAAGAGTTAGGGTTGGTTTCGGACCCCTACTCCAAGGGCCACGAAATTCCCCCTCTCTCCTCCATATAGACAGCCCTTAGGGCATCGTTTAGACTTTGGGTTTTGTTTAGATTAAAGTTCGCCATAGCTGCAACTTCGAGTACTTCGTTTGTGTTCAACAACCAGACAAAGGCATCACAGAACCCCACCTTCATCAATGAAGCTTTCCTCTTATATTCGCAATATCCGGATTGCAATTTCAATTTCTTGCTTGTTCTTCATTGCTTGCAGGAAATAGACCCTCGTGGTCAGGTTGATCGTGCTCCGGCGTGATCAATAACCTCTCGGAGTTGGTTTAGCAATTGCTAAGGCACGACGTCCTCGCACGTTCATAGTCGGATTGTCAAAGTCGACTTCCACCAAAATGATAGCCACCATCTCATCGAAAGATCGGGCCCCTCGCCTCTATCAAGTGGTATCAGATTTCCAGGTTGCTCGGTGAGATTTTACAGTTTTTCATAGTTTTTATCGAGTCTGTTCTTCATACCTATAGTCCAGAAAAAGACAAAAAATAGGGTTAGTTCAGCCTATCTGAACCAATCTGAGCCTTTGCATAATCTTTTCTGTATTTGCTTTGTTGAATTTGCGGTTGCATCGTCGTGTCAAGTTGCTGGTCTTAGCGTCTAGTCCTTTAGAGTTTCGAGTTCTGTTCACAGGTTGTCACGTCGCCACTGCCATATATCACCACCGCATCATCATCATCGCTGCTGCCATATACCACCACACCAACTTCATCGCCACTGCCATATACCACCACCACATATTCACCGCCAATCCGAGTCCACCTGCAACATATATCCGCCACTAGTCTGAGTTCCACCAGATTCATCTCCGCCACCAGTCCGAGTTTCCACCAGATTCATCTCCGCCACTAGTCCTAGTCCGAGTTTAGAAATTGTTGCTTTGTTTTTGATTTCCAGATCACGCGATACTCCGAGTCGTGATAGAGTAGGACTCCCCAACTTCCGAGCCATCCGTGGAAGAAAAATAGTTCCAGTTTCAAAAAAACTAAGTCTGGAAAATTCTAGCTAGGCAGTTTTTAGGACATTTGTAGACTTTTTCGAAAATAAATTGTTGCGGAGCAAAAAAAGTGAAAAAAGGAAAAAAATCAGAGTGTGCTCCTCCCTTGTTTACGTGCAGCGCCGTGATTTTGTAAGTGTTCTAGGCTCGCGTCTCTAGTACGGTTTAGCCTAGGACCAGCACAATACCGTCGTTGAGCGTTTATTCAACTTTCCATATCTGAATTGATTATTGATGACCCCTTTTGCTACCATATTATAAGCCTTCCCAGCTCCACATACATCTACGTCGTGCTTTTGACTCTCCCTGGTAATCGCTCTATTCAAGCTTTGAGAGTTTTGACTACAACGGTTGCTGATCACCACCTGCTGCTTGGTAAGAACTGGTAAGAATTTGAGATTCGCTTGACGGATTTGTGACTGTCCACCACTTCCTAGTAGTCTATAGGATCATATTCTTGTGTGTTTCTATTGCTGCTAACCATGGCAGGATCACAAGTCGACAAGACTAACTGGGAGAACATGAAAAACAAAGAGTTACATGATAAGTTTCAACAAATGATGAGTGGATAGGTGGAAGATGTGCTAATTAGATTTGAAGAGGCCATGGAGAAGATAGATGGCATTGAGAAGGCGTTCAAAACAAAGCTCGATAACAAGTTTAATGAATTGCTCGCGCGCCTTCCACCGCCCGCTGCACCTGTCGCACCTCTACAACAAAAACAACATCGTCTTCCAAATCAAGTGGGACGAGCACAACGCGTTCCCATTGAGCCTGGTCAAACTTCTGGTGCTGTTGTACCTACTACTGGTACTTCTGTAGCTCCTGCTGCTACTTCAGAGGTGGAGGACCATTACGAGGATGAGGTTGATCAAAATCAGAACTACGTGCAGCCACCATCACCACCACCAGGTCGTCCTCATTCATATCATCGCAACGGTAGGGCTGCACCACCACCTGAGCTACGAGATCATGACCATCTTCCTAAACTGAAATTGAATATTCCACCATTTGAGGGTAGATATGTTCCTGATATATATCTTACTTGGGAGTTAGAAACTGAACAACGTTTTACATGTTCACAATATCCTGAGGAGAGACGTGTTCCTACTGTTGTTTGTGCTTTCGCTAGTTTTGCATGTGTTTGGTGGTCTGAACATTGTAGTATCCCATTCCAGCTACTTGGGCTGCTTTGAAATATGCTATGCGTACTCGTTGGGTTCCACCTTATTATCAACGTGAATTACTTCAAAAATTGCAGCGCTTAAGACAAGGAAAAAATTCTGTAGAAGAATATTATCAGGAATTACAAACTGGCATGATTAGATGTGGTATTGTTGAGGAGAATAAAGCTATGCTTGAACGTTTTATGGGTGGATTAAATCGAGAGATTCAAACCATTCTACAGTATAAGGAGTATAATAATATCACTCGTTTATTCCATCTTGCTTGTAAAGCTGAATGTGAAGTGCAGGATCGACAGGCATTGGCGCGAACTAACTTTTCTGCAGGTCGATCTTCATCATGGACACCACGTGCATCCTCTACTTCCACTACACCAGCACCTCCATCAGGTGCCACCTCCGGCCGTGATACAAGAAAGCAGGCACAACCACCACTATCTGCCAAGAGCACATCTGTCGGGCCTGCGCAGAGCTCTTCTTCTTCCATGGCATCAACAGGGCACACAAGTGATATTATTTATCGTCGTTGTAAGGGAAGAGGACATTTTGCGAGAGAATGCAACTACCAGCGTGTGATGATTGCTACTGAGGATGGTGGGTATGAGTCCGCTAGTGACTATGATGAGGAGACTTTGGCTCTTATTACACATGAAGAACACTGTGGAGACGATTACGATCATGAGACGCAATACATGGCTGCTGAAGATGCTGACAGGTATGAATGTTTAGTTGCTCAATGTGTTTTGAGTGTGCAGGATACACAAGCTAAGCAAAATCAGAGGCATAATTTGTTCCATACAAAGGGAGTTGTGAAGGAACGTTTTGTTCGCGTCATCATAGATGGAGGGAGCTGCAACAACTTGGCTAGCATGGAGATGGTGGAGAAGCGATCTCTCACCACAAGACCACATCCACATCCTTACTACATCCAATGGTTCAACAACAGCGGCAAGGTTAAGGTAACACGTACTGTTCATGTGCATTTTAGTATCTCTATATATGTTGATTATGTTGATTGTGATGTGGTACCCATGCAAGCATGTTCCTTATTACTTGGTAGACCATGGCAATTTGATAAAAATTATGTACACCATGGTAGAAACAATCAGTATACTCTTGTACATAAGGATAAAAATATTACTTTGCTTCCTATGACTCCTGATTCCATTTTGAAAGATGATATTAATAGAGCTAATAAAGCAAAACAAGAGCAAAATAAGAGTGAAAATCAGATTGTGGCAAAAGAATTTGAGCAACAAATGAAGCCTAATAATAAACCATCTAGTGTTGCTTCTGAAATTAAATTGAAAAGTGCATGTTTACTTGCCACCAAATCTGATATTGATGATCTAGATGTTAGCAAATCTATTTGCTATGCTATTGTGTGCAAAGAGGCATTATTTTCATTCGAGGACATGCCTTCCTCTTTGCCTCCTGTTGTCACTAACATTTTGCAGGAGTTCGCTGACGTCTTTCCACAAAACGTGCCACCGGGATTACCATCTATTCGAGGGATTGAGCATCAAATTGACTTAATTCCCGGTGCATCATTACCCAACCGTGCGCCATACCGTACCAATCCAGAGGAGACGAATGAGATTATGCATCAAGTACATGTAACACCCCCAGTGTCATGCTACAGTAATCACCTGTTAATGGTGCCATGTCATTAGGTTACTGTTGCTAATCTTCACTTGATCCAAATCACCATTCAAATTCAAATCCAATCTAAAGTCAAAAATTCTTTTTGTCAGACATGAAATCTAAAATGTTCATCTTGTGGCAAATAATCATTTGTTAATATTGCTGGTGGACCAACATTTTTGCAAGGTCATTAGTGACCAAAAGAAAAATGCAAAAGCTGAAAAAAATAGTTAAAACAAAAACAAAAGGAGAGAAAGGGGGCTACAGCCCCTAGCCTCCCCTTGGGCTTCGGCCTACCCGAGCCAACCGGCCCAACTCAGCTGGTCGGCCCAGCCGCCTCCCCTTAACCCCCCTCCCGATCCACTCCGAACCCTAGCACTATCCTCTCGTCCACCCCACAACCCCCACTCCCCCTCTCTCCCGATCCCTTCTGGATCAGGGCACCCGAGCCCGTTGCCGTCATTCGACCCCGCGGCGCCACCGTCGCCGCCACCCGGGGCCGCCTCGCCGGACCACCGCACCGCAGCCCCATCCCCGTCACCAAGCCGGATAGCCTCATCATCGCCCCAACGCGCCTCGACGCCGGCGCCCATCCCCTACTTCGCCCATCGTCGCCGGACCGCCCCCGCACACCCCGAGCCTACTGCCAACCCCCTACACTTCGCTGTGAGCCCCTCCGTCGACCCCCCTCTTCCTTCGCGTGGATCCGTCGCCGTTGACGTCGTACGTCGCCGTGGCCGAGCTCGCTGGAGCTCGCGCTCACCGCATCCGCCCGTGCCCATGGGCGCGCTCCCGCACGCTCCGACCCGCCCTGCTTCCCCGCTTTGCTCCGTCCCCGGCCGCGGCCAAGCCCGCACCAGCTGCCCCGCTTGGCCCGCCTCCCCTGCTCGTCGCTGCACTGCTGCTGCTGCCCAGCACCGCCTCGCTCGCTGGCCCCGCTCGCGCCGTGATTCCTTCCCCCTCCCGCTACCTCACTTCTGCACGCGCACGCACATCCGCGCTCGGCCATCGCCGTGTTCCGAAGCAGTAGGAAGCTACCATGGATTAGTGGAAGCACTAGGAGACATTTGCCCATAAGAGAGGCTACCAAGAATAAACAACTAGATTGTCGGATCTCACACATACTAAGCATTTCAAAATCATACACAAAATATGCTCGACATGTGCAAATACGACATGGCATCAGAAAAAACTCTACGACTCAAAGAATTTATTCAGAAGGCTCCAAAAAGGCATACATAGTAAGAATTACAATCATGGGTCACATGACCCAACATACAGAGCATGCAAGCAACAGAAGCTTAACATGTCTGAGTACAGACAGCTACAAATGAAAAAGGGCGAGAGAAGCCTGGTTATCTACAAGACCCTCCCAAGGGTACAAAATCATAGCTGAGGTAACAAGCTAAGCGTCGAAGGCCACGCAGAACTACTAGTGAGACTGAAGTCTCTCTACAAAAACATAAATTAAGCAAACGTGAGTACAAATGTACCCAACAAGACTTACATCAGAACTAGCTACATATGCATCAGTATCAACAAAGGGGTGGTGGAGTTTGACTGCAGCAAGCCATCTTTGACTGTGGCTACCCTGAACTACGACTGCAAGTAACTCTTTTGAGGTGGCGCAAACGAGTCCACATATTCACCATATCAATACACCACTATGGATTCTCTCTCGTCTCCCTACGAGAAGGCTGTCCATAGCACTCACGCTTATCTTGCACATTTTAGAGTATCCACTTTCACTTGTCTATGAACTGCATAAGAAACCCAGCAGTCCATTACCGCGGATGCGGCTATTCGAATAGATCATGTTAACCATGCAGGGCTGTACTTCTTCACACATGCTCTCGCCACTTACCACCATGTACATGTCATGTATCTCGACAACCTTCAAGTGGAAGCCTGGCGAGGGTGTCGGCCATGACCTGACTAACCATGCAAGTCTCTAGTCCAGGTTTATCACCTATTCAGGTTCCATCCGCACGGAATCCGGCTGAGGTTTCCACTACAGCCCCGAACAATGTGTGCAGGATTCTCGAGGCACCAAACGGGCATCTCGATTAATCGGGCCACGTACCTGCCGCATCACAGCCCACCCCTAGGGTCAGTGCTGCGCACGACCTCCAGTATGCTACAAACACCAGAAACTACTTGCAACTCCTGGATAGAGGACAAGGGGGGTTACTAAGTCGAGAGATCTTGGAGTGCCCGGAGCCCAATGTGTGGTAGTAACTGTCTTGGATCACAAACACAGAACTCAGTTCCTGAGGACGGTTCCAATGAGACAACCCACCATGTACTCATACATTCCCTCTCACCGCTACCTTTACCAAATCGTGTTCACGCACTTAGCTCTCAATAGTAGGACATGATGACCACATTCCAATTCATCACCGATGAATCATACCTAACACAACTCTAAGCAATAGTAGGCATAACAAGCAAGCATAAATGAGTAGGCAAAGACATTGGAGGAAAGGGATTCAACTACTGCAACAGGTAAAAGTTGAATTGTAGTTGTCCTAATGCAATAAACGAGAGCATGAGCGAGAGAGTGGGTTTGTATCTAGATGATCAATGGGGATTACTTTCCTGGCACTTCTGAAGATAGCATAGCTCTTCATCAGTGTCATCGATCTCAACGTCGGAACAAAGTCCACTAAGAGAGAACAACACCGGCAAACAGAGAAGGAACACAATCGATGCAACACAACAATATGATGCATGATCATGACATGGCAATATGATGTTTATTGAGCAAATGCCACTAGCAACACTTTAAATGGAGTTGGTTTGAATACAAGATTCAAATTCAAACTCCATATGTGATTATTCTTTTTTTGAACCTGTGAATAGTAGGAGAACCTCCTACTGTTTTTGTATTAATGTAAAAAGGGGTGACAATTTACATGAGGCCTTTACAACTCACCCTCCCTTTGGGAGGTGAGGCAGAACTTGAGATATAGAGGAAATGATGAGTGGAATGAGATGTTTATGCTTGTCCTTAACCCTATAGGTAAGGAGAGAGAAGTCGGTCTTAAGTCTATCTAACCAAGAATTCGTCGAACGCATAATCCCCCTGAAGTGTTTATCGTTACGTTCTTTCCAGATACTCCAGGCGACAATCAGAAATAGCTCCATAAAGAGGGGTCTGTTCCAGTTGTTTTTGCCAAACACCACATTTTGCAAGCGAGGTTGCCCCTGGATCCACAGAATTCCAAGGCTGGACCAGCATTCAGTACTAAATTGACACTCAAAGAAGAGGTGCTCCAGTGTTTCCTTGATGTGTAGACTACATAAGATGCAATCATAGTCCTTTCCAATATTGTAGTGTCTCCTCTTGAGCATATTTCGCGTGTTTAGTCGATCAGAAAGGAGCAACCAACCAAAGACTTTAATTTTCATCATGGATTTTGATTTCCAGATCCAGCCAAAAGCCTCATGAGCCCTAATGTAACGACCCGACCCAAAATCGGTCAGTCTCTGTGTAGCTGTACCATCCCAAGATCATTCTGGCACACACAGTACATTGATGAAAAGATTCAAAGTTCAATCACACCTGAATTTATTACACGATACTCATATCGAGTCTTTATTACATCATAATAAATTTGGCCGAAGGCCAACTCATGAGAAATAAACTAAATAAAGCTGCGGAAGCGTAGACGAATAGCGAGTCCATCCGACTCCATAGGGAAATCGCCAAGCGTAGATCGTAGCCTCACTCCTGGTTGGAAAACTCCTCTGCAACATGAGACGTTGCAGCAGTGTAGGTCAGCATTTTCAATATGCCAGCAAGTCATAGAGAGAACAACAATAATAATGCTAACACTATATGCAATTTGGTTGTGGGGCTCTAAGTTAAAAAGCCAGTTTTTCCCTACAACAAAGGACTTGCTTACAATTACTACAAAATGTTGGTAGTTATTGAGATGGTTCCACCAACCAATGTCTCATTCCCAATTATTAATTAATTTATTTGTCCGGTGTTGAGATTTCTGAAATACTCCAGTTTCTAGAGCCTCATTTGTTCATAACCGGGGACACGACTAATCGATTAGGTTGTTACTCTGCAGTGACTTGTGCACTTTATTGGCAAGATTCATTCCCTCCTTTATGTCCTCGCAACACCTTGTGTTTGAAGACGGGACGAACGAAACAGGGTCTTCCATAGAGTTTCTCTGGGCACTGCCGGTGCCCATCCATGTCCTACCGTTCTTCCACATCTGCTGGCACCGTCCGTCCAGAGTCACATCTAAGGTTAACCCAGCCAGAGCCCATAATGGCTTGCGGATGCACAGGTAAGCTTCCGGTCAATGGGGTATCCATTCGTATCTTCGTGGCTAGGTGAAGCTTTCCGCAAGATGTCATGGCGCTTCTCCATGCATCCCGGCCATCCGTTGGTTCCTCCAGGGTGCCCGTCAACCATCCTCCACCTAGTAGTGAATTTGAAGTCCATCTTGAGCTTGAAATCATGGGGTTGTCATCATCTTGACTCTCACATCTCCCTTATGAATCTCTCAACCAACCCCGTCTACGAGCATAGCAAGATAAACTACATCGTCCCGGGCAATAGTAGCTAGGGGAATTGGGTTCATCCTACCTCATGATACTACTCAAGACATAACTTAAAATTCTCCTACTGCATGCATGGTGGGGAAGAATAATTCTAATGCAACAAAAGCATATGTATTGTAAAACATGATCAAATGACTTGCCTGGCTGACGGTCTTCAAACGCTAGTGACTCAAGATAGCAAGCTTCACACTCTGGAAATTCTATTGAGTCAAACAATAGCACAAATAAGTATTCCATTAAATAACATAACATCAAGCTAAAGGAAATCACGCAAGCACTCAAACCAAAACCAAAGAAAACTCAAGGAAAACATAATCAAGGTTTTCATCACTTCAAGCAACAACAAAGAAATAGTTTTATCCTACTAACACTTTTCATAACAGAACCAAAAGAAGGGTTTTGCTAACTAACATAAAGGAAAACATCATATAAACTAGGTGCAAAAAGAATCACATCAATATCTATTATAGAACTCTTGTTATACCTAAAACAAAACTAATAAGAAAATAAAATAAAACTTTTTATTTTGCTGTAAATAAATGTTCACCCTCTGTAACTACAGAAACTAATCTAAAATAAATTATAACAGGGGTAAATTAAAATTCTATAATAACTAGAACAGCAGGAAACAGCAACAAGCTAAATAAATTAGAAAAGCTTGATTTCGACTAAAACTAATTTTAATACAATCTGCAAATGCCCCCAACAGGTTCCTACTGCTAGGCTAGCTCAAAACTAAGCAGTGGCAAAAAGAATCACCTAAAATATAAATTCTAGCTCAAATTATAGCAGAAATACTAATCTGACTAAAACTAATATAAAACTATTTTTATAAGCCTAAACATGGCCGAATCTATTTTCTACAGAAACTATAGGAAATTTGTAAACTAACAAAAAAAGAATTAACTAAAAATAATAAATAACCTAAAAGATATAGACTTTTCAAGAACAGAACTATTATGTTTTAAAAACAGAAACCAAAAACAAAACTGGCGCTACTGGGCCTATCTAACGCTCATGCGACAACTAACTAAAACGCACCCGTGGCTAAACAAAAATAACCGATTAGGCCGGTCTAACTGAACTACAACTTAAAATAAACCGATCTAACCGGGAATAAACTGAAACTAAACCGATCTACTAAAGAAAAACCAAACTCTCCGCGTGATCTAATCTAGGCCCTAGATTCGAGATCTAACGGTGGAGGGGGAGGCCAGCGGCTTACAGCGGCGGTCGACGGCGAAGTGGGCTCGGGCATTGGTGGCGGATGTGTGCCGGTGGTCCAGGGCGACGACAGTGACGTCGAGGCGATGCGGTGGAGCGAGGCAGAGGTGGTGGTGGAGTTGTTGGAGCTCGGGGACGACGCATACGTCAGGGCGAGGCAAAGCAGAGCCCGGTGCTCTGCAGCTCCGGTGGGTGGCAGACGAGCTCAGGGTCGTCACTGCTGTGGGTAAGAGGGGGCAGACCATGTCAAAAAATGGGAAACGGCGACAGAAGTACATGGGTGGAAATTGGGATCGAGGGAGTGTTGACCGGAGTCGGAACGGGCGGCGAACTGCGGCGGCAGCAGCGAGATGCGTTTGGCGAGGGCGCGAGCTACGGTGGGAGTTGGGATAGGGTTTTTGGGGGGTTCGGAAGAGGAGGCCGGGGGGTTTATATAGGGCATAAACGTGGGCGAGGGATCGACTCGGTATCACGATCCCAAGAGAATTGGAACCGCAGCGTGCTCTGGACGTGCTCCGGGCGGCATTGCGTGCGCGAGGAGGAAAGAGAAGGGGTGGGGCCGGGGTGTCGATGAGAGAGGGAGAGGAGGGTATGGTCGGGCGACCGAAACGGACGGCTTGGGTGTGCGCACGGCTGGTGGCTGGCTGGGCCACATCGGGTGGGCTACGGCCTCGGCGACTGGGCCTGTTGGCCTGGCGCCTGGCACGCCGGGGTTCTTCCTTTTTTTGAATAAACACAAAGAGATAAAACAAAATAGAGAAAACTATAATATTTTTTCATATATGACATATATATATATATATATCAAAATTCTCACGGGAATTAATCCTACAACGTGGACATTTTTCTAGAGGCAAAACACAAACTAAAAAAAAACCTCTTCTGGAAATCCCAAATAAGAATCAAATTTGAATTCAAACTTTGGCTATGTTTTTTTCTTTTGACATTTTTGGAGTGTGATGTTTACTCCTCTCATACTTTTGCTCAAGTATTTTGTTAGGCATTTCTTTTTGAAATAAATTTCAATTGCCAAGTTGAATCCAATTCAAACAAAACTCAAATGCCTCTGAAAATTTCCAAATGCCACACAATTCAAACAAAATGCATAGATGCTTAACTAATAACTGTAAAACATTCCAAATTGAAAATTTGGGATGTTACAAACGTACCCACCTTAAGATGAATCTCGCCCTCGAGATTCGGGTTAGCTAGCAAATAGGTGCAGGTGGTCTCGGCGGAGATCTTCTTCTCGCTCCTAGGTGGCTTCCTCCTCGGTGTGGTGGCTCGACATAACCTTGCAAAACTTGATGTTCTTGTTGCGGGTAACTCTGTTCGCAGTCTCGAGAATTCTGACGGGTTTCTCGTCATAAGTCAGATCACTGTCAAGCTGTATGGCCTCTAGAGGCACTGTGTCTCTCAAAGGAATATCGACCATCTCGGCATGGCATTTCTTCAGCTGGGATACGTGAAAGACATCATGAACTCTTGACAATCCTTCCGGCAATTCCAGCTTATATGCAACTTCTCCTCTGTGTTCAAGGATTTTGTAGGGGCCAATGAACCTGGGTGCTAATTTTCCTTTAACCCCAAATCTCTTGATGCCATGAAGTGGGGACACACGAAGATATGCTCGTTCTCCAACTTCATACGTTATCTCCTTGCGTTTACTGTCGGCATAACCCTTCTGTCTCGACTGGGCTATCTTGAGTCTATCTCGAGTCATCTTGAGTTTCTCTTCGGAGTCTCTGATAAGATCGGGACCAAAAAGTTTTCGGTCTCCGACACCATCCCACAGCAATGGTGTTCTGCACCTCCTTCCATATAGAGCTTTGAAAGGGGCCATCTTCAGACTGGTCTGATAGTTGTTGTACGAGAACTCTGTGTATGGAAAATTGTCATCCCAGCTAGACCTATAGTCTAGCGCGCAAGCTCTCAACATATCCTCCAAAATCTGGTTGACTCTCTCGGTGTGTCCATCTGTCTGCGAATGAAAAGCTGTACTAAACTCCAGCCTGGTACCCAAAGTTTCATGCAACTGATTCCGAAACTTGGAGGTAAATTGTGTTCCTCTATCTGACATGATACTCCTCGGAACTCCATGCAGACATACGATCCTGGTCATGTATATCTTGGCTAACTTAGCGCTGGTATATGTGGTCTTCACGGGAATGAAATGAGCTACCTTGGTCAAGCGATCAACCACTACCCAGATAGAATCATAACCTGAACGGGTCCTTGATAATCCGGTGATAAAATCTATCCCAAGTTTTTCCCATTTCCACTCGGGTATCGGCAAAGGTTGAAGTAACCCTGCCGGCTTCTGAGGTTCCGCCTTTACTCGCTGACAAACATCGCATACTGCTACGTACTCGGCAATATCCTTCTTCATACCTGTCCACCAGAAACTTTCCTTCAAATCCAGATACATCTTTGTGTTGCCTGGGTGAATCGAGTACGGTGAATCATGGGCCTCCTGAAGAATTAACTTCCTGACCTCTGGGTCATTAGGCACATAGATATGATCCTAAAACCATAAAGTTCTGTGTTCATCCTCACGAAAACCTTTAGCCTTTCCGTTACTCATCTTTTCCTTTATCTCTGCAATTTCCTTGTCCATCTTCTGCGCTTCATGGATCCTTTCGGTCAAAGTGGATTGAATATCCAAGGTGGCGACGAATCCTCTTGGTACTATCTCCAATCGGAGATCTCTGAGATCGTCGGCTAATTTCTAAGGTAATCCTCCAGCTATGAGGGTGTTCACATGGCTTTTACGGCTCAAGGCATCTGCTACAACATTTTCTTTCCCTGGGTGATAATGCAATCTCATGTCATAGTCCTTGATCAATTCAAGCCATCTCCTTTGTCTGAGGTTCAACTCCTTCTGCGTGAAAATGTACTTCAAGCTCTTATGATCCGTGTAAACATCACAACTATTTCCGACAAGGAAATGTCTCCATGTCTTGAGTGCGTGCACTATGGCTGCTAACTCCAAATCGTGTGTGGCATAATTCATCTCGTGAGGTCGTAGCTGTCTGGAGGTATAAGCTACAACTTTTCCTTCCTGCATGAGCACTCCTCCGAGTCCTTGACGAGAAGCGTCACAATACACCTGGTAATCCTTGTGTATGTCCGGCAAAATGAGTACTGGAGCTGTAACCAGATGTTTCTTCAACTCCTGAAAACTGGCTTCACAATCCTCGGTCCAAATGTACTTGGTTTCCTTCTTCAACAGCTCGGTCATGGGTTTAGCAATCTTGGAGAAATTCTCAGTAAATCTCCAATAATATCCTGCAAGTCCGAGAAAACTGCGGATCTCCTTGACTGAGGTGGGGGATTGCCAGTTGGTGACCGATTCAACCTTGGTGGGGTTGATTGCTATTCCTTCTCCAGAAATAACATGTCTGAGGAATCCGATTTCCTTCAACCAAAATTCACATTTGCTGAACTTGGCATATAACTGATGTTCTCGGAGTTTCTCCAGAACTAGACGCAGATGTTCCTTGTGCTCTTCCTTGCTCTTGGAGAAAACCAATATGTCATCGATGAACACCACGACAAACTTGTCTAGATATTCCATAAATACCTTGTTCATCATGCTCATGAAATACGCAGGGGCATTAGTCAATCCGAATGACATGACGGTATACTCATATAAACCATACCTGGTTGTGAAAGCTGTTTTGGGTATATCCTGTTCACGAATCTTCAGCTGATGATACCCTGCTTGAAGATCGATCTTGGAAAATACTTTGGCTCCGACCAGCTGATCAAATAAATCATTAATCATCGACCGAGGGTACTTATTCTTGATGGTCACGTCGTTCAATGAACGATAATCTACAACCATTCTCAGGGTTCCATCCTTCTTCTCTACCAAAAGAACCGGGGCTCCCCAAGGTGACGAACTTGGGCGAATATATCCTTTCTCCAATAATTCCTTGATCTGCTGCTTGATCTCTTCCAAATCATTCGGGGGCATCTGATAAGGTCTCTTGGATATTGGGGTTGTGCCAGGTAATAACTCGATCAAAAATTCTATTTCTCTATCCGGTGGCATTCCTGGTAATTCCTCTGGAAATACATCCGAAAATCTTGTACTACAGGCACTTCCTCCTGAACCACTTCCATGAGGGAATTCACCTGCTTCTTCATCGGTGTGCGTCTAGATACATACTTGATCCTCTTCTGCTCCGGGGTGGTGAGCAAAATCATCTTGTGGGCACAGTCGATGTTCCCTTCAAACTTCGTCAACCAATCCATGCCTAGGATCACGTCCAATCCGTGGGATTCTAAGACTATGAGGTCTATGAGGAAATCATGATTTCCGATGCTGAGGGTTGAATGACAGCCTAAGCCTGTCATCATCTCTCCTCCTGGGGAAGTGACCTGAAGCGGGGTTCTAAGGGTCCTAGTGGGCAACCCATACTTTTCCACAACTACCCTTGATATGAAAGAATGCGTTGCACCGGAATCAAAGAGTACCAATACTGGACGTGAATTTAATAAAACCTTACCAACCACAGTGTCTGGCTGATCATAGACATCCTCCACGTCAACGTGATTCACCTGAGCACGAGGAAAAGGGTTGAGCTACTTTGCTGAGCTCCCATTGCCGTTGCCGTTTCCATTCCTCTGCTTGGCCTCCGGACAATCGATGGCATAGTGTCCTGTCTTCTGGCACTTGAAACAGGTGATATGACTCAGATCCTTCTGAGTCGGAGCAGGACGGTGCTGGTTGCCGTTGCCTCCATTGCCTGACTTGGAGTTGTTGTCGTGGTTGCGATTGTTCCCATTCCCTCCATGGTTATGTCCTCCATGATTATGTCCTCCATGGTTGTGATGGGTATGTCCTCTCGAGTATGGGGCATAGCGGGGCTTCTGCTGAGCTCCGGAGTTGTACTTTCCCTGGCCATATTTCCGCTTGCGGCTTTCAATCTGCTGCTGCTTGCCTTCAAGTATAGTGGCCTTGTCTACCAGCTCCTGGTAGTTGTTGAAGGTAGCCACCATTAGCTGCATTCCCAGCTCATCATTGAGTCCCTCAAGAAACTTCTCCTGTTTTGCGGCATCTGTGGCCACATCATCTAGGGCATAGCGAGATAATTTGCTGAACTCATCCACATACTGCCCCACAGTACGGTTCCCCTGGCGTAAGTTGCGGAACTCACGCTTCTTCAGACTCATGGCTCCAGCTGAGACATGAGCGGTGCGGAAGGCCCGCTGGAACTAATCGCATGTCATGGTGGCGACCGGATAAGTGGCGGTGTAGTTCTCCCACCAAGAGGCTGCAGGTCCATTCAGTTGATGTGCGGCAAAACGCACCTTCTCAGCATCTGTGGATCCAGCAGTTGTTAGATCCCTTCCGATCTTGCGGAGCCAATCATCAGCTACAATCGGCTCGGTGCTACTAGAGAACACCGGCGGATTCAGCCTTAGGAACTGGGTCAGGTTATCGACGGGGGGTGGTGGCGGTGGATTGTTGTTATTGTTGCCTTGGTTTTGGATGAGCATTTGCATTAAGGCATTCTGTTGTTGAATCAGCTGGGTGAGCTCCGGTGGGAAAGTGAAACCGGGGTCACGTCTCGGAGGCATCTGGTGTTATGGAGTGGATGAGAAATTAGAATAGAACAAGGGTCTAATGAGAAAATAGCACTACCCAAATGAATGCACAAACATAATCACACCAATCATTTATTCATTCATCTCAAACAGGGTTCAATCTCGGATTACAAAATCTCACGACTAATCGAAAATAACGGCCTAACTCATTGACGAAAATAAAATAACATGGCGGTCGACTAAATGTCTTCATCAATTATCCTTGCGTCCTCTGGTGCGTCATCCTCTGGTGCGGCACCTCCTCTTGCGGCTTCCCTCGGTGGAGCTCTCTTCATAATCCTGGTCATTGCTCACGAGAGGTCCATCATCTCCACTCAGAAAAAGGTTTTCTCCTAGATCCATCTTCTCCTCTAATGCGGCAACATCAATCTTCAGCTTGTCGACTCTCTCCATGAAATCCTTGACTTCATCCTCATGCTCATAGTGGGCTTCACGTGCTGCATCCTCCAGTTCAATTTCACGAAGATGCAACTTTTGGACCATCTTCAAGCTCCTGCGCATCTGAATCTCTAGAGCCCTGATGTGAGCCTCCAAGTCTTGGACATATGAGTGAACGGAGCCGTCATCTATGGTGTGGATGATCTCTCCATCTGCAGTCCTGCGAGAAATCATGGTGTGGTCTGATCCAACAAGCTCGGTCCTGTATTCCTCCTGGATGCGTCCAAGTGCACTATGAACCGCTATGTCTCTCCCGAGGATCCAAGTGGGAGCAGTGAACCTGAAGTCAACGGGCGCTGAGAGTCTTCCGAAAATCCTCCCTGGTATGTGCACCTTAATCCTACAACGACGGTCTTCTGGAAATGCCATGATAGGGGTCCCGGTGATAGACGGAAGAGCAATCTTCAATTCCTTGGTGATCTGGACCATCATCCTGCCGAAAAGCATTATCTCATCTGGCTGGCAAAACTCCGGGAGCAGAACTGGGATGAACTTGACGGCCATCTAGAATGTTGAAATTGGAGAGAAGTCAGAAATGAACAGGGGAGTATTACGGAATGATCAGGACATAAAATAAAATAGTTCTTCCTATGGCTTTCCGATCCTAGGGTTATGTCCTATGGTCAGCGTGTGCTCTGATACCATCTCTGTAACGACCCAACCCAAAATCGGTCAAGTCTCTGTAGCTATACCATCCCAAGATCATGCTGGCACACATAGTACATTGATGAAAAGATTCAAAGTTCAATCACACCTGAATTTATTACACGATTCTCATATCGAGTCTTTATTACATCATAATAAATTCGGCTGAAGGCCAACTCATGAGAAATAAACTAAATAAAGCTGCGGAAGCATAGACGAATAGCGAGTCCATCCAACTCCATAGGGCAATCACCAAGCGTAGATCGTAGCCTCACTCCTGGTCGGAAAACTCCTCTGCAACATGAGACGTTGCAGCCGTGTAGGTCAGCATTTTCAATATGCCGGCAAGTCATAGAGAGAACAACAATAATAATGCTAACACTATATGCAATTTGGCTGTGGGGCTCTAAGTTTTATGTTTTTGTGAAAAAGCTACTTTTTCCCTACAACAAAGGACTTGCTTACAATTACTACAAAATGTTGGTAGTTATTGAGATGGTTCCGCCAACCAATGTCTCGTTCCCAATTATTAATTAACCCCTCAATTAATTTATTTGTTCGGTGTTGAGATTTCCGAAATACTCCAGTTTCCAGAGGCTCATTTGTTCGTAACCAGGGACACGACTAATCGATTAGGTTGTTACTCTGCAGAGTCTTGTGCACTTTACCCGCAAGATGCGTTCCCTCCTTTATGTCCTCACACTGCCTGGTGTTTGAAGACGGGACGAATGAAACAAGGTCTTCCATAGAGTTTCTCTGGGCACTGCCGGTGCCCATCCATGTCCTACCGTTCTTCTACATCTGCTGGCACCGTCCGTCCAGAGTCATGTCTAAGGTTAACCCAGGCAGAGCCCATAATGCCTTGCGGCTGCACAGGTAAGCTTCCGGTCAAGGGGTATCCATCCGTCTCTTCGTGGCTGGGTGAAGCTTTCCGCAAGATGTCATGGCGCTTCTCCATGCATCCCGGCCATCCGCTGGTTCCTCCAGGGTGCCCGTCAACCGTCCTCCACCCAGTAGTGAATTTCAAGTCCATCTTGAGCTTGAAATCATGGGGTTGTCATCATCTTGACTCTCACATATCCCTTATGAATCTCTCAACCAACCCCATCTACGAGCATAGCAAGATAAACTACATCGTCCCGGGCGATAGTAGCAAGGGGAATTGGGTTCATCCTACCTTATGATACTACTCAAGGCATAACTTAAAATTCTCCTACTGCATGCATGGTGGGGAAGAATAATTCTAATGCAACAAAATCATAGGTATTGTAAAACATGGTCAAATGACTTGCCTGGCTGACGGTCTTCGAACGCTAGTGACTCGAGATAGCGAGCTTCACACTCCGGAAATTCTATCGAGTCAAACAGTAGCACAAATAAGTATTCCAATAAATAACATAACAGCAAGCTAAAGGAAATCACACAAGCACTCAAACCAAAACCAAAGAAAACTCGAGGAAAATAAAATCAAGGTTTTCATCACTTCAAGCAACAACAAAGAAATAGTTTTATCCTACTAACACTTTTCTTAACAGAACCAAAACAAGGGTTTTGCTAACTAACATAAAGGAAAACAGCATATAAACTAGGTGCAAAAAGAATCACATCAATATCTATTATAGAACTCATGTTATACCTAAAACAAAACTAATAAGAAAATAAAATAAAACTTTTTTATTTTGCTGTAAATAAATGTTCACCCTCTATAACTACAGAAACTAATCTAAAATAAATTATAACAGGGGTAAATTAAAATTCTATAATAACTAGAACAGCAGGAAACAGCAGCAAGCTAAATAAATTAGAAAAGCTTGATTTCGACTAAAACTAATTTTAATACAATCTACAAATACCCCAACAGGTTCCTACTGCTAAGCTAGCTCAAAACTAAGCAGTGGCGAAAAGAATCACCTAAAATATTAATTCTAGCTCAAATTATAGCAGAAATACTAATCTGACTAAAACTAATATAAAACTACTTTTATAAGCTTAAACATGGCCGAATCTATTTTCTACAGAAACTATAGGAAATTTGTAAACTAACAAAAAACGAATCAACTAAAAATAATAAATAACCTAAAAGATATAGACTTTTCAAGAACAGAACTATTCTGTTTTAAAAACAGAAAAACAAAACTAAAAACAAAACTGGCGCTACTGGGCCTATCTAATGCTTAGGCGACTACTAACTAAAATGCGCCCGTGGCTAAACAGAAATAACCGATCGTGCCGTTCTAACTAAATTGCAACTTAAAATAAACCGATCTTATCGGGAATAAACCGAAACTAAACCGATCTACGAAAGAAAAACCAAACTCTCCGCATGATCTAATATAGGCCCTAGATTCGAGATCTAACGGTGGAGGGGGAGGCACGCGGCTTACAGTGGCGGTCGACGACGAGGTGGGCTCGGGCGTTGGTGGTGGAGGTGTTCCGGTGGTCCGGGCGACGGTGGTGACGTCGGGGTGATGCGGCGGAGCGAGGCGGAGGTGGTGGTGGAGTTGTTGGAGCTCGGGGATGGCGCAGATGTGAGGGCGAGGCGAAGCAGAGCCCGGTGCTCTGCAGCTCCGGTGGGTGGCGGACGAGCTCGGGGTCGTCGCTGCTGTGGGTAAGAGGGGGGCAGACCATGTCAAAAAATGGGAAACGGCGACGGAAGTACGTGGGTGGAAACTGGGATCGAGGGAGTGCTCACCGGAGTCGGAACGGGCGGCGAACTGCGGCGGCAGCAGCGAGATGCGTTTGGCGAGGGCGCGAGCTATGGTGGGAGTTGGGATAGGGTTTTTGGGGGGGTTCGGAAGAGGAGGCTGAGGGTTTTATATAGGGCATAAACGTGGGCGAGGGGTGGACTCGGGATCACGATCCCGAGACAATCGGAACCGCGGCGCGCTCTGGACGCACTCCGGGCGGCATTGCGTGCGCGAGGAAAGAGAAGGGGTGGGGCCGGGGTGTCGGCGGGAGAGGGAGAGGAGGGTTCGGTCGGGCGACCGAAACGAGACGGCTCGGGCATATATATATATAAACACAGAGAGAGAAAACTAAATAGAGAAAACTATAAAAAATTTTATATATGACATATATATATATATATATCAAAATTCTCAGGGGAATTAATCCTACAACGTGGACATTTTTCCAGAGGCAAAACACAAACTAAAAAAAACTCTTCTGGAAATCCCAAATAAGAATCAAATTTGAATTCAAACTTTGGCTATGTTTTTTTCTTCTGACATTTTTGGTGTGTCATGTTTACTCCTCTCATACTTTTGCTCAAGTATTTTGTCGGCATTTCTTTTTGAAATAAATTTCAATTGCCAAGTTGAATCCAATTCAAACAAAACTCAAATGCCTCTGAAAATTTCCAAATGCCACACAATTCAAACAAAATGCATAGATGCTTAACTAATAATTGTAAAACATTCCAAATTGAAAATTTGGGATGTTACACCTAACTTCTCTGAAGTAGAAAGTGTAGTATCTATGAATTGTGTAAGTTTTCGTTCCCCAAATATATGTCCAAACATCTGGCTCATTGGAGATAGTCGTTTCCATCGTGTCAGCTTGCAGTTAACGCACCTCTACATGAGCCTGTGCCGAGAGGGGTAGATGAAACGCCTCTCGCAGTGATGTGATGGACAAGAAATCCTTAACTGAGATATCTTCATTGATGGCATAAGAGAGTGCACGTGGGTATTTCTCATCAAATGTGGTGTCAGTCCATAAATCTTTCCAGAAGAGCACATTAGATCCATTGGTTACATGAATGATTGAGATGCCTCTATAGATTGGCATTAGTTTGGCAACATCTCGCCACCAGAATGATCCATAAGGGTCTGAAGCATGCGGGATTTCATTCGTGTAGTATGTTTCCCAAATGAGTTCAACCCAAGGCACGTTCCATCTATTGTAGAATTTATGTAAATATTTCAATAATAGTGCGTCGCCTTGGACTCTGAGATCAATCACTCCCAAACCACCACTTTCCTTGGGACGGCAAACCATTTCCCAAGAAGCAAGGGAGTTGCATTTGTCCCCTTGCTCCATTTTCTTTATCCATAAGCATTTTCTTCTAATTTTGTCCAGAAGCTCAATAATTTTGGTAGGCAATCGAAGTGTGCATAGCGCAAAGATAATGAGCGAAGTGATCACTGAGTTAAGCAGAGATAGCTTTCCACCATATGAGATCATGTTGAGAGTAGCCGTTAGTCTTCTCTCCATGGAGCAGACCAGAGGCATGAGATCAAGGACAGTTTGTCGAGTGGTACCAAGTGGGAGCCCTAAGTAGGTGAAAGGCATCTTGCCAACGACGCATCCGAAGATAGTAGCAATCTCCTCAGACTTAGCAGTATCACAATTGATTGGAATTAGAGTAGACTCGTGGAAGTTTATTTTTAAACCAATGGACGTAGCATAGTCTGTCAAAATGTCCTTGATAACGGTCGCATGTTGTGTGCATGCTGGTAACACCAGAATGGTATCGTCAGCGTACTGGATGACTGAATACTCTTTTTCATGCGGAGAAGGGAAGGGCAGGTGTATTTGATGGCGTGCAAATGCATCGTTGATGGCCGCTTGGAGGAGATCCGCTGATAACACGAAAATGAGGGGTGAAAGAGGATCCCCTTGCCTGACCCCACACTTGCAAAGAAATTGGCGCCCAGGAGTACCATTTAGGAGGATAGAGGATTTTCCTGAAGAAAAGATGCAACGAATCCAGGCGATCCATTTTTCATTGAATCCCATGTTTTTCATAATCTCAATCATCGCTTCATGTTCGATTGTGTCAAAGGCTTTGGCAAAATCAAGCTTGAGAAGCATGATTTCTTTTTTAGAAGATTGGCATTGATAAATGTACTCGTATGCCCATGCGAGGCAATCCTGGATAGTCCTCCCCTCTAGAAACCCATATTGATTCCGGTGTACGATCTTCAGAATGATTTTTTGTAGTCTGTTTGCCAAGATCTTAGTGATGACTTTGAGGCAGCAATTTAATAGTGATCATCCTGTAGTCATTAATAGTTTTAGGTGATCCAACTTTTGGAATGAGAGTTATGAAGCCATCATTAATGCTTTCCAGGCTGAGATCACCGTTGTGAAATTGATTGCAAAGGTTATAAAATTCCTCCTTAATGATTGGCCAGCATCTCTTAAGAAAAAGTCTGGTGAAGCCGTCTGGGCCCGGAGCTCTATCTGCAAGCATCTCTCGAATAACTTTTCAATCTCATCATGAGTGAAAGGAAGAGTTAACTCATCAAGTCCTTCACATTTTTTAATTATCCTAGCAAGATCAAACTTCATGTTGCATGTCCCATCCTTTCCTTGAATGCTTGATAGATGAGTGATTCCTTTCCCGCGTGATCTTCAATAACCGTGCTGTCACTGGTCGTCAAAGAAGCAATATTATTCTTTCTGTATCTTTCTGAGGCCATGGATTGAAAGAACTTTGAGGGTTCATCTCCAAATTGGACCCATCGAATTGTACATCTCTTTTTCCAGTAGAGTTGTTGGTACTTTACTAATCGCAAAATGTGAGCTTTGAGTATGCGACGAAAATTTGCTTCAGGTACGGTCAGAGCACGTTTATTTTCTAGTTCATCTAACTCACAGAGGGCTTTATTAGAGTTTTCAATGGCCACTAAAAGCTTAGATATACCCTTACTCCAATGTTTGAGATTTCTATGTAGGGTTTTGAATTTTCTGCATAGAACAATGGCAGAGTTGGTGGAATGAACGGGTTTGGCCCAAGAGCTCTCGACAACATTCATGAAGCCCGGTTGTTGAACCCAGAAGGATTCAAAGCGAAATAATTTGGATTTTGGTATATTGGTTTCAACGGTAACCACATAAGGGATATGATCGGAGACAGGTTTACCTAGTGGTTTGACCAGGGTTTTTGGATATGACAGAGTCCAATTGGAGCTTGTGAAAAACCAATCAAGTTGTTCTAGTAAAGGATCCAATTGCATGTTTCTCCAGGTAAAAGAACGTCCTTTAATAGGTAATTCAATTAAACTTTGACATCTGATGAAGTCACTAAAAGTATTCATATCATTCATGCTTCCGCCCGGTTTATTATGATTCTCTGGTGCTCAAATAAAGTTAAAATCCCCCACAAACAACCAATCTTTAGTAGATGGAATATTAAGGTCACATAACCATTGGATAAAATGGTGCCTTTGATCACCTTGGGACGGCCCATAGACATTGACAAGCGTCCAGGTTTGGGCTGATTAAGTGGAGCGAAAACGAGTAACCAGAGCATAATCTTCAGAAAATAAAACATCCGTAGAGAAGATGGCACTATTCCAAATCGTGGCAATACCACCAGAAGCTCCACGAGAAGGCACAAAAGCGAATTGATCAAACCGACGAGGACAACAAGATTTAACAAAAGGTAGATCAAACGAGGATTTTTTTTATTGCAAGCATACTACCGCACAACCACTAGATGAAATAGCATTCGAGAGCGCTAATTATTTGTCCCCGGAGTTTAAACCACGAACATTCCAACATAGTACGTTCTAGTTCACCAAAAGAGGCATTTAAAATAGAAACTAAACTGGGCTGGAGCAATGCTTAATCGGAAGCTGTGGACTCCTCCTCATGGGCAGCCAACAGAGTATCTTCAGAAAGTTCATCTGCGGGAATAGCACAAAGCATCGTGCCAATTTGCTGGATCACCCGAACTGGTGTCGATGGTGGAACTTGGTCTTCTGACACCTCCCTGATGTGTAGAGCAGTCGAAACAGTCCTTGGTTTAACTTTGGAAACCTTCATCTTTCTGTCAGACACCTGATGCACCTTGAACCCATCATATTTATTTGAGCGAGCGCTTCGACGCAGAGCCGTGGAACAGTCAGGCACAATTGCCTTTCCTTTACGAGCTAGAGAGGAGCCAATGTCAGAAGGAGGAGGGTTAAAACATTGATCATTCTGCAGCTCAACCAAAGCAGAGTTGACAAGTACAGCAGCTGGTACAACCTGTAGAGCTTCCATAGAATGTTCAAGCAGAGCAGTAACAGAGTCCATAATTGGGGCCAAAGTCTCCTCAGCAGTAGTGATACACTCGAGCTCCCAATCAGAAGCATCCTTGATTGCTTCAATAATAATAGAGGAGTTGCTAGCATTTGCAAAGGATTTGGAGGCAGAAATAACTGACAACATGCCTCTATTTTCAACAACAGTAACCTTAAAAGTGAGAGAGTCTTGTTTAAATCCATACTTATCCTTCCATGGACCATAAGAAGCCACAAAGGGTCTGGCAGCCTCTGTTATATATGAGTTCAACTGAAACATTGGCATGCAGTCTCTCAGGATCATGGTAGGAATGAAAGTACCTTGAGAAGACATGTCCAAATGCAGTCCCTCCACAGACATAGTCAGAGAAATCTCCAAGAAATTAGCAGGCTGTGGTTCAGGCTCATAGCTGTCAAGGTTGCTTAGTGGAGAGCTCTCAGACCTGATGAGTTCAGTACCAGAAAGGTTGGCCATTGCAGAGTTGCTCGCTTCTTGAGGCCAGAATTGGTTCACGAGCGTAACAGGAACCAGGACATAGGAGTCAGACACCGTTGCACTGGAGTCAGAGCTGGTATGCATCGAGATGGAGTCATTCCAGGCAGCAGGCGGACTGTCATGAAGATTTTGTGGGGGTACAACACCATGTTCCACCTGAAGTCCCTCACCAGCCAACCATTGCTGAAAGTTGTACAGAACAGGGGGTTGTTGGGGAGGTGAAGGCGGCCAATCCCCCCATTGGGGATGCATTTCAACATCATTTCCTGCATCCACCACAACATTCTCATTTTCCTCCTCTGCAGCTGCATCAGCCACCACATTCTGTGACATCCAATTGTGTAACTGTTGCTGATATAGCTGTTAAGCATTGAGGCCTTCACCATGCAATGGATGGGAAATGCCATTGGTAGGCGGTGGATCCTCACCAGCTGGAGGAACATTAGGTAAGTGTGTGTTCCAATCATTGCTCCGTAGAATTGTGACAGCTACAGTCCAGCAAAGATGCGCACCCCTGATCTGTCTGATAACCAAACTCTTGGGCAGTAAACGCAGATGAATGACTCTAGCTTTAATGAGGACAAGCCTCCTATCCCTTCTAGGATTGTTCCAGTCCACCAGAGCACCAAAAGAATCCACAGACTTGTGCATGTACTGTTGGGTTTGATAATCATAAGGAAACCGAGCATATAAGATCCACACTTCCGGGCCCAGAGAAGTCTGACGCATGTTTAGGGCAGCGTCATGGGGAATAAAGGAGATGATGGTGTGCTCTTCTACTTCATTCTCATCAAGCTCAAAGGTGGTGCCAACTACAGCATCACGGACCAAAGAGTTTGCAAACCCAAAAACACCAACTCCCAGGGGATGATCTGCTACTTCAGAAGGGATATAATGTGATTCATGAAGCAAACCTTCAATAATATTGCGCAGATCAACCTTCTCGTGGAAGGAGATGAACCGATTTGCTTCGGCAATGGCCAAGAAGTCGTGGCGCAGCGGAGGGATTGCAGTCACCACCATATCCGCCCGCACCTTGTGATCAGCCGGGCCAAGCTCGATGGTCATGCCCGGCGGGAGGTAAGGGACGGCATTGAGGGGGTAGTTCGCCATGGATGGGATGGGAGGAGTGGGAGCAGAGGAGCGCACAAGCTGCAAGGAGGAATGCGTATCGTCCACCTTGGTCAGGGCTTTGGGTACCCAGACTCCTCGATGTTAATGCACAGGCGTGTGGCAGGCATCAATAGGGCGAGCATGGAGACCATCAGATGAGCATCGGACAGTTGGGCAACGTTGGGTGGCAGATGCATTCATAATGGAAGTGCCATTTATTTTCTGTATCTGAATCCCAGATAAGACGTGATCATTATCCCCCCATCGATAGTTTCCAGAAGAAGGAGCTACGACATCTTTGACTGAGCATGGAGGGGGAAGGCAACCCGAAATCACTCGATCAGAATATTTTGATTGCCAAAAAAGATATTTGGTCCCATATAATCCATAGCAAAGAGTTTGGTGGCCCAGGAGCCCACAAGATCGACAAAAGAGTTTTGCTGGGCACTCGAAGTATTCATGGGCCGGAGAACCACAAATGAGACAGGCTTTGTTGGAACAGGCCCGTGGGCTAGAAGGGACATCCACAGAGCACTTACAAGGTCTATCAAAACATACCTGAGCCGCGACCGCAAGGCCGGGGGAGAAATCCCAGTGTAAGAGACCTTCCATGGTAGGTTAGATCAGAGGACGCCATTGGAGGTGGAGGTGCAGGTGGATGTGGACGCCATCAACCTTCCAGAAGGAACATGTTGGGCCCTGGTTCCATATGTGATTATTCATTTAATTGGTCTGACCTGATCAGAAGGTATAAGTTGCTCGAACATGCATTCAAATGCCATAAATAGATTCTTCGAATTTTTCTGATAATTTTTCATATAAATTATTTCATTTTGAGCTATAGATTATTTTCTATGATTTTTAGAAGTTTAGGCAAATTTCCAAAAATAAATAAATCATTTAGATTTATTTAAATTCTAGAAATAGTTACTGCGTCAGCATGACGTCGGTGTGACATCAGCAAGTCAACAGGAGCCAGTCCATGTCAAACCTGACCAGTGGGGCCCACTGGTCAGTGACTAAACCTAACTAACCAAGTTAATTACCACTAATTTAGTCCTAACATAGGTTAGTTAAGGGCAGGGGGCCACATGTCAGTGACACGGAGTTTAGTTAGTGAGGTGATTAACCCCTAATAGTGGTAATTAACACTAATTAAAACATAAACTAATTTCAGTCAGGGATGGGCCCCACATGTCATGGACTTAGGTGGGGTCCAGCCGGGGTCAAAGTGGGTCAAACCCACTGGCAGTTCGCCGCCGGCAAGGTCAAACGCGGCGAAGAGCTACGGGTTTCGCACTCCGGTGACCAAAAGGGCAGCCGAGGCCATCTACATGACGAGAAGGCTCAGCCGCATCGACTAGTGCCATTGGTTTCACCAAAGGTGGCCTAGAACGACGGTGGTGTCCACTCCCGTGACGCCCAGAGTTTGGGCGAGGTTGGGAATGGTGCTGTGGGGCACGGCGGAGTGAACAGCCAGGTGCTACGGCCTCCTAGTGATGTGCTGAGCATGGTGACGTGCTTGGTTTCGAGCATACGAGTCTGTGGCCACTGCGGCGACATGGCCGGAGGAGCCGAGCACACGGCCGTTATGGATACCGGGGTTAGGGGGCAGCTTGAGTGAGGCGGTTAGGGGGAGGAAGAGGAGCTCACAGTGAGTGCAACGGTGGCCTCGGCGAGATCGGGGAAGGGCTGGTGATGGCAGGAGATCGCTGGAGATCTCGGCGTCCGAGGGAGGAAGAAGAGCTCGAGGTCGTCGTCACGGAGCTCCTGGCGGCTCCTGGCTTGGTGCAGAGGACGCGGGGGTCGAGGCGGAGCTTGTGGCATAGCTGGATGGGCGTGGGGAGGGTGGTGGCAGCAGCGAACGATGGTGGAGGCTCCGTTCGGTGGTGAGAGAGAGAGGTCCAGGGGAGGGGGTGAGGACGAGGGGGAGTGGGAGGCGGTTGGGGATGTGTGGCATCGTACAGAGCCATTCATGGAGAGCAGGCAGGCTGGAGGTGGTCGGGCGCGTGCCAACGGGCGTCGGCCACGTGCGCTCCAGTCCTTCTGGCACGAACTGGAAGAAGACAGGGAGAGAGATGGGTTGGGCCAACAGGCTACAGTGCTGGGCCGCACAGTAGGTTGCCAGGTGAGCCTCTCTCTTTTCTTTTTTTTGTTTTTCTATTTAGTTTTCTCTATTTTCATTTAGTTTGTAAACTAAACCATTTGATAAAATGCTGAAAATAATTATGGGCATTTGTGAAATTATTTACAACAGCCCTCAAATACTTTCAGAATTATTTGAACATGTAAAAATATTTATAGTATTTAAATGTCCAAATGCAAATACTTTATGGATTAATTCAATAATCCAGAGTGTCCTTGAAAAATGTGCACCATTTCTGCGAGAGGTTTTAGCCCAATCCAGAAATGATGAACATTTTGTGAAGGGCATTTTGGGTTCATTGACCAATTTTGGTTGAACCTGGTAATTCAAAGGGGTGCTAGGGTTTGTTAAATCCCCATTTCAAGTTTAAATAAAATTTAAACATGATGCAACATGATGATCAAGCAAGGACAAACAAGGGTTGATATAGGGTTGTGACAACTCACCCGCACTAAACAAGAATCTCGTCCCGAGATTCAAGACATAGGGTAAGAAGACAGAGGGGACATAAATCTAACACAATCTTCACGATCCATATTGCACTTCAAAAAACGTTGATCCATTGCAATATATTGGTCTTAACGTCTTTGCTTTCGGGATCTTCATCCAACACGATGACGACAAAAGGAAACTCTGCAGAAAATGATCTCCTCGAAGATCGAGCATTCAAGATCAACTCATGGAGTGAGAGGTAAGAACATATCTATAGTTGAGGCATAAAACACACATCGGGAGAAATGGAAAGAGGTAGAGATGACAAGGTTTAGTTGGATGGGCAAAAATTCCATGCTGGAGAAGATGGTGCATGATTTTAGGATAGCGATGAAATAATTGCCATGATTCCATAACGGGGCACCTTACAGGAGGTGACTTGTAGGATTATTCCCTTAAGTGGCAAAAAGAATTAATTTGATACAAATATCATTAGAACTCTCTATACCAGCCTGGGGTAATCACAATCGATCATTTGAAGGAGTTCCAAAGAATGACATACTCGGACTAGGATGGATGATGTGGACTACCTTGTTGAAGACAACGCAATGGATGATTTTTGCTTATCATTGGAAATGGATGGGACCCATGGTAGGACCACTTTTGAAGATGACCCTGAACATCAATTACTGAGAGGGTCGGGCCATGGGAAATTGGCACAATGGCGGTGCAAGTTGGGAACAAAATGCAAATGCTCGGAATGATTCTGGTAACTGGGGAAAAGCTCAACAGTAGAGAGTGAATCCACTGTTTGAATGGTTATAGCATAACCAAAGAAACTGGGAGCACAGGAATCCATAAGGAACAACTTCTAGAATAAGTCGCACGAAATCATCATGGAGAAGATGGTCAAATTACTCAATCAAGATACTGCAATAATAGATCTTCCAGCCAGGTGCATCCACTTTACCGGAAACTACATCATAGATCTAGTGAGAATTCCAATCATCATATATGCCTAAGATTTAGATTTGTTTGGTGGTAAGATGCTTCAGACTCAGCATGTCTAAAAAAGAAAGGTTGCAACACAAATCGTCGAGATGACATTGCGAGATTCTCGGGAGATGGACTACGATAGCAAGCTCCAAAACATGAGCTAGCTCTGCTACACGCATGTGAACATGCTGTCCCAGACAAGCATGACCACATGGTAGTCTTACAACAGAACACTACCGAGTTCTTGTTGGGAACCATTATTGTAGATAACGAAGTCCTTACATAAGTCATATAATTAGCTCTTATGAAGGAACTCCTTCTCCTTGAACAAATCAATCAGTGGCTTGGTGTGTTGGGGAATACATATGGAATGGAGATGATCAGTCTATCAAACCACAGAATACTTCGCACATGAATGACTGACTTGGGATTATTCCAGAGGAGGCAAAAATAAACTTTCTCAAAATCACGGCGGCAACTTGGATCGAATGCACGTGAACTTAGAAGAAGTCGCTACTTTCATCCAAACATATGCTTCATGAACGGGACACGAAGAGAATGCTTACACAAGTTTCCAACACTAGCTTGATGTTGATGTGGAGCATCCCAAGGTCATCCCCATGGACCTACCATCGTCTCACCAAGTGCCTAGCGGACCCACAACACGAGCACGTGCAAGAGCTCTCGAAACCGAGGTGACATCTCTCCTCTCACAAGTTCACTTCGATGCACATGAGACATGGCTACTACCTCAAACGGAGACATTATGCATAATCAGGTGTCAAGGAGTTAACCATGAAGAAGCTAAGGAGCAAGGAGAATCAGAAGAGGAAGATGGACTTGAAGAAGAAGAGATGCGGAAGAAGCTACAGGCTCCGCACGACCGACCAGGGCCGGACGTCCGACGATCTCCAGGCTCCGGACGTCCGACCCAGCCCGGACGTCCGACACACCCACACCCGAGCCAAAACTATGGATTTCCGAAGCCACCCGGATGACCGACACCCTGATGACCGACCCCGACCGGACGTCCGACCGAAGACCACCTGAGCCGAATCTATGGACGTCCGACAGACACCGGACGTCCGACGCATGTGTGCTGTTACGTGTTGGGCCGCAGCCCATGTACTCCTTCGGCCCTCTTTTGCACTAAGACTATAAATAGACCTCCTATTCCTTCTAGCTAGGGTTAGCATTGGTTTAGCTCATATTAGAGATAGAGAATTGCTCATCCACATCGAATCTACTCCACGAGAGAGACCGCGACCCCTCTTCGGAGAAGATCCCTCTGGATTCAAGACCTCCTTGCGGAGAAGAACATCAAGACCACCTCACGGAGAAGACCGGCTACCTTTGTATCGTCCTTAGTTGTCCGTGGATCGTGTGATCTCTTATGTACTCGAGGATCTAGCATATGTGTGACTATTTCTTGTTGGTTTAGTGATTCTCTCGTCTTTTCCCCTTGTGTTTTTCCCTCATGTTCTTCGTATTCTTCGCGGGATGCGCTCCTTTCTTGAAAGCTCGCCCGATTAGGGTTCCACCCTACATCATCTTGGTATCACGAGACACATTGATCACGATTTCGGAGCCTCCCCATTGTGTTGCTAGCCTAGTTTTTGTTGATTTTGTCCCTAATTTGAAAATTCCCCATAAAGTAGCCCCAATTTTTTTGTGATTTGTTGGTGTGTTGAAATTTTGTTGGATTTGATCCGTGGATTTGCTTTGTCTTGAGTGGATCTAGCTTTCCCCCCCTTTCCCCACCCTTTCCATTCATGAAATCGCCCAGATTCGACGATTTTCACCTCATCCACCCCGTCCACAAGTTGTTCATCCCCGTGCCCGAAAATCGCCCAGGCACCGTACGTCTGACCCCCACCGGACGTGCGACGACCGGACGACCGACCCAGCCTGGACATCTGACGATCCCTAACGAAACTGATTTTTTTTCAGTTTAGTCACCACCACGGCCCCACATTTCCGCATACGCACTCCCACTGCTATACACCATCACCACTTCCGCATACCACCACCTTTACTTACCCGTTTCGCTCTCCGACACGTTTTGCCACTTCGAGCTTTGAGAATTTGAGTTGCGGTTCCGTGTCCTATTGTGTTTCGGCTATTTAGGTACGGTTCAACATCAACATCACCGCCGCTCATCTTCGCCACGGATGCGTCATCAACAACGACCACCTCGACTACATCTTGGTATTCGTGCCACAATTTTGACACCATCATCGTTTCTTGCTTACAAGGACCAACGAACGGTAACCTCACCTTGGTATTGGACATATCATTCTTGCCATTACATTGACAGCCATCATAGCCTTACTCCTTTGCGTCAGTTACCCATCAAGACTATGTTTTGAGTATTTCCGACAACAAGACTTGTGCACATTAGTGATCATACTTCCCAGAGCATACATACATCATTAGTGCATATATATGTATCATCTCTTGTGTCACAAGGTTGTCATCGCATACACAATTGCTATCTTGGTTCGTGAAGCATTGCATGAGAAAAGAGCTCAAACAAAAAAGAGCCAAACAAGCTTTTAAGCAAAAGGGAGAGATAAGCAAAGAGCGTTTAAGCAAGAACCATAGCATCACACAACATTAAGATTGTCATACTAGATCATCTCGGATCATATCATAGAAACACCTTGCATAGAGCATACTTGGGATAGAAGCCCTTGCATTTTTGCTAAGTAGGTTGTGCACAAGTCTTGTATCGACCTATTGTGCAATCGTGCTAGCGTCTCTCTAGTGTTTTGCAACAAGAGCATTTTTGTGGATTCCACATTTTGGCTCACCCTTGGTTGCACGACCCCACTTATCTTTTTGCATGTGTTTCCGTGTACCCTATATTGCTTGGTCTACTTGTTGCTTTGCAAACTTGCGATTCTTTTCCAACATTATTGAAGCTCACTTAAAATTGCATCAAATTTTGTACCACCATCCTAACCAAGCTCCGCCATAAGCTTTTACTTGTGTAGGTGTGAGAAACTGACAAGAATTGGTACCAATTGTGCTATTTCCTTGTTCCACATTGGAGTGATCATTGATCCACCCTCAACTTCGGTCAAGGTACATTTGGTATACGATCTTCTCTTTATCCCACTCACATATTTCTCTTGGACTGATGGATAGGCCAAGTACTTCTACCAACCCACTCTTCATCGAGCACGACGTCGACATGAACTCCTACGTCACCAAGAGCCACCTTGTTGGTGCACAATGTGATTTGCATCAAGAGCAACAAGCAATGAGTGAACGCATCGACAACCTCGCCGCCGACTTGCGACTCTCCGAGCAATGTACAACGGACTACTTCGACCACAAGCTCGATGATCACAAGCAAGAGAACGATGCAAGAATGGATGAGATTCATGCCTTGTTGCTCAACCGCTCTTCTTCCACTTCGTCTTCATCAAGACGGCGCCGCTCAAGTTGACACTCCGACTTCACCCTCTCCGGCTCACATACACCCACATCGAACACTCTTCTCCCTGCCACACGCAACGATCGTCAAGCAAGCTTCAATCCTCTATGTGACACCAACTCTCAAGAGCACCGACAACATCAAACCCAAGAGGCTTTTGCGCTAGCATGAGAACGGCAACGACAACGCCAACATGAAGAGGAAGAGCGAACGCGTCTACACCAAGATGCACAAGATGCCGAGGCACAACGACAAGAACAACAACTCCATGAAGCTCAAGCACTTGAGGCGCAACGTGCCCTCCAAGATTCAAGTCGAGCCGTAGCCAACCGAGGCCGACAAGTTCATGAACATGAAGAAGCACTTCGCGAAGAAGCTCACGAACGATGACATCAAGCTCGCGTGCAACGTCAAGCTCGACAAGTTCCTCCACAAGTTCACCAAGAGCATGAAGACAATGGGAATCCTCCATGACAAGAGCAACATGAGGTTGACAACCCTCCGCGCCAAGAGCACAACGAGTTTGACAATCATCAACAACATGGGCGTCATCATCCTCGACCCCAACACAATGAAGAGCAATGCTACGACAAGCTAAAGTTCACCATGCCCAAGTTCAATGGAAGCAACGATCCCAAAGAGTACCTTTCATGGGCACTGAAGGTCGACAAAATCTTCCGTTTGCACAACTATGAAGAAGAGAAGAAGATCGTCATGGCATCCCTTGAGTTCCAAGACTATGTCCTCATTTGGTGGGAACAAGTGATCGAGCGCCGTGAGGCAAGAGGTGAACCACCCATCACTACTTGGGCGCAAATGAAGGATGTCATGAGAGCACGCTTCGTGCCTACCTACTACAACCGCGACCTCTTCAAGAAGATTCAACTACTCAAGCAAGGAACCAAGAGCGTTGAAGAGTACTACAAGGACATGGAGATTGCCATGATAAGAACCAATGTCACGGAGGATGATGAGCAAACTATGGCACATTTCTTGAATGGACTCAATCAACCTATCAAGAAGATCGCCGACTTCCAACCATACTCAAACCTCATCGAGCTCGTGCATCAATCTACAAAAGCGGAACGTCAAGTGCAAGACGATTACAAGTATGCCAAGTTCTCATCCAAGTCATACGGCTTCTCCAACACCCAAGCTTCAATGATGCCAACACCGCCTACCAAGCCTTCTACAAGCAACGTCGACAAGTCAAGCCACAAGAAAGCTTCGTCAACCCCAAGTCATCCTACAATGAGCAACTTCAAGCCGAGAGCTTCATCATCCTCCACCCCAACCGATGAGACCGTCAAGCCGAGTTCCTTCAAATTCTTCACATGCGGAGGCCGAGGCCACAAGTCCTACGAGTGCACCAACAAGCGGACCATGATCCTCAACAACGACGGCACTTATGACTCAATGAGTGAAGGAGAAATGGAAGCCCTTGAGCAAGTGGCCATACACCGACAAGTGAACGAAGAAGACACGGAACAAGTCTTTTGCGATGAAGACTCAAGTCCCGCTCTTGTTGTCTCCAAGGTCTTGACTCTTAAACATCAACAAGAAGGAGACCAAAGATGCCACATATTCCACACCAAGGCCGGCATCAATGGAAGATCCGTCAAGGTCATCATCGATGGAGGGAGTTGTCATAACCTCGCAAGTGAAGAACTTTGCTCCAAGCTCCAATTGCCCAAGACGAAGCACCCACATCCCTACAAAGTTCAATGGCTTAGCGACTCCGGCACTATCCAAGTCGAGCATCGAGTACAAGTCTCCTTCAAAATTGGTGCCTACTAAGACACTTTGGAGTGCGACATCGTCCCCATGACCATTTGCCGCCTTCTTCTTGGATGTCCATGGCAATTTGATACAGGTGTCATCCACAACGGCCGAACGAACCACTACATCTTCAAGATGAAAAGGAAAGGAGTGCGTACTTCGCCCCATGTCTCCAAGCCAAGTGATCGCCGACAAGCAAGCCACCCATCATGGAGGGAATAGTGAGAG
Source organism: Triticum monococcum (assembly GCA_034509565.1). Classification (NCBI taxonomy): domain Eukaryota; kingdom Viridiplantae; phylum Streptophyta; class Magnoliopsida; order Poales; family Poaceae; genus Triticum; species Triticum monococcum. The sequence continues at coordinate 280,149,440 of CM067844.1, forward strand.
AGCGAGCCACCAAAAAGAGAGTGACCGCCACAAGCCCAAATTGAGTGCCTCCATGATGAGCGACAAGAAGAACTTAGTACTATTTGCCAACACAAGTGAGATAAGAGGAGTGTGTGAGAACCCATCTAGTGTCCTACACTACGTCCTTTTGTGCAAGGACAATGCAACAAGCTAACACCACTCACGCTCTACCTTTAGTGTTGTCTTCTCTTTTGCAGGAATTTCAAGATATTTTCCCCGATGATCTACCTCCGAGACTACCTCCACTACGAGGCATCGAGCACCGCATCGACCTCATCCCCGGAGAACCTCTTCTGAACAAAGCTCCCTACCGCGTCAACCCCAAAGAAACCAAAGAAATACAAAGGCAAGTAAAGCATCTCATAGACCATGGACATGTGCGTGAAAGTTTGAGCCATTGTGCCGTCCCGGTCATTCTTGTGCCAAAACGAGACGGTAGCTTTCGCATGTGCTCCGACTGTAGACCTATCAATGCTATCACCGTTCGCTATAGGTATCCCATTCCACACCTTGATGATATACTTGATGAACTTAGTGGTGCCACTATATTTTCCAAAATTGATCTTAAGAGTGGTTACTATCAAATCTGCATACAAGATGGTGATGAATGGAAAACCACTTTCAAAACCAAGTTTGGGTTATATGAGTGGTTAGTCATGCTTATGGGTCTATCGGAAGCACCGGGTACTTTTATGCGTCTTATGAATCATGTCTTTTGCCCTTACATTGGTGTGTTTGTTGTGGTCTACTTTGATGATATCCTTGTTTATAGCAAATCTCTTAAAGATCATGTCACCCATGTGCGAACCGTTTTGCAAACTCTTCGAAAAGAGAGTCTCTATGCTAACATGAAAAAGTGCCTTTTTGGTGTTGATAAGCTCGTTTTCTTGGGTTTTGTTGTTTCCTCTAAGGGTGTTCATGCTGAGGATACCAAGATCAATGTTATTAAAACTTGGCCGCAACCAACCAACTTGCATCAAGTGCGTAGTTTTCTTGGCCTTGCGGGTTTCTATCGTCCTTTGTGAAGGATTTTAGCACCATTGCTTCGCCTTTGCATGATTTGAGCAAGAAAAATGTGCCTTTTGTTTGGGGACCATCCCAAGATACTGCTTTCAATGAGCTTAAGAATGTGCTTACTCATGCTCCCGTGCTTGCATTACCCAACTTTGACAAACCCTTTGAGATTCATTGCGATGCCAGTGGTAATGGCATAGCAGGTGTGTTAATGCAAGAGAAGCGCCCCATAGCTTACTTTAGTGAGAAACTTTCTGGAGCGCAACTCCATTACCTGATATATATGACAAAGAGCTATATGCCTTAGTGCGCGTTTTGCATGAATGGGAACACTATCTTCGCCCTCATGAATTCATCATTCATACCGATCATGAAATGCTCAAGTACCTTGAGGGCCAAACCAAGTTGAACAAGCGTCATGCTAAATGGAGTGAATTTATTGAGTCTTTTCCTTATATCATCAAGTACATTAAAGGTAAGGAAAATATTGTGGCGGATGCCCTTTCCCGCATATGCATGCTTGTTACTCAACTTGAATTGGATGTATTTGGATTTGAGCACATAAAAGATTTATATGAGCATGATCCTACTTTTGCTACTCCTTATGCCAAATGCTTGACGCATACCTCTTGGGAACGCTATTACATCAAAGATGGATATCTTATGAGAGCTAACAAGCTTTTCATCCCTGAGTCTTCTCTTCGTTTGTTGCTTTTGCAGGAATCTCATGGAGGAGGATTAATGGGACATTTTGGACGCGACAAGACTTTCGCCACGCTCTCCAAGAACTACTATTGTCCCAAGACGTTCTGCAACGTCAACTACTTCACCAACCGATGCTCTACATGTCGCAAAGCTAAGTCTAAAGCTCAATCCCATGGCCTTTACATGCCTCTCCCAATTCCATATCAACCATGGGAAGACATTAGCATGGATTTCGTACTTGGATTGCCTAGGACTAGAAATGGAAAGGATTTGGTATTTGTCATTGTGGACCGTTTCTCTAAGATGGCACATTTCATTCCTTGCAACAAGATAGACGATGCTTCACATGTTGCCAATCTCTTTTGTAGGGAAATATTGCGTACACATGGAGTTCCAAAGACGATAGTCTTGGACCGCGACGTCAAGTTCCTTAGCTACTTTTGGAAGACCCTATGCGCCAAGCTCGGAATCAAGCTACTCTTCTCCACGGCGTATCATCCACAAACTGACGGCCAAACGGAGGTGACCAACCGCACACTCTCCGCTCTACTTCGCGTACTCATCAAGAAGAACATCAAGGAGTGGGAGGAGTGTCTACCTATCGCCGAGTTCGCCTACAACCGAGCAAGACACTCAACAACCGGCAAGTCCCCCTTCGAGGTCGTCTATGGATTCAACCCATTGTCCCCATTGGACATTCTCCCTCTACCACTACAAGAGCGCATCAATTTGGACGCAAGTGCACGTGTGAACCATCTCAAGAAGGTGCATGAAGATACAAGGCACACCATCAAGCGCCAAGTACAAAGACTTGCGACCAAGAACAACATCAACAAGCAACCCATGGTATTCGACATTGGCGATCTTGTGTGGCTACACCTTCGCAAAGACCGCTTCGCCACCAAACGCAAGTCCAAGCTTCTACCTCGAGCGGATGGACTCTTCAAGGTGCTCGCACGCTACAACAACAACGCTTACAAGATTGACCTCCCACACGACAAGTACAACATGAGCGACATCTTCAATGTCAAGGACCCTTCGCCCAACCATGGTGATGAAGAATTTGATCCGAGGTTGGATCTTCCCCAAGGGAGGGGAGATGATGCAGAGCATCCCAAGGTCATCCCCATGGACCTACCATCGTCTCACCAAGTGCCTAGAGGACCCATAACACGAGCACGTGCAAGAGCTCTCGAAACTGAGGTGACATCTCTCCTCTCACAAGTTCACTTTGATGCACATGAGACATGGCTACTACCTCAAACGGAGACTCAGGTGTCAAGGAGTTAGCCATGAAGAAGCTAAGGAGCAAGGAGAATCAGAAGAGGAAGATGGACGTGAAGAAGAAGAGATGTGGAAGAAGCTATAGGCTCCGGACGACCGACTGGGGCCGGACGTCCGACGATCTCTAGGCTCCGGACGTCCGAGCCAGCCCGGACGTCCGACACACCCACACCCGAGCCAAAACTATGGATTTCTAAAGCCACCCGGACGACCGGCGCCCGGACGACCGACCCCGACCGGACGTCCGACCGAAGACCACCCGAGCCGAATCTACGGACATCTGACAGACACCGGACGTTCGGACCCTTGCGAGCCTCCAGACGACCGGTGACTCCCGGACGTCCGACGCCTATGTGTTGTTATGTGTTGGGCCGCATCCCATGTACCCCTTCGGCCCTCTTTTGCACTAAGACTATAAATAGACTCCCTATTCCTTCTAGCTAGGGTTAGCATTGGTTTAGCTCATATTAGAGATAGAGCATTACCCATCCACATCGGATCTACTCCACGAGAGAGACCGTGGCCCCTCCTCGGATAAGATCCCTTTGGATTTAAGACCTCCTTGCGGAGAAGAACATCAAGACCTCTTCACGGAGAAGACTGGCTACCTTTGTATCGTCCTTAGTTGTCCGTGGATCATGTGATCTCTTATGTACTTGAGGATCTAGCATATGCGTGACTATTTCTTGTTGGTTTACTGATTCTCTCATGTTTCCCCTCATGTTCTCCGTGTTCTTCGCGGGGTCCGCTCCTTTCGTGAAAGATCGGCCGATTAGGGTTCCACCCTACATCAGATGTTCACCAATAATCATGGAGAAGATAAGAATGTTGCCGATGGGCTTAACAACAAGTCATCAAGATTCCCATGAAGATGGAATTCCACAACTATGTGAACAAGGCGGTAGTATTAGTCAGACCCAAAAGATATAATGGTGTATGCTCGAGGGACAACTACGAGTAAGACAACATTACGAACATCATTGGTTCTGATTTGATTGGACGATAGCCCATCCTCAAATCAAGATTACGTAAGACAATAGATCCAACAACAATCACGATGATCAATCGATGAAGACATCATCTTTCTTCAACACACACACACACAAAAACATAAGATATCCCTTTGGAGTGGACTAAGTTAGGCAAAGCTTTTATCTTCCAACTCTCCAAGTTGTTGTCTAGCTTAACCAACTAGTTCAGGGTATCCAACATAAATTCTTGGAGAAGGGAGTGGTTTATAGGAAACCAACTTGATCACAAGTTCAACATAACGGTCAGGGGTCAACCTGGTGATACTTCCGAGAAGATATTCGGAAAATCACGGACCACCGATATATTACTAAGCTTGAGAACAATCTTGCTTTTCAGGGCAAGACGATATGATCAAAGGAGCAAGGTATTGACACAATCCTAACTCACTTATCAAAGAGTGTGCTAGAAGTAAGGACTAGGTAGCACGATAATCGTAGTATGGTGATTCAATAACCAACACGCTAAGAATGAAATTTATCATCCATTAACTACCAAGCAACAAGGTTGCTAGGAGTATTGATTTCACACATCATGGTTTGTCGGTATTCCGGTTGCGACAACACGGGGACCGAGGAATGAACAACGATGGCGAGAAGTATCACTGTATCAAGAATTCATAAGATATGGTGCAATTCTCATCACAATCCTGACATAAAGGGGGTAATACTCGAGGGTAGAACAGAGCAGAAGCTGGATTGGCATTTTGATATGCGGAGCACAACTACTTTGACCCAATCCTGGATATGGATGAGGTACTGGACTTTGTTTCTCCTAGTCCTACTGAAATAGAATGACTTGACGGACCATAAGAGTAAAAGGCATCGATGAAAACGGATGCACAAATACTCCCAACTATCAACTGATACACGAGGGTTGGAATACAACTGAAAAGGGCAACTCAAAGGAACATATCTCTTTCTGAGTTGTGGATGCATAGATTAGTATGTCGAACAAAGCTCAGCATATTTCTTCCGGATAACCCATGCATAAAGGTAGATCTGGCAGAGTCACAATATAGAATGGAGAACTCATCAAGAGCACTCTTATTGTGATCTTTTGGTTCAAAAGAACTTCCATCGAGGATGGCTCATGGTGTTGGAAGAATGATAAACCACGAACCTCGAGGACTATCACAGAAGTTACTAATATCCTAAAGGAACGAGAAAACATTATCAACAGGAGGTAAGTGGAGTGAATCTTGGGTTCAAGAACCCAGGAATGGAATACCTACTAACTAATAACATCATGGGATGCTTCCGAGAATGACGGCCAGAATCATCACACTGGGAACACAAAACATGGCTAGATTACTAGGTGATTCTCTAAGATGCCTAGGGTCATAATAATAGCTCCAACATATATGCCGAGGCAATGGGATACCTCAACACATTGATTAGTCTGATTAATCTAGCCCAAATGGACATCGGGAACATGGAGGAATGATTTGCAAGTGCATCAGACTATTTAGAAACCTGGGATGACTCAGACAGCATAATGTTTGTAAATGCTCAAAAAGATTTGAGACATCCTGCAAAATGGTGGCATAACCACTTAACATCGCAATATCAAGGTTCTGAGGCCAGCTATGAACACACATAAGTGGTAGGAACTGAACTGAGGCTTGAAACCATCAATCCTATAAATCTACGGATTAGTAACATGTGATCCTGATAGAAGAATGAGAAGCCTAGTTCTAATCCCCGTAGAAAGGAAGAGGTTGACTCAGATCAGAAGGGCATAGGGTTAAGGAGTAAAAAGAGCCTCACGTTCCCTTCCACAATCTCCCTCCGTTCCTTTATAGTAGGTGCATTTGTTTCTTGATAAAATTCCACAATGTAAGGTACATTTGTTCTAATTCCTCATAATTCCATTTGTCGGCGTTCTGGGAACGGGGGTCCCCAGACTTGCCTGCCTGCGGCCTGCGGCGTGGCTCAAAGGGGGGCCCAGCGCGGCCCATCTTCACCAACACAAACTCAAGACCCTCGCGAGGGGCCAAGCCTCGCGGGGCGGACGACGCAGAGCTTCCTCAGGCACGGCCTCGTCAGGCTGGCTCGCGAGGAGGCGGAGAGATCAAGGTGGGGTACCTCGCGAGGTGCCCGTGACGCAAGCCATGACGACTCAGGGCGCCAGGCGGGCGCCAGCCCGCGCAACGTCCTCCTTTCCTCTTTGGTGCAAAGGAGGCAAGCGCAGCCGCGGAGTACCGAGGCATCAGGCAAAGGTTGCCATTTCGGTGCAACGAGACCAAGACCAGGAGGACTACGAGACGAAGGTCACCGTGGAGCCCAAGACGGCGTCATCACCAGAACTTTGCGCAGGTGAAGACTACTTTTGTCAGGATAGCTGATACTTGCTGTCCCCCTTCAAATTAGCCCGCCATTGTTGGCTCCCTTCCCGCTCAATATTTGGGAAGAGGACGAGGGCCTCTATAAATAGGACCAGCCACCCACATAGCAGGGGGTGGGTTCGGTCGCGTCAAAGTGTCTCTAGGGATCGACTGGTTAGAGAGAGAGAGAGAGAGAGAGAGAGAGAGAGAAGGGTGACTAAACTCCTCCCAGCAGTTCATCGCCCCAGCCAAGAACAGACCCTCGCGAGGCTGTTCTTCCTTGTACTGTTCATCATCCTTAGCCCAAGAGGCAATCCACCACACCATACACTCGAGTAGGGTATTACACCGCGACGGTGGCCCGAACCAGTATAAACCCTGTGTTTCTTGTGTTGTTCTTCCCGTAGTTCTGATCCTAGCATGGCGGAGGGGTGCAGGTAGGTAGAAGGTGAAATCTCCGCGCGCACCCCAGTGTTCGAACCTCAAGGGTCTGCCGGAACCCGAAATCTGACATTTGGCGCGCCAGGTAGGGGTGCGCTGGAATTCGTCTTCCATCACCCCGTTCTCCTCCGACCATCACGCTCATGTCTGACGCTCATCGGGCCCGCGCGGAGCGCCGGGCCGCCCTCGCTTCCCGCGTCGCCCAGACAGCCCCTATCAGCGGGCGTCCTCACTGTTCCCCGTCACCTGCCGTCAACGCCGCCACCGGCTCGGCGGGGGACGAGCAGCAAGCATCGTCTCAGCATCCATCTGTACGCCAAGACGGCCGCACCGCGACTCCCTCGCTCGCCCCAGCTGGATCTTCGTCCCGCGCGCTCCGCGCGCCCATGGAGGCTCGGGCTGCACTCATCGCGGCGAACGAGCTCCTGTGCTACCGTCCCGTCGACGATGTCTATGAAGAATGGCTCGACCGCGTCGCCGAGCTCGTCCGTGCCGCAGGGGGCTCTTCCGCGCCGTCCGTTCCGCTGCACCGCACCCCGCCCCGCGCGGGCGACGAGGCTCCGGCGACGCCCCGGCCGCCTCCTCCTCAAGAAGACACCATGGCTCCAAGGCGCGTGGCCCCTGGGCGGAACCCGCTCCGTCAGGTGCCAGCGCGGCAAGAACAGAGCTGCCAAGAAGTCCCTCGCCCGCCAGAAGCTTCCCGGGCGCTCCCTACGCCAGCACGTCATGACCATCCTCCTGCTCCAGCGCGTGGGGACGTGCAGGACCAGGCTCTCCATCACCCAAGGCCTCCCGTGGCCACAGCAGGCTGCCGCGCCTACACCACCGAACTGCGCAGCGTCGCGTGGCCAGGCAAGTTCAAGCCAGAGCTGCCTCCTCGCTACGATGGCACGGCCGACCCTGCGGAGTTCCTCCAGCTCTACGAGCCGGGCATCGAAGCTGCCAACGGAGACGAGAAGGTCATGGCGAACTGGTTTCCCATGGCGCTCAAGGACGGGGCCCACACCTGGCTCCTGAACCTGGCTCCAGGCACAATCTCCTCCTGGGAAGAGATGCGCACCCGCTTCATCGCCAACTTCCAAGGTACTCGCGACCGGCCACCCGCCGTGAGCGACATGCGCCGCACCAAGCAACAACCCGGCGAGACCCTGCAGAAATACATCTAGCGCTTCAACAATGCATGCCTCAAGATTCCCAAGGTGACTGAAGAGGCCATCATCTCAGCCTTCTCCGACGGCGTGCGCGACGTCAAGATGAAGGAGGAGCTGGCGATTCATGAAGACCTGTGCACTTCCTTGGAGCTGTTCAACTTGGCAAACAAGTGCGCCAGGGCTGAGGAAGGGCGTCTCTCCCTCCTCGAGCTGCCTGCCGCAGACCCGGAAGAGAAGAAGCTCAAGGCCAAGGAAGTGAAGCGCAAGGGGGCTGCCGTGCTCGCGGCAGAACCAGACACCAAGCAGGGCAGAGATCAGCCCGAACCTCCCAAGGGCAGCCGGTACTGCGTGTACCACGACCTCCACGCCCACAACACCAGCGAATGCCAAGAACTCCGAGCCGTGCGAGAAGGAAGGATCGGCCGTCGCCCTGCCCGCGGTGACCAGGGCTACGGCCGAGGAGGAGGAAGGAACGCAGGGCGCTGGGAAGACCGTGGCCTGCACCAGGGGTGGCGTGACCAACCTCGCGAGGATCGCTAGCAAGACCCGCCTCGCGAGGGAGGCTGGAGGGATCAGCCTCGCGAGGATCGCCCGCAAGGCAACGCAGGCCTCCCACCGCTGCCGCCGCAGCCAAGGAGAAACGAGGACCGCCACCAGGACGAGGAGGCTGGGGGCTTCCAGGAGCCGCGCGCGATCTCCTGCATCCTGGGCGGAGCTCAAGCCCCAGCCTCTCAACGCATCTTCAAGCAGTTTGCCCGCGAAGTGAATGTAGCCCTCCCCAGGCTCGAAGCCACGCGCCCTCTCAGGTGGTCGGCGTGCGCCATCACCTTCAGCTCAGCAGATCAGCTCAAGTGTGCAGCTACAGCCGGAGTCCTCCCAATGCTTTGTTCCCCAATCATCAACAACGTGGTGGTCACCAAGACCCTCATCGATGGCGGGGCAGGGCTCAACATCCTGTCCGTAGAGACATTCAACAACCTCCAAGTGCCCTACAGCCAGCTCCAGCCAACCAAGCCTTTCTCCGGTATCACCGACGGCTCTACAGTCCTGATCGGGTAGGTCCGCCTCCCTGTCACCTTCAGGGCATGCGACAACTACCGCACCGAGCTCATCGACTTCGACGTCGCCCACATTCGCCTGCCATACAACGCCACCCTTGGGTACCTAGCGCTGGCCAAGTTCATGGCCGTGACTCACCATGGTTACAACGTCCTCAAGATGCCAGGAAGCGGCGGAGTCATCATGATGCCCTGTGAAGAGAAGGACGCGGTGTGTTCCTTGGAGCGAGCCTTTCAGGCCACATCACTGGAAGACCCAGATCGCGGAAACAGGAGGCTTCCCGAGGCCGCCCCCAAGAAGAAGAAGACGTCATCCGGCCTGGCCCCTTAGGAGGCAGGCCCCTCTGGGCCCGTGCCTGCCCAGGGGGAACCTCCTTCCATCGCATAGGAAAGCACGCCCGGCACCCTCCTCAGGCAGGGCTCAGGGGCTCTCCCCTGGAGGGCCACCGACCTAGCTAAGGTCATGAGGGAGGCGCTTGGGCACCACATGGAGGCATGTTTCGAAGCACGTTTCCCTCAAGAAGGATCAAGGAAAGGAGATCCAGACCCACAGGAGTTCGTCAGCAAGGCCATTCAGGAGTTACAGGAGTCAAGAGTCATGAGAGGCGCCCGCCGCCTACCAGCAGTGGCTCCCCATCCAGGCGAGGATGGCGGGCTGCGCGTCTGCATCGACGTACCAGGGCTCAACCGAGTCACCTCCCTGGGGCGCCTCTGGCCCTCGCGAGTGGGGCACTATGGAGGTCCACCCCACAACTACGTTCACATGCCTTACGGCTTGCCGAGCGCGGCTGACACACACCAACGCCTCATGAGGGGCATCACGGAGGCACAAGAGGCCAGACGCTCCGCAGCCCTGGCGGAGATGGAGATGGCCCGCGAGGAACCGCCAGCACCTCCGGAGCCTCCCGAGGCCCCTGGGCCTGGGGGCTCATGAGGATCGGCTTCCGTAGCCAACCGAGCCGGCTACACCAACACCCCTTCGTCTTCAGTGTCATCAGGTGACATCTTTCAAGTTTCACTTCCAGCTGGGAGCGCCCCCAGGGCTGCATTATTCCCAGGCCGCGTGGGTCCGTCCCTGCGGCGTGTATCCCTTTTATTTCGCGTCGTTAGCTTACCATGTTGGGGGCGCCCCTCGGGCTGCATGATCCCCAAGCCGCTTGGGCCAGGCCCAGCGGCATGTACCCCATTTGCGTTCATTTCCGGTTATGCGTTAGGATCGCCATGCTTGGTTATTTGATGCCGGTCCGCGGCGCCTCTTCTTTTCCATGCTGACCACTTGCACGTTAAAAGGGGGGTACCTGAGCATCGCGACTCAGGGCTCTTACTGGCTCTCCAGCCCTCATCCTTTGGCCTTGACCACGGCATCGCGACCTGGCATACCAGCGACGGCTGAGACCAGCTCGGGGGCCGGGACCCGAGGACGTAGAGTGCAGGCATCTAACCAGACATGCAGGGACACAACACAAGATAAGGCTCAGTACCAGGCGCAACCCGCCTAGAGGTAGGGCCCCCTGAGTCCCGCGCTGGCTCACGGGTGCCCAGATACACCTCGCCAGGCCCTACCGTGCCAGCCACGCGTCAGGGAGGGGCTGTACACGCCCCGGGGGCTCCTCCCGGAGGGGGGCCCCCTCCCACGTACCAGTGGAAGCACCATGCTCCGCGCTGGCTGACGACACTGCCGAGGAGCGGCTATGCCCATACACATACGGAAGCGCTATGCTCCGCACTGGTGATAAACAACTGAGGGTGGCCTCCGGGCCGCATCAACCTCAGGGAACCCAGAGCTCAGTGTCTAGCCTCATTGTAACGCCTCCCCTCGGGAATGCCGTGCGATGGGGCTGGGCACGGGGGCTGCGCCTGGGTCACGCCCGGACGCACGCTGCCCAGCCAGGTCCCCCGGTCCTGGTTCCTCGCGCGCCTCTCCCCGAGCGGAGCCAAGGTATGAAGGCCGTTTGAGCGTCAAGGGGGACTCTTGAGCATCGCGACTCAGGAGCCTAACTGGTCACATAGCCCCTCACTCCTTGGTCCCATCCTGGTTTCCGGTCGGGGCTATTGCTGGGTGAGGTACGCGCGGGGCCGGGCTCTGCAGACGTAGAACGGTGGATCCACCCACATCATACCTCCCTACTTGCTGTTCGTGCGCCAAGGGGGACTCTTGAGCATCGCGACTCAGGAGCCTAACTTGTCACGTAGCCCCTCACTCCTTGGTCCCGTCCTGGTTTCCGGCCGGAGCTATTGCTGGGTGAGGTACGCGCGGGGCCGGGCTCTGCCAGCGTAGAACATAAGCAAGTAGGAAGGAAAAGTGCAACTTTCAAAGGAATTCGAAAGCAAATATTACAGTCCACACTGTTATCCCAATATCAGACGCAAGTTTAAACGCCTCCCCGAGGCATGAAACATGTGCAAGAATTAAAAGCAGGACAGGAGCCACGATGGAGTCACTTGGCGACGGGGGGGGGGGGGCAGCGTGGAGTGGATTCGCCTCACGGAGCAGCGGGGTCGGCAGTGCCTTGCTCCGGCCTGGTGCTGAAGGCCCGGAACTTCCCCAACATAGCCTCCGCGCGACCCTTCACGGCCTCGGCAGCAGCCGCAGCACGCTCGCTGCTCACGGGCTCCAGCAGGCTGTCGAGGTCAAAACCGGGATCGCGAAGGTGGATGTGGGTGAGGACCCGCGTCAGGGATGCAGAAGACAGAACACGCGCCTCGGCCTTGTTCGCGGGGCCAAGGCCAAGGGCGACATCTTCAAGAGCGTGGACTAAGAAGGGAAGCAGTTTGGCGGGGCTGTCCTTGGCGCCGGCCAGCGGGCTCTCCAGGCCGCTGTCGTAAAGCGTCCTCAGCGAGGAGCGAGCCTTCGCCTCGAGCTCCGTGAAGGCCGCGCGGTCTTCGGCAAGGACCCGGGCCTTGTCATCCAGCTCGGCCTTCCTCGCCCCCAACTCCTGCTCCAGCGCGCCTAGGCGGTCACGGCGCTTCTTGAGCTTGGCCTCCCGGCCCTCGACGGCCGCCTCGCGAGCCTCCACGCCTTCTTCCCGCTCTTGGCGAAGGCGAACCTCTTTCGTGAGCTGATCCGCAGGCCTTGCAACTCGTCCTCAAGCGCCTTGCAGCGACCACGGACGTCGACCACCTCTCCCAGGGCTGCATCGCGAGCAGCCTTCGCCTCAAGGACGGCCTGCCTCTCCTCGTCGCATGTCATCGAGGCTTGGACCAGCGCCGCCCGAATCGAAGCGTCGGAGCGGACCCATCCAGAAGCCAGCTCCAAGCGCCCGGCCACCAGGCGAGGGTCGGCGCCGAGAAGATCCTGCCGCAACCAGTCCAGCTCAGCAACAGCGCGGTCCAGAATGGCGGAAGGAGTCGGGGAGATAGCAGCCGGTGGAGTAGGAGGAGAAGGCAGCAGCACGGCCGCAGCATCCTGAGGCAGAGTCCGCCGTGCCCCGACAGCTGTAGCGGCGGCGGCAGGCGAGAGCACCTCGGGAGCCACTTGGGCCGTGGGGACTGAGCTCGCCCCAGCCGGCTCAGTCAGGCCTCACAAGGACGACCGGGCAGGAGAAGCTTGTGTGTCGCGGTCACCCTCCTTCAGGTGCGCTGCCACGGATGGAACCTCAGGAGCCCCCTTTGACTTCTTCGCTGCGGGCGCCAGCCTATCCAAGGGATGCGGACGTCAAGCCTCAGAAGCAGAACAAGAAATAAAGACAAGAATCGAGCACTTACGGGTTGTCGCCAGTGAGCTCAAGCGGCCTCTGGCAAAATTTGAAGCCCGAAAGCCGGCTGGAAGGGTCAACCTCGGGAAGCTTGGAGGCGGGAGGTGCTCCTGCAGTCCGCCCCAAGGCCAGGCCAGACTCGCGGGAGATCAGCCCGGTCATGTCCTTCTTCGGGATCGGGGGTAAGCTCCCGCCGCCCTGCTCATCGTCGTCCATGTCGTCGTCCTCGTCATCGTCCTCGTCCTCATCGCTCGGAGGGAGGCGGAGAGCGCGGGACTTGCATCGGGGAAGGGGAGCCTTCGACTCTCCGTCAGTAGCCTCGGAGTCAGGCCCTTTTCCCCGCTCTCCTCCTTCCTCCTCTTCGCTGGAGTCGTCGGAGGGCACAGCCACCAGTCCCTCGGGAGCTTCCAGGGGCACGGGCCCTTCCCCGTTGAAGACGGGCATGGACTTCACTACCCGCTCCCAGTCGTCGCGGAGGAACAAGGGCGTAGGAGCGCCCTCCAACCTCGCCACATTGCCCCCAACCAGAGATTGGAGAACCGCAGCCAGGTCTCCGTCGGCCCAGGCCGCGGGGCTTGGATGGGGCCTCCACATTGGAAGCGAGTACTGCCGAAGCGGAGCCAGCTGGCGCTCCAGGAACTCCCTTAGCAGCGACGCACCGGTCAGCTTCGCCACCGCCATGTCGGCCGGTCTCAGATCCGCGTCCATCTTCTCCAACACCATCTTCGCGCGGGGATCCATGAGCTCAGCTCGACCCCAGTTGCTGGAGCTCGTGGGCTGCTCCGTGGGCAAGATCAGCCGAGGGTGGATGCGCTCAGCATCCACCAAGACCCACTTGCTCCTGAAGCTCTCAATCCTCTTCCCGGGTTTCGAGATGGCAATGGCGCCACCGTACGCGACAAAGCTCGCGCACGCGGAAGCAGGACCGTGAGAGGTCCAGAGGTAGAAGTAGTGGCGCAGCAAGGCCACTGAGGGCTGCACCCCAACGTGGGCCTCGCAATAATAAGCAAAGATCGCGAGGAGAAGGATGGAGTTGGGATGGAGATGCAGAGCCTGCAGCTTGTAATGGTGGAGGACGGAGAAGAAGAATTCGGAGAAGGGAGGCACCAGGCCAGCAACAATGGCACTTACAAAGAGCGGATAGAAGGTGCTCATCTGACCCTCAGGGGTGGCGGAGCCAGCCTTGAACACCTTCGCCCTGTCGACGCCTCGCGCCGTCGCTATCTGGTGCAACCGGGCAAGGCCCGCCTCCGACATGTTCGGCGGGTCCAGGGCAGACGAGTACCAAGCTGCGGCCGGGGGCTGGCGAGGCGCCATGGCTTCCTAGGTCGCACGGTCAGAGCAGATCTGGAGATTTCGGAGGAAGGGAGGAGAGGCGCAAGAAAGGGGATCTGAGTAGCAACCGGGGAAAGCAAGAAGAAGGGCCTAGGCGGATGCCACTCCCTTATCAACTCCGTGGTTGCTAAGGCGCCCACGTCCAGTCAACCGCCACGCGGCGCCCAAGGCCGCAGGCTGTTAGGGCCCGCGGCGCTTCGCTCTTGCCATTCCGCCTCCCTACACGGCCAAGTTCGGGCACGCCTTGGGCCCGGGGGCTACTGTCGGTGTTCTGGGAATGGGGGTCCCCAGACTTCTGCCTGCGGCCTGCGGCGTGGCTCAAAGGGGGGCCCAGCGCGGCCCATCTGCACCAACACAAACTCAAGACCCTCGCGAGGGGCCAAGCCTCGCGGGGCGGACGATGCAGAGCTTCCTCAGGCACGGCCTCGTCAGGCTGGCTCGCGAGGAGGCGGAGAGATCAAGGCGGGGTACCTCGCAAGGTGCCCGTGACGCAAGCCATGACGACTCAGGGCGCCAGGCGGGCGCCAGCCCGCGCAGCGTCCTCCTTTCCTCTTTGGTGCAAAGGAGGCAAGTGCAGCCGTGGAGTACCGAGGCATCAGGCAAAGGTTGCCGTTTTGGTGCAACGAGACCAAGACCAGGAGGACTACGAGACGGAGGTCACCGTGGAGCCCAAAACGGCATCATCACCAGAACTTTGCGCAGGCGAAGACTACTTTTGTCAGGATAGCTGATACTTGTTGTCCCCCTTCAAATTAGCCTGCCATTGTTGGCTCCCTTCCCGCTAAATATTTGGGAAGAGGACCAGGGCCTCTATAAATAGGACCAGCCACCCACATAGCAGGGGGTGGGTTCGGTCACGTCGAAGTGTCTCTAGGGATCGACTGGTTAGAAAGAGAGAGAGAAAGAGAGAGAGAGAGAGAGAGAGAGAGAGAGAGAGAGAGAGAGAGAGAGAGAGAAGGGCGACTAAACTCCTCCCAGCAGTTCATCGCCCCAGCCAAGAACAGACCCTCGCGAGGCTGTTCTTCCTTGTACTGTTCATCATCCTCAGCCCAAGAGGCAATCCACCACACCACACACTAGAGTAGGGTATTACACCGCGATGGTGGCCCGAACCAGTATAAACCCTGTGTTTCTTGTGTTTTTCTTCCCGTAGTTCGGATCCTAGCATGGCGGTGGGGTGCAGGTAGGTAGAAGGTGAAATCTCCGCGCGCACCCCAGTGTTCGAACCTCAAGGGTCTGCCGGAACTCGAAATCCGACACCATTCCTGGCCCTCCAGAAATAGGAAAGTATCTCTCACCGGATTGCATGTATATCACTTTGTAGAGGAAAAAAGGAAACTATCTCTCTCCCGATTGCATGTATCTCTTTATTTCCTTGCCTAAATGATTTACTTGTCGCTAATCAGTGAATTGGACAAGGGTAATTTCGTCCTAAATGGTCTATAGTTGCGTGCCTTGGTCACCGTGCCAAAAATAATACACCTTAAATAAAGAAATGGAGGGAGTATAAACTAAAGCATTTCTAGACTCGACTTCGGCCAGTTTGGCTTAGTAATCCTACAGGCAGTCAGGCTCTGATACCAAAGTTGTCAGGACCCTGATCCTAAGTCACACTGATCTAGCATGTAACACATCATATCACTTTGCGGCCTCACACACGGTATCCCCACGGGTGCCACTTTACCTGGCCCGGGACCGTTTGCGCTTTTTGGCTCATGTATATGATATTGTCGCTAGCATTCAAATGACAGAGAACCCGGGCCGACATGACTAGTTGTAAACCCAAGGTGGCACTAACTTACAGGGACAGGCATATGATACATCTCCAATGTATCTACTTTTCCAAACACTTTTGCCCTTGTTTTGGACTCTAACTTGCATGATTTGAATGGAACTAACCCGGACTGACTCTGTTTTCAGCAGAATTACCATGGTGTTATTTATGTGCAGGAGCAAACGTTCTCGGAATGACCTGGAACTTCACGGAGCCACTTTTTAGAAAATAAGAAAAATATCTGCCAAAGATGAAGGCCAGGGGGCCCACCGTCTCTCCACGAGGGTGGGGGGTGCCTGCCCCCCTAGGGCGCGCCCCCTACCTCATGGGCCCCCTGTTGCCTCTCCGACGCCAACTCCAACTCCATATATTGAGTTTCGGGGAGAAAAAAAAGTAGAGAGAAGAAACCATCGCGTTTCACAATACGGAGCCGCCGCCAAGCCCTAAAACCTCTCGGGAGGGCTGATCTGGAGTCCGTTCGGGGCTCCGAAGAGGGGAATCCGTCACCATCATCATCATCAACCATCCTCCATCACCAATTTCATGATGCTCACTGTCGTGCGTGAGTAATTCCATTGTAGGCTTGCTGGACGGTGATGGGTTGGATGGGATCTATCATGTAATCGAGTTAGTTTTGTTAGGGTTTGATCCCTAGTGTCCACTATGTTCTGAGATTGATGTTGCTATGACTTTGCTATGCTTCATGCTTGTCACTAGGGCCCGAGTGCCATGATTTCAGATCTGAACCTATTATGTTTTCATCAATATATGAGTGTTCTTGATCCTATCTTGCAAGTCTATAGTCACCTATTATGTGCTGTGATCCGTTAACCCCGAAGTGACAATAGTCGGGATACTTACTGGTGATGATCGTAGTTTGAGGAGTTCATGTATTCACTATGTGTTAATGCTTTGTTCCAGTTCTCTATTAAAAGGAGTCCTTAATATCCCTTAGTTTCCGTAAGGACCCCGCTGCCACTGGAGGGTATGACAAAAGATGGCATGCAAGTTCTTTTCCATAAGCATGTATGACTATATTCGGAATACATGCCTACATTACATTGACGAACTGGAGCTAGTTCTGTGTCACCCTAGGTTATGACTATTACATGATGAACCGCATCCGGCATAATTCTCCATCACTGATCCATTGCCTACGAGCTTTTCATATATTGTTCTCTGCTTATTTACTTTTCCGTTGCTATTGCTATCATCACTACAAAATACTAAAAACATTACTTTTACTACTGTTACCTTTTGCTACCGTTATCACTACTATCATATTACTTTGCTACTAAACACTTTGCTGCAGATATTAAGTTTCCAGGTGTGGTCGAATTGACAACTCAGCTGCTAATACTTGAGAATATTCTTTGTCTCCCCTTGTGTCGAATCAATAAATTTGGGTTGAATACTCTACCCTCGAAAACTTTCATTTCCATTCGAGGAACTCACCACCTATGGTGGAGTTTCATTTATATGATGAGCATAAGGAGATGTCACTTTATGATTTTTGTCGGATTTGTTTAGTCCCTTTTGAGGGCAAGACAGAAGAACCACATCGCGATGATGTGGAGGGGTTTATTGATACTATCACTGTAGGGGAAACAAGGAAGGTTTCCGATGCACGAATCACTAGCATACATTTTCCTGTTTTACGCTATTTTGCATTATTTGCTAGCCGTTGTTTAATTGGTCACGGAAACTGTGGAAACCTTAGTATCCCTGACATTATTATTTTGCTCCAAGGTTTATACATTGATAACACTTTTAGTATGGGCGGCATAATTGCCAAACGGTTAAGTCTGAACCATACAAAGGGCCCCATCTTTGGAGGCATCTATGCCTCACGCCTAGCTGCACATTTTAACATACCTATTAGGCATTCTGAGAAGTAAGAAAAAGTGATGCCTCGTGTTTATCTAGATTATAAAATTATGGTGGCACATGATTTTATTTTTAAGAATAGGGAAGGAGAGCTTAAATATCAATTGTTCTTTAATAAACACCATCTTGGGACTATTACCCTGCCTGCTCCTTCTTTGTTTGATTTATCTGTAGGCACGTACCTTGTTCCGTTGAAGGCTATTCACAACTACCGGAACCCTGCACCAGCTGAGGAGCCAGAGCCGGAACCACAAATTGATCCTTCACGATAGTCTAATTACTAGTGGGATCCGGAGATGATTGTCAGCCAGTGGCAATCGGAGTCTTCCTCTTCTTCTTCTCGGTACGACCCCAACTATTATTATGGATATCCGCCGGGCCAGCCGTGGCCATAGACCAACTTAGGCCAAAAGCCTAAGCTTGGGGGAGTACATATTTCCCACTGACATTACATTTATGTTCACACACTCATTGCTAGATGTCGGTACTCATACTTTTCATTCTATCATCCATGCTAGTTTATTTTCCTTTTTATGCTTTATTCTTGTGTGTTTGATAAACCTTAAGAAAAACCCAAAAAAATAGTTGTAGCTTTTAATTAATTTACCTTCCATGCTTGTAGTAGTAATTAAAAAGAAAACCCAAAAATATTTCCTGTTCTTCTTTTGCTTGTTGGGAGCTTTCCCGTGTAAATAGTTTTATTTCTTTTCTTTTCTTTGGGGGTCGATAGGAGAAGACCATAATTAAATTGTTGAAGTGGCTCTTATATGCATTATTGTTTATCTGACAAAAGAGCCCATATTGCCTTGTCTTCTCCTGTTTATTGAATGCTTGCAGATTCCAGCTTAGTCCAATGCACGTGCAATATTATTATTATTCACATCGTTCGATCGTGCAAGTGAAAGGCAATTATGATGATATATGATGGACTGGCTGAGATGAGAAGAGCTGGTATGAACTCAACCTCTTTTGTTTTTGTAAATATGATTAGTTCATCGTTCCTGATTCAGCCTATTATGAATAAACATGTTTGCAATGACAACTAGAGATCATAGTTTCTTATGCCATGCTTGATTAGCTATGAGTTATAATGGTTTACCTTGCGTGCCAACATGCTATTAAAATGGTTATGATGTGGTATGATAGGGTGGTATCCTCCTTTGAATGATTTAAGTGACTTGACTTGGCACATGTTCACGCATGTAGTTGAAATAAAATCAACATAGCCTTCATGATATTTATGTTCATGGTGGATTATATCCTACTCATGCTTGCATTCGGTGTTTATTAATTTTAATGCATGTTCATGACTGTTGTCGCTCTCTAGCTGGTCGCTTCCCAGTCTTTTGCTAGCCTTCACCTGTACTAAGTGGGAATACTGCTTGTGCATCCAATCCCTTAAACCCCAAAGTTATTCCACATGAGTCCACTATACCTACCTATATACGGTATCTACCTGCCGTTCCAAGTAAATTTGTATGTGCCAAACTCTAAGCCTTCAAATAAATATCATGTTTTGTATGCTCGAATAGCTCATGTATCAACTAGGGTTGTCTGTATCTTCCATGTTAGGCGGGTTATTCTCAAGAGGCGTGGACTCCGCTCCTCACTCATGAGATAAATAGTCGGTCACCGGGATGCCCAGTCCCATGCTTTATGCAAACTAAATCAAAATAATTGCAAACAAAACTCCCCCTGGGACTCTTGTTAGTTGGAGGCACTCCTTGTTTCGAGCAAGCCATGGATTGATGGTTGTTGGTGGAAGGGGGAGTATAAACTTTACCATTTTGTTTGGGAACCGCCTATAATGTGTGTAGCATGGAAGATATCGCCATCTCTTGGTTGTTATGTTGACAATGAAAGTATACCGCTCAAAATATTATTCACCTCTGTTTCAAAACCGAGCTCTGGCACCTCTACAAATCCCTGCTTCCCTCTGCGAAGGGCCTATCTATTTACTTTTATGCTGAGTCATCACCCTCTTATTAAAAGGCACCAGTTGGAGAGCACTGCTGTCATATGCATTCATTACTGTTAGTTTACATTGAGTATGACTTGACTGGATCTCTTTTACCATGAATTACAACGTCTAGTCAGTCCTTGGTCTTTAAAGGTGCTCTGCATTTATGTTTTGTGGTCTCAGAAAGGGCTAGCGAGATACCATCTTGTTATATCATATTATGATTGTTTTGAGAAAGTGTTATCATCCGAGATTTATTATTATGGCTCGCTAGTTGATTATGCCATTGATATGAGTGAACTTGAGACATATGCGTCATTGTGAATGTGGTTAGTTATAATCTTTGCTGAAAACTTGAATGCTGGCTTTACATATTTACAACAACAAGAGCAAACAGAGTTTGTAAAAGTTTTTCTTTATCATCCGAGATTTATTATTATGGCTCGCTAGTTGATTATGCCATTGATATGAGTGAACTTGAGACCTATGCGTCATTGTGAATGTGGTTACTTATAATCTTTGCTGAAAACTTGAATGCTGGCTTTACATATTTACAACAACAAGAGCAAACAGAGTTTGTAAAAGTTTTTCTTTATCAC
Source organism: Triticum monococcum (assembly GCA_034509565.1). Lineage (NCBI taxonomy): Eukaryota > Viridiplantae > Streptophyta > Magnoliopsida > Poales > Poaceae > Triticum > Triticum monococcum. Next base: position 280,169,719 of record CM067844.1, read on the forward strand.
TTTCAGTTTATCAACTAAATTGCTTGAGGACAAGCAAAGGTTTAATCTTGGGGGAGTTTATACATCTCCAACGTATCTACTTTTCCAAACATTTTTTCCCTTGTTTTGGACTCTAACTTGCATGATTTGAATGGAACTAACCCGGACTGACGCTGTTTTCAGCAGAATTACCATGGTGTTATTTATGTGCAGGAGCAAACGTTCTCGGAATGACCTGAAACTTCATGGAGCCACTTTTCAGAAAATAAGAAAAATACCTGCCAAAGATGAAGGCCAGGGGGCCCACCATCTCTCCACAAGGGTGGGGGCGCGCCTGCCCCCCTAGGGCACGCCCCCTACCTCGTGGGCCCCCTGTTGCCTCTCCTATGCCAACTCCAACAGTCCAACTCCATATATTGAGTTTTGGGGAGAAAAAAAAGCAGAGAGAAGAAATGATCGCGTTTTATGATACAGAGCTACCGCCAAGCCCTAAAACCTCTCGGGAGGGCTGATCTGGAGTCCATTCGGGGCTCCAGAGAGGGGAATCTGTCGCCATCATCATCATCAACCATCCTCCATCACCAATTTCATGATGCTCACCGCCGTGCGTGAGTAATTCCATCGTAGGCTTGCTGGACGGTGATGGGTTGGATGGGATCTATCATGTAATCGAGTTAGTTTTGTTAGGGTTTGATCCCTAGTGTCCACTATGTTCTGAGATTGATGTTGCTATGACTTTGCTATGCTTAATGCTTGTCACTAGGGCCCGAGTGCCATGATTTCAGATCTAAACCTATTATGTTTTCATCAATATATGAGTGTTCTTGATCCTATCTTACAAGTCTATAGTCACCTATTATGTGCTATGATTCGTTAACCCCGAAGTGACAATAATCGGGATACTTACCGGTGATGATCGTAGTTTGAGGAGTTCATGTATTCACTATGTGTTAATGCTTTGTTCCGGTTCTCTATTAAAAGGAGGCCTTAATATCCCTTAGTTTCCGTAAGGACCCCGCTACCACGGGAGGGTAGGACAAAAGATTTCATGCAAGTTCTTTTCCATAAGCACGTATGACTATATTCGGAATACATGCCTACATTACATTGACGAACTGGATCTAGTTCTGTGTCACCCTAGGTTATGACTGTTACATGATGAACCGCATCCGGCATAATTCTCCCTCACCGATCCATTGCCTACAAGCTTTTCATATATTGTTCTTCACTTATTTACTTTTCCGTTGCTATTGCTATCATCACTACGAAATACCAAAAACATTACTTTTACTACTGTTACCTTTTGTTGCCGTTATCACTACTATCATATTACTTTGCTACTAAACACTTTGGTACAGATATTAAGTTTCCAGGTGTGGTTGAATTGACAACTCAGCTGCTAATACTTGAGAATATTCTTTGGCTCCCCTTGTGTCGAATCAATAAATTTGGGTTGAATACTCCATCCTCAAAAACTGTTGCGATCCCCTATATTTGTGGGTTATCAGCATACATGACCCGGCAATGCACGTGTCGGTCATCAACATATGAACCCAAGTCGTAGAAAGCTACAAGGACTTAAAGGAACAACGCGTGACAGTTCCCCGAAGGGACAGACACAGGAGCAAAGAAGGACACATGCCAATCATCCCATGTGTTTCGGAACAGTAGCAAGCAACCATGGCTTAGTGGAAGCACTAGGAGACATTTCCCCATAAGAGAGGCTACCAAGAATAAACAACTAGATTGTGGGATCCCACACATACCAAGCATTTTAAAATCATACACACAATATGCTCGATATGTGCAAATACAACATGGCATCACAAGAAAACTCTACGACTCAAAGTATTTATTCTGAAGGCTCCGAAAAGTCACACATAGTAAGAATTACAATCATGGGCCACATGGCGCAACATACAGAGCATGCAAGCAACAGAAGCTTAACATGTCTGAGTACAGACAACTACAAGTGAAAAAGGGCAGAGAAGCCCGGCTATCTACAAGACCCTCCCAAGGGTACAAGATCGTAGCTGAGGTAACAAGCTAAACGTCGAAGTCCACACGGAACTACTAGTTAGACTAAAGTCTCTCTGCAAAAACGTAAATTAAGCAAACATGAGTACAAATGTACCCAGCAAGGCTTACATCAGAACTAGCTGCATATGCATCAGTATCAACAAAGGGGTGGTGGAGTTTGACTACAGCAAGCCAGCTTTAACTGTGGCTAGCCTGAACTATGACTACAAGTAACTCTGATGAGGACATCAATACCATTGTTACACCCACAGCCCCTACTGTTACATGTACTGGACCAATTACTAGAGCTCGCGCACGCCAATTAAATTATCAGGTACTTTCGTTTCTTGGTAATAATTCTAATGTTCATGAGATTATGATGCTGCCTAAATTGGATACATTTGTTTTGCTTACAAATGAAGGGCCTAGCTTGGAGAAGGATGAACATTGGAGCAAGAACACGCATGGAGTTGATGTCATGCGTAAGGGGATCAAGAACGGAGTTACAAGTGATGATTTCAGGACTTTGAAGCCGCCATAAGGAGTGCATGAAGCCTTGGACGAAATATACGAGATGCCACTTCATAATATTCGTCCATAGGCTATTCTAGGTGCTGCGTCACCTTATTAATGGGCCAGGCCCATGTAATTTCGAAATACTTAAGTATAGGCTATTTTTAGAGTCCGTATGTGTGGGGAAACAAGAGTTAGGGTTGGTTTCGGACCCCACCCTCAAGGGCCACGAAATTCCCCCCTCTTCCTCCATATATACAGCCCTTAGGGCGTCGTTTAGACTTTGGGTTTTGTTTAGATTAAAAGTTCGCCATAGCTGCAACTTCGCGTACTTCGTTTGTGTCCAACGACCAGACCAAGACGTCACAGAACCCCATCTTGATCAATAAAGTTTTCATCTTATATTCGCAATATCCAGATTGCAATCTCAGTTTCTTGCTTGTTCTTCGTTTGCTTGCAGGAAACAGACCCTCGTGGTCAGGTTGATCGTGCTCCGGCGTGGTCAATAACCCTCGGAAGTTGGTTTAGCGATTGCTAAGGCGCGACGTCTCGCACGTTCGTAGTCGGATCGTCAAGGTCGACTCCCACAGAAAACGATAGCCACCATCTCATCGAAACATCGGGACACCTTTGCCTCTATCAAGTGGTATCAGATTTCCAGGTTGCTCGGTGAGATTTTACAGTTTCTCGTAGATTAGATCGAGTCTGTTCTTCATACCTACAGTCCACGAAAATGCCACAAAAAAAAATTAGGGTTAGTTCATCATATCCGAACCAATCTGAGCCTTTGCATAATCTTTTTAGGGTTTTTGCTTTGTTGAATTTGCGGTTGCATCGTCGTGTCAAGTTGCTGGTCTTAGAGTCTAGTCTTTTAGAGTTTCGAGTTCTGGTCATAAGTTGTCACGCCGCCGCCGTACCATCATCATCTACCATATACCACCACCGCTGCCATATACCACAACCATATATCCACCACCAATCCGAGTTCTTCTCATATTAGGTTTGTTCTTGAGACTAATCTAAATTCCGTTTCGTGTTTCCTTGCCTGCGTAGGTCTCGGAAAAAAAAAAAAAAAAAAAAAAAAAAAAAAAAAAAAAAAAAAAAAAAAAAGAGTCTGGAGACCCCCGGGCAGTTTTTAGGCCAAAATTTTCACGGGCAAAAATTTTTTTTCCCTATCTTATTTTTAGGCTTTTCTGAGTCTTTTGAGCCACGTGCCATCATAGTGATTTTTTGTCGCACTTTTTCGTCGTCGCTGCCCTGATTTCCGAAAAAAAAAGTGAACAAAAAAATTTTCGTGCCATCCTACCAGTTTGACGAGGGAAGAGTTTTGAGACACTCGCCATTATAGTGATTTTTCGCAAAAAAAAAAAAAAAAAAAGAGGAGCGCAAAAAAAAAAAAAGAGAGCGCAAAAAAAAAAAAAAAGAGCGAAAAAAAAAAAAGTTCCAGAGTGTGCTTTTCCCTTATTTACGTGCAGCGCCGTGATTTTGTTAGTGTTCTAGGCTCGCGTCTCTAGCACGGTCTAGCTTAGGACCAGCACAGTACCGTCGTTGAGCGTTTATTCAACTTTGCATCTCTGAATTGATTATTGCTGACCCTTTTTGCTACCATACTATAAGCCTTCCCAGCTCCACATACATCTACATCGTGCGTTTGACTCTCCCTGGCAATCGCTCTATCCAAGCTTTTGAGAGTTTTGACTACCACGGTTGCCGATCACCGCCTGCTGCTGGGTAAGAACTGGTAAGATTTTGAGATTGGCTTGACGGATTTGTGACACCACCACCACCTCTTGTTAGTATTCTGTAGGATCATATTCTTGTCTGTTTCTATTGTTGCTAACCATGGCAGGATCACAAGCCGACGAGACTGACTGGGAGAACATGACGAATCAGGAGTTGCATGATAAATTTCAGCAAATGATGAATGGACAGGTGCAAGATGTGCTAAACAGATTTGAAGAGGCCATGGAGAAGATAGATGGCATGGAGAAGACGTTCGAAACAAAGCTCGATAACAGGTTTAATGAATTGCTCGCGCGTCTTCCACCACCACCACCGGCTGCACCTAACGCACCTCTACAACAACAACAACAACAACGACTACCTACACATCGTGAAACAGCCCTCCGCCGAGCGAGCCGTCTCCCTCTTGCACCTGGCCAAACTGTTGGTGCTGCTGTTGCTACTTCTGTGGCTCCTGCGGCTGATGCGGAGGAGGATGATTTTGCTGGCGATTACGAGGATGAGGTTGATCAAAATCAGAACTACGTGCCACCACCAGCACAGCAACAACCAGGTCGTCCACATGCAAATAATGGCAATGGTAGGGCTCACCCTCAGGTACGAGATCATGACCATCTCCCTAAACTAAAATTGAATATTCCACCATTTGAGGGTAGATATGTTCCTGATATATATCTTACTTGGGAGTTAGAAACTGCACAACGATTTACATGTTTACAATATCCCGAGGAGAGACGTGTTCCTGCTGCTGTTTGTGCATTCACTAGTTTTGCATGTGTTTGGTGGTCTGAGCATTGTAGATTATATCCCATTCCTGCTACTTGGGCTGCTTTGAAAACTGCTATGCGTACTCGTTGGGTTCCACCATATTATCAACGTGAATTACTTCAAAAATTGCAGCGCTTAAGACAGGGAAAAAATTCCGTAGAAGAGTATTATCAGGAATTACAAACTGGCATGATTAGATGTGGTATTGTTGAGGAGAATGAAGCTATGCTTGCACGTTTTATGGGTGGATTAAATAGAGAGATTCAGACGATTCTAGAGTATAAGGACTATACTAATATCACTCGTTTATTCCATCTTGCTTGTAAAGCTGAACGTGAAGTGCAGGATCGACAGGCATTGGCGCGGACTAACTTTTCTGCAGGTCGATCTTCATCATGGACACCACGTGCATCATCTACTTCCACACGTTCTGCTACACAAGCGTCTCCGTCGGCTGCCACCTCCAACCGTGATACAATAAAGCAGGCACAATCACCACTATCTGCCAAGAGCACACCTTCTGGGCCTGCAAAGAGCTCTTCTTCATCCATGGCATCCACAGGGCAAACACATGATATTATTTGTCGACGTTGCAAGGGTGGAGGTCATTATGCGAGAGAATGCCCATCTAAACGTGTGATGATTGTTAGTGAGGATGGTGGGTATGAGTCCGCTAGTGACTATGATGAGGAGACTTTGGCTCTTATTACACGTGACGAACACGGTGGAGACGATTCTGATCATGAGACGCAATACATGGCTCCTGAAGATGCTGACAGGTATGAATGTTTAGTTGCTCAACGTGTTTTGAGTGTGCAGGTTACACAAGCTGAGCAAAATCAGAGGCATAATTTGTTCCATACAAAGGGAGTTGTGAAGGAACGTTCTGTTCGCGTTATCATAGATGGAGGGAGTTGCAACAACTTGGCTAGCATGGAGATGGTGGAGAAGCTATCTCTCACCACAAGACCACATCCACATCCTTACTACATCCAATGGTTCAACAACAGCGGCAAGGTTAAGGTAACACGTACTGTTCGTGTGCATTTTAGTATCTCTACATATGCTGATTATGTTGATTGTGATGTGGTACCTATGCAAGCATGTTCCTTATTACTTGGTAGACCATGGCAATTTGATAAAAATTCTGTTCACCATGGTAGAAACAATCAGTATACTCTTGTTCATAAGGATAAAAATATTACTTTGCTTCCTATGACTCCTGATTCCATTTTGAAAGATGATATTAATAGAGCTAATAAAGCAAAACAAGAGAAAAATAAGAGTGAAAATCAGATTGTGGCAAAAGAATTTGAGCAACAAATGCAGCCTAATAATAATAAACAATCTAGTGTTGCTTCTGAAATTAAATTGAAAAGTGCATGTTTACTTGCCACCAAATCTGATATTGATGATCTAGATTTTAGCAAATCTGTTTGCTATGCTTTTGTGTGCAAAGAGGCATTATTTTCATTCGAGGACGTGCCTTCCTCTTTGCCTCCTGCTGTCACTAACATTTTGCAGGAGTTCGCTAACGTCTTTCCACAAGACGTGCCACCGGGATTACCACCTATTCGAGGGATTGAACATCAAATTGATTTAATTCCCGGTGCATCATTACCCAACCGTGCACCATACCGTACCAATCCAGAGGAGACGAAGGAGATTATGCGTCAAGTACAAGAACTGCTCGACAAAGGTTATATACGCGAATCCCTTAGTCCTTGTGCTGTTCCTATCATTTTAGTGCCGAAAAAGGATGGTACGTCGCGTATGTGTGTTGATTGTAGAGGCATTAATAACATTACTATTCGTTATCGTCATCCTATTCCTAGGCTAGATGATATGCTTGATGAATTGAGTGGCTCTACAATATTCTCCAAAATTGATTTGCGTAGTGGATACCATCAAATTCGTATGAAATTGGGAGATGAATGGAAAACAGCATTTAAAACTAAGTTTGGATTATATGAGTGGTTAGTCATGCCTTTTGGGTTAACTAATGCACCTAGTACTTTCATGAGGTTAATGAACGAAGTTTTACGTGCTTTCATTGGACGATTTGTGGTAGTTTACTTTGATGACATACTGATTTATAGCAAATCTTTGGAGGAACATTTGGAACATTTACGTGCTGTTTTTATTGCTCTACGTGATGCACGTTTGTTTGGTAACCTTGGAAAGTGCACCTTTTGCACCGACCGAGTATCTTTTCTTGGCTATGTTGTTACTCCACAGGGAATTGAAGTTGATAAAGCCAAGATTGAAGCTATTGAGAGTTGGCCGCAGCCCAAAACGGTCACACAAGTGCGGAGTTTCCTTGGCCTCGCTGGTTTCTATAGGCGTTTTGTGAGAGATTTCAGTACCATTGCTGCACCTCTCAACGAGCTTACAAAGAAGGATGTGCCTTTTGTTTGGGGTACCGCACAGGAAGAAGCCTTCACGGTATTGAAAGATAAGTTGACACATGCTCCTTTGCTCCAACTTCCTAATTTCAATAAGACTTTTGAGCTTGAATGTGATGCTAGTGGAATTGGATTAGGAGGTGTGTTATTACAAGATGGCAAACCTGTTGCATACTTTTCTGAAAAATTGAGTGGGCCTAGTCTGAACTATTCTACTTATGATAAAGAATTATATGCTCTTGTTCGGACCTTAGAAACATGGCAACATTATTTATGGCCCAAGGAATTTGTTATACATTCTGATCATGAATCTTTGAAACACATTAAAAGTCAAGCAAAACTGAACCGTAGACATGCTAAATGGGTTGAATTCATTGAGACTTTCCCTTATGTCATTAAACACAAGAAGGGTAAAGAAAATGTTATTGCTGATGCATTGTCTCGTCGTTATACTATGCTTTCACAACTTGACTTTAAAATATTTGGTTTGGAAACCATCAAAGATCAATATGTTCATGATGCTGAATTTAAAGATGTATTGCAGAATTGTAAGGAAGGGAGAACTTGGAACAAGTTCGTTCTCAACGATGGCTTTGTGTTTCGTGCTAACAAGCTATGCATTCCAGCTAGCTCCGTTCGTCTTTTGTTGTTGCAGGAGGCGCATGGAGGAGGATTAATGGGACACTTTGGCGTCAAGAAGACGGAGGATATACTTGCTACACATTTCTTTTGGCCAAAGATGAGACGGGATGTTGAGCGTTTTGTTGCTCGCTGCACTACATGTCAAAGAGCTAAGTCACGACTAAATCCTCATGGTTTATATATGCCTTTGCCTGTACCTAGTGTTCCTTGGGAGGATATATCTATGGATTTTGTTTTAGGTTTACCTCGAACAAAGAAGGGGAGGGATAGCATATTTGTTGTCGTGGATAGGTTCTCGAAAATGGCACACTTTATACCTTGTCATAAAAGCGATGATGCTGTTAATGTTGCTGATTTGTTCTTTCGTGAAATAATTCGCTTGCATGGTGTGCCAAATACTATTGTTTCAGATCGTGATACTAAATTTCTTAGCCACTTTTGGAGATGTTTATGGGCTAAATTGGGGACTAAGCTGCTTTTTAGTACTACTTGTCACCCCCAAACTGATGGACAAACTGAAGTAGTCAATAGAACATTGTCTACTATGCTTAGGGCTGTTTTGAAGAATAACAAGAAAATGTGGGAAGAATGCTTGCCTCATGTTGAATTTGCTTATAATCGTTCATTGCATTCTACTACTAAGATGTGCCCTTTTGAAATTGTGTATGGTTTCCTACCTCGTGCACCTATTGATTTGTTGCCTCTTCCATCTTCGGAGAAGGTTAATTTTGATGCTAAAGAACGTTCTGAATTGATTTTAAAAATGCATGAGTTAACTAAGGAAAACATTGAGCGTATGAATGCTAAATATAAACTTGCTGGAGATAAGGGTAGAAAACATGTTGTGTTTGCACCTGGAGATCTTGTTTGGTTACATTTGCGTAAAGATAGATTTCCTAATCTGCGCAAATCAAAGCTAATGCCACGTGCTGATGGTCCTTTTAAGGTGTTAGAGAAAATAAATGATAATGCATATAAACTTGAGCTACCTGCAGATTTTGGGGTTAGTCCCACTTTTAACATTGCAGATTTGAAGCCTTATTTGGGTGAGGAAGATGAGTTTCCGTCGAGGACGACTTCATTTCAAGAAGGGGAGGATGATGAGGACATCAATACCATTGTTACACCCACAGCCCCTACTGTTACATGTACTGGACCAATTACTAGAGCTCGCGCACGCCAATTAAATTATCAGGTACTTTCGTTTCTTGGTAATAATTCTAATGTTCATGAGATTATGATGCTGCCTAAATTGGATACATTTGTTTTGCTTACAAATGAAGGGCCTAGCTTGGAGAAGGATGAACATTGGAGCAAGAACACGCATGGAGTTGATGTCATGCGTAAGGGGATCAAGAACGGAGTTACAAGTGATGATTTCAGGACTTTGAAGCCGCCATAAGGAGTGCATGAAGCCTTGGACGAAATATACGAGATGCCACTTCATAATATTCGTCCATAGGCTATTCTAGGTGCTGCGTCACCTTATTAATGGGCCAGGCCCATGTAATTTCGAAATACTTAAGTATAGGCTATTTTTAGAGTCCGTATGTGTGGGGAAACAAGAGTTAGGGTTGGTTTCGGACCCCACCCTCAAGGGCCACGAAATTCCCCCCTCTTCCTCCATATATACAGCCCTTAGGGCGTCGTTTAGACTTTGGGTTTTGTTTAGATTAAAAGTTCGCCATAGCTGCAACTTCGCGTACTTCGTTTGTGTCCAACGACCAGACCAAGACGTCACAGAACCCCATCTTGATCAATAAAGTTTTCATCTTATATTCGCAATATCCAGATTGCAATCTCAGTTTCTTGCTTGTTCTTCGTTTGCTTGCAGGAAACAGACCCTCGTGGTCAGGTTGATCGTGCTCCGGCGTGGTCAATAACCCTCGGAAGTTGGTTTAGCGATTGCTAAGGCGCGACGTCTCGCACGTTCGTAGTCGGATCGTCAAGGTCGACTCCCACAGAAAACGATAGCCACCATCTCATCGAAACATCGGGACACCTTTGCCTCTATCAAACTCTTTTGAGGTGGCACACACGAGTCCACATATTCACCATATCAATACACCACTATGGATTCTCTCTCCGTCTCCCTACGAGAAGGCCATTCATAGCACTCACGCTTATCTTGCACATTTTAGAGTATCCACTTTCACTTGTCTATGAACTGCATAAGCAACCCAGTAGTCCATTACCACGGACGCAGCTATTCAAATAGATCATGTTAACCCAGCAGGGGTGTACTTCTTCACACACGCTCTCGCCACTTATCGCCATGTACACGTCATGTATCTCGGCAACCTTCAAGCAGAAGCCTGGCGAGGGTGTCGGCCACGACTTGACTAACCACGCAAGTCTCTAGTCTAGGTTTATCGCCTATTCAGGTTCCATCTGCAGGGAGTCTGGCCAAGGTTTTCACAACGGCCCCGAACGATGTGTGCAGGGTTCTCGAGGCACCAAACGGGTCTCTCGGTACACCGGGCCATGTACCTGCCGCATCACAGCCCACCCCTAGGGCCAGCGCTGTGCACCGCCTCCAGTATGCTACAAACACCAGAAACTACTTGCAACTCCTAGACAGAGGATAGGGGGTTAATAAGTTGAGAGAGCTTGGAGTGCCTGTCGCCCAGTGTGTGGTAGTAACTGTCTTGGATCACAAACATAGAAGTCGGTTCCTAAGGACGGTTCCAATGACACAACCCACCATGTACTCCTACATCGCATGTCACCGCTACCTTTACCAAATCATGTTCACACACTTAGCTCTCAATAGTAGGACATGATGACCACATTCCAATTCATCCCCGATGAATCAGACCCGGCACAACTCTAAGCAATAGCAGGCATAAAAGTAAGCATAAATGAGTAGGCACATCATGGCTCAAACAACTCCTACTCATGCTAGTGGGTTTTAACTATTTACTGTGGCAAAGACATGTCATGCAGAGGAAAGGGGTTCAGCTACCGCAGCAGGTAATAGTTGAATCGTTGTTGCTTCAATGCAATAAATGAGATTAGGAGCGAGAGAGTGGGTTTGTATCGAGATGATCAATGGGGGTTGCATGCCTGGCACTTCTGAAGATAGCATAGCTCTTCATCAGTGTCATCGATCTCAACGTTGGAACAAAGTCCACTAAGAGAGAACAACACCGACAAACAAAGAAAGAACACAATCAATGCAATGCAACAATATGATGCATGATCATGACATGGCAATATGATGTTGATTGAGCTAATGCCTCTAGCAACACTTTAAATGGAGTTGGTTGGAATACAAGATTCAAATTCAAACTCCATATGTGATTATTCACATGCCATTTAATTGGTTTGACCTGATCAGCAGGTATAATTTGTTCAAACATGCATGAAAATACCATAAACAGATTCTTTGGATTTTTCTAATAATTAGTCATATATAAATTATTTCATTCTGAGCTATAGATTATTTTCTATGATTTTTAGAAGTTTAGGCAATTTTTTGTAAATAAATAAATCATTTATATTTATTTAAATTCCAGAAATAGTTACTGCGTCAGCATGATGTCTGTGTGACATCAGCAAATCATTAGGAGCCGGTCCAGGTCAAACCTTACCAGTGGGGCCCATTGGTCAGTGACTAAACCTAACTAACCGAGTTAATTACCATTAATTTAGTCCTAACCCAAGTTAGTTAAGGGCCTGGGCCCACATGTTAGTGACATGGAGTTTAGTTCACGAGGTGATTAACCCCTAACAGTGGTAATTAATACTAATTAAAACCTAAGCTAATTTCAGTCAGGGGCCGGCCCCACATGTCATGGACTCAGGTGGGTCCAGTCGGGGTAAAAGTGGGTCAAACACACCGGCAATTCACCGCCGACGAGGTCGAATGCGGTGGAGAGCTGCGGGTATCGCGCTCCGAAGACCAAAAGGGCGGCCGAGGCCACCTATGTGACGAGGAGGCTCGGGCGGATCAACTAATGCCATTGGTTTCACCAAAGGTGGCCTAGAATGATGGTGGCGTCCACTCCCGCGGTGGCCAGAGTTCGGGCGAGGTTGGGAATGGTTCTGCGGGGCACGATGGAGCGAACACCTGGGTGCTACGACCTCCTAGTGATGTGCTAAGCACAGTAACGCGCTCGGTTTCGAGCTTATGAGTCTGTGGCCATGGTGGCGACAAGGCGATGGAGCCAAGCTCTCGACCGTGATGGCCACCGGGGTTAGGGGCAGCTCGAGCGACGTGGCTAGGGGGAGAAGGAAGAGGAGCTCATGGCGAGTGCAGCGATGGCCTCGGCGAGCTCCAGGAAGGGCTAGTGATGGCAAGAGGTCAACGGAGATCTCGGCGTCCGAGTGAGGAAGAAGAGCTCGGGGTCGTTGTCACGGAGCTCCTGGCGGCGCCTGGCTTGGTGCAGAGGACACGGGGGTCGAGGCGGAGCTCGTGCATAGGTGGATGAGCATGGGGAGGTCGGTGGCAGTGGCGAACAGCGATAGTGGCGGCGGCGGTGGCTCCGTTCGGTGGTGAGAGAGAGAGGTCCAGGGGAAGGGTGAGGACGAGGGGGAGTGGGAGGGGGTCGAGGGGATGCGTGGCATTGTCCAGAGCCATCCAGGGCGAGGAGGCGGGCTGGAGGTGGTCGGGCGCGTGCCGGCGGGCGTCGGCCAAGCGGGCTCTAGTCCTTCTGGCGTGAGCTGGAAGAAGACAAGGGAGAGAGATGGGTTGGGCCAATAGGCTACAATGATGGGCCGCACAGTAGGTTGCCACGTGAGTCTCTCTCTTTTCTTTTTTCTTTTTTCTATTTATTTTCTCTATTTTGATTTAGTTTGTAAACTAAACCATTTGATAAAATGTTGAAAATAATTGTGGGTACTTGTGAAATTATTTACAACAGCCCTCAAATACTTTCAGAATTATTTGGACATGTAAAAATATTTATAGTATTTAAATGTCCAAATGCAAATACTTTATGGATTAATTCAATAATCTAGAGTGTCCTAGAAAAATGTGTGCTACCTCTTGAGCTTGCGTTCGTTTTCCCCTTGAAGAGGAAAGGGTGATGCAGCAGAGTAGCGTAAGTATTTCCCTCAGTTTTGAGAACCAAGGTATCAATCCAGTAAGAGACAATGCGACAAGCCACCGAATACCTGCACAAACAAACACCAACTTGCAATCAACGCGACAAAGGGGTTGTCAATCCCTTCACGGTTATTTGTAAAGTGAGATCTGATAGAGATGGATAAACAAGTACGTAATATTTTTGGTGTTTTGGGTTTATGGAACGGAAAGTAAAAGATTGCAAAACAAAGTAAATAGGAAACTAGAATTTTAGATCAGAAACTTATATGATGGGAAATAGACCCGGGGCCATAGGTTTCACTAGAGGCTTCTCTCAAGAAAGGAATTATAACGGTGGGTGAACAAATTAACGCCGAGCAATTGGTAGAAAAGCGCAAAGTTATGACGATATCTAAGGCAATGATTATGAATATAGGCATCACGTCCGTGTCAAGTAGACCAAAACGATTCTGCATCTACTACTATTACTCCACACATCGACTGACTCCTGCCTGCATCTAGAGTATTAAGTTCATAAGAACAGAGTAACGCATTAAGTAAGATGACATGGTGTAGCGAGATTAACTCAAGCAATATGATGAAAACCCCATCTTGTTATCCTCGATGGCAACAATACAATACGTGCCTTGCTGTCCCTACTATCACTGGGATAGGACATCGCAAGATTGAACCCAAAGCTAAGCACTTCTCCCATTGCAAGAAAAACCAATCTAGTTAGCCAAACCAAATCGATAGTTCGAAGAGATTTGCAAAGATATCAAATCATTCATAAAATAATTCAAAGGAGATTCAAATAATATTCATAGATAAGTTGATCATAAATCCACAATTCATCGGATCTCGTCAAACACACCGCAAAAGAGTATTACATCGAATAGATCTCCAAGAACATCGAGGAGAACATGGTATTAGGAATCAAAGAGAGGGGAAAATCCATCTAGCTACTAGATATGGACCCGTAGGTCCATGGTAAACTACTCACGCTTCATCGGAGAGGCAATGGTGTTGATGTAGACGCCCTCCGTGATCGAATCCCCCTCCGGCAGGATGCCAGAAAAGGCCCCAAGATGGGATCTCACGGGTACAGAAGGTTGCGGCAGTGGAAAAGTGGTTTCGTGGCTCCCTTGGAAGTTTTCAGGGTATAAGAGTATATATAGGAGGAAGATCTAGGTCAGGAGGCCACAGAGGGGCCCACAAGGTTGGGGACGCGCCCTCCAGCCTTGTGGCCGCCTTGTGGCTCTTCCGACTTGCGCTCCAAGTCTCCTGGGTGTCTTCTGGTCCAAGAAAGATCATCATGAAAGTTTTATTCCGTTTGGACTCCTTTTGGTATTCCTTTTCTGTGAATTCTAAAACAAATAAAAAACAGAAACTGTCACTGGCACTGGGCTCTAGGTTAATAGGTTAGTCCCAAAAACATATAAAATAGCATATTAATGCATATAAAACATCCAAAACAGATAATATAATAGCATGGAACAATCAAAAATTATAGATACATTGGAGACGTATCAATGTGCACCATTTTTGCGAGAGGTTTTAGCCTAATCCAGAAATGATGAACATTTTGTGAAGGGCATTTTGGGTTCATTGACCAATTTTGGTTGAACCTAGTAATTCGAAGGGATGCTAGGGTTTGTTGAATCCCCATTTCAAGTTTAAATAAAATTTAAACATGATGCAACATGATGATCAAGGAAGGACAGACAAGGGTTGATATAGGGCTGTGATAGGCGCTCCCTCCCGAAAGTCATCCCCTTATTTTTCTAGGTCAAAAGACCTTATATACCAGAAGATGGGCACTAGAGGTGGGCCGGGGTGCCCACTACCCACCAGGGCACGCTTGGAGGGGGTGGCGCGCCCTGGTGTCTTGTGGCCACCTAGCAGCCCCCTTTGGTAGTTCTTTTCTCCAGTATTATTTATTTATTCCAAAATAATTCTCCGTAAAATTTCAGCTCATTTGGAGATGTGCAAAATAGGTATCTTTGACATAGCTTTTTCAGGACCAGAATTTCAGTTGCCGCCATTCTCCCTCTTTGTGTAAACCTTGCATATTGTGAGAGAAAAGGCATTGGAATTACTCCATAAAGTATTATAAAACATAAAACACTATAAATAATAGTAGAAAACCATGATGCAAATTGGACGTATCAGCTTGGCGGACGGTGATGGGTTGGATGAGATTCATCATGTAATCGAGTTAGTTTTGTTAGGGCTTGATCCCTAGTATCCACTATGTTCTGAGATTGATGTTGCTATGACTTTTCTATGCTTAATGCTAGTCAGTAGGGCCCGAGTGCCATGATTTCAGATCTGAACCGTTTATGTTTTCATCAATATAGTTGTGTTCTTGATCTGATCTTGCAAGTTATATGCACCTATTACATGTTATGATCCGCATACCCCAAGATGACACTAATGGGGATTCTTTCCGGTGATTAAAGTAGTTTGAGAAGTTCATGTATTCACTATGTGTTAATGCTTTGTTCTGGTTCTCTATTAAAAGGAGGCCTTAATATCTCTTAGTTTCCTTATGGACCCCGCTGCCATGGGAGGGTAGGGCACACTAGTACATCGAGCTCCTGAACAAATGGTTTTTAACCCCTTTCCGCAACGACATTTGGAACCGTCGCCAAGTGAGTGTGGGCGATAGGGGGGTTCCTTCCCACACGACCCACAAACCGTCGGGGATATGCCCTCCTGGCACACATATTCGGCAAAATGAGGTCGTGTGCGACCGGTGAGCGCTCAAATACGGAAATACGTACAGTAGAGCTGAAAAATACAATAATACGGCGAAATTGTTTCTGGTCGCAAGTACATCCCACACAGTCAGTCCCCGCTAAATGATTTTGTTCGTATGTACATCCCACACAGTCGCTCCAAGAAAAACGTTTCCATTCACAGGTACATCACACACAATTTTTCCCGTTAAATCGTTTGCGTTATTGAATATATCACACACGGTCCGTGGAAGAAACTGTGTGGCAAAGGTTGTCCATCCCACACAGTTTTTACGTGGTAAACATTTGCGCAAGGTGGCCTAACGCAAACATTTTTCAAGAGAAAGTCGTGTGTGATTGTTCATTGATCTAACATGGCTTATTCCTAGAAACTGTGTGTGTTGACTGAGGTCATCGCCCACGGTATTTTTTCAACAACCGTTTGCAATAGCAAAACCCAATTAGCGGGCTAATTCGCCATTAGCAGGCTAATTATCCGATTATTCATAATCCAATTATTAATCTAATTGACATTTCATATTAAGCACACAATATATTTCATTTTCATAATTGAAATACATCAGAGTACAACATCATATAGCTTCAGCACTCAGCTACCCCAGTACACAACTACACCAGGACCAAGTTTCACATGCAACATCTATAACCTTTCAAAATTAGCATCATAGATGGCACATAGACAGATGTATCTCATCTGGAAAACTGCTGAAGTAGAAGGCTAATATTGAGCCTTTATTGATGTTGAAGGTCTTTGTAACTTTAGGCCAGTGCCTGTGGATGATTGACCGTCCATCCTTTGTCCTCTTCGGGAACATTTCAATATTGAACTGTGGGTGTTGTATGAATACCTTCCTTGCCTCTTGACTATATAGGTGGTTTGAGAGATAATCATCAGTGAACTGCTTTGGAAAGGCCTGAAAACAAGGATTTGCATAAATATCTTCTCTATATTGGAAATGGGACAAAGGAACAAAAAAGGCAAGGTATAATAGTTAGTACCATCCTGTAGTGAACTGATGTCTTCTTCATTGTGCAGACAAAGATCCTGTTGTTTTTTGTCACTAATTTCTTTATCCTAACAATCTTTCTAAGTTTCTTGACTTGACTGATATTCATGGACAACTCAGTTCCCCATATGCAAAAAGGGTCGAACAGTGGGTCAAAACCTCTAACAGCAGGACCTACATGTGCAAGACCAAATTGTTAAAAAACTAAATATTAGAATGGTTCCTGCAATTGCACAATAATGTGCTATTAGACAACGGACCATGCACGTGCTAACCTCGATTGTAAACCTCAGTGCTTCCCATTGTTTCCCTGCAACACATATAAGGTAGTTAGTCATCAGGTTAAGTAAGGGTTCGCATGCTATCGGTAAAATATGTTGATGAAAAATAAGCACATTGCAGATTCATCAGATTAATTCAAGCCACACAGAAAACTCATTTATCCAAACCAAGCATGATTAAGAACTAGGAAATATATCACTTGTATATGTTTCTCATGTATTAAGTGCAGCCAAATTCGATTTATTCCTCACATGCACAACAATACAAAATTCTACCCACGACAATTGGGCATCGCATTGCAGAATTGAACCAAGCAGTTAACTGAACACCACAACAAATGAACCAAACATTAACTGAGCACCACATTGCACAATGTAACATACTCCTGATAGAAGATCAGACAGTTAACCAAACAGTTAAGTATAGCCAATTGTAGCGATTGTATTTGTTTCTCATGTATTTACTACAGCCAAGTTCAATTTATTCCTCACATGGTATACAATAACACAATGCACCCACAACTATTGAACATCACATTGCAGAATTGAACCAAACAGTTAACTAAACACCACAACACAAAGAACCAAACGTTAACTGAGCACCACATTGCACAATGTATAACCAAACCAAGCATGCTTGACAACTTGGAAATATAGCAATTGTATTCGTTTCTCATGTATTTTGTAAAGATAATTCAATTTATTTCTCACATGGAAGGCAATACAAAATTGCATCCTGA
Organism: Triticum monococcum; assembly: GCA_034509565.1. Lineage (NCBI taxonomy): Eukaryota > Viridiplantae > Streptophyta > Magnoliopsida > Poales > Poaceae > Triticum > Triticum monococcum. The sequence goes on from CM067844.1 coordinate 280,187,607, forward strand.
ATAATTGAACATCACATTTGCAAAATTGAACCAAACAGTTAACTGAAGACGAAAACTGATTAACAAAACAGTTAATAAGCGAGCACCACACTGCACGACATATAGAACATATACACTAGAGCAACAGATTGTATGGTAAAATTAGATAGCACAATTCACTAGAATTTTTGAAGGAAAGGCAAGAGCAGCACAAGCAATAGGTAAACCAAGCATGCTTAACCGGCGTAGCTAGCAAATGGCAAGGTGCTCCTTCAAGATCAGTGGGTCGGCACGAATGGCAGCCATCGTGACCTCATCAACGTGTGCGGCCGCGATTTGCTTCTCCGCTGCCAAATGCTCCTTGAGGTCCTGGCTATACTGCGTGCACCATGGATTAGGCCGGCACTTATTTGGTGGAGGGGTCGGTGATTTGGGTGGAAAGTGTCACACTCGTGCCAGCGGCCGGGCATGTGGGATGTGGAAGCAGGAGGGGGATGGGGGTCAGGTGTGGATTACCTGTCTAGATAGGCGAGGCCGAGGAGCGTGAACGAGGGTCGCCAGTGAGGAGGCGGCAGCGCTGCAAGCAAGGAGTGAAGGTTTCAACTTGAAAAGGAAGGCGGAAACAGGGAAAATATGGCTTTTCGTAAGGGGGAGGGGGCGGAGGTAGATATTTCCGTGGAAGCCAAAAATTTGGAATCGCTTCAGCGAAAAAACTGGCGCGCAAAGTGTCATCAGACACGGTCCCTTATTCAGAACTGTGTACGATATGTGAACATCACAAACGATTTAGATAGCTTAACCCATGTGTGTTGAGTTTGAACGTCAAAAAATTTGGTTCAAGTTTCCCCGGTTATAGTGGTCATCCACGTCATTGCATAATTTGGGTACACAAAGGAGACTAACTTCTTAATCAAGCAAGTTTAGCAATTAAACAGAGCTAGTTGACCTAAACATTACTCTAACAAATTAAAGATCGACACTCTTAATTAAACAAAACAAAGAGTACTACTATGGCTGGTGCTCGTCGATCACCGCCGCCGCCTCCATGTCCAGCTCGCGCCCGACGGTCTCTTGGGTAAGGGGCTCCATGGCATCAATTGCACCATACTCGGCAAGCATCTCGCCATCCGCGTCCGCCATATCTTTGGAATAGGCCGCCACGAGCTAGGCGTGGGCGGCCGCTATCTGGGCTCTGGCGGGCTTCGTCGTGGCAAGGTATGCCGCCGCCTGAGAAGCAACAGCAGCCGTTTGGGATGCCTTGGCCGCCCAGATGCAGACTGCGGTCGCCCTCACGAAGCTTGTTAGCACATGCCTGGTGGCTGTGGCTGCGCTCTCGCCAGAGTGGGCCGCCGAAGTTTCCCTCACGACGTGGATCCACATCCCCATCTTTCACCGCGGCGAATGAACAGTGAAATGATATTTGGGGTGTGAGCTAGTGTGCTTGACACACCGGCTGTGGACTCTAGCCGACACACCTTCTCTTGTAAGCCATAGGTGTACTATACACCGACGGTGCTCCAAGATATTTTGTGCTACATCTCACATGGCTGGTGATAATAAACTATGTGCGGTCTACTTGATTTATCGTCTTGATTTGAATTACGTAATGGGGTCACAGCTACAATGGATGTTGTTTGAATTGTTAGAACTTTTATCTGCAGTGAACATGCAACTATAGGTGTGTCGTCAAAAAAATTGGAATTATTCAGGGTTCGTTTATACGTTTTTATATATTAACTTGGTTTTGTAGGCATTTCAGGTGCATAATTCTAATTTCAACTACATGCACATGCTCCAGTGCATATAAATGGGTTGAAAAATCAAATATGTGTTCTTGGTTGCATGCTTAGGTCTCATGCAAGAAATGGGAATGAATGTCACACACCCTGGCACCGTCACTCGGCCGCAAACATTGACATACCTAGTTTTTAAATTCTAGTAAATCCAAAACTCGTTTTAAATTCATGAAACTTGGCATGCTATCATGGAGCGGCATCAGCATGCCATGGTAAAAAAATTGTCCAATTTGGGGCAGGTTTGGGTATATGCTTCTCACAAACCAGATCTTCTCACAACAAGCGTGATGGTTTCAGTAGGGAACATGCCACCTTTGGGGACGAAAAAATATCTGTTGCCTCTTATTGCTTTCAAAAAATTTAGAGTGTCAACATAGAACAACAGGAGTGTTGTGTTCAATTTTGGAAATTTTCGGAGTTCATTTGGACATTTTCATACATTAACTGGGCTTTCCAGGCATTTTATGCACATAATTCAAATTTGAACTACATGCACATGCTCCAGTGCATATAAACTGGTTGAAAAATCAAATATGTGTCCTTGGTTGCATGCTTAGGTCCCATGCAAGAAATGGGAATGAATGTCACACACCCTGCCACCGTCACTCGTCCGCAAACATTGAGATACCTAGTTTTTAAATTCTGGTAAATCCAAAACTCATTTGAAATTCATGAAACTTGGCATGCTATCATGGAGCGGCATCAACATGCCGTGGTAAAAAAATTGTCCCCTTTGGGGCAGGTTTGGGTATAAGCTTCTCACAAACCAGAGCTTCTCACAACAAGCGTGATGGTTTCAGTAGGGAACGCGCCACCTTTGGGGACGAAACGATATCCGTTGCCTCTTATTGCTTTCAAAAATTTTAGAGTGTCAACATAGAACAACAGGAGTGTTGTGTTCAATTTTGGAATTTTTCGTGGTTCGTTTGGACATTTTTATACATTAACTGGGTTTTCCAGGCATTTTATGTGCATAATTCAAATTTGAACTACATGCACATGCTCCAGTGCATATAAATTGGTTGAAAAATCAAATCTGTGTCCTTGGGTGCATGCTTAGGTCCCATGCAAGAAATGGGAATGAATTTCAAACACCAGGGCACCATTGATTGTCGGTAAAACATTGAGATGCCTGGTTTTTAAATTGTATTAAATCCAAAACTCGTCTAAAATTCATGAAACTTGGCATGCTATCATGGAATGGGACCCGGCATGTTGTGGTATTTTTCATGTCTATTTTGAGAGAAGGCGCACTCGAATAATGAAAGCCAACAAAGGCATTTTGAAAAAATAGCTGCCACTTTAATATCTGAAATGTTTGTACAATTCAAACCGTGTGCGTTCTGTTAACCATTCACGTGACGCCATGTGTCTTGGTTTTAATGGTTATAGGAGGTGCCGTGCGGACAACTGCTTGACCTTGACTGAATGGGAGGTGTGCGAGCGCTGTCTAGTGTGCAGACTGACCGAGAGGCGTGCAAGTTGTCCTCGAGTGCGCAGGCTCACCGGGAAGCGTGCGAGTTGTACGCTGCGCGGGCTCACTGGGAAGCGAGCCCTTTGACTTCCATGGTTGCCCGCCTTGCTCGCATCCTTTCCATTAATGGCGCCCAAGCCGCAATTTAATTTGCTTTTTAAATATAAAACACTCATCACAAACATTTTAGTTAGAACACCCGTATGCAAACCGACAACTTCCCCAGGAAGCCAAGAGAAAATGTGCCGAGCGGGATTTCTGTAGCTCTTGATCGCAAACTTTTTAGATAGAACACCCATATGCAAAGTGGGAGCAGCGTAGGATTTGTGCATCCCTTCAACGCAAGCGGTTGTTTTGGATGACCCATGTGCAACCACGTACAAACAATTTGGTAAGATTTGCATCTGTCATAGTATTTAGGTTGGTTTTTTTACAATTGTTTTTCTAATGTGAGTTAGAGACCGGGTCAGATATTTAGTTTAATTCTTGTGAGTCAAGTTAGAAGGGTCGGCTTGTATTATAAAATCCAAGTCTGTGTGCCATGTAATGGGGAGGTTATTTTGAGATGAATTAGACACATGTGTGTTTTCTGGCCGTCGGCCATTATCGAGTTTAGAGAAACCTTGTCAAAAATCTTTGTTGGCGTTTGAGTTCCTGCGACGCGACTCCTAGGTGATTACAAGATGAGCCTACACAGCTCGTCCATGTTATTCCTTCAGATTAAGGGGTTGGTGTGTTGTTTCTGCGGAGTTTGTGAATTTCTTTGTAAACCCGCAACGAGTTCTTGCTGTGATGGTGTTTTGTGCCGTGAAAGATCGGCCCAACAAGGGATCGACCCTTGTCTCGAGGTTCGACCCTCATCAATACAAGACAAAGATTTGAAGAGAAGTATCCTTTGCTGGCCGGGTGTGGCCAGCAAGATCGATGCAGCAAGCGAGAGCAAGAACGAGCCGCACTAGCTGCATCTCCGGGGCGGCCGGAGACCGAAGCGCACACCCCTCCAAGAAGGCCCGACAAGCCCTGCCCCTGGTAGGCATAGGCCAGTTACCACCGCTCCACCGCATTACGATGCTAGTCACTTATCGATGTGGTGTCAAGCCCCTCAGGTAACTAAGTGGCTCTCACTAAGCACGTGGCGGCTTGCTGGAAGACAGATCACACCTCTTTGACACCTGTCCAGAGGCATGTCAATATGACAAGCAGAAGTTGGTTAAGCGGCAATATAAGCTTGCTGGGGATGCACCCCCGCATGCCACCTAAGGTAGCATTTATGGCATTTTGTCCTAAGTGCCAGAGTTAGGTATGATAGCACTGTTGGCTATCTAATCACAAGATAATGCTTATTTTGCCATTGTGGTTACCCCTTGAGCTATAAAAGGAGGTCCAAGGAAACCTAGACAAGGATTCGGACATTCTCACGCTTGTACTCGCGTGGCAGCTCTCCCCGGAGGCTATCTTGCTGGCTTTGGCGTTGCGTATTGTCGTGTTCCTCTATCCAATCCACCAAAGCAGGAGTAGGGTTTTATGCTTCTCAGCGGCCCAAACCTGGGTAAAACCACTAGAGTCTCATCATCGTGCTGCCTCATGGCCTCCGCTCTTTGTGCTCACCCTAGGCGTTCGGGTAATTCAGTTATATCGGTTCGTGTACTTTGGGTATCGGGTAATATGGGTAGCTGAAAATGGAAACTGAATTTCTGTATTAAAAAATACCTGAACCCAAATTACCCAAAAAATTTGGTTCCGGTATTTCGGGTACCCAATAACCTAAATATTTAGACCCACTATAGCAAATGCAATTAGTTTGAAAATTCATACAACATCCTTATTGTGCACAAATTCAGCAAACTGCAAACATGAGATCCTCACATCCATAGGAACAAGCTTCCAAGGATCCAAACAAATAAATACGAACAGGACAATCACATAACTTGAATAGGTCCAAACAGTCACATAAATTGAGTGCTTAACATGGCAGGAACATAACTTGAATAGGTCCAAATAGTCACACACACACAACTAATAGGTCCAAGCTGAGACAACTTAAGTGTTTAACAAATAACAAGTTTTCAAACTAAGACAAAGGCACAAAGTCTTCAATTCCAGGAAGTCATGGTCTCATGGATAACATGGTTGAAAACCATAAAACACAAGGAGAGAAGGGTCCATGGCAGCACACTTACTTGAGGTTCATGGTAGTACACTTCCAAGAGGTTCTTTCGGTACTCCCTGCAAAAGTGGAAGGGAAATCACTTGAATATAGTGAAATATCATTTGTACATTCCAACAGTATCAAGACGAAAACATCATGAAAACTATATACAAGAAGCTAAATATATACTATTAGACAGGTGCAATATCATTTGTACTTTCCAGGCACGGTTTCCATCGATATCAAGATGAAAACAACATATAAAGCATATACAAGAACCTAAATATATACAACCAGAAAGTTGCGACATCATTACCACTTTCCAAACATAGTTTCCAGCATTATCAAGTTGAAAACAAAATGTAAGTTACTCACCAAGACTTATGATTCGGTGTCATCAACGGTGATGTGGACAACCACACTAGTAATGGATGTCAGACATTTCTTGAAGTAACACTGACATTAAAAGTTAAGTAAGAGAATGTAAGAAACGGAATGTAAGCATGACATGAAAAGTAACGTTGACATCTCTCCAAGTAGAGGATTACTTGTTTGTAGTTTGCTTACCTTCCTCTAGTGTTGCCAATTGTTCTGGATCCTCTTCATCATTAACAGGAATTGAGCGCCGCAACCAATCCTGAGTACAAATGAGTTCATGCGCCATGAATGCAGTAAGCGAGCTCCTATCAAGGATACGCCCACCGGTGCTAAAAGTTGGCTTTGATGCAACTATGGATATTGGGAAAGCTAGTATATCACGAGCTAAGCGTGAGAGCACCGGGAATCGAGAGGAGTTGACCTTCCACCACTCGAGAATATTGAACTTGCTACTATTTGCTTCATTATCATCAGCAAGATACTTCTCAAGTTCGGACTTGGTAGGGTTGATGCTAACTACACATTCTTTCAATCTCATTTTCTTGGCAATCAAGGAACTCATCAAGTTCCCGTTGTCCTCTTCATATTTCTTTGGATCATCACATGGCACTTCTCTCTCAGTTGGAGCATATAACATAACATACTCATTGAACAGATCATTAAGTGTTTTATTCATTTTTTTCCACACCTCCTCTCCTTTGATCCCCCCAAACATTTCAAAAGTTGCAATCTTGATGTAATTTGACAACTTGTATCTTGGATCAAGAGCAACAGCCACAAAGATCAAGACGTTGAAGCTCTTGGGATCTCCCCAATACTTGTTGTACTTGTCAATCATCCTTTCTCCCATATATCTCTACAAAGGGTCTTCACTATCACACCATTCTCTCAACAACACAATAATATCAGCAATTTGATGGGAAAAGATGTGAGTTGTGCAATGACTTGAGGTTGAGACACGAAGGAGGCGATAGAAATGCTCAGGTAACACCATCATCTTCAAAGCATTGTCCCAATCTTCAGGTTTAGGCACTCCCGGCATTTTCTCTATGTTTAGCTCAATTGCAAAGTAAGGATCCTCCTCCTCATGTCTCACAAACACCTTCTCATACATGGTTGCAACTTTCAGCATCAAGTATGTGGAGTTCCATCTGGTGCACGCATCAATTATGTGGAGTTCCATACTTCACTGCATCACGGACTCGCATCACCGAGATGTCCAACTCCTTTAGCCCATCCGTAACTATCAAGTTTACGATATGGGCGGCACATCTCAAGTGCATAAATTCTCCTTTTCCAATGCTTGCTTTGGAATTATTCATGATCCTCTTCACGTAGCTTACAGCTCCATCGTTTGGCGAGGCATTATCAACTATTATTGAAAACACATTACTTATGCCCCACTCAACCGAGAACTTATCCAAGTCTTTCCCAATGTCCTCCCCCTTATGACCTCTCACAAAGAAAAACCCAATGATCCATCTATGTAGATTCCAATCCTTGCCAATGAAATCAGTTGTGACACACATATAATGCTATTGTTGGGTGGATGTCCATGTTGGTAGTTAGACAAACTCTTTCGTAAGATTCTTTGAAGAATTACTTTAGCTTCTCTTTCTCCCTCCAATAAATGCGGACACAATCTCTAGTAACAGTCCTCCTAGATGGAACACCAAAAACAAGGACAAGCCTTTGCCATGAAACTTCTAAATCCTGGTTTCTCAACAAATGCAAAGGGGATCTCATCCATAATTATCATTTCACCAAAGCATCTCTAAGCTTCTCTGCACCATATCTCCAAGGAATGAGTGAAGATGTACCATTGGGGTTGTTGGTTGCTTGTAAAGTTGGTTGCGTGTCATCCTTGACCCTATTAGGATTGCTCCTGCAGGTGCCCAAGTGCTTCAGCAAAGAAGATGTTCCATTCTTTTTAATTAAACATGCAAGGTCATGTTTGGAATGGTTAAATGTTGCCTTTGTCACAACAGACCCTTCAAACAACTTGGTAAAATTGTTCCGTACTTCTGATCGTGGAGCCATTTCCTTTCTCTTCTTGGAATTTGTTGTCCCCTTCTCAGCCGCAGAATCCTTCTACTGCCCATCTTCAGCGGCATTCTCTTTCTCCGAGTCGACATCTGTGTAAGGAGACATGCCTTTCAAAGACATTTGAGAACATTGACCTCCATTTGTCATCTACAAACAATAAACAACATATAGTCAGAAGAAATTAATGAACAATATTGGTAAGAAAGCAACAAAATGAATGCTAATTCAAGTATAAATTCAGAATGCATGCAAATTAAAGTTAGAGAGACCAGGAGCTAAATTAGACAGGCAACCATGAAAAAAATATAACAAAAGCCCTCAGTCATATACAGATTCTCATCCCGCAGACCAAGAACATCAATGGGTAGGAAAATTAAAGATACATACATGAGAGACAACCTAGCATGAGCATACACATATATCAGAGATCATAAATACATCAACCACAGAAAAATAATCAGAGGAGTGCTCATACATACATAAACTGCCAAAATACATACATCAACCGATAGTCTCATACATACATGACACATCAAAGATCAGAGATCAAAATAGATCAGAGAATAAATTATGCAAACTAGCTTCAGCACATACATACATCAGAGAAGATAAAGTATATGGGGAGTGGGGAGTGGCTCACCTTGTTGTCGCTGCCGTCGCTGGCTAGTGACTCTGGCTCATCCCCTTCGGCTCCGGCAACCGCGTCGGCGCGTCGCTGCAGCTATGGTAGTCCCCGACTGTCCTCTCCTCTACGGCGTCACGACAAACAAGCTGACGAATAGCAGCCGTTGTGCAATAGTGCAGTCGTTGTGGCGCCACCGGCCCGCACCATCGCTGCTGTTGTCGCGTCGCCGCCACTTGCGCTAGGGTTAGGGTAGAGAGAGATGAGGCAGAGAGAGAAGCAAATGGGAATGGATGCGGCCTGTGGCATTGTGTGTGTCTTTTGTGCGAACATGGGCGGCTGGGCCTAGACCTACAGCGGAGGAGGGTTAGATATTTCACTTAATGGGTCGTGTCACATGGGCTACTAAAAATATTGGGTAATTCGGTTATTTTGTGTTTTTAACAGTGGAACCCGAATCCTAACCTGAAGACCGAATAGACAGGAATCAAAACCCGAACCCTAACCCACTACCTGAATTACCTGCCAATTCGGGTAATTAGGTTCGGTTCGGGTTTGGGTAACGGGTTCGGGTACCCGAACACCCAGGCTGACTTTGTGCAACGTGATCTCCCCTCTGCCGAACCACAAGGGGCCTGTGGCCCCATAGGTGATCATGAGCACCCATGACACTCGTGGTAGATCCTTGTCGGCGATCTCCAAACATTCGGCCGACCTTCGCAAACCATGATCACTCTTGGTTGCTAAAGATCTAGCTCGATGAAGACAACAACTCTTCAACACTCGAGCCGAAACCTATCCGTCTAGAGAGTGCGCAGCTCTCAAGAGTAATAGGTACGAGAACTCTCACTCAGACCTACTGTGATGCTAAACCATTGTCTAAGTTTGGGTTCTTGATTTTTCTCTCGGTGGATCTTAAACTCAAATCACTCGGAGAGGGGTTGCTCAAATCAATCTTCTCAGAAATCTCAAGTGAAGCAGCCCACGGACAATGTTGGAGCGGGGTGGCTATTTATAGCCACAGCCTTCCCTGATGGGAAATGGCCAAATTAGACATTGGGATCAGCCAATGGTCGAACAACACGAGTCCAACAATCAGATTTGAGCACAACAGTAACATTGCTTGCGGAGCAAGTAATTCTAACTCCTCGGTCTGAGAAAAATATCTCGTAGCGAAGAAGATTGATACGTCTCCAATGTATCTATAATTTTTGATTGTCCCATGCTATTATATTATCCATCTTGGATGTTTTATATGCATTTATATGCTATTTTATATGATTTTTGGGACTAACCTATTAACCTAGAACCCAGTGCCAGTTTCTGTTTTTTCCTTGTTTTTGAGTTTTACAGAAAAGGAATACCAAACGGAGTCCAATTGACGTGCCAATTTTTGATGATTTTTTATGGACCAAAAGAAGCCCCCGGAGTAAAATAGTTTGGCCAGAAGAGTCCCGATCCATCCACGAGGGTGGAGGGCACACCCTACCCCCTTGGGCGCGTCCCCCTGCCTCGTGGATGACTCGGAGACCCCCCCCTGATGTGAAACCGATGCCAAAAATTACTATAAATACAGAAACCCCTGAAAAGAAACCTAGATCGGGAGTTCCGCCGCCGCAAGCCTTTATAGCCACCAAAAACCAATCGAGACCCTGTTCCGGCACCCTGCCGGAGCGGGGATCCATCACCAGTGGCCATCTTCATCATCTCGGTGCTCTCCATGACGAGGAGGTAGTAGTTCACCCTCGGGGCCGAGGGTATGTACCAGTAGCTATGTGTTTGATATCTCTCTCGTGTTCTTGATATGGCACGATCTTGATGTACTGCGAGCTTTGCTATTATAGTTGGATCTTATGATGTTTCTCCCCCTCTATCTCCTTGTGATGAATTGAGTTATCCCTTTGAAGTTATCTTATCGGATATAGTCTTTAAGGATTTGAGAACACTTGATGTATGTATTGCATGTGCTTATCTATGGTGACAGTGGGATATTCACATGATCCACTTGATGTATGTTTCGGTGATCAACTTGCGAGTTGTGTGACCTTGTGAACTTACGCATAGGGGTTGGCACACGTTTTCGTCTTGACTCTCTGGTAGAAAGTTTGGGGCACTCTTTGAAGTTCTTTGTGTTGGTTTGAATAGATGAATCTGAGATTGTGTGATGCATGTCGTATAATCAAACCCACGGATACTTGAGGTGACATTGGAGTATATAGGTGACATTAGGGTTTTGGTTGATTTGTGTCTTAATGTGTTATTTTACTACGAAGTCTAGGGATGTTTGTGACACTTATAGGAATAGCCCAATGGATTGATCGGAAAGAATAACTTTGAAGTGCTTTCATACCCTACAATAATCTCTTCGTTTGTTCTCCGCTATTAGTGAATTTGGAGTGACTCTTTGTTGCATGTTGAGGGATAGTTATATGATCCAATTATGTTATTATTATTGAAAGAACTTGCACTAGTGAAAGTATGAACCCTAGGCCTGGTTTCGAAGCATTGCAATACCGTTTGTGCTCACTTTTATCATTAGTTACCTTGCTGTTTTTATATTTTCAGATTTCAAAAACCTATATCTACCATCCATATTGCACTTGCATCACCATCTCTTCGCCGAACTAGTGCACCTATATAATTTACCATTGTATTGGGTGTGTTGGGGACACAAGAGACTCTTTGTTATTTGGTTGCAGGGTTGTTTCAGAGAGACCATCTTCATCCTACGCCTCCCACGGATTGATAAACCTTAGGTCATCCACTTGAGGGAAATTTGCTACTGTCCTACAAACCTCTGTACTTGGAGGCCCAACAACGTCTACGAGAAGAAGGTTGTGTAGTGGACATCAAGCTCTTTTCTGGCGCCGTTGCCGGGGAGGTGAGTGCTTGAAGGTATATCTTTAGATCTTGCTATCGAATCTTTTAGTTTCATGTTTTATCACTAGTTTAGTTTATAAAAGAAAACTACAACAAATGGAATTGAGGGTGCCTCATATGCTTCATCTTTTAAATATCTTTCGTGAAAATGATGGAGAGGAAAATTGTGCTCAAGTGTTAGAAGAAGAATGCATTAAAATGTTTGGCACTAAATATTTGAATGATGAGCATGATTGCAATGTTGTTAGTACGAATTCTTTGAATATCCATGATGCTAATGATATGCAAAGCCACAAGCTTGGGGATGCTATGTTTGATGAAGATGATATTTTTAGTCCCCCAAGTTTTGATGAGCAAATTTACTATGATGAAAGAATGCCTCCTATCTATGATGATTATTGTGATGACACGTATGCTATAGAGAATAATGATAACAATGAAACTTTTCATCTTGATTTCAATTATGAATCCCACGATAGTTATTTTGTTGAATTTGCTCCCACTATTCCGAATGAGAAGATTTTTTCTTATGTGGAGAGTAGTAAATTTTCTATGCTTATGAATCATGAAAAGAATGCTTTGTGTGATGGTTATATTATTGAATTCATTCATGATGCCACTGAAAATTATTATGAGGGAGGAATATATGCTTGTAGGAGTTGCAATAATATCAAGTTTCCTCTCTACATGTTGAAATCTTGAAGTGTTGCTTACTTTACCTTCCTATGCAAGTTGATTCTTGTTCCCATAAATTGTTTGCTCACAAAATCCCTATGCATAGGAAGTGGGTTAGACTTAAATGTGCTTGTCATATACTTCATGATGCTCCCATTATGTTTCAATTCTTATCTTCTATGTGAGCATCATTGAAATCATCATGCCTAGTTTGAAGGCATTAAAGAGAAGCGCTTGTTGGGAAACAACCCAATATTTATACCTACTGTTTTTGCATGTTCACATAATTATGCTACTGTATTAATCATGTTTTATAGCTTTTGTTTGAATAAAGTGCCAAGTAAGACCTTTGGGAGGGCTTACGGTGATAGTTGATTTGATCTTGCTGAAATACAGAAACTTTTGCGCTCAGGTAAACAATTATCATTTTTAACAGAAGCGTGATAAAATATTGATTATTTCTGCAGAAGATTAATAAGCAGATTGCCTAGGACTTCCTAATTTCTCAGGATTTTTGGAGTTACAGAAGTATTCGAGAGTTACAGATTACTACAGACTGTTCTGTTTTTGACAGATTCTGTTTTCAATGCATAGTTTGCTTGTTTTCTAGTTTCTATGGCTTATATTGCTTAATATAAATTGTAGAAATGATATGGTACAGTAGGCATCATGTGAGAAAATTATGAATCTTGTCTTGGCAGTACCTAAGTGGTGATTTGCTTTCTTATACTAACAGAGCTTACAAGTTTTCAGTTAAGTTTTGTGTTGTGAAGTTTTCAAGTTTTGGGTAAAAGATTCGATGGACTACGGAATAAGGAGTGGCAAGAGCCTAAGCTTGGGGATGCCCAAGGCACCCCAAGGTAATATTCAAGTACAACCAAGAGCCTAAGCTTGGGGATGCCCTGGATGGCACCCCTCTTTCGTCTTCGTTCATCGGTAACCTTACTTGGAGCTATATTTTTATTCACCACATGATATGTGTTTTGCTTGGAGCGTCATTTTCTTTTATTAGGATTTGCTTTCTATTATTTAGATTAATGTTTTGCATCTTTTTATTCAATAAAAAGGTCAAGTATAGCCTTTACCATGCTTATTTTGCAAGTCCATATGTTGCTATTTTATAAACAGAAAATTTACTGTTATGTTTTGAATATTTGTGTAGTAAGAACATGATAAAATCTTGAAATTTTTACACAATGAGTAACAACAAGTTATCTACAGTGTGGTTATTTTTCATAATTTTTGGAGTTAAAGAAGTATTATTCTTCTTGCATTCTTTACAGACTATCATGTTTAGACAGATTGCTGTTATGATTGCATTGTTTGCATATGTTTGCTTGTTTAATGATTCTATTTGATGATAGGAGTTTTAAATATGCAGAGGCATTTAGTATACAATGTCAAATTATAATTTTAGTGATTTTCTACAGTAGAGAATGATAAGGTTTAGCATGGATTTATACTGACTTATCTCACGAGTTCTTCTTGAGTTTGGTGTGGATGAAGTTTTTAAGATTTAGGGAAACCGCGATACGAATGGAATTAAGGAGACACAAAAGATCAAGCTTGTGTATTCCCAAGGCATTCCTAATTAATATTTCAAGAAGTCTCAATCATCTAAGCTTGGGGATGCCCCGGTAGGCATCCCACCTTTCTTCATCAACAATTATCGGTTAGCCTCGGTCGAGCCTAAGTTTTTGCTTCTTCACATGATATGTGCTATCCTTGCAATGTCATTTTTTTGTTTTGTTTGCTGTTTGAATAAAGTACTTAACATCTGAAATTTTATTTATCAGAAGGATTCTTCACATAGTTACATAATTATTCGACTACTCATTGATCTTCACTTATATCTTTTGGAGTAGTTTGTCATTTGCTCTAGTGCTTCACTTATATCTTTTTAGAGCACGGCGATAGTTTTATTTTGAATAAATTATTGAACTCTCATGCTTCACTTATATCATTTTGAGAGTCTTTAAACAGCATGATAATTTGCTTTGGTTATGAATTTAGTCCTAATATGATAGGCATCCAAGAGGGATATAATAAAACTTTCATATAAAGTGCATTGAATACTATGAGAAGTTTGATTCTTTATGATTGTTTTCAGATATGAAGATGGTGATATTAGAGTCATGCTAGTGAGTAGTTGTGAATTTGAGAGATGCTTGTGTTAAAGTTTGTGATTCCCGTAGCATGCACGTATGGTGAACCGTTATGTGATGAAGTTGGAGCATGATTTATTTATTGATTGTCTTCCTTATGATTGCCAGTCGGGGACGAGCGATGGTATTTTCCTACAAATCTATCCCCCTAGGATCATGCGCATAGTACTTTGTTTCGATAACTAATAGATTTTTGCAATAAGTTTGTGAGTTATTTATGACTAATGTTGAGTCCATGGATTATACGCACTCTCACCCTTCCACCATTGCTAGCCTCTCTTGTGCCGCGCAACTTTCGCCGGTACCATACAACCACCATACATTCCTCAAAACAGCCACCATACCTACCTATTATGGCACTTCCATAGCCATTCCGAGATATATTGCCATGCAACTTTCCACCATTCCATTTATTATGACACGCTCCACCATTGTCATATTGCTTTGCATGATCATGTAGTTGACATCGTATAAAGCCACGGTTCATAATTCGTTCATGCATGTCACTCTTGATTCATTGCACATCCTGGTACACCGCCGGAGGCATTCACATAGAGTCATATTTTGTTCTAAGTATCGAGTTGTAATTCTTGAGTTGTAAGTAAATAAAAGTGTGATGATCATCATTATTAGAGCATTGTCCCAGTGAGGAAAGGATGATGGAGACTATGATTCCCCCACAAGTCAGGATGAGACTCTGGACGAAAAAAAATAAAAATAAAATAAAAAAGAGGCCATAAAAAAAGAGAAAATGCCCCAAAAAAGAAAAATGAGAGAAAAAGAGAGAAGGGGCAATGCTACTATCCTTCTACCACACTTGTGCTTCAAAGTAGCACCATGATCTTCATGATAGAGAGTCTCCTATGTTGTCACTTTCATATACTAGTGGGAATTTTCATTATAGAACTTGGCTTGTATATTCCAATGATGGGCTTCCTCAAAATGCCCTAGGTCTTCATGAGCAAGCAAGTTGGATGCACACCCACTTAGTTTCCTTTTGAGCTTTCATACACTTATAGCTCTAGTGCATCCGTTGCATGGCAATCCCTACTCACTCACATTGATATCTATTGATGGGCATCTCCATAGCCCGTTGATATGCCTAGTTGATGTGAGATTATCTTCTCCTTTTTGTCTTCTCCACAACCACCATTCTATTCCACCTATAGTGCTATGTCCATGGCTTACGCTCATGTATTGCATGAAGATTGAAATTTTTTGAGAACATCAAAAGTATAAAACAATTGCTTGGCTTGTCAACGGGGTTGTGCATGATTTAAATATTTTGTGTGATGAAGATAGAGCATCGACAGACTATATCATTTTGTAGGGATAGCTTTCTTTGGCCATGTTATTTTGAGAAGACATGATTGCTTTGACAGTATGCTTGAAGTATGTAGCGACCCGACCTCAGACGGTCAAGTCTTTGTGCATAAGTGCCATCCCTGGATCGATAATGCTGACGCACCGTACTTTGAAGGATTTATAACAGAGTTGCAATCACACACTTAAAACATTGAATGTCCCAAAAGAGAACTTATTACAATAAATATGGCTTAAGGCCATCTAATTACGATAATAGTGGAAGGCTTGGAAGATAAAGTGAGTCCATCAACTCCAACGGCATAGCTGAGTGCACGACAACGACCTAGCGCACCTTACTCTTCATCTGAAAAGTCTGCAACATGATACGTTGCAGCCCGAAATGGGTCAGCACATGGAATATGCTGGCAAAATAACACAGTAGAGCAATGAACATGTAAATGCTATCACTACATGCATATATGGCTGGTGGAGGCTCTATGGTTACAGTGTTTTGCGAAAAGCCAATTTTTTCCTACAACAAAGGAATATAATTTGTTTAACTATCATGGTAGTTGTTAAACATTGAGAAGGTTCCTCCAACTCAATCCCAATTAAGCAGTATTAACCACCCAACAAATTAATTTAGAGTGATGAGATCAACATGATAATCCAAGAACCAGATACTCAAGATGTCCATAACCGGGGACACGGCTAACCATGATTAGTTTGTACACTCTGCAGAGGTTTGCGCACTTTTCCCCACAAGACTCGATCTCCTCCGTTGGATTTCTCGCACTACATGGTGTTTGAGAAACGGATGATCGAGACATAGTCTTTCAGAAGCATTAACTCTTTACCCTGGATGGACAGTTACACTTACTATCCCCTACATTTGCTAGCCCACCACTAAAAGAGGTCATGCAACATACTCAACTATGCTAGAGCCCATAATAGCTTGTGGCTGCACACAAAAGTTTCTAGCATGAATAATCTTATGATCCCTTTGAGCCTGGGTGGCGAACCATAGGATGATCACACGGGTACTCTACGATATCCTAGGACAACACTGGATTCTCCAGGTGCCCGCATCCAATCCACCCAGATGTGTATTTAAGTAGCCACCTTAAGTTACCATTAATTAACAATCTCACATCTGTCATGGATCACTCAAACCCAATCCACCTCTACGAGCATAGCATGGCAATATAAGCATAACGTAGAAGTAACACCCAAGGGTTTGATAATAAAAAGGACGATGGGTTCTACCTCAGCATCCACTTCCCAAAACCCACATGTTAAGGATCCTACTCATGCAATGTTTGAGGGTTGAGCTAATGCATAAAAACTGGGTAATGAAAGGGTATGATCAAAGTGTTACTTGCCTTGCTGATGATCCGCAAAACCTAGAGAATCATAGTAGCACGCTACGCACTCCGGGAATTCTATCGCAAACAAACAATAGCATACACAGGCAATCAAGCAAAGATGCACGGGTAAAACTCAAATAAGAAGATCAAATCTGAAAGTTCAAATGAAGAGATTCGATCTGCAAAAAGAATCAATCGAATCGAAGCTACGGAACTGAAACTACGGTCAAAAGAACTTTGAAATCAAATCTGCTTGAAACCAAATTTTAAATTGTCAAAACCTTGTTCAAATGGATTAAACAGAAAGAGGGGCTCGAGATGAAGATTTTGGCGTTGGTTTCACTGGATTTGGACAAACGGTTTGGAAACGGCGAGGGTTTGAAGTTCAGGGGCTAATCTGCGATAAAAATAATCGCGGATAGGTCCCTGGCCAAAAATAAAATAAAAAGAAAAGACTAACGAACGAACGTTCGCTGTCTGAACCTAACTGGTGAACATCGTTCGTTAAAACGCACGAACGGACAAACGTCCGCTAAATAACTAAACTGAATAAAAACCGAAAAAACAGATATAGGGTTTTTAAAAGAAAACCAATCGGTTTTTACCTAACCGGAAAAAAACGGCGGCGGCAGAACCGGTGAGATCCGCGGCGGCGGCGACGGTCGACGGCGGCAGCAGCGACGGTCGACGGCGGAGGCGACGACTGTCGACGGCGGTGGCGGTCAGCGGCAGCGGGCGGCGGCAGATGGCGCGTGCGGCGGCGGGCGGCGGCAGATGGCGCGTGCGGCGGCGGGCGGCGGTGGCTGGCGACGCTAGGGTTCGGGGGCGCGGGCGGCCTCGGCGGCTTATAAGGCCTGAGCACGGACAGAGTCTGGCTCGGGCACGGCCCAAGGTCGGTTCTTTTTTTAATAAGATTCCGCCGAGAAAAATCCTAAATAAATAAAAAAATAAAATGCCAAAAACAATTTTCGCCGTCTAAATAAAATATTTAGAACAAAGTGAACATTTTCTTGGCCTAAAAATGCAATTTTGATAAATGCATATTTTTCTAATGCAAACAAAATAGCGATAAAATTCAAATAAAATTATTTGTTTGATTTTAACATTTTTGCTCCCATATTTCTTTTTTTGGAGAAGTCATATTATCCCCTCTCATATATTTTGATATTGATATTTTTTGGGAGAGAAAAATAGTTAAAACCTAAGTGGTCCACTTTTCAATATTTGACAAAATTCAAATATGAAAACAATAAAATCCCCAACTCTCTCTGTGGGTCCTTGAGTTGCTTAGATTTTAGGATCACAAAGCCAAAATGCAAATAAAATGTGATATGCATATGATGACCTACGTATAACATTCCAAATTGGAAATTTGGGGTGTTACAAACCTACCCCCTTTAAGGTGAATCTCGCCCTCGAGATTCGGGTTGGCTAGAAAATAGGTGTGGGTGGTCTTTCCGTAGATCATCCTCTCGTTCCCAGGTGGCTTCATCCTCGGTATGGTGGCTCCATTGAACTTTGCAAAACTTGATAACCTTGTTGCGGGTAACTCGGCTGGCAAACTCAAGAATCTTGACTGGTTTGGGTCAAATCACTATCCACTGAATTGCTTTCAGGGGTACTGTGTCTCTCAGAGGGATATCGGCTATCTCTGCGTGGCACTTCTTCAACTGGGAAACGTGAAACACATCATGAACTCCTGACAGTCCTTCGGGTAACTCCAACTTGTAGGCCACTTCTCCCATATGCTCCAAAACTCGGTATGGTCCTACAAATCTCGGGGCTAACTTTCTCTTAACTCCAAATCGTTTAACTCCTCGCAGAGGTGACACACGAAGATATGCTCTGTCTCTGATTTCATAGACTATCTCACTGCGTTTTGAGTTTGCATCACTCTTTTGCCTAGACTAAGCTACCTTCAGTCTATCCCGAATCAATTTAACCTTCTCTTCTGACTCTTTGATTAAATCGGGTCCAAACAACTGACGGTCTCCAACTTCATCCCACATTAATGGTGTCCTGCATCTCCTTCCATACAAAGCTTCGAAGGGTGCCATCTTCAAACTGGCTTGGTAACTATTGTTGTATGAGAACTCTGCGTAACGCAAATTATCGTCCCAACTAGATCCATAATCTAGTGCACAAGCTCTCAACTTGTCCTTCAGAATCTGATTGACTCTCTCGGTCTGTCCATCCTTCTGTGGATGAAAGGCTGTACTGAACTCTAGCCTGGTTCCCAAAGTCTGGTGCAACTGATGCCAAAAGCTTTAAAGTGAACTGTGTTCCTCTATCTGATACAATGGTCCTCGGAACTCCATGCAGACATACGATCCTGGTCATATATATCTTGGCCAACTTCGCACTCGTATATGTGGTTTTCACTGGGATAAAGTGAGCTACTTTGGTCAGACGATCCACTACTACCCAAATAGAATCATATCCTGATCGGGTCCTGGGTAATCCGGTGATAAAATCCATGCCAAGCTTGTCCCACTTCCATTCGGGTATCGACATAGGCTGCAGTAATCCTGCTGGCTTCTGATGTTCTGCCTTCACTCTCTGACATACGTCACATACAACTACTTACTCGGCAATATCCTTATTCATACCAGTCCACCAGAAATGCTCCTTCAAATCCAAATACATCTTGGTGTTTCTGGGGTGTATTGAATATGGCGAGTCATGAGCTTCCTGAAGTATCAATTTCCTGACCTCTGCATTATTGGGCACATAAACACAGTCCTCAAACCACAAGGTGTCGTGCTCATCCTCACGAAAACCCTTGGCTTTTCCTTTGCTCAACTTCTCCTTTATCTCAGCAATTTCCTTATCATCCTTCTGAGCCTCTAGAATCTTTCCCAATAATGTCGACTGTACCTCTAATGCTGCGACAAAACCTCTAGGGACTATCTCCAAACGAAGCTCCCTGAGATCTTCGGCTAACTCCTTTGGTAATCATCCGCTTACGAGGGTATTGGAGTACCTTTTCCGGCTCAAAGCGTCTGCTACGACATTGGCCTTGCCCGGATGATAGTGCAGCTTCATATCATAATCCTTTATAAGCTCCAACCATCTCCTTTGCTTGAGATTCAACTCCTTCTGTGTGAAAATGTACTTCAAACTCTTATGATCCGTGTACACATCACAATGATTCCCAATAAGAAAATGACTCCAGGTCTTGAGCGCATGCACTACGGCTGCTAACTTCAAATCATGTGTGGCATAATTCAACTCATGTGCTCGAAGCCGACGTGAGGCGTATGAAACAACTCTTCCGTCTTGCATAAGCACGCCTCCAAGTCCTAAGCGAGATGTGTCGCAATACACTTGGAAATCCTTGCGTATATCGGGCAAAATCAGCACTGGGGTTGTAACCAAATGTTTCTTCAGCTCCTGAAAACTTGCCTCACATTCATCTTTCCATTTGAACTTGGTGTCCTTTTTCAAAAACTCCGTCATAGGCTTTGCAATCTTAGAAAAATTCTCGATGAATCTCCGGTAATATCCCGCGAGTCCCAAAAAACTACGAATCTCTCCAACTGAGGTGGATGCCAACCACTTAGTGACTGACTGAACCTTAGTAGGGTCTACTGCTATACCTTCTCCTGATATAACATGTCCAAGGAATCCAACTTCCTTCAACCAAAACTCACATTTGCTGAACTTGGCATATAACTGATGTTCCCTGAGTTTCTTGAGAACTAAACGCAAATGCTCCTTGTGTTCCTCTTCATTCTTCGAGCACACCAAAATATCATCAATGAACACCACAAAAAACTTATCCAAGAACTCCATGAACACCTTATTCATCATACTCATGAAATAGGTAGGGGCATTAGTCAATCCAAATGACATAACCGTATACTCATATAACCTGTACCTTGTGGTGAAGGCTATCTTAGGTATATCATGTTCTCGGATCTTCAGCTGGCGGTATCCTGATCAAAGATCGATCTTGGAAAATAGTTTAGCTCCTTGTAGCTGGTCAAACAAATCATTGATCATCGGCAGTGGGTACTTGTTCTTGATCATCACTTCATTCAATGCACGATAATCAACTACCATTCTCAAAGACTTGTCTTTCTTCTCAACCAAGAGCATTGGGGCTCCCCATGGTGATGAACTTTGGCGAATGTAACCTTTCTCCAATAACTCCTTAATATGTTTCTTAATCTCCTCCAGATAATTTGCGGGCATCCGGTATGGTCTCTTCGATATTGGTCCGGTGCCTGGCAATAACTCTATCAAAAACTCAATATCTTGATCCGGCGGCATGCCTAGTAGCTCCTCTGGAAATACATTCGGATAATCCTTCACTACAGGCACTTCCTCCTGAACAACTCCTGAGAGGGAATTTACTTGGGTCCTCCTTGGCGCATGCCTGGATACATACTTAATCCTTTTTCCCTCCGGGGTGGTGAGCATAATTGACTTACTGGCGCAATCGATGTTTCCCCCATACATCGATAGCCAATCCATGCCTAGTATCGCATCCAATCATTGTGACTCCAGAATTACTAGGTCTGAGGGGAAAACATGCCTACCTATGGTTAATGGCATCTGAAAACATCCTTGGGTTGCCATAAACTCTGCTCCTGGCGAGCTTACTAACATAGGTGTCCTAAGAACTTTTCTGGGCAATTTATACTTATCCACAAATCCCCTTGAAATGTATGAATGCGATGCACCAGTATCAAAAAGAATGATTGCAGTAAATGACTTAACCAAAAACATACCTATTACTACATCGGTCTGCTCTTCAACCTCCTCCACGTTCACGTGGTTCACCTATCCCCTATTGAAAGGGTTGGGCTTCTTCCCAGAGTTCCCATTGCCATTTCCATTCTTTGCTTCAGAACACTCGGTGGCGTATTGTCCAGTCTTCCCACACTTGAAACAAGTAATGTGACTTAAATCCTTCTTGGCGGGCGTGGCTGCGTTAGAACGGTTCTAACTGCTGCCTACTCCACTCCCATTACCATTCTTGGGGCCACTGTGGTTATGCGAACTTCCTCCATTGTGGGTATGGCCTCCATGGTTGTGGGCATATCCTCCCAAGTTCGGGGTAAAACGGGGCTTCTGCTGAGCTCCTGAATTGTACTTCCCTTGTCCATTCTTCCTTTTGCGGCTCTCAATCTACTATTGCTTCCCTTCAATCATAAGAGCCTTGTATACCAAATCCTGGTAGTTGTGAAATGTTGCCACCATCAACTGCACACTCATTTCGTCATTCTGCCCTTCCATAAACTTCTCTTGCTTCACGGCATCTGTGGCCACATCATCCGGGGCATAGCGAGCTAACTTGCTAAACTCCTCCATGTACTACCCCACGGTACGGTTTCCTTTGCGCAAGTTGCAAAACTCACGCTTCTTCATGCTCATAGCTCCAGTTGAGACATGAGCAGTGCGGAATGTTGCTAAAACTGCTCCCAAGTAACATTGGCTATAGGGAAAGTCCATGTGTAATTCTCCCACCATGAGGTTGCAGGTCCATCCAATTGGTGTGTGGCAAAATGCACTTTCTCAGCATCTGTGCAACTTGCGGTGCTCAACTCCCTTCCAATCCCGCATAGCCAGTCATCTGCAACTATTGGCTCGGTGCTACTGGAAAACACCGGCGGCTGTAACCTTAGAAAATGGGCTAAGTTGTCAACTGGAGGTGGTTGTGATAGAGGCAAAGGTGTCCCGATGTTTCGATGAGATGGTGGCTATCGTTTTCTGTGGGAGTCGACCTTGACGATCCGACTACGAACGTGCGAGACGTCGCGCCTTAGCAATCGCTAAACCAACTTCCGAGGGTTATTGACCACGCCGGAGCACGATCAACCTGACCACGAGGGTCTGTTTCCTGCAAGCAAACGAAGAACAAGCAAGAAACTGAGATTGCAATCTGGATATTGCGAATATAAGATGAAAGCTTTATTGATCAAGATGGGGTTCTGTGACGTCTTGGTCTGGTCGTTGGACACAAACGAAGTACGCGAAGTTGCAGCTATGGCGAACTTTTAATCTAAACAAAACCCAAAGTCTAAACGACGCCCTAAGGGCTGTATATATGGAGGAAGAGGGGGGAATTTCGTGGCCCTTGAGGGTGGGGTCCGAAACCAACCCTAACTCTTGTTTCCCCACATATACGGACTCTAAAAATAGCCTATACTTAAGTATCTCGAAATTACATGGGCCTGGCCCATTAATAAGGTGACGCAGCACCTAGAATAGCCTATGAACGAATATTATGAAGTGGCATCTCGTATATTTCGTCCAAGGCTTCATGCACTCCTTATGGCGGCTTCAAAGTCCTGAAATCATCACTTGTAACTCCGTTCTTGATCCCCTTGCGCATGCCATCAACTCCATGTGTGTTCTTGCTCCAATGTTCATCCTTCTCCAAGCTAGGCCCTTCATTTGTAAGCAAAACAAATGTATCCAATTTAGGCAGCATCATAATCTCATGAACATTAGAATCATTACCAAGAAACGAAAGTACTTGGTAATTTAATTGGCGTGCGCGAGCTCTAGTAATTGGTCCAGTATATGTAACAGTAGGGGCTGTGGGTGTAACAATGGTATTGATGTCCTCATCATCCTCCCCTTCTTGAAATGAAGTCGTCCTCGACGGAAACTCATCTTCCTCACCCAAATAAGGCTTCAAATCTGCAATGTTAAAAGTGGGACTAACCCCAAAATCTGCAGGTAGCTCAAGTTTATATGCATTATCATTTATTTTCTCTAACACCTTAAAAGGACCATCAGCACGTGGCATTAGCTTTGATTTGCGCAGATTAGGAAATCTATCTTTACGCAAATGTAACCAAACAAGATCTCAAGGTGCAAACACAACATGTTTTCTACCCTTATCTCCAGCAAGTTTATATTTAGCATTCATACGCTCAATGTTTTCTTTAGTTAACTCATGCATTTTTAAAATCAATTCAGAACATTCTTTAGCATCAAAATTAACCTTCTCCGAAGATGGAAGAGGCAACAAATCAATAGGTGCACGAGGTAGGAAACCATACACAATTTCAAAAGGGCACATCTTAGTAGTAGAATGCAATGAACGATTATAAGCAAATTCAATATGAGGCAAGCATTCTTCCCACATTTTCTTGTTATTCTTCAAAACAGCCCTAAGCATAGTAGACAATGTTCTATTGACTACTTCAGTTTGTCCATCAGTTTGGGGGTGACAAGTAGTACTAAAAAGCAGCTTAGTCCCCAACTTAGCCCATAAACATCTCCAAAAGTGGCTAAGAAATTTAGTATCACGATCTGAAACAATAGTATTTGGCACACCATGCAAGCGAATAATTTCACGAAAGAACAAATCAGCAACATTAACAGCATCATCGCTTTTATGACAAGGTATAAAGTGTGCCATTTTTGAGAACCTATCCACGACAACAAATATGCTATCCCTCCCCTTCTTTGTTCGAGGTAAACCTAAAACAAAATCCATAGATATATCCTCCCAAGGAACACTAGGTACAGGCAAAGGCATATATAAACCATGAGGATTTAGTCGTGACTTAGCTCTTTGACATGTAGTGCAGCGAGCAACAAAACGCTCAACATCCCGTCTCATCTTTGGCCAAAAGAAATGTGTAGCAAGTATATCCTCCGTCTTCTTGACGCCAAAGTGTCCCATTAATCCTCCTCCATGCGCCTCCTGCAACAACAAAAGACGAACGGAGCTAGCTGGAATGCATAGCTTGTTAGCACGAAACACAAAGCCATCGTTGAGAACGAACTTGTTCCAAGTTCTCCCTTCCTTACAATTCTGCAATACGTCTTTAAATTCAGCATCATGAACATATTGATCTTTGATGGTTTCCAAACCAAATATTTTAAAGTCAAGTTGTGAAAGCATAGTATAACGACGAGACAATGCATCAGCAATAACATTTTCTTTACCCTTCTTGTGTTTAATGACATAAGGGAAAGTCTCAATGAATTCAACCCATTTAGCATGTCTACGGTTCAGTTTTGCTTGACTTTTAATGTGTTTCAAAGATTCATGATCAGAATGTATAACAAATTCCTTGGGCCATAAATAATGTTGCCATGTTTCTAAGGTCCGAACAAGAGCATATAATTCTTTATCATAAGTAGAATAGTTCAGACTAGGCCCACTCAATTTTTCAGAAAAGTATGCAACAGGTTTGCCATCTTGTAATAACACACCTCCTAATCCAATTCCACTAGCATCACATTCAAGCTCAAAAGTCTTATTGAAATTAGGAAGTTGGAGCAAAGGAGCATGTGTCAACTTATCTTTCAATACCGTGAAGGCTTCTTCCTGTGCGGTATCCCAAACAAAAGGCACATCCTTCTTTGTAAGCTCGTTGAGAGGTGCAGCAATGGTGCTGAAATCTCTCACAAAACGCCTATAGAAACCAGCGAGGCCAAGGAAACTCCGCACTTGTGTGACCGTTTTGGGCTGCGGCCAACTCTCAATAGCGTCAATCTTGGCTTTATCAACTTCAATTCCCTGTGGAGTAACAACATAGCCAAGAAAAGATACTCGGTCGGTGCAAAAGGTGCACTTTCCAAGGTTACCAAACAAACGTGCATCACGTAGAGCAATAAAAACAGCACGTAAATGTTCCAAATGTTCCTCCAAAGATTTGCTATAAATCAATATGTCATCAAAGTAAACTACCACAAATCGTCCAATGAAAGCACGTAAAACTTCGTTCATTAACCTCATGAAAGTACTAGGTGCATTAGTTAACCCAAAAGGCATGACTAACCACTCATATAATCCAAACTTAGTTTTAAATGCTGTTTTCCATTCATCTCCCAATTTCATACGAATTTGATGGTATCCACTACGCAAATCAATTTTGGAGAATATTGTAGAGCCACTCAATTCATCAAGCATATCATCTAGCCTAGGAATAGGATGACGATAACGAATAGTAATGTTATTAATGCCTCTACAATCAACGCACATACGCGACGTACCATCCTTTTTCGGCACTAAAATGATAGGAACAGCACAAGGACTAAGGGATTCGCGTATATAACCTTTGTCGAGCAGTTCTTGTACTTGACGCATAATCTCCTTCGTCTCCTCTGGATTGGTACGATATGGTGCACGGTTGGGTAATGATGCACCGGGAATTAAATCAATTTGATGTTCAATCCCTCGAATAGGTGGTAATCCCGGTGGCACGTCTTGTGGAAAGACGTCAGCGAACTCCTGCAAAATGTTAGTGACAGCAGGAGGCAAAGAGGAAGGCACGTCCTCGAATGAAAATAATGCCTCTTTGCACACAAAAGCATAGCAAACAGATTTGCTAAAATCTAGATCATCAATATCAGATTTGGTGGCAAGTAAACATGCACTTTTCAATTTAATTTCAGAAGCAACACTAGATTGTTTATTATTATTAGGCTGCATTTGTTGCTCAAATTCTTTTGCCACAATCTGATTTTCACTCTTATTTTTCCCTTGTTTTGCTTTAGTAGCTCTATTAATATCATCTTTCAAAATGGAATCAGGAGTCATAGGAAGCAAAGTAATATTTTTATCCTTATGAACAAGAGTATACTGATTGTTTCTACCATGGTGAACAGAATTTTTATCAAATTGCCATGGTCTACCAAGTAATAAGGAACATGCTTGCATAGGTACCACATCACAATCAACATAATCAGCATATGTAGAGATACTAAAATGCACACGAACAGTACGTGTTACCTTAACCTTGCCGCTGTTGTTGAACCATTGGATGTAGTAAGGATGTGGATGTGGTCTTGTGGTGAGAGATAGCTTCTCCACCATCTCCATGCTAGCCAAGTTGTTGCAACTCCCTCCATCTATGATCACGCGAACAGAACGTTCCTTCACAACTCCCTTTGTATGGAACAAATTATGCCTCTGATTTTGCTCAGCTTGTGTAACCTGCACACTCAAAACACGTTGAGCAACTAAACATTCATACCTGTCAGCATCTTCAGGAGCCATGTATTGCGTCTCATGATCAGAATCGTCTCCACCGTGTTCGTCACGTGTAATAAGAGCCAAAGTCTCCTCATCATAGTCACTAGCGGACTCATACCCACCATCCTCACTAACAATCATCACACGTTTAGATGGGCATTCTCTCGCATAATGACCTCCACCCTTGCAACGTCGACAAATAATATCATGTGTTTGCCCTGTGGATGCCATGGATGAAGAAGAGCTCTTTGCAGGCCCAGAAGGTGTGCTCTTGGAAGATAGTGGTGATTGTGCCTGCTTTATTGTATCACGGTTGGAGGTGGCAGCCGACGGAGGCGCTTGTGTAGCAGAACGTGTGGAAGTAGATGATGCACGTGGTGTCCATGATGAAGATCGACCTGCAGAAAAGTTAGTCCGCGCCAATGCCTGTCGATCCTGCACTTCACGTTCAGCTTTACAAGCAAGATGGAATAAACGAGTGATATTAGTATAGTCCTTATACTCTAGAATCGTCTGAATCTCTCTATTTAATCCACCCATAAAACGTGCAAGCATAGCTTCATTCTCCTCAACAATACCACATCTAATCATGCCAGTTTGTAATTCCTGATAATACTCTTCTACAGAATTTTTTCCCTGTCTTAAGCGCTGCAATTTTTGAAGTAATTCACGTTGATAATATGGTGGAACCCAACGAGTACGCATAGCAGTTTTCAAAGCAGCCCAAGTAGCAGGAATGGGATATAATCTACAATGCTCAGACCACCAAACACATGCAAAACTAGTGAATGCACAAACAGCAGCAGGAACACGTCTCTCCTCGGGATATTGTAAACATGTAAATCGTTGTTCAGTTTCTAACTCCCAAGTAAGATATATATCAGGAACATATCTACCCTCAAATGGTGGAATATTCAATTTTAGTTTAGGGAGATGGTCATGATCTCGTACCTGGGGGTGAGCCCTACCATTGCCATTATTTGCATGTGGACGACCTGGTGGTTGCTGTGCTAGTGGTGGCACGTAGTTCTGATTTTGATCAACCTCATCCTCGTAATCGCCAGCAAAATCATCCTCCTCCGCATCAGCAGCAGGAGCCACAGAAGTAGCAACAGCAGCACCAACAGTTTGGCCAGGTGCAAGAGGGAGACGGCTCGCTCGGCGGAGGGCTGTTTCACGATGTGTAGGTAGTCGTTGTTGTTGTTGTTGTTGTAGAGGTGCGTTAGGCGCAGCCGGTGGTGGTGGTGGAAGACGCGCGAGCAATTCATTAAACCTGTTATCGAGCTTTGTTTCGAACGTCTTCTCCATGCCATCTATCTTCTCCATGGCCTCTTCAAATCTGTTTAGCACATCTTGCACCTGTCCAATCATCATTTGCTGAAATTTATCATGCAACTCCTGATTCGTCATGTTCTCCCAGTCAGTCTCGTCGGCTTGTGATCCTGCCATGGTTAGCAACAATAGAAACACACAAGAATATGATCCTACAGAATACTAACAAGAGGTGGTGATGGTGTCACAAATCCGTCAAGCAAATCTCAAATTCTTACCAGTTCTTACCCAGCAGCAGGCGGTGATCGGCAACCGTGGTAGTCAAAACTCTCAAAAGCTTGGATAGAGCGATTGCCAGGGAGAGTCAAACGCACGACGTAGATGTATGTGGAGCTGGGAAGGCTTATAGTATGGTAGCAAAAAGGGTCAGCAATAATCAATTCAGAGATGCAAAGTTGAATAAACGCTCAACGACGGTACTGTGCTGGTCCTAGGCTAGACCGTGCTAGAGACGCGAGCCTAGAACACTAACAAAATCACGGCGCTGCACGTAAATAAGGGAAAAGCACACTCTGGAACTTTTTTTTTCGCTCTTTTTTTTTGCGCTCTCTTTTTTTTTGCGCTCCTCTTTTTTTTTTGCGAAAAATCACTATAATGGCGAGTGTCTCAAAACTCTTCCCTCGTCAAACTGGTAGGATGGCACGAAATTTTTTTTTGTTCACTTTTTTTTTCGGAAATCAGGGCAGCGATGACGAAAAAGTGCGACAAAAAATCACTATGATGGCACGTGGCTCAAAAGACTCAGAAAAGCCTAAAACTAGGATAGGGAGAAAAAATTTTTGCCCGTGAAAATTTTGGCCTAAAAACTGCCCGGGGGTCTCCTATCCTAAAAATTGAGTGGGCCTAGTCTGAACTATTCTACTTATGATAAAGAATTATATGCTCTTGTTCGGACCTTAGAAACATGGCAACATTATTTATGGCCCAAGGAATTTGTTATACATTCTGATCATGAATCTTTGAAACACATTAAAAGTCAAGCAAAACTGAACCGTAGACATGCTAAATGGGTTGAATTCATTGAGACTTTCCCTTATGTCATTAAACACAAGAAGGGTAAAGAAAATGTTATTGCTGATGCATTGTCTCGTCGTTATACTATGCTTTCACAACTTGACTTTAAAATATTTGGTTTGGAGACCATCAAAGATCAATATGTTCATGATGCTGAATTTAAAGACGTATTGCAGAATTGTAAGGAAGGGAGAACTTGGAACAAGTTCGTTCTCAACGATGGCTTTGTGTTTCGTGCTAACAAGCTATGCATTCCAGCTAGCTCCGTTCGTCTTTTGTTGTTGCAGGAGGCGCATGGAGGAGCATTAATGGGACACTTTGGCGTCAAGAAGACGGAGGATATCCTTGCTACACATTTCTTTTGGCCAAAGATGAGACGGGATGTTGAGCGTTTTGTTGCTTGCTGCACTACATGTCAAAGAGCTAAGTCACGACTAAATCCTCATGGTTTATATATGCCTTTGCCTGTACCTAGTGTTCCTTGGGAGGATATATCTATGGATTTTGTTTTAGGTTTACCTCGAACAAAGAAGGGGAGGGATAGCATATTTGTTGTCGTGGATAGGTTCTCGAAAATGGCACACTTTATACCTTGTCATAAAAGCGATGATGCTGTTAATGTTGCTGATTTGTTCTTTCGTGAAATTATTCGCTTGCATGGTGTGCCAAATACTATTGTTTCAGATCGTGATACTAAATTTCTTAGCCACTTTTGGAGATGTTTATGGGCTAAGTTGGGGACTAAGCTTCTTTTTAGTACTACTTGTCACCCCCGAACTGATGGACAAACTGAAGTAGTCAATAGAACATTGTCTACTATGCTTAGGGCTCTTTTGAAGAATAATAAGAAAATGTGGGAAGAATGCTTGCCTCATATTGAATTTGCTTATAATCGTTCATTGCATTCTACTACTAAGATGTGCCCTTTTGAAATTGTGTATGGTTTCCGACCTCGTGCACCTATTGATTTGTTGCCTCTTCCATCTTCGGAGAATGTTAATTTTGATGCTAAAGAACGTTCTGAATTGATTTTAAAAATGCATGAGTTAACTAAGGAAAACATTGAGCGTATGAATGCTAAATATAAACTTGCTGGAGATAAGGGTAGAAAACATGTTGTGTTTGCACCTGGAGATCTTGTTTGCTTACATTTGCGTAAAGATAGATTTCCTAATCTGCGCAAATCAAAGCTAATGCCACGTGCTGATGGTCCTTTTAAGGTGTTAGAGAAAATAAATGATAATGCATATAAACTTGAGCTACATGCAGATTTTGGGGTTAGTCCCACTTTTAACATTGCAGATTTGAAGCCTTATTTGGGTGAGGAAGATGAGCTTCCGTCGAGGACGACTTCATTTCAAGAAGGGGAGGATGATGAGGACATCAATACCATTGTTACACCCACAACCCCTACTGTTACATATACTGGACCAATTACTAGAGCTCGCGCACGCCAATTAAATTACCAGGTACTTTCGTTTCTCGGTAATGATTCTAATGTTCATGAGATTATGATGCTGCCTAAATTGGATACATTTGTTTTGCTTACAAATGAAGGGCCTAGCTTGGAGAAGGATGAACATTGGAGCAAGAACACGCATGGAGTTGATGGCATGCGCAAGGGGATCAAGAACGGAGTTACAAGTGATGATTTCAGGACTTTGAAGCCGCCATAAGGAGTGCATGAAGCCTTGGACGAAATATACGAGATGCCACTTCATAATATTCGTCCATAGGCTATTCTAGGTGCTGCGTCACCTTATTAATGGGCCAGGCCCATGTAATTTCGAAATACTTAAGTATAGGCTATTTTTAGAGTCCGTATGTGTGGGGAAACAAGAGTTAGGGTTGGTTTCGGACCCCACCCTCAAGGGCCACGAAATTCCCCCCTCTTCCTCCATATATACAGCCCTTAGGGCCTCGTTTAGACTTTGGGTTTTGTTTAGATTAAAAGTTCGCCATAGCTGCAACTTCTCGTACTTCGTTTGTGTCCAACGACCAGACCAAGACGTCACAGAACCCCACCTTGATCAATAAAGCTTTCATCTTATATTCGCAATATCCAGATTGCAATATCAGTTTCTTGCTTGTTCTTCGTTTGCTTGCAGGAAACAGACCCTCGTGGTCAGGTTGATCGTGCTCCGGCGTGGTCAATAACCCTCGGAAGTTGGTTTAGCGATTGCTAAGGCGCGACGTCTCGCACGTTCGTAGTCGGATTGTCAAGGTCGACTCCCACAGAAAACGATAGTTATCATCTCATCGAAAGATCGGGACACCCTCGCCTCTATCAATGGTTCCTTTGCTCCCAGAGAAAAATCTCGTTGGAATGATATATCTGCGAACCTGAAATTTACAAAGCATTCATATGAGTGTGGTGATAGACTTGGTATTCCCATGAATCAAAAAATATCCATGATATTATAATAAAAAGGCCAGCAACATAACAACAAAATTTTCTTTATACAAAAAGGAGAGGCAAATTCATCTCCTTGCTTCATCAAACATGAGGCGGGAATGTGGATTAGGGACATGTTTCGTACCTACGGCAGACGAGCATGTCGATACCGCACCCCGATCTGGGCATAGAGGCATCAAGGATACATGAAGAGAAGGACGGACATCGCGACTCGGTGGAAGAATTGGAGGACATGAACCTTGGTAGGCCCAATGCAAGGAGAGGATGGCGTGAATGGCGTGGGGTCTCTACGACCTGCGCTTGCGCCGACGACGAGGGCTATGACACCATGCTGCACACCTTGGTTTGAGGTCCATGGTCTTCTCTGATGTGGGAGAAAGGGATGGTCTGCGAGGCAGAGGAGTAGGAGGTAGGATGGGATTGGGCGCCGCGTATCAAAGTTTCCTCACATTTACAATTTTGTGCTGGATGTGATTTAAGGGAATGTGCATGCATCTCTATATTTGTTTTCAATTTCCTCTTGCACTTGGAACAAGACTTCGAATTGGTTAGTATCCTGGAAAACAAAACAACCAACATGTATGAAGAACGAAATAGGTCAAAATAATCTAATATCTGTAGAGATGCATCATTATTGTATTTTGTTTCCATTTCCATAAAAAGAATTTGAAGGATAGAGGAATAGCAGCCAGCGGAGTAGTTTAGAATCTACGTATGTTTGAGTACGAACCTGCCATAGGATTAAGTAGAGGAAAAAAAGGCGGGAAAAAGAGACCACCTGTGATGAACACGAACACCCAGGGGACTTCAACTTGCTAATGTTCAGGTCTTGGATGCCACCACACCTCCGTCTGGCTGTCACCCTGGAAGAGCAAAAAACTAGCGGGAGTAGTACAAAAGAACTCAGGTCAATTGTGTGTGGCGTGGTGTCCCGGCCGTCGTGTCTGTGGTGTCAGTTCGACTCCTGTACACGGCGAAAAGAAGCGGTATTAGGGGAGGAGTGGAGGCAATGGATGGAGGAGGACCTACCGACACTTCACAGCGCAACGTAGAAATGCAGGGAGGCGGCATTAGATGGAACGCAGGAGTGGGCGGCGGTACGTGGTGGCGTCGGGGAAGGGCATGCCACGCATGGAGTGGGCCGTTTTACGTGTGTTGATTATATGTGTTATGTGTATATTATGTATTGGACCCGTCTTCTAGTTTCTTGTATAGTTAAGATCCATGGCCCGCCTTTGTACATTATATATACATGCCTATGCATGAGAGCAATACATCATGCAATCCTAATCTTCTACGTGGTAACAGTTTCCGGGTTCTAACCCTAGCCTTCCGCCATAGCCGCCGTCGTGCTCCTCCGCGCCGCCGCCTAGCCGACGTCGTTCACGCGCCTCACGCGCCGCCCGCCGCTCCTCCGACTCCCTATGCGCGTGTGCTCCTCTAGCCGCCCGCCCGTGTGCGCGCCCCCGCATCGGTCGTCACGTACGTGCTCGCTCCAAGCCGCTGTAGGCCGTCCGCGTCGCGCGACCCATCCAGCTGCCTCGCTCACCCCGTCCTGATGCCAAGTCGCACCCGACCAATCCAGCTGCATCACGCGCCCAAGTTGCTGCCGCCACATACGCTCCAGGCCCCGCAGGCCACTCTCCCACATCGCTGCCGCCACATAGCTTTGCTGCAGGATCCGCAGGAATCTCCGCGCCAGATCGCGCGCCTCGCCAGCACTGCTGCTTTGTTTTCTCCATCGCCAACACAATCAGCCGTAGCCTCAGGCAACATGACGTCGCGTCACATGCATGTGCATGCATCAGGGAGCTCTGGGTCTTCGAAGCCCACGAGCACCAGATTCAGTACTCCACCGGCCACACCCACGGCATATAGCCTTTCTTCTGGAACTTCCATCCCCCCGTCGGTGCCCTACGGCGTGGCCCCGCCAGCCCGTCCCGACTTGTCACACGGCTCGACTGTGCTGCCCCCGCTGGCGTACGTCGCCGCCCCACCGCCGGCGCTCTCCAGCCAGTCTGTCGTCGCCCCGCCGATGGCGCTGTCTCTGTCCGTCAATTCCTTACTGTTGCGTGAGGCATTCGACGCGCTCGTATACGGGGCTCCCAGGTACTGATGGGGGTCGTCAGCAGGCCAACACTCGCTTGTTGGGCAGCAGCCAGACAACACCCAGCACCTGCAGCATCTGTCAGCGGGCCAGCAGGTTTTTCCGGCGGGCCATCCGGCCTATCCGGCACCGCAGTCGCAGCCAGGGCTGCTTCCCATTCTGTCTGGAGAGTACCCACCGCCACTGCCCAGCGGTGGCTACAGCCTCCCCATGGCATCTCCGGCCCCTCGCCGGCCCTACCATCGGCGCCCTGGGACCCGGTACTCCTTTCCACACTACATGTCGCTCCTACGCTGAACAACTACATCGGAGGTAATGATTGGTACATGGACACCGGGGCTACGGCTCATATGTTTGCTCATCCTGGTAATCTTGCCTCCTTCACTCCCGTCACCACCGACCGCCGCATCATTGTCGGCGACTGTCGGTGTCAAAACCGGCGGATCTCGGGTAGGGGGTCCCGAACTGTGCGTCTAGGCCGGATGGTAACAGGAGGCAAGGGACATGAAGTTTTACCCAGGTTCGTGCCCTCTTGATGGAGGTAAAACCCTATGTCCTGCTTGATTAATATTGATGATATGGGTAGTACAAGAGTAGATCTACCACAAGATCGGAGAGGCTAAACCCTAGAAGCTAGCCTATGGTATGATTTTTGTTCTGTATGTTGTCCTACGGACTAAAACCCTCCGGTTTATATAGACACCGGAGAGGGTTAGGGTTACAAAGTCGGTTACAATGGTAGGAGATCTACATATCCGTATCGCCAAGCTTGCCTTCCACGCCAAGTCCCTTCCGGACACGGGACGAAGTCTTCAATCTTGTATCTTCATAGTCCAGGAGTCCGGCTGAAGGTATAGTCCGGCCATCCGGACACCCCCTAATCCAGGACTCCCTCAGTAGCCCCGAACCAGGCTTCAATGATGATGAGTCCAGTGCGCAGATTATCTTCGGCATTGCAAGGCGGGTTCTCCTCCAAATTCCGTGTATCTGTTGAATAAAGTTCGGTTTCTTGTAAATGTTGCGCTCCTTGGCTTCTACGCCCAATAATGGCCGTCTCCCACGTGTCAAATGAATATGAAAAGTCTGAGTGTTTTTACATCCACATCCCTAGCCGCGTAAATGAGCCGCCCATTCAAGGGGACGAGGATTTAGATCCCCCAAGCTGGGTAAGTGGTCACATTTACTTGCCCATCCGTTTTATATTCCCATTGTTAAATATTTAGTGTAACGACTTCAACGCAGGAACTGCGCCAGGCTGTTAAAGAAATAAACAGCCTTCCTCCGCAACCCGAGGACCCAGGACAGTCCCTCGACCCGGCCTCTCAAGAGGATCCGGACTTATCTGTGGAGATGATTGATGGAGTGTTCCATCAATTGAGCAAGGACAACGCCTTGGTGGCCATTATGGCCGATTACCCAGGGCTAATCCCGGCCTCCCAGGTAACTAAGATCGAAGTCCCAGTACCCCGAATAGGAGTCCGCCCTCTCATGTTTTCAGTTTCCTGATTACAACCGAGCTTTGCAGGGGAGGTTTTTGAGACGGGAGGCCGAACCTGCGGCGACAAGCCAATGAGGGGCCGCAGGGCCCCGTGGGCAGAAAAGAGGCGCAGTCCGAACCGAGGCGTCAGCGCAAAGGTATGGCGCGCCCCCTTATCCCAGGTGTTATACCTTCAAGGCATATTAACACTCGTGCTCTCTTCAGGACAAAGAGACCTCTCCGGACTATATCCGGAGAGTCTGCCAATCGTGCCTCCACCAGCCAGGCTCCAAAGCCTGGTTCGGAGGCGGAGGCAAACACAAGGCGCGCACCGGACGCTCCTCCGACGGAGGATGTGGACAGGTTGTCTGCCACCAACTCTGAGGTGGAGAGTGCCATGAACCACAGGCGTCGCCGGACAATTCTTCGCGACGCTTGTTTCTCCCAAGAGGCATTAGATGCCTTCAATTCGGGAGATGCGTACCTCTGTGCCGCTCAAAATGGTCTAGCTAGAGCCACGGAGCAATATGTAAAAGACATACAGGTATGAAAATTTTGGTAATTATATATATATATATATATATATATATATATATACCAGTAGCCCCCGAGACTTGAAATAGTTAGAATAACTGATTTAAGGATCATTTGTTATGCGGGTTCTTACAGAAAAGAATTCCCTACTGTCCCAGGAGCTGGAAGAGTGCAAAGCCCAACTTGAGGCCGCACTAGCCGTGGCAGGGGAGCCCAAGGAGACCCCCTCTGGTAATATACACTTCGAAAGATAAGTATTTTGTGAAGCACGGCATGGGTGCGAATCTAACAAATGAAATTGCGGATGGCGCCGGATTGAGTCCGGAAAGGCAACAACTCCTACGCCAGCTGAAGGCTGGTGAGAAGGTGCTGACAAAGGTGAGGCAGGAGAAGAATGATCTCCAAGATGCCAACACCAAGCTGGGCGTCGACCTTTGAAAAAAGTTCGGCGGGGAAGTCGACTAACAGAGTAATGTCTGTAGGTGTGCTAACAGGTCGTCCTGCAGAGGAGATGCCCGGTTCTACGGGTGACCTTCTTCCTGAGCTCTCTCAACTGCTCGAGCGAGTTCGTCAGGCGATGTAAGGCGTCGCCCAGGCCTTGTGGCCATCCATCTCCATGCCCGAAGGTCTTGGAGAGCTTACGGAGAAGCTAAAGGGAGCACGGCGGCGCTTACGATTATGGAAGATATTGGCCTGCCGTCAAGGCGCTAGGGAGGCCTGGGCCATGGTGAAGACGAGGTACACAAAGGCTGACCCCAACCACATGGCCGAGGTCGGTCCTGTGGGGCCCGATGGGAAGGAGATCCCTGTAAGCTTAGTATACGGCCAAGTAGAATTGGCCGCAAAGTATTCCCAGCAGGACTGTAAATTAGACAGCCTGTTAGATGGTATTGAAGAGGAATACAATCAGTCAGAATGACTATGTAATTTAATTGACATTTATAATGCCTTCTAGCCGGATTGTAGATCGTTTGTCATGGCCGACCTTTTCGCTTTAGCCTCGGGACCTGACGGTCCGGAGTGTGTCCGAATTCCCATGCGGTTATATAAGAACCGGGAAATGCATGGAGACCAGGCGTAGGGGTCATTAGTGCGTGAACAGACAAGTGCCCGACTAGTTATGTTATATTACATGGTTAGTAAGAAACATCTTCTAGGGAGAATAGTTCCGTTAGGGGTTCCTTTCCCTGGGAGGCATGCCCTGAAGTGCATGCCCATTCTGCGAAAAAGACACGGGAAAAAGCATCTGGGGGCGCATAAATAAATAAGTGAAAAGATCATCTTTTAGGTCACCGACCGAATATTCCCTTAAGAACGCTAGCTTTCGGCTTCACCCAGTCTGAGGTACACATCCGGCTGATCCGGCAGTAACAATCGCAGAGGTACTCCCTTTACCGCCTAGCCGAATAATCGAGAACGTAGGGCTAAGCACAGGAGCCAGGCAACCCAGCTTGGCCAAAACTTAAGTCATATCGATGCATATAATGGTGAAATAAAAGGTACATGCAGAAGTTTAACACATGTGTTGGGCATGAAGCCCGTATAAATAAGCTTCTGTTAAAAGAAGCCCCCAGGTTTAATGAGTGCGAATAGCACGTCATTTGATGAGCCTTTAAAGGCTATAAGAGAAAGGAAGGGGAGAAGGAGAGAAATGTAAGACAGACAGTATATAAAAAATGGACAGAGGAAGGAGACGAACACAGAGTCCGGCGCTAGGCATAGAATCTTCGGAGACGGGCTGCGTCCCATGGGTTCGGCTCGAGTCGGTTATCCGATGCATCTCGTAGGCGGTACGCTCCACCAGTTAGGACTTGGTCAATTATGAAGGGACCTTCCCACTTGGGCTTGAGTTTGTCCTTTTTCTTGTCCGACAGGCGTAGAACTAATTCGCCAACGTTGTAATTTTTGGCACGTACTTCTCTGCTTTGGTATCTTCGAGCCTGCAGTTGATAGAATGCGGAACGGGCTTTTGCCACGTCACGCTCCTCCTCCAATGCATCCAAACTGTCCTGCCGATCGAGCTCGACTTCTCTTTCTTCGTACATGTGCACTCGAGGTGAGTCATGAATTATGTCGCAAGGCAAAACTGCCTCTGCACCATACACCATAAAGAATGGTGTGTATCCAGTGGTGCGATTCGGCGTGGTCCGCAGCCCCCAGAGTACGGAGTCGAGCTCCTCTACCTAGTGCGTGTTAGATTCCTTGAGGGACCGCACTAATCTGGGTTTGATGCCGCTCAAGATAAGACCATTTGCACGTTCGACCTGGCCGTTAGTTTGTGGGTGATAGACGAAAGCATAATCAAGCTTGATGTCCATGTTTTTGCACTAGAGTTTTACCTCATTGGCCGTAAAGTTCGTGCCGTTATCAGTGATGATGCTGTGGGGGACGCTGTAACGGTGTACAACCCCGGATATAAAGTCTATCACCGGTCCAGATTCGGCCGTCTTAACAGGCTTGGCTTCTATCCATTTGGTGAACTTATCCACCATGACCAGTAAGTATTTTTGCTTGTGGGTTCCGCCTTTAAGGGGTCCAACCATGTCGAGCCCCCAGACCGCGAAGGGCCAAGTGATGGGGATAGTTTGGAGGGCGGTGGGTGGCATATGTGATGAGGACATCAATACCATTGTTACACCCACAGCCCCTACTGTTACATATACTGGACCAATTACTAGAGCTCGCGCACGCCAATTAAATTACCAGGTACTTTCGTTTCTTGGTAATGATTCTAATGTTCATGAGATTATGATGCTGCCTAAATTGGATACATTTGTTTTGCTTACAAATGAAGGGCCTAGCTTGGAGAAGGATGAACATTGGAGCAAGAACACGCATGGAGTTGATGGCATGCGCAAGGGGATCAAGAACGGAGTTACAAGTGATGATTTCAGGACTTTGAAGCCGCCATAAGGAGTGCATGAAGCCTTGGACGAAATATACGAGATGCCACTTCATAATATTCGTCCATAGGCTATTCTAGGTGCTGCGTCACCTTATTAATGGGCCAGGCCCATGTAATTTCGAAATACTTAAGTATAGGCTATTTTTAGAGTCCGTATGTGTGGGGAAACAAGAGTTAGGGTTGGTTTCGGACCCCACCCTCAAGGGCCACGAAATTCCCCCCCTCTTCCTCCATATATACAGCCCTTAGGGCGTCGTTTAGACTTTGGGTTTTGTTTAGATTAAAAGTTCGCCATAGCTGCAACTTCGCGTACTTCGTTTGTGTCCAACGACCAGACCAAGACGTCACAGAACCCCATCTTGATCAATAAAGCTTTCATCTTATATTCGCAATATCCAGATTGCAATCTCAGTTTCTTGCTTGTTCTTCGTTTGCTTGCAGGAAACAGACCCTCGTGGTCAGGTTGATCGTGCTCCGGCGTGGTCAATAACCCTCGGAAGTTGGTTTAGCGATTGCTAAGGCGCGACGTCTCGCACGTTCGTAGTCGGATCGTCAAGGTCGACTCCCACAGAAAACGATAGCCACCATCTCATCGAAACATCGGGACACCTTTGCCTCTATCAAGTGGTATCAGATTTCCAGGTTGCTCGGTGAGATTTTACAGTTTTTCGTAGATTAGATCGAGTCTGTTCTTCATACCTACAGTCCACGAAAAAGCCACACAAAAAAAATTAGGGTTAGTTCATC
Source organism: Triticum monococcum (assembly GCA_034509565.1). Lineage (NCBI taxonomy): Eukaryota > Viridiplantae > Streptophyta > Magnoliopsida > Poales > Poaceae > Triticum > Triticum monococcum. Next base: position 280,226,924 of record CM067844.1, read on the forward strand.
ATATCCGAACCAATCTGAGCCTTTGCATAATCTTTTTAGGGTTTTTGCTTTGTTGAATTTGCGGTTGCATCGTCGTGTCAAGTTGCTGGTCTTAGAGTCTATTCTTTTAGAGTTTCGAGTTCTGGTCATAAGTTGTCACGCCGCCGCCGTACCATCATCATCGCCCACCTACCTCCATTGCTGATCCGCCACCGCTCTGAATCCGTATCCATATACCACCACCAATCCGTATCCATATTCCACCACCGCTACCATATACCACCACCGCTGCCATATACCACAACCATATATCCACCACCAATCCGAGTTCTTCTCATATTAGGTTTGTTGTTGAGACCAATCTAAATTCCGTTTCGTGTTTCCTTGCCTGCGTAGGTCTCGGAAAAAAAAAAAGAGTCTGGAGACCCCCGGGCAGTTTTTAGGCCAAAATTTTCACGGGCAAAAAATTTTTCTCCCTATCCTATTTTTAGGCTTTTCTGAGTCTTTTGAGCCACGTGCCATCATAGTGATTTTTTGTCGCACTTTTTCGTCGTCGCTGCCCTGATTTCCGAAAAAAAAAGTGAACAAAAAAAAATTTCGTGCCATCCTACCAGTTTGACGAGGGAAGAGTTTTGAGACACTCGCCATTATAGTGATTTTTCGCAAAAAAAAAAAAAAAAAAAGAGGAGCGCAAAAAAAAAGAAGAGAGCGCAAAAAAAAAAGAGAGCGAAAAAAAAAGTTCCAGAGTGTGCTTTTCCCTTATTTACGTGCAGCGCCGTGATTTTGTTAGTGTTCTAGGCTCGCGTCTCTAGCACGGTCTAGCCTAGGACCAGCACAGTACCGTCGTTGAGCGTTTATTCAACTTTGCATCTCTGAATTGATTATTGCTGACCCTTTTTGCTACCATACTATAAGCCTTCCCAGCTCCACATACATCTACGTCGTGCGTTTGACTCTCCCTGGCAATCGCTCTATCCAAGCTTTTGAGAGTTTTGACTACCACGGTTGCCGATCACCGCCTGCTGCTGGGTAAGAACTGGTAAGAATTTGAGAATTGCTTGACGGATTTGTGACACCACCACCACCTCTTGTTAGTATTCTGTAGGATCATATTCTTGTGTGTTTCTATTGTTGCTAACCATGGCAGGATCACAAGCCGACGAGACTGACTGGGAGAACATGACGAATCAGGAGTTGCATGATAAATTTCAGCAAATGATGAATGGACAGGTGCAAGATGTGCTAAACAGATTTGAAGAGGCCATGGAGAAGATAGATGGCATGGAGAAGACGTTCGAAACAAAGCTCGATAACAGGTTTAATGAATTGCTCGCACGTCTTCCACCACCACCACCGGCTGCGCCTAACGCACCTCTACAACAACAACAACAACAACGACTACCTACACATCGTGAAACAGCCCTCCGCCGAGCGAGCCGCCTCCCTCTTGCACCTGGCCAAACTGTTGGTGCTGCTGTTGCTACTTCTGTGGCTCCTGCTGCTAATGCGGAGGAGGATGATTTTGCTGGCGATTACGAGGATGAGGTTGATCAAAATCAGAACTACGTGCCACCACCAGCACAGCAACAACCAGGTCGTCCACATGCAAATAATGGCAATGGTAGGGCTCACCCTCAGGTACGAGATCATGACCATCTCCCTAAACTAAAATTGAATATTCCACCATTTGAGGGTAGATATGTTCCTGATATATATCTTACTTGGGAGTTAGAAACTGAACAACGATTTACATGTTTACAATATCCCGAGGAGAGACGTGTTCCTGCTGCTGTTTGTGCATTCACTAGTTTTGCATGTGTTTGGTGGTCTGAGCATTGTAGATTATATCCCATTCCTGCTACTTGGGCTGCTTTGAAAACTGCTATGCGTACTCGTTGGGTTCCACCATATTATCAACGTGAATTACTTCAAAAATTGCAGCGCTTAAGACAGGGAAAAAATTCTGTAGAAGAGTATTATCAGGAATTACAAACTGGCATGATTAGATGTGGTATTGTTGAGGAGAATGAAGCTATGCTTGCACGTTTTATGGGTGGATTAAATAGAGAGATTCAGACGATTCTAGAGTATAAGGACTATACTAATATCACTCGTTTATTCCATCTTGCTTGTAAAGCTGAACGTGAAGTGCAGGATCGACAGGCATTGGCGCGGACTAACTTTTCTGCAGGTCGATCTTCATCATGGACACCACGTGCATCATCTATTTCCACACGTTCTGCTACACAAGCGCCTCCGTCGGCTGCCACCTCCAACCGTGATACAATAAAGCAGGCACAATCACCACTATCTGCCAAGAACACACCTTCTGGGCCTGCAAAGAGCTCTTCTTCATCCATGGCATCCACAGGGCAAACACATGATATTATTTGTCGACGTTGCAAGGGTGGAGGTCATTATGCGAGAGAATGCCCATCTAAACGTGTGATGATTGTTAGTGAGGATGGTGGGTATGAGTCCGCTAGTGACTATGATGAGGAGACTTTGGCTCTTATTACACGTGACGAACACGGTGGAGACGATTCTGATCATGAGACGCAATACATGGCTCCTGAAGATGCTGACAGGTATGAATGTTTAGTTGCTCAACGTGTTTTGAGTGTGCAGGTTACACAAGCTGAGCAAAATCAGAGGCATAATTTGTTCCATACAAAGGGAGTTGTGAAGGAACGTTCTGTTCGCGTGATCATAGATGGAGGGAGTTGCAACAACTTGGCTAGCATGGAGATGGTGGAGAAGCTATCTCTCACCACAAGACCACATCCACATCCTTACTACATCCAATGGTTCAACAACAGCGGCAAGGTTAAGGTAACACGTACTGTTCGTGTGCATTTTAGTATCTCTACATATGCTGATTATGTTGATTGTGATGTGGTACCTATGCAAGCATGTTCCTTATTACTTGGTAGACCATGGCAATTTGATAAAAATTCTGTTCACCATGGTAGAAACAATCAGTATACTCTTGTTCATAAGGATAAAAATATTACTTTGCTTCCTATGACTCCTGATTCCATTTTGAAAGATGATATTAATAGAGCTAATAAAGCAAAACAAGAGAAAAATAAGAGTGAAAATCAGATTGTGGCAAAAGAATTTGAGCAACAAATGCAGCCTAATAATAATAAACAATCTAGTGTTGCTTCTGAAATTAAATTGAAAAGTGCATGTTTACTTGCCACCAAATCTGATATTGATGATCTAGATTATAGCAAATCTGTTTGCTATGCTTTTGTGTGCAAAGAGGCATTATTTTCATTCGAGGACGTGCCTTCCTCTTTGCCTCCTGCTGTCACTAACATTTTGCAGGAGTTCGCTGACGTCTTTCCACAAGACGTGCCACCGGGATTACCACCTATTCGAGGGATTGAACATCAAATTGATTTAATTCCCGGTGCATCATTACCCAACCGTGCACCATACCGTACCAATCCAGAGGAAACGAAGGAGATTATGCGTCAAGTACAAGAACTGCTCGACAAAGGTTATATACGCGAATCCCTTAGTCCTTGTGCTGTTCCTATCATTTTAGTGCCGAAAAAGGATGGTACGTCGCGTATGTGCGTTGATTGTAGAGGCATTAATAACATTACTATTCGTTATCGTCATCCTATTCCTAGGCTAGATGATATGCTTGATGAATTGAGTGGCTCTACAATATTCTCCAAAATTGATTTGCGTAGTGGATACCATCAAATTCGTATGAAATTGGGAGATGAATGGAAAACAGCATTTAAAACTAAGTTTGGATTATATGAGTGGTTAGTCATGCCTTTTGGGTTAACTAATGCACCTAGTACTTTCATGAGGTTAATGAACGAAGTTTTACGTGCTTTCATTGGACGATTTGTGGTAGTTTACTTTGATGACATATTGATTTATAGCAAATCTTTGGAGGAACATTTGGAACATTTACGTGCTGTTTTTATTGCTCTACGTGATGCACGTTTGTTTGGTAACCTTGGAAAGTGCACCTTTTGCACCGACCGAGTATCCTTTCTTGGCTATGTTGTTACTCCACAGGGAATTGAAGTTGATAAAGCCAAGATTGAAGCTATTGAGAGTTGGCCGCAGCCCAAAACGGTCACACAAGTGCGGAGTTTCCTTGGCCTCGCTGGTTTCTATAGGCGTTTTGTGAGAGATTTCAGTACCATTGCTGCACCTCTCAACGAGCTTACAAAGAAGGATGTGCCTTTTGTTTGGGGTACCGCATAGGAAGAAGCCTTCACGGTATTGAAAGATAAGTTGACACATGCTCCTTTGCTCCAACTTCCTAATTTCAATAAGACTTTTGAGCTTGAATGTGATGCTAGTGGAATTGGATTAGGAGGTGTGTTATTACAAGATGGCAAACCTGTTGCATACTTTTCTGAAAAATTGAGTGGGCCTAGTCTGAACTATTCTACTTATGATAAAGAATTATATGCTCTTGTTCGGACCTTAGAAACATGGCAACATTATTTATGGCCCAAGGAATTTGTTATACATTCTGATCATGAATCTTTGAAACACATTAAAAGTCAAGCAAAACTGAACCGTAGACATGCTAAATGGGTTGAATTCATTGAGACTTTCCCTTATGTCATTAAACACAAGAAGGTAAAGAAAATGTTATTGCTGATGCATTGTCTCGTCGTTATACTATGCTTTCACAACTTGACTTTAAAATATTTGGTTTGGAAACCATCAAAGATCAATATGTTCATGATGCTGAATTTAAAGATGTATTGCAGAATTGTAAGGAAGGGAGAACTTGGAACAAGTTCGTTCTCAACGATGGCTTTGTGTTTCGTGCTAACAAGCTATGCATTCCAGCTAGCTCCGTTCGTCTTTTGTTGTTGCAGGAGGCGCATGGAGGAGGATTAATGGGACACTTTGGCGTCAAGAAGACGGAGGATATACTTGCTACACATTTCTTTTGGCCAAAGATGAGACGGGATGTTGAGCGTTTTGTTGCTCGCTGCACTACATGTCAAAGAGCTAAGTCACGACTAAATCCTCATGGTTTATATATGCCTTTGCCTGTACCTAGTGTTCCTTGGGAGGATATATCTATGGATTTTGTTTTAGGTTTACCTCGAACAAAGAAGGGGAGGGATAGCATATTTGTTGTCGTGGATAGGTTCTCGAAAATGGCACACTTTATACCTTGTCATAAAAGCGATGATGCTGTTAATGTTGCTGATTTGTTCTTTCGTGAAATTATTCGCTTGCATGGTGTGCCAAATACTATTGTTTCAGATCGTGATACTAAATTTCTTAGCCACTTTTGGAGATGTTTATGGGCTAAGTTGGGGACTAAGCTCCTTTTTAGTACTACTTGTCACCCCCAAACTGATGGACAAACTGAAGTAGTCAATAGAACATTGTCTACTATGCTTAGGGCTGTTTTGAAGAATAACAAGAAAATGTGGGAAGAATGCTTGCCTCATATTGAATTTGCTTATAATCGTTCATTGCATTCTACTACTAAGATGTGCCCTTTTGAAATTGTGTATGGTTTCCTACCTCGTGCACCTATTGATTTGTTGCCTCTTCCATCTTCGGAGAAGGTTAATTTTGATGCTAAAGAACATTCTGAATTGATTTTAAAAATGCATGAGTTAACTAAGGAAAACATTGAGCGTATGAATGCTAAATATAAACTTGCTGGAGATAAGGGTAGAAAACATGTTGTGTTTGCACCTGGAGATCTTGTTTGGTTACATTTGCGTAAAGATAGATTTCCTAATCTGCGCAAATCAAAGCTAATGCCACGTGCTGATGGTCCTTTTAAGGTGTTAGAGAAAATAAATGATAATGCATATAAACTTGAGCTACCTGCAGATTTTGGGGTTAGTCCCACTTTTAACATTGCAGATTTGAAGCCTTATTTGGGTGAGGAAGATGAGTTTCCGTCATGGACGACTTCATTTCAAGAAGGGGAGGATGATGAGGACATCAATACCATTGTTACACCCACAGCCCCTACTGTTACATATACTGGACCAATTACTAGAGCTCGCGCACGCCAATTAAATTACCAGGTACTTTCGTTTCTTGGTAATGATTCTAATGTTCATGAGATTATGATGCTGCCTAAATTGGATACATTTGTTTTGCTTACAAATGAAGGGCCTAGCTTGGAGAAGGATGAACATTGGAGCAAGAACACGCATGGAGTTGATGGCATGCGCAAGGGGATCAAGAACGGAGTTACAAGTGATGATTTCAGGACTTTGAAGCCGCCATAAGGAGTGCATGAAGCCTTGGACGAAATATACGAGATGCCACTTCATAATATTCGTCCATAGGCTATTCTAGGTGCTGCGTCACCTTATTAATGGGCCAGGCCCATGTAATTTCGAAATACTTAAGTATAGGCTATTTTTAGAGTCCGTATGTGTGGGGAAACAAGAGTTAGGGTTGGTTTCGGACCCCACCCTCAAGGGCCACGAAATTCCCCCCCTCTTCCTCCATATATACAGCCCTTAGGGCGTCGTTTAGACTTTGGGTTTTGTTTAGATTAAAAGTTCGCCATAGCTGCAACTTCGCGTACTTCGTTTGTGTCCAACGACCAGACCAAGACGTCACAGAACCCCATCTTGATCAATAAAGCTTTCATCTTATATTCGCAATATCCAGATTGCAATCTCAGTTTCTTGCTTGTTCTTCGTTTGCTTGCAGGAAACAGACCCTCGTGGTCAGGTTGATCGTGCTCCGGCGTGGTCAATAACCCTCGGAAGTTGGTTTAGCGATTGCTAAGGCGCGACGTCTCGCACGTTCGTAGTCGGATCGTCAAGGTCGACTCCCACAGAAAACGATAGCCACCATCTCATCGAAACATCGGGACACCTTTGCCTCTATCAATATGGCTTTGGTTTGCAAAGAGCTGGCAACCAACGCATCATTGGACTAAGTCCTGGGTGTCTACCCGGGCCGTCGGCCAATAAAAGCCTGTACGGAAGGCCTTGCTTACAAGGGACCGAGCTGCAGCATGATGACCGCCGAGTCCGGCATGGATTTCAGCCAGGAGGTTCCGCCCTTCCTCTTCGGAGATGCACCTTTGAAGGACTCCGGTAGTGCTTTTCTTATAAAGCTCTCCCTCGTGGACTTTGTAGTCTTTGGATCGCCGCACTATGCAGCGTGCCTCATTTTGGTCCTCGGGGAGTTCCTGCCTAGCAAGGTAGGCGAGGAATGGTTCTGTCCACGGGGCGACGACGGGCATTATTACGTGGGCTGAAGGTGTTATTTCATTGGCAGAGCCTCCGATTGTGTCAGAATGTTCGGTGCCGGGCAGTGCGGTTGGGTCCGGGCTGTTATTGTTCAGCTCCCCTTCCCATACTACGGATTGCTTGAACAACCTTTCCAAGAAGATGTTGGGGGGGCTACATCGTGTTTTGCGCCGATGCGTGCCAGGACATCTGCTGCCTGATTATTTTCCCGGGCTATATGGTGAAATTCAAGCCCTTCGAACCGAGCTGACATTTTTAGGACGGCGTTGCTGTAAGCTGCCATTTTTTGGATCCTTGGCATCGAAGTCTCCATTTATTTGGGATATTGCAAGGTTCGAGTCCCCGCGCACCTCTAGGCATTGAATGCCCATGGATACTGCCATCCGGAGACCATGTAAAAGGGCCTCATATTCGGCTGCATTGTTGGAGTCTGTGTACATAATCTGGAGTACGTATTGAACTGTGTCTCCTGTGGGGGACATCAAAACGACGCCAGCCCCTAGTCCGGCCAACATCTTGGAGCCGTCGAAATGCATGATCCAATTTGAATATGTGTCGTACTCTTTAGGGAGTTCGGCCTCTGTCCATTCTGCGACGAAGTCCGCCAAAACTTGGGACTTGATGGCTCGCCGTGGCTTATAAGTTATGTCGAACGGGAGGAGCTCAATGGCCCATTTTGCAATCCGGCCCGTTGCGTCACGGTTTTTTATAATATCATTAAGTGGTACTTCCGAGGCTACTGTTATTGAACACTCTTGAAAGTAGTGTCGTAGCTTCCGGGATGCCATGAATACCGCGTAAGCAATCTTTTGATAATGCGGGTACCGTGATTTGCACGGAGTGAGGACAGTGGACAAATAATAGACCGGCTTTTGAAGGGGGAATTTGTGTCCGTCCGTTTCTCGTTCGACGACGAGCACTGCTCTTACAACCTGATGTGTTGCTGCAATGTACAATAGCATTGGTTTGCCAATGTTTGGCGCGGCGAGGACTGGGTTTGTTGCCAATATGGCTTTTATTTCGTCGAGTCCGGCCGTGGCTGCATCCGTCCATTCGAAGTGTTCGGTGCACCAAAGGAGGCGGTAAAGGGGTAGGGCCTTTTCTCCCAAGCGGGAGATAAAGCGGCTTAGAGCCGCCACGCATCCGGTTAACTTTTGTATTTGTTTGAGGTCCTTTGGGATATCCAATTGTGACAGAGCTCGGATCTTGGCTGGATTTGCTTCAATTCCTCTACCGGATACATTGAAGCCCAAGAGCTTTCCGGTTGGGACGCCGAAAACGCATTTTTCCGTGTTGAGCTTGATGTCATATGTTCGGAGGTTATCAAATGTGAGCCTCAAGTTGTCTACTAGAGATTCGACATGTCTTGTTTTGACGACCACATCATCTACATATGTCTCCACTGTTTTGCCGATCTGGTTTGCCAGACATGTCTGAATCATGCGCTGATATGTTGCGCCGGCGTTTTTGAGCCCAAAGGGCATTGTGTTGAAGCAGAATGGGCCGTATGGTGTGATAAATGCCATTGCGGCTTGGTCTGATTCTGCCATCTTGATTTGATGGTAGTCCGGATATCCGTCGAGGAAACACAACGAATCGTGTCCTGCGGTAGCATCGATAATTTGATCGATGCGGGGGAGGGGGAAGGGATCCTTTGGGCAAGCCTTGTTAAGGTATTTAAAATCAACGCACAGGCGCCAGGATTTGTCCTTCTTTGGTACCATCACCAGGTTTGCTAGCCAGTCCGGATGTTTTATATCTCTGATGAATCCAGCCTCCAATAGCTTTGCTAGCTCCTCTCCCATGGCCTGTCTCTTAGGTTCGGAAAAATGCCGAAGAGCTTGTTTAACAGGTTTGAATCCTTTTAGGATATTTAAGCTGTGCTCGGCCAGCCTGGGTGAGATTCCTGGCATGTCTGAAGGGTGCCAGGCGAAAATGCCCCAGTTCTCTCGTAGGAACTCTCGCAGTGCGGCGTCTACATCAGGGTTTAACTGTGCCCCAATGGAAGCTGATAGAGGCAAAGGTGTCCCGATGTTTCGATGAGATGGTGGCTATCGTTTTCTGTGGGAGTCGACCTTGACGATCCGACTACGAACGTGCGAGACGTCGCACCTTAGCAATCGCTAAACCAACTTCCGAGGGTTATTGACCACGCCGGACATGATCAACCTGACCACGAGGGTCTGTTTCCTGTGAGCAAATGAAGAACAAGCAAGAAACTGAGATTGCAATCTGGATATTGCGAATATAAGATGAAAGCTTTATTGATCAAGGTGGGGTTCTATGACATCTTGGTCTGGTCGTTGGGCACAAACGAAGTACGTGAAGTTGCAGCTATGGCGAACTTTTAATCTAAACAAAACCCAAAGCCTAAACGATGCCCTAAGGGCTGTATATATGGACGAGAGAGGGGGAATTTCGTGGCCCTTGGTGGAGGGGTCCGAAACCAACCCTAACTCTTGTTTCCCCACACATACGAACTCTAAAAACAGCCTATACTTAAGTACTTCGAAAATACATGGGCCTGGCCCAATAATAAGGTGACGCAGCACCTAAAATAGCCTCTGGACGAAATTTATGAAGTGACATCTTGTATATTTCATCCCATGCTTCATGCACTCATTATGGTGGCTTCAGAGTCCTAGAATCATCACTTGTAACTCTGTTCTTGTTCCCCTTGCGCATGCCATCATCTCCATGCTTGAACTTGCTCCAAGGTTCATCTTTCTTGTCCAAGCTAGGCCCTTCATTTGTAAGCAAAACAAATGTATCAAATTTAGGCAGCATCATATTCTCATGAACATTAGACTCGTTACCAAGAAACGAAAGTACCTAATAATTCAATTGGCGTGCGCGAGCTCTAGTAATCTGTCCAGTGTGTATAGCAGCAGGGGCTGTGGGTGTAACAATGGTATTGATGTCCTCATCATCCTCCCCTTCTTGAAATGAAGTCGTCCTCGACGAAAGTTCATCGTCCTCACCCAAATAAGGCTTCAAATCTGCAATGTTAAAAGTGGGACTAACCCCAAAATCTGCAGGCAGCTCAAGTTTATATGCATTATCATTTATTTTCTCTAACACCTTAAAAGGACCATCAGCACGTGGCATTAGCTTTGATTTGCGCAAATTAGGAAATCTATCCTTACGCAAATGTAACCAAACAAGATCTCCAGGTGCAAACACAACATGTTTTCTACCCTTATCTGCAGCAAGTTTATATTTAGCATTCATACGCTCAATGTTTTCCTTAGTTAACTCATGCATTTTTAAAATCAATTCAGCATGTTCTTTAGCATCAAAATTAACCTTCTCCGAAGATGGAAGAGGCAACAAATCAATAGGTGCACGAGGTAGGAAACCATACACAATTTCAAAAGGGCACATCTTAGTAGTAGAATACAATGAACGATTATAAGCAAATTCAATATGAGGCAAGCATTCTTCCCACATTTTCTTGTTATTCTTCAAAACAGCCCTAAGCATAGTAGACAATGTTCTATTGACTACTTCAGTTTGTCCATCAGTTTGGGGGTGACAAGTAGTACTAAAAAGCAGCTTAGTCGCCAACTTAGCCCATAAACATCTCCAAAAGTGGCTAAGAAATTTAGTATCACGATCTAAAACAATAGTATTTGGCACACCATGCAAGCGAATAATTTCACGAAAGAACAAATCAGCAACATTAACAGCATCATCGCTTTTATGACATGGTATAAAGTGTGCCATTTTCGAGAACCTATCCACGACAACAAATATGCTATCCCTCCCCTTCTTTGTTCGAGGTAAACCTAAAACAAAATCCATAGATATATCCTCCCAAGGAACACTGGGTACAGGCAAAGGCATATATAAACCATGAGGATTGAGTCGTGACTTAGCTCTTTGACATGTAGTGCAGCGAGCAACAAAACGCTCAACATCCTGTCTCATCTTTGGCCAAAAGAAATGTGTAGCAAGTATATCCTCCGTCTTCTTGACGCCAAAGTGTCCCATTAATCCTCCTCCATGCGCCTCCTGCAACAACAAAAGACGAACGGAGCTAGCTGGAATGCATAGCTTGTTAGCACGAAACACAAATCCATCGTTCAAAACGAACTTGTTCCAAGTTCTCCCTTCCTTACAATTCTGCAATACATCTTTAAATTCAGCATCATGAACATATTGATCTTTGATGGTCTCCAAACCAAATATTTTAAAGTCAAGTTGTGAAAGCATAGTATAACGACGAGACAATGCATCAGCAATAACATTTTCTTTACCCTTCTTGTGTTTAATGACATAAGGGAAAGTCTCAATGAATTCAACCCATTTAGCATGTCTACGGTTTAGTTTTGCTTGACTTTTAATGTGTTTCAGAGATTCATGATCAGAATGTATAACAAATTCCTTGGGCCATAAATAATGTTGCCATATTTCTAAGGTCCGAACAAGAGCATATAATTCTTTATCATAAGTAGAATAGTTCAGACTAGGCCCACTCAATTTTTCAGAAAAGTATGCAACATGTTTGCCATCTTGTAATAACACACCTCCTAATCCAATTCCACTAGCATCACATTCAAGCTCAAAAGTCTTATTGAAATTAGGAAGTTGGAGTAAAGGAGCATGTGTCAACTTATCTTTCAATACCGTGAAGGCTTCTTCCTGTGCGGTACCCCAAACAAAAGGCACATCCTTCTTTGTAAGCTCGTTGAGAGGTGCAGCAATGGTGCTGAAATCTCTCACAAAACGCCTATAGAAACCAGCGAGGCCAAGGAAACTTGTAAGTGCATCTAGTGCCACCCCTAGTTGGTTTTAGAGTATTGACGACAAACCTAGTTGAGGGACTAATGTGTTTGTGAGAATTGCAGGATAACACAGGTAGAAGTCCCTCATTGATTCGGTTTTACTACCAGAGATGACCCCTAAAAATGTACGAAGACATTGAAGTCAATGGTGGTATATGAAGATATTCACATTGAAGACTATGACAGGAGAAGACACCACGTGTAGCCTATGGTACTCGAAGACTTAGGTGTTCGGGACTGTGTGTCCTTTGGTTTAAATACCTAGCCGCCCTAACCAGATGTATAGTTGTCACAGCAACTGGAACTGGTCCAACAAATCATTGTCTTCAACGAGTCACTGGTTTCATCTTCACTTCCCTTTACTTACTGTTACTCATTGTGAAGCCACTTCATGCTTGCTCTATCTTTTGTCTTCACAACGTAACTGTATGATTTGATTGGCTTCATAACTTCTTCCTACCTGATCCTTATTACACTACAGCTACTTGTCATTGTGCTTTCACTCTATTGAATATTTGACCATGGCTTGCCTAGTGTAATCTAACTTCCGCTGCATAGTGATAGGCATATCTCTACTGTTTGTCTTCATAACCTTCACGTTGTGAAGACTTTCATAAAAATCGCCTATTCACCCCCCTCTAGTCGATATAACGCACTTTCAATTGGTATCAGAGCGAGGTGCTCCCTTGTTCTGTGTGATTCGGTTTAACCACCTGGAGTTTTAGCTATGTCGACTGCAGGGATAATCAAACTCTCCGCTGCGTGCCCCGTCTTTGATGGAACTGAATATCCCTACTGGAAGAATAAGATGCGCATGCATCTTGAAGCCATTGACGTCGACCTATGGTATGTCGTCGAGAACGGTGTTCCCAAGGCTGGAGAAGGTGTCACTGCTGCTGATGTCAAGAAGTTCACTCAACTGGACTCTACTGCCAAGAATATCATCTGTGGTCATCTAACCAAAGGACAGTATGGCCGTGTGAGTGCCTTGAAGACATCCAAGCTGGTCTGGGACTGGCTCTCCAAGGTCAATGAAGGCATCTCAACTCGGAGAGATCAGAGAATCAGTGTTCTTCGCAACCTCTTCAACCGCTTCAAGCGAAATGACAATGAAAATGTCCAGCACACATTTGACTGGCTCACTGACATCACAAATGAGCTTCAAGCCCTCGGCGCCACTGAGATCACCAAACATGAAATCGTCAAGACGCTGCTGAGATCACTTGATAGTTCGTTTAACATCCTAGCCCTGATGATTCAAGAACGTCCAGACTTCAAGACACTCGATCCGCCTGACATACTTGAGAGGCTCAACACACATGAGTTTTAGCTTTCTGAGAAAAGAGATATCTACGGTCCAAACTATGGGCGAACTCGTGCCTTGAAGGCAAAAGTTGTGTCCTCATGTGAAGAAGAATCTGACAGCAGTTCTGATGATCCTGAAGACATTGGAAGGGAACTTGCAATGCTAGTGAAGAAGTTCCAGAAATTTACCAAGAAGAAAGGCTTCAGAAAGTCTTCACGATCAAGCTCAAGGAATGATGCAGCTTCTGCTCATGACTACAAGAAGAAAACATGTCACAAGAGCAAGAAAACTGGACACTTCATCTCTGAGTGTCCACAGTGGGACAATGAGAACAGAAAGAAGAAGAAGAGCAAGGAATATGACTCTGACGACAAGAAGAAGAAGAAATACTCAAAGTCTTCTTCCAAGTCTTCCTCAAAGTCTTCATCACACAAGAAGAGCTCAACTGGCAAGGCTCGTGCGTTTGTTGGCAAGGAAATGGATTCCGAGGAGGAGTCCGCTTCTGAGGAGGCAGAGGTGGAGTCTGAGGAGGAATCTGATTCTGGCATTGTGAGTCTGGCTACAGCTTACGTCGCCAAGTCCATCTTCAACACTGAAGAAAATGACTTCATCACCAACACCGATGCAAATGACAAGGACGACTCCACTCCTACCTACTGCTTCATGGCACGCGGTGCCAAGGTAAACACACGCACTACTCACTATCAAACATCCAGTGACGATGATTCTGATTGTGATTCAAAACCCAGCTACAAAACACTTTCTAAAATTGCGACTAAACAACAGAAAGCCATGGAACATATTCAAAAACTGTTAGACAGAAGCGATGATCTGTTGGGTGCTGAAATGACTTGATCTGAATCCTTAATTGAAGACATAAAAAATCTTCACGTTAAGTATCAGGAACTTGAAGATCGTCATGATACTCTCTCAACAACTCATGAAAAACTCTCCTATGATTATCTTCAAAGGAAGCAAGATCTTGAGAAATTGAGAGCGGCTCATGAAGATCTTCAAAAGGAAAACGAGTCACTTCGCGCCGAACAGATCAGTTCCGCTCAGGAAGGATTTGAACCACCATGCCTTAAATGCACTGAGCGTGATAATGCTAATTCTGTTGCTGAATGTTCCACTGCTACTGTTGTTGCAATATCTTCAACTGTTGAAGTGGTAACTAACCCCTCTGCTGAGGATACCACTGCTATTGCTGATGAGAATGCTAGGTTGAAGACATTGCTTGAAACAGGGATGTACAAAAGTCTCAAAGGACATCAGACATTATGTGATGTCCTCAAGAAGCAGATTCTGAACCGAAACCCTAGGAAAGAGGGTGTTGGGTTCATGAGGAAAATAAATGCATATGGCTCTTACTAGAAACCTGAGCAGTACCCCAAAACCACATGGGTTGCTGCAAAGGAATCCTTAGCAGATCCATCCAATCTATCTGGCTTCACCTGTGCTAACCCAATTATCATTGATGAATCATTTGATACAAACTATAAGCTGTTTAAAAATCAGAATGGTGAAGTGTTTGCCAGGTACATTGGTACTAACTGCAGGAATGGACCGCCTATGAAGAAGATCTGGGTTCCAAAAACGTGTCTGGAGAATCTTCCTGTGAATGTCCTCATGACACCTCACATGAAGAAGACAAACCTCAGACCAAAGGCTTCATATGGTCCAAAGGCTTCATACAGACAGAGGACTCACCCGAGTCGCACTAACGCAAATGTTTTATAGGGAAACCATACTCAGGCAAATGAATATGAGAGCGGTTCTTCAAACCGTCATGTTCATATGACCAAGAACTATTCTGCCTATTCTTATGAGTACTATTGCCCGCCTGCTAGACTGTTTGCTAGGGCTCCAAAGCCAAAATTCTCAGATGCTGCACTTAGACTTATTGCTTCTAAGCCACCCTTGAAGATGTGGGTGGTTAAGAAAGCTTAACTCTCTTTTGCAGGGAAAGGTCTCCAGCAGAAAACCAAAATCTTCTGACGCTATTGCTGGGGACCTTAAAAATCTTGTGGGGCGCAAGATCAAATGCCCGAATGGCATCACTATGTATTTCGTTCCTACATCGCATGCTACTCTCCCTATTAGTCCTAACCTGGATCTAAGTTTTCATAACCCACTGGTTCGTCAAATGTTTTTGCTTCACAATTCTCTTCGTGAAGCTTATCCCCCTAACTGCACTATAGGGTACGACACCAGCGTCTTCAGAATGGATTATTGACAGTGGGTGTACAAATCACATGACTGGCAAAATAAGCCTTCTTATGGACTCAACCTTACGTCCATCCGACAAGAGACACATCACATTTGCTGACACTGGTAAAAGTAAGGTATTGGGTCTAGGTAGATTTGCAATCTCAAAGGATCAACACATGGACAAAGTCATGCTTGTTGAATCCCTTGGCTTCAACTTAATGTCTGTCTCAATGCTTTGCGATTTGAACATGGTCGTAATATTTGGAAAATATCGTTGCCTGGTACTAATGGAATCTGACAAGTCTCTAGTGTTTGAAGGGTATCGGAAAGATGATCTGTATGTGGTAGATTTCTCAGCAGGGCCACAGCTTGCAGTATGCCTTCTGGCAAAGGCTTCAGAATGCTGGCTTTGGCATCGGAGGCTTGGGCATGCTGGCATAAGGAACCTCCACACCCTTGCAAAGAAGAAGCATGTCATAGGCATTGAAGGCGTCAAGTTCAAGAAAGATCACTTATGCGGTGCCTGTGAAGCAGGGAAGATGACGAGGGCAAAACATCCCTCGAAGACAATCATGACCACTACTCGACCCTTCGAACTGCTTCACATGGATCTTTTTGGTTCCACTCACTACTCAACTTTTTCCACTACTACTTGCCTCTATGGCTTTGTCATTGTTGATGATTACTCTAGATATACTTGGGTGCACATAATCCTTTACAATACTAAAGTGCAGGATGTCTTCAGACGCTTCGCCAATCGAGCTATGAACAATTATGGCGCCAAGATAAAGCACATCAGAAGTGACAATGGCACTGAATTCAAGAACACTGGCCTTGACACATATCTTGATACCTTGGGCATCACACATGAATTCTCAGCTCCGTACATGCCACAGCAGAATGGCGTCATCGAACGCAAGAACAGAACACTCATTGAGATGGCCAAAACGATGCTAGATGAATACAAGACTCCAAGAAAATTCTGGCCTGAAGCCATTGACACTGCATGCCATACAATCAACCGTGTTTATCTTCACAAGCTTCTGAACAAGACATCTTATGAACTCCTAACTGGCAAGAAGCCAAATGTCAGTTACTTCAGAGTATTTGGCGCAAGATGCTGGATCAAGGACCCACACCACACCTCAAAATTTGCACCAAAAGCACATGAGGGTTTTATGCTTGGATATAGAAAGGATTCGCACTCCTACAGAGTCTTCAATCTCTTTCACTACAAAGTGGTTGAAATAGTGGATGTGCGGTTCGATGAGACCAATGATTCACAAAGAGAGCAACTGCCAAATGTGCTAGATGAAGTTCCAGCTAGTGAATCAATCAAGCTTATGGGAACTAGAGAGATTATACCTTCTGAAGCTCATCCTGAAGAAGAACTTATCATCTCAGCACCTGATCCACATGAAGACAATGCTCAGCCTGAAGACATTCCTCCCAATGACAACACAGATCAGCAAGAGAAAAAGTCTTCGCCCTGTACATCCTCGTGTTGCCAATGAAGTGCAGATTGACAGAATAATTGACAGCATCAATGCACCTGGTCCACTGACTCGTTCAAGGGCAACTCAACTGGCAAATTTCTGCGGGCACTTCGCATTCGTTTCAATCACAGAACCCAAGAAAGTTGAAGAAGCTTTCATGGAACCTAAATGGATTCAAGCTATGCAAGAAGAGCTTCAACAGTTTGAGCTGAACAATGTATGGGAACTGGTTAAGCGTCCTGATCCACCGAAGCACAATATAATAGGCACCAAATGGATATACCGCAACAAGCAAGATGAGCATGGTCAAGTTGTCAGAAACAAAGCTCGTCACGTTGCTCAAGGATATACTCAAGTGGAAGGCATTGACTTCGATGAAACATTTGCTCCTGTGGCCAGACTTGAAGCCATATGTATACTGCTGGCCTATGCAAATCATCACAACATACTTTTATATCAAATGGATGTGAAGAGTGCCTTTCTCAATGGCAAGATTGAAGAAGAAGTGTATGTTGCACAACCACCTGGGTTTGAAGATCCAAAACATCCTGACATGGTATACAAGCTCAATAAGGCACTGTATGACCTCAAACAAGCCCCTCGGGCCTGGTATGATACACTCAAATACTTCCTGAAGAGCAAAGGCTTCATACCTGGTTCCCTAGATCCCAGTCTCTTCACGAAGACATATGATGGTGAACTATTTGTGTGCCAAATATATGTGGATGACATTATGATGAGGACATCAATACCATTGTTACACCCACAGCCCCTACTGTTACTTATACAGGACCAATTACTAGAGCTCGCGCACGCCAATTAAATTACCAGGTACTTTTGTTTCTTGGTAATGATTCTAATGTTCATGAGATTATGATGCTGCCTAAATTGGATACATTTGTTTTGCTTACAAATGAAGGGCCTAGCTTGGAGAAGGATGAACATTGGAGCAAGAACACACATGGAGTTGATGGCATGCGCAAGGGGATCAAGAACGGAGTTACAAGTGATGATTTCAGGACTTTGAAGCCGCCATAAGGAGTGCATGAAGCCTCGGACGAAATATATGAGATGCCACTTCATAATATTCGTTCATAGGCTATTCTAGGTGCTGCGTCACCTTATTAATGGGCCAGGCCCATGTAATTTCGAGATACTTAAGTATAGGCTATTTTTAGAGTCCGTATATGTGGGGAAACAAGAGTTAGGGTTGGTTTCGGACCCCACCCTCAAGGGCCACGAAATTCCCCCCTCTTCCTCCATATATACAGCCCTTAGGGCGTCGTTTAGACTTTGGGTTTTGTTTAGATTAAAAGTTCGCCATAGCTGCAACTTCGCGTACTTCGTTTGTGTCCAACGACCAGACCAAGACGTCACAGAACCCCATCTTGATCAATAAAGCTTTCATCTTATATTCGCAATATCCAGATTGCAATCTCAGTTTCTTGCTTGTTCTTCGTTTGCTTGCAGGAAACAGACCCTCGTGGTCAGGTTGATCGTGCTCCGGCGTGGTCAATAACCCTCGGAAGTTGGTTTAGCGATTGCTAAGGCGCGACGTCTCGCACGTTCGTAGTCGGATCGTCAAGGTCGACTCCCACAGAAAACGATAGCCACCATCTCATCGAAACATCGGGACACCTTTGCCTCTATCAAGTGGTATCAGATTTCCAGGTTGCTCGGTGAGATTTTACAGTTTTTCGTAGATTAGATCGAGTCTGTTCTTCATACCTACAGTCCACGAAAAAGCCACAAAAAAAAATTAGGGTTAGTTCATCATATCCGAACCAATCTGAGCCTTTGCATAATCTTTTTAGGGTTTTTGCTTTGTTGAATTTGCGGTTGCATCGTCGTGTCAAGTTGCTGGTCTTAGAGTCTAGTCTTTTAGAGTTTCGAGTTCTGGTCATAAGTTGTCACGCCGCCGCCGTACCATCATCATCGCCCATCTACCTCCATTGCTGATCCGCCACCGCTCTGAATCCGTGTCCATATACCACCACCAATCCGTATCCATATTCCACCACCGCTACCATATACCACCACCGCTGCCATATACCACAACCATATATCCACCACCAATCCGAGTTCTTCTCATATTAGGTTTGTTGTTGAGACCAATCTAAATTCCGTTTCGTGTTTCCTTGCCTGCGTAGGTCTCGGAAAAAAAAAAAAGAGTCTGGAGACCCCCGGGCAGTTTTTAGGCCAAAATTTTCACGGGCAAATTTTTTTTTTCCCTATCCTATTTTTAGGTTTTTCTGAGTCTTTTGAGCCACGTGCCATCATAGTGATTTTTTGTCGCACTTTTTCGTCGTCGCTGCCCTGATTTCCGAAAAAAAAAGTGAACAAAAAAAAATTTCGTGCCATCCTACCAGTTTGACAAGGGAAGAGTTTTGAGACACTCGCCATTATAGTGATTTTTCGCAAAAAAAAAAAGAGGAGCGCAAAAAAAAAAGAGAGCGCAAAAAAAAAAAAGAGAGCGAAAAAAAAAGTTCCAGAGTGTGCTTTTCCCTTATTTACGTGCAGCGCCGTGATTTTGTTAGTGTTCTAGGCTCGCGTCTCTAGCACGGTCTAGCCTAGGACCAGCACAGTACCGTCGTTGAGCGTTTATTCAACTTTGCATCTCTGAATTGATTATTGCTGACCCTTTTTGCTACCATACTATAAGCCTTCCCAGCTCCACATACATCTACGTCGTGCGTTTGACTCTCCCTGGCAATCGCTCTATCCAAGCTTTTGAGAGTTTTGACTACCACGGTTGCCGATCACCGCCTGCTGCTGGGTAAGAACTGGTAAGAATTTGAGATTTGCTTGACGGATTTGTGACACCACCACCACCTCTTGTTAGTATTCTGTAGGATCATATTCTTGTGTGTTTCTATTGTTGCTAACCATGGCAGGATCACAAGCCGACGAGACTGACTGGGAGAACATGACGAATCAGGAGTTGCATGATAAATTTCAGCAAATGATGAATGGACAGGTGCAAGATGTGCTAAACAGATTTGAAGAGGCCATGGAGAAGATAGATGGCATGGAGAAGACGTTCGAAACAAAGCTCGATAATAGGTTTAATGAATTGCTCGCGCGTCTTCCACCACCACCACCGGCTGCACCTAACGCACCTCTACAACAACAACAACAACGACTACCTACACATCGTGAAACAGCCCTCCGCCGAGCGAGCCGTCTCCCTCTTGCACCTGGCCAAACTGTTGGTGCTGCTGTTGCTACTTCTGTGGCTCCGGCTGCTGATGCGGAGGAGGATGATTTTGCTGGCGATTACGAGGATGAGGTTGATCAAAATCAGAACTACGTGCCACCAGCAGCACAGCAACAACCAGGTCGTCCACATGCAAATAATGGCAATGGTAGGGCTCACCCTCAGGTACGAGATCATGACCATCTCCCTAAACTAAAATTGAATATTCCACCTTTTGAGGGTAGATATGTTCCTGATATATATCTTACTTGGGAGTTAGAAACTGAACAACGATTTACATGTTTACAATATCCCGAGGAGAGACGTGTTCCTGCTGCTGTTTGTGCATTCACTAGTTTTGCATGTGTTTGGTGGTCTGAGCATTGTAGATTATATCCCATTCCTGCTACTTGGGCTGCTTTGAAAACTGCTATGCGTACTCGTTGGGTTCCACCATATTATCAACGTGAATTACTTCAAAAATTGCAGCGCTTAAGACAGGGAAAAAATTCTGTAGAAGAGTATTATCAGGAATTACAAACTGGCATGATTAGATGTGGTATTGTTGAGGAGAATGAAGCCATGCTTGCACGTTTTATGGGTGGATTAAATAGAGAGATTCAGACGATTCTAGAGTATAAGGACTATACTAATATCACTCGTTTATTCCATCTTGCTTGTAAAGCTGAACGTGAAGTGCAGGATCGACAGGCATTGGCGCGGACTAACTTTTCTGCAGGTCGATCTTCATCATGGACACCACGTGCATCATCTACTTCCACACGTTCTGCTACACAAGCGCCTCCGTCGGCTGCCACCTCCAACCGTGATACAATAAAGCAGGCACAATCACCACTATCTGCCAAGAGCACACCTTCTGGGCCTGCAAAGAGCTCTTCTTCCTCCATGGCATCCACAGGGCAAACACATGATATTATTTGTCGACGTTGCAAGGGTGGAGGTCATTATGCGAGAGAATGCCCATCTAAACGTGTGATGATTGTTAGTGAGGATGGTGGGTATGAGTCCGCTAGTGACTATGATGAGGAGACTTTGGCTCTTATTACACGTGACGAACACGGTGGAGACGATTCTGATCATGAGACGCAATACATGGCTCCTGAAGATGCTGACAGGTATGAATGTTTAGTTGCTCAACGTGTTTTGAGTGTGCAGGTTACACAAGCTGAGCAAAATCAGAGGCATAATTTGTTCCATACAAAGGGAGTTGTGAAGGAACGTTCTGTTCGCGTGATCATAGATGGAGGGAGTTGCAACAACTTGGCTAGCATGGAGATGGTGGAGAAGCTATCTCTCACCACAAGACCACATCCACATCCTTACTACATCCAATGGTTCAACAACAGCGGCAAGGTTAAGGTAACGCGTACTGTTCGTGTGCATTTCAGTATCTCTACATATGCTGATTATGTTGATTGTGATGTGGTACCTATGCAAGCATGTTCCTTATTACTTGGTAGACCATGGCAATTTGATAAAAATTCTGTTCACCATGGTAGAAACAATCAGTATACTCTTGTTCATAAGGATAAAAATATTACTTTGCTTCCTATGACTCCTGATTCCATTTTGAAAGATGATATTAATAGAGCTAATAAAGCAAAACAAGAGAAAAATAAGAGTGAAAATCAGATTGTGGCAAAAGAATTTGAGCAACAAATGCAGCCTAATAATAATAAACAATCTAGTGTTGCTTCTGAAATTAAATTGAAAAGTGCATGTTTACTTGCCACCAAATCTGATATTGATGATCTAGATTTTAGCAAATCTGTTTGCTATGCTTTTGTGTGCAAAGAGGCATTATTTTCATTCGAGGACGTGCCTTCCTCTTTGCCTCCTGCTGTCACTAACATTTTGCAGGAGTTCGCCGACGTCTTTCCACAAGACGTGCCACCGGGATTACCACCTATTCGAGGGATTGAACATCAAATTGATTTAATTCCCGGTGCATCATTACCCAACCGTGCACCATACCGTACCAATCCAGAGGAAACGAAGGAGATTATGCGTCAAGTACAAGAACTGCTCGACAAAGGTTATATACGCGAATCCCTTAGTCCTTGTGCTGTTCCTATCATTTTAGTGCCGAAAAAGGATGGTACATCGCGTATGTGCGTTGATTGTAGAGGCATTAATAACATTACTATTCGTTATCGTCATCCTATTCCTAGGCTAGATGATATGCTTGATGAATTGAGTGGCTCTACAATATTCTCCAAAATTGATTTGCGTAGTGGATACCATCAAATTCGTATGAAATTGGGAGATGAATGGAAAACAGCATTTAAAACTAAGTTTGGATTATATGAGTGGTTAGTCATGCCTTTTGGGTTAACTAATGCACCTAGTACTTTCATGAGGTTAATGAACGAAGTTTTACGTGCTTTCATTGGACGATTTGTGGTAGTTTACTTTGATGACATATTGATTTATAGCAAATCTTTGGAGGAACATTTGGAACATTTACGTGCTGTTTTTATTGCTCTACGTGATGCACGTTTGTTTGGTAACCTTGGAAAGTGCACCTTTTGCACCGACCGAGTATCTTTTCTTGGCTATGTTGTTACTCCACAGGGAATTGAAGTTGATAAAGCCAAGATTGAAGCTATTGAGAGTTGGCCGCAGCCCAAAACGGTCACACAAGTGCGGAGTTTCCTTGGCTCGCTGGTTTCTATAGGCGTTTTGTGAGAGATTTCAGCACCATTGCTGCACCTCTCAACGAGCTTACAAAGAAGGATGTGCCTTTTGTTTGGGGTACTGCACAGGAAGAAGCCTTCACGGTATTGAAAGATAAGTTGACACATGCTCCTTTGCTCCAACTTCCTAATTTCAATAAGACTTTTGAGCTTGAATGTGATGCTAGTGGAATTGGATTAGGAGGTGTGTTATTACAAGATGGCAAACCTGTTGCATACTTTTCTGAAAAATTGAGTGGGCCTAGTCTGAACTATTCTACTTATGATAAAGAATTATATGCTCTTGTTCGGACCTTAGAAACATGGCAACATTATTTATGGCCCAAGGAATTTGTTATACATTCTGACCATGAATCTTTGAAACACATTAAAAGTCAAGCAAAACTGAACCGTAGACATGCTAAATGGGTTGAATTCATTGAGACTTTCCCTTATGTCATTAAACACAAGAAGGGTAAAGAAAATGTTATTGCTGATGCATTGTCTCGTCGTTATACTATGCTTTCACAACTTGACTTTAAAATATTCGGTTTGGAAACCATCAAAGATCAATATGTTCATGATGCTGAATTTAAAGATGTATTGCAGAATTGTAAGGAAGGGAGAACTTGGAACAAGTTCGTTCTGAACGATGGCTTTGTGTTTCGTGCTAACAAGCTATGCATTCCAGCTAGCTCCGTTCGTCTTTTGTTGTTGCAGGAGGCGCATGGAGGAGGATTAATGGGACACTTTGGCGTCAAGAAGACGGAGGATATACTTGCTACACATTTCTTTTGGCCAAAGATGAGACGGGATGTTGAGCGTTTTGTTGCTCGCTGCACTACATGTCAAAGAGCTAAGTCACGACTAAATCCTCATGGTTTATATATGCCTTTGCCTGTACCTAGTGTTCCTTGGGAGGATATATCTATGGATTTTGTTTTAGGTTTACCTCGAACAAAGAAGGGGAGGGATAGCATATTTGTTGTCGTGGATAGGTTCTCGAAAATGGCACACTTTATACCTTGTCATAAAAGCGATGATGCTGTTAATGTTGCTGATTTGTTCTTTCGTGAAATTATTCGCTTGCATGGTGTGCCAAATACTATTGTTTCAGATCGTGATACTAAATTTCTTAGCCACTTTTGGAGATGTTTATGGGCTAAGTTGGGGACTAAGCTGCTTTTTAGTACTACTTGTCACCCCCAAACTGATGGACAAACTGAAGTAGTCAATAGAACATTGTCTACTATGCTTAGGGCTGTTTTGAAGAATAACAAGAAAATGTGGGAAGAATGCTTGCCTCATATTGAATTTGCTTATAATCGTTCATTGCATTCTACTACTAAGATGTGCCCTTTTGAAATTGTGTATGGTTTCCTACCTCGTGCACCTATTGATTTGTTGCCTCTTCCATCTTCGGAGAAGGTTAATTTTGATGCTAAAGAACGTTCTGAATTGATTTTAAAAATGCATGAGTTAACTAAGGAAAACATTGAGCGTATGAATGCTAAATATAAACTTGCTGGAGATAAGGGTAGAAAACATGTTGTGTTTGCACCTGGAGATCTTGTTTGGTTACATTTGCGTAAAGATAGATTTCCTAATCTGCGCAAATCAAAGCTAATGCCACGTGCTGATGGTCCTTTTAAGGTGTTAGAGAAAATAAATGATAATGCATATAAACTTGAGCTACCTGCAGATTTTGGGGTTAGTCCCACTTTTAACATTGCAGATTTGAAGCCTTATTTGGGTGAGGAAGATGAGTTTCCGTCGAGGACGACTTCATTTCAAGAAGGGGAGGATGATGAGGACATCAATACCATTGTTACACCCACAGCCCCTACTGTTACTTATACTGGACCAATTACTAGAGCTCGCGCACGCCAATTAAATTACCAGGTACTTTCGTTTCTTGGTAATGATTCTAATGTTCATGAGATTATGATGCTGCCTAAATTGGATACATTTGTTTTGCTTACAAATGAAGGGCCTAGCTTGGAGAAGGATGAACATTGGAGCAAGAACACACATGGAGTTGATGGCATGCGCAAGGGGATCAAGAACGGAGTTACAAGTGATGATTTCAGGACTTTGAAGCCGCCATAAGGAGTGCATGAAGCCTCGGACGAAATATATGAGATGCCACTTCATAATATTCGTTCATAGGCTATTCTAGGTGCTGCGTCACCTTATTAATGGGCCAGGCCCATGTAATTTCGAGATACTTAAGTATAGGCTATTTTTAGAGTCCGTATATGTGGGGAAACAAGAGTTAGGGTTGGTTTCGGACCCCACCCTCAAGGGCCACGAAATTCCCCCCTCTTCCTCCATATATACAGCCCTTAGGGCGTCGTTTAGACTTTGGGTTTTGTTTAGATTAAAAGTTCGCCATAGCTGCAACTTCGCGTACTTCGTTTGTGTCCAACGACCAGACCAAGACGTCACAGAACCCCATCTTGATCAATAAAGCTTTCATCTTATATTCGCAATATCCAGATTGCAATCTCAGTTTCTTGCTTGTTCTTCGTTTGCTTGCAGGAAACAGACCCTCGTGGTCAGGTTGATCGTGCTCCGGCGTGGTCAATAACCCTCGGAAGTTGGTTTAGCGATTGCTAAGGCGCGACGTCTCGCACGTTCGTAGTCGGATCGTCAAGGTCGACTCCCACAGAAAACGATAGCCACCATCTCATCGAAACATCGGGACACCTTTGCCTCTATCACATTATCTTCGGCTGCACCAATCAGAAGTACAATGAGGAGTTTGGATATATGATGCAAGAGCAATATCAAATGTCTATGATGGGGGAGCTGAAGTTCTTCCTCAGTCTTCAGATACGGCAACAACGCAGTGGCATGTTCATATCTCAAGAGAAGTATCTCAAAGATTGCCTGAAGAAGTTCGGTATGCAAGACTGCAAAGGCTTCACAACACCAATGCCAGCCAAACATTATCTGGGTCCTGACGACAATGGTAAAGAGTTCGATCAAAAGGTATACCGCTCCATGATTGGTTCTTTGCTTTATTTATGTGCATCTAGGCCAGATATTATGCTTAGTGTTTGCATGTGTGCTCGATTTCAAGCGGCACCAAAGGAGTCGCATCACTTAGCAGTGAAGCGAATTCTTCGATATTTGGCTCACACCCCAACTCTAGGGTTGTGGTATCCAAAGGGCTCAGAGTTTGATCTGGTTGGATTCTCGGATGCTGATTATGCTGGTGACAAGGTTGATCGGAAGTCTACATCAGGCACATGTCACTTTCTGGGACGATCACTTGTATGTTGGTCTTCAAAGAAGTAGAACTGTGTATCCCTCTCCACTGTTGAATCTGAATACATTGCTGCTGGATCTTGCTGCGCTCAGCTTCTGTGGATGAAGCAAACTCTCAAGGACTTTGGCATTCATCTGAAGCAAGTGCCACTTTACTGCGACAACGAAAGCGTCATCAAGATTGCCAACAACCCAGTTCAGCACTCGAAGACAAAGCACATTGAAATTCGTCATCACTTTCTCAGAGATCATGTTGTGAAGGAAGATATTGATATCATACACGTCAACACTGAAGAGCAATTGGCAGATATCTTCACCAAGCCCTTGGATGAGAAGAGATTTTGCAAGTTACGGTGTGAGCTAAATATCTTGGAATCCTCAAATGTCCTATGATCAGGCACACATCCTAACACTTATGCATATTGATGACTTAGATGTGCAACACACGAAGTAATGTATATCTTCAATCAATGAAGACATACATTCTAAGTGTGAATACATTAATGTGGAAACTGACTTCGGAGCGCCACGATAATTGTGCGCTGTGTCTGGGTCTAATACTTCCTATACGGTGGGTAACGCCACCACCAAACATTCTATTTTGAAGTGTTTTACTCATGGCGTTACCTTGCAATGTCTTCACATTTGGTTTGGTTTCATTCTCAACATGTCGTCATGATTATCTTCACTACATGGATTATATAGATATATACATGCTAGTGTTCTGTCCTCTACAGCATTCACTTATAGCTATGTCTTCTTGTTTTGAATCTTTTGAACTAAGTGAATGTGATCGGACCCTAATCTCTCTATGCTTTCTATCTCAAATTCTATCTCTCTAAGTCATATGCATTCTATTGAAACTGTCGAATGTCTTCTCTGCTTCCTTGTTAGCAGAAGACACAGAGACAACCTTTAAAACCGGTTTCAATGCTCATTCATCCACAAGAAATCCAGAGAAGTAGGAACGACCACCCGACAATCCAGGCGTGCGTGGGTTGTGGAACTGCCCCCGAGATTCCGCATGGTGGCCACGTGTTGTTCAGATGCGAATCGCCAGGGGCACCTGTGTAATAGCACAGTGCCGCCCCTGTAGCTATAAATACACACTCACCGCAGTCATTATCTCCTTCTTCCTCCCTCGCACGAACTCTAGCACCACTGCTAGCCCTCGACGACGCCGGCGACGAAGCGCTTCGCTGCCGCAACCTCTCCGATGCCGTCTTCACGCCGATCGCGGACATCGTCCTCTCCGCCGTCGCCGTAGGTGTCTTCCGTCGCCAAGCTAGGGCACGGAAGATTGAACTGCTCGGCCTCATCTCCCACTCCGTCTAGCAGTTCTAAGTGTGGTAAATAAAACTTCTTTTTACAGCCCCTTTTGATCCTATGGTTCTGTCACTTTCTACCATAAGAAGTTTCTATTCACACAAGTTAGATCTCCCTCAATCTACATCTCATAACATGCCGAGTATATTCACTTATGCTTCATGAAGTAGTTCGATTCCTCACTTGTATTGATCTGTGGGTTCGTACAAATCTGGAACCAACTTCTTATCTATGAGTGAATGTCTTCGCACGATGAGGTCAATGTCTTCTAAACTGATTTATCTTCAAAATCTTCTGAGAATGCATATGACCTCTTCCCCTTCCCTCGCACCTTAATGCTATCACAGGTACATGTCCGTGGGAGAATCTTTTGGTTCTCATAGTCTGCATTCATTTGCAGAGTTCTTACAACATCACATCAATTCTCCTGAAGCCAGTTCCTGTTGGTCCAGCAAAAGAAAGCCTTTGAAGCCGTTGAACGTCTTGAAGCCTTCCAAGTTAAGGCTTATGGCTTCAGAGACAGCAGCAAGGAAAGGGGGCAGACAGGGTCGTGGCGGAACCTCCAAAGATCTGCCTGATGAACTAGCAGAAATGTACAAAACAGATCCTAAAGAGAATTATGGTCAGCGCAAGACCTAAATCCAATGGATTCGACGCTATTGGGCTGAGCAATGGTTCCAATACCGCTTCGTCACCCAGGAGTACGCTGAGAAAAACGCCATCAAGAGACCATGGGGAGACGTACTATACAAAAATCTCGTACCCAGGTCCAGAGATGAAGCCATTGCTCAAGGCTTCTACCCGTGCATGGTTCGTGGACCACAGCTAGCTGAAGCACATCCGTCGTCACTACTCTAGTGTCGTGACGACAATCTGTTCAAGCGCAACTTCCAGTTTGCCCAGAACTCAGTGAAGCAAAACAAGAAGAAATTGGGCTTAGACTTCAACCCTGGTCCCTCCACACCAAGGGCAGATGGCACACGCGAGGCAGACCAGAATATCATCGGACCATATGCCAACCTTGAGGGCCTCATCACCCGCATCTTAGTTCAAGGGACTGCAGTCAATGACCCTCCTGCTGACTCTGAGTCTGATGAAGCGCTTGCTGTACCGAAGCCAAAGCAGATGAAGAAGCCAAAAGCTTCAAAGCCGGCCCTTTCACCCAAAATCTCAAAGGCGAAGCCATTGGCAACTGCACCTCCTGAAGCCAGTGTGCAGTCTGAAGACTTATCACGAGTCTCCAAGCCCTAGAAGGCCAAGATGCCTCAGCCACACACCGGCAAAGAGCTCACAGCTGCTGCCATTCTGCACAGTGAAACCATTGATCTGTCAAGTGATGAAGATCTTGGAGATGACGCTCTTGAGCAGCTCATCAAGAGTAAGGAAGAAGCTGAAATCTTCAACAATTTGCCTCTCTTTGATGTCGCCATCATCCACGACTTCATTGACGAGTGCTTTGCTACACCAAACGTCAGCTTTGAAGATCTGCAGCTGCCCATTGGCCTCAGCGTCGCCTTCCAAGGCGCCATTGCTTCAGAACTTGCAATTGCCCAGCGCATTGTTGAACTGAAGCAGAAAATTGATTTTGAAAAGGCTCAGTTCAAGAAGCATATGGCCAAGCTCAGTGTGTAGGAAGTGAAGAACTTCAAGATCATGCTGCACGAGCTAAAGGAAAAGTTTCTGAAGAAGCGCGCCGAAGCTCAAGGTTCATGCGAGCGCATGAAGACTCTGGCCGACAGATGTGTGCAAGCCTATAACGAGGCTGAGAAGCGCAAGGCACTTGGGCGTCCTGGCATCGACCCCAGGATGGCCGCGAAGAAAAAGAAGAAGCCTACTACAGTTGAACCCGATGCACCTCGACAGGAAGCAGCTCCGCTAGTCTTCCCAACTGCAACGACTGGCTTGAAGCCAAAGAGCCGGTCAACAGCTTCAGAGCTCAAGAAGACCAGGACTGCTGAGGCTGAAGCAAGGAAAAGGAAATACCCTGAAGCCTCTCCTACTGCCCCCTCCAAGAAGAAGAGGAAGACCAAGAAAGATCGGGCTGCTCCCATAGAGCCCTTGATGGTTGAACCCCTTTCTGTGGTCTATCCTGACGCAGAACGCCAACTGACAGTTCATGAGCCTGCTCCCACAGAGGCTCCTGAAGCTGAAGACATTCCAGCAGCCAACCCCATCGCTGCTGAAGACATTGGTCATCAGGACAATGTACAAGATGATGCAGCCCTTCCTCAGCTTGAAACAAGTGAACTCATCAGCATTGGTCGTCCTCTGACGCCAATTGCACAAGATGCGTCATGGGCGGATCGCCCACAAGTGGAAGAAGAATCTGAGGTCCAGCCCACTCCAACTCCACAGGCGTCGTCTGCATTTCGCAGGCTTCGCAAAGGTCCAAGGCCTCAGGACTCTGCTGACGACATTCCGGCTGCATCAGCCGAAGAAGATGAAGAAGCACCACAAGATCCCACTCCCCCGCTCCACCAAGACGCAGTTCTCCAGGAGAACGTGCCTGAGTCTGACCCTCCAGCTAGTCAAGTGGAGGCTGAAAATGTTGAGGCTGCCACAACCAACACTGAAGCCAATGTGGAGCCCTCCCCACCAAAAGCTTCAACAGACAGCGAAGCTACTGATCCTGACACGTCTGTTCCTGAGTCTGCTGCAGGTCCTCAATTTGATTACCATGTTGAGCACAGGCCTCAAGTACAGACGCCGGTCCCAAGACTGCCAAGGTTCCCAGGTCCTGCATCAGCACCTGGCTCCTTTAACATCACTAGCTTCAAGGCAGATAATACGTTCTTCAACAGCTCAAAGAACCCCTATTCAAGGGAAAGGATTGCATCAGACAGGTTCTGGAGCTATCCTCAGTGCAGCTACTATTCATGCATCCTATACAACCAAGGTCGCATCTTCCCGCACAAGCGCCTTGATGTTGAAGCCATTGCTGGTCTGCCCTGTTTAGAGGAAGCTTTGGATTGCTTCAAGCAAGTGGGTCTGCTGCAGTTTGTAACTGATGAAGAGCACTGGAATGAAGAGCTTCTGTTGCAATTCTATGCCACCCTCCAGATCAAGGGATACAACAGAGATCCGAAGACTTGGGTCCTGGAGTGGATGACCGGTAATGTTCATCACGAAGCCAATGCATTTGATATCATTGAGCTCACCGGCCTGCCCACTCCTGGTGCATTCTTCGAAGAAGGCTGTCAACTACATGCTGAAGCTACTGAGAGCATCTTTCAGTGACCAGAACCTGATATGAGTCAAATGCTCTCCATGATGAAGCCATTGCCTCAAGATGCTCCTTATCCCTCAGAGTTCTTCATTGAAGACCTTGAGTACCTGCTCGGAACCATCTATCACATCATCAGGCGGTCTCTCTGGCCTATCAAAGGGCCCTCTCCAAATGCCAAGATCGAGGGTGCAATGAAGACTCTGATATTTTATATCCTTCATGGCAAATGCTTCAATGCACAGGACTTCTTCATACGCCAACTTGCGGCATCAGGCTCAGATTTATTTGGTTTGAAGTTCTATGCTCCTTGGGTGATGAGGCTGATCAAACTTCACTCTACGATCTCATATCAGCCCTCAGCCCGCAACCATCGGATCTTCTTGCCAGATGTGGATACCTCTGATGAAGCCATATATCCGGAGCCTGCCAAGCAACCTTTGAGTCTTCAGAATGCAGAACACCAGAGCTTCACTCAGAACATTGACGGTGTTGAAGCCATCTCCAGGGTGTATCCGTTGGCTGGCACTACACGTGCACCACGCCCTGCATCAACTGAAGCCACTGACAGCACACCTGCTCAAAGACCCAAGAAGCGGGCTCGTGCTCTCAATGACCGAGAGCTTCTTGTGGCCCTTCATCAAAAGCAGGATAGGCATCACGACTGGTTGAAGAGACAGATGAAAAGCCTCTTGGTGGATGTAAATCGCATCAGAAATCTTGCCACCAAGAATGCATTTGTTGCACATGAAACCTGCCGCCGCACCTGGAAAGGACTCACCATGATGTGTTCTAAAGCTGATCTTCAAGAGGATGGCTTCAAAGAGCGATTCAAGTTTGACTCCACACCTCCCAGACGGGCTGTGCTGCGAGGCACTCCATCACTTGAAGACTCAGAGTTCACTTCATCTGCTGCCACAGTGACTGCAAGGATTATTGACGAAGAAGACGATGCTACATCACCGCCACCTCCTTCAGCACGCGTCGACACAGCACCAAGCACTTCAGCACCGCCAAATACCACCGACGACCATGCCGCTCATGGGAACGCGTAGAAAACTCTATGTCTTCAAACCTTTTTGGTCCTCACTGACAAAAAGGGGAGAAGCATATGATGTTGATAGTCTTCAAGCGGGTCAATATGGGCGGGTGCCTTATTTTGCTACATTTTGCTTCGTGCTTACAACTCTCGTTTTGCTACATTTGGTTCTTTGAGTTGTAACACTTAAACTTGATGGTCGTCTGCTACTTGTTTGCCACTGTGTTCTTGCGAAGATAAATTCCGCATGTACGACAATAAATCCCGCACTTAAATCATTCTGCAGACGTCCAGTTTTCATTATGCATGTCATTATCTTCATATACTTTTACATGCATAGTGGATTTTCATCATAAGTTGAAGTGAATCTCCACGAGTACAACCTGCCATGTGCATTTGCGTTCCAAAAGCAAAATTACTTATATGCACATCTTCAGGGGGAGCTCTTGCAGCTTATGAAGACAATTCCTTTACAATTTCACAAATTATATTCCCCGTTGAAAACTTCAACTAGTTTGTCATCAATCACCAAAAAGGGGGAGATTGTAAGTGCATCTAGTGCCACCCCTAGTTGGTTTTGGAGTATTGACGACAAACCTAGTTGAGGGACTAATGTGTTTGTGAGAATTGCAGGATAACATAGGTAGAAGTCCCTCATTGATTCGGTTTTACTACCAGAGATGGCCCCTAAAAATGTACGAAGACATTGAAGTCAATGGTGGTATATGAAGATATTCACATTGAAGACTATGACAGGAGAAGACACCATGGGAAGCCTATGGAACTCGAAGACTTAGATCTTTCGTAGTTCTCTTTCATTTGTGTTGAGTCATAGGAACCACCGTACTGTTAAGTGGGGTCCAAGAGAACCAGTCAGAACGACTGAAGTGATGCCTAATTCAAAACCTATATCTTCGAGTGAAGACTATGAGAGCAAATCTTGTCCAGAGTCGGACAAGTCAGCTTTACTTGTAGCCCAAGTAAAGTTGCCGTGTGAGTTTGAAATCTGACCGTCGGTACACGTGTCAGTTCCTTAGTGACCCAGGGTCATTTCGGACAAATCAGGTCGGGTTGCCCAGTGGCCGCAAAGTATTCCCAGCAGGACTGTAAATTAGACAGCCTGTTAGATGGTATTGAAGAGGAATACAATCAGTCAGAATGACTATGTAATTTATTTGACATTTATAATGCCTTCTAGCCGGATTGTAGATCGTTTGTCATGGCCGACCTTTTCGCTTAAGCCTCGGGACCTGACGGTCCGGAGTGTGTCCGAATTCCCATGCGGTTATATAAGAACCGGGAAATGCATGGAGACCAGGCGTAGGGGTCATTAGTGCGTGAACAGACAAGTGCCCGACTAGTTATGTTATATTACATGGTTAGTAAGAAACATCTTCCAGGGAGAATAGTTCCGTTAGGGGTTCCTTTCCCTGGGAGGCATGCCCTAAAGTGCATGCCCATTCTGCGAAAAAGACGCGGGAAAAAGCATCTGGGGGCGCATAAATAAATAAGTGAAAAGATCATCTTTTAGGTCACCGACCGAATATTCCCTTAAGAACGCTAGCTTTCGGCTTCACCCAGTCTGAGGTACACATCTGGCTGATCCGGCAGTAACAATCGCAGAGGTACTCCCTTACCGCCTAGCCGAATAATCGGGAACGTAGGGCTAAGCACAGGAGCCAGGCAACCCAGCTTGGCCAAAACTTAAGTCATATCGATGCATATAATGGTGAAATAAAAGGTACATGTGGAAGTTTAACACATGTGTTGGGCATGAAGCCCGTATAAATAAGCTTCTGTTAAAAGAAGCCCCTAGGTTTAATGAGTGCGAATAGCACGTCATTTGATGAGCCTTTAAAGGCTATAAGAGAAAGGAAGGGGAGAAGGAGAGAAATGTAAGACAGACAGTATATAAAAAATGCACAGAGGAAGGAGACGAACACAGAGTCCGGCGCTAGGCATAGAATCTTCGGAGACGGGCTGCGTCCCATGGGTTCGGCTCAAGTCGGTTATCCGATGCATCTCGTAGGCGGTACGCTCCACCAGTTAGGACTTGGTCAATTATGAAGGGACCTTCCCACTTGGGCTTGAGTTTGTCCTTTTTCTTGTCCGGCAGGCGTAGAACTAATTCGCCAACGTTGTAATTTTTGGCCCGTACTTCTCTGCTTTGTTATCTTCGAGCCTGCTGTTGATAGAATGCGGAACGGGCTTTTGCCACGTCACGCTCCTCCTCCAATGCATCCAAACTGTCCTGCCGATCGAGCTCGGCTTCTCTTTCTTCGTACATGCGCACTCGAGGTGAGTCATGAATTATGTCGCAAGGCAAAACTGCCTCTGCACCATACACCATAAAGAATGGTGTGTATCCAGTGGTGCGATTCGGCGTGGTCCGCAGCCCCCAGAGTACGGAGTCGAGCTCCTCTACCCAGTGCGTGTTAGATTCCTTGAGGGACCGTACTAATCTGGGTTTGATGCCGCTCATGATAAGACCATTTGCACGTTCGACCTGGCCGTTAGTTTGTGGGTGATAGACGAAAGCATAATCAAGCTTGATGTCCATGTTTTTGCACCAGAGTTTTACCTCATCGGCCGTAAAGTTCGTGCCGTTATCAGTGATGATGCTGTGGGGGACGCCGTAACGGTGTACAACCCCGGATATAAAGTCTATCACTGGTCCAGATTCGGCCATCTTAACAGGCTTGGCTTCTATCCATTTGGTGAACTTATCCACCATGACCAGTAAGTATTTTTGCTTGTGGGTTCCGCCTTTAAGGGGTCCAACCATGTCAAGCCCCCAGACCGCGAAGGGCCAAGTGATGGGGATAGTTTGGAGGGCGGTGGGTGGCATATGGCTTTGGTTTGCAAAGAGCTGGCAACCAACGCATCATTGGACTAAGTACTGGGCGTCTACCCGGGCCGTCGGCCAATAAAAGCCTGTACGGAAGGCCTTGCTTACAAGGGACCGAGCTGCAGCGTGATGACCGCCGAGTCCAGCATGGATTTCAGCTAGGAGGTTCCGCCCTTCCTCTTCGGAGATGCACCTTTGAAGGACTCCGGTAGTGCTTTTCTTATAAAGCTCTCCCTCGTGGACTTTGTAGGCTTTGGATCGCCGCACTATGCAGCGTGCCTCATTTTGGTCCTCGGGGAGTTCCTGCCTAGCAAGGTAGGCGAGGAATGGTTCTGTCCACGGGGCGATGACGGCCATTATTACGTGGGCTGAAGGTGTTATTTCATTGGCAGAGCCTCCGATTGTGTCAGAATGTTCGGTGTCGGGCAGTGCGGTTGGGTCCGGGCTGTTATTGTTCAGCTCGCCTTCCCATACTACGGATGGCTTGAACAGCCTTTCCAAGAAGATGTTGGGGGGGCTACATCGTGTTTTGCGCCGATGCGTGCCAGGACATCTGCTGCCTGATTATTTTCCCGGGCTATATGGTGAAATTCAAGCCCTTCGAACCGAGCTGACATTTTTAGGACAGCGTTGCTGTAAGCTACCATTTTTGGATCCTTGGCATCGAAGTCTCCATTTATTTGGGATATTGCAAGGTTCGAGTCCCCGCGCACCTCTAGGCGTTGAATGCCCATGGATACTGCCATCCGGAGACCATGTAAAAGGGCCTCATATTCGGCTGCATTGTTGGAGTCTGTGTACATAATCTGGAGTACGTATTGAACTGTGTCTCCTGTGGGGGACGTCAAAACGACGCCAGCCCCTAGTCCGGCCAACATCTTGGAGCCGTCGAAATGCATGATCCAATTTGAATATGTGTCGTACTCTTTAGGGAGTTCGGCCTCTGTCCATTCTGCGACGAAGTCCGCCAAAACTTGCGACTTGATGGCTCGCCGTGGCTTATAAGTTATGTCGAATAGGAGGAGCTCAATGGCCCATTTTGCAATCCGGCCCGTTGCGTCACGGTGTTTTATAATATCGTTAAGTGGTACTTCCGTGGCTACTGTTATTGAACACTCTTGAAAGTAGTGTCGTAGCTTCCGGGATGCCATGAATACCGCGTAAGAAATCTTTTGATAATGCGGGTATCGTGATTTGCACGGAGTGAGGACAGTGGACAAATAATAGACCGGCTTTTGAAGGGGGAATTTGTGTCCGTCCGTTTCTCGTTCGACGACGAGCACTGCGCTTACAACCTGATGTGTTGCTGCAATGTACAATAGCATTGGTTCGCCAATGTTTGGCGCGGCGAGGACTGGGTTTATTACCAATATGGCTTTTATTTCTTCGAGTCCGGCCGTGCTGCATCCGTCCATTCGAAGTGTTCGGTGCACCAAAGGAGGCGGTAAAGGGGTAGGGCCTTTTCTCCCAAGCGGGAGATAAAGCGGCTTAGAGCCGCCACGCATCCGGTTAACTTTTGTATTTGTTTGAGGTCCTTTGGGATATCCAATTGTGACAGAGCTCGGATCTTGGCTGGATTTGCTTCAATTCCTCTACCGGATACAATGAAGCCCAAGAGCTTTCCGGCTGGGACACCGAAAACGCATTTTTCCGGGTTGAGCTAGATGTCATATGTTCGGAGGTTATCAAATGTGAGCCTCAAGTCGTCTACTAGAGATTCGACATGTCTTGTTTTTATGACCACGTCATCTACATATGTCTCCACTGTTTTGCCGATCTGGTTTGCCAGACATGTTTGAATCATGCACTGATATGTTGCGCCGGCGTTTTTGAGCCCAAAGGGCATTGTGTTGAAGCAGAATGGGCCGTATGGTGTGATAAATGCCGTTGCAGCTTGGTCTGATTCTGCCATATTGATTTGATGGTAGTCCGAATATGCATCGAGGAAACACAATGAATCGTGTCCTGCGGTAGCATCGATAATTTGATCGATGCGGGGGAGGGGGAAGGGATCCTTTGGGCAAGCCTTGTTAAGGTCTTTAAAATCAACGCACAGGCGCCAGGATTTGTCCTTCTTTGGTACCATCACCAGGTTTGCTAGCCAGTCCGGATGTTTTATATCTCTGATGAATCCAGCCTCCAATAGCTTTGCTATCTCCTCTCCCATGGCCTGTCTCTTAGGTTCGGAAAAATGCCGAAGAGCTTGTCTAACAGGTTTGAATCCTTTTAGGATATTTAAGCTGTGCTCGGCCAGCCTGGGTGAGATTCGTGGCATGTCTGAAGGGTGCCAGGCGAAAATGTCCCAGTTCTCTCGTAGGAACTCTCGCAGTGCAGCGTCTACATCAGGGTTTAACTGTGCCCCAACGGAAGCTGATAGAGGCAAAGGTGTACCGATGTTTCGATGAGATGGTGGCTATCATTTTCTGTGGGAGTCTACCTTGACGATCCGACTACGAACGTGCGAGACGTCGCACCTTAGCAATCGCTAAACCAACTTCCGAGGGTTATTGACCACGCCGGAGCACGATCAACCTGACCACGAGGGTCTGTTTCCTGTGAGCAAACGAAGAACAAGCAAGAAACTGAGATTGCAATCTGGATATTGCGAATATAAGATGAAAGCTTTATTGATCAAGGTGGGGTTCTGTGACGTCTTGGTCTGGTCGTTGGACACAAACGAAGTACGTGAAGTTGCAGCTATGGCGAACTTTTAATCTAAACAAAACCCAAAGCCTAAACGATGCCCTAAGGGTTGTATATATGGAGGAGAGAGGGGGAATTTCGTGGCCCTTGGTGGAGGGGTCCGAAACCAACCCTAACTCTTGTTTCCCCACACATACGGAATCAAAAAACAGCCTATACTTAAGTACTTCAAAAATACATGGGCCTGGCCCAATAATAAGGTGACGCAGCACCTAAAATAGCCTCTGGACGAAATTTATGAAGTGGCATCTTGTACATTTCGTCCCATGCTTCATGCACTCATTATGGTGGCTTCAGAGTCCTGGAATCATCACTTGTAACTCCGTTCTTGTTCCCCTTGCGCATGCCATCATCTCCATGCTTGAACTTGCTCCAAGGTTCATCTTTCTTGTCCAAGCTAGGCCCTTCATTTGTAAGCAAAACAAATGTATCCAATTTAGGCAGCATCATATTCTCATGAACATTAGACTCGTTACCAAGAAACAAAAGTACCTGATAATTCAATTGGCGTGCGCGAGCTCTAGTAATCGGTCCAGTGTGTATAGCAGCAGGGGATGTGGGTGTAACAATGGTATTGATGTCCTCATCATCCTCCCCTTCTTGAAATGAAGTCGTCCTCGACGAAAGTTCATCGTCCTCACCCAAATAAGGCTTCAAATCTGCAATGTTAAAAGTGGGACTAACCCCAAAATCTGCAGGCAGCTCAAGTTTATATGCATTATCATTTATTTTCTCTAACACCTTAAAAGGACCATCAGCACGTGGCATTAGCTTTGATTTGCGCAAATTAGGAAATCTATCCTTACACAAATGTAACCAAACAAGATCTCCAGGTGCAAACACAACATGTTTTCTACCCTTATCTGCAGCAAGTTTATATTTAGCATTCATACGCTCAATGTTTTCCTTAGTTAACTCATGCATTTTTAAAATCAATTCAGCATGTTCTTTAGCATCAAAATTAACCTTCTCCGAAGATGGAAGAGGCAACAAATCAATAGGTGCACGACGTAGGAAACCATACACAATTTCAAAAGGGCACATCTTAGTAGTAGAATGCAATGAACAATTATAAGCAAATTCAATATGAGGCAAGCATTCTTCCCACATTTTCTTGTTATTCTTCAAAACAGCCCTAAGCATAGTAGACAATGTTCTATTGACTACTTCAGTTTGTCCATCAGTTTGGGGGTGACAAGTAGTACTAAAAAGCAGCTTAGTCCCCAACTTAGCCCATAAACATCTCCAAAAGTGGCTAAGAAATTTAGTATCACGATCTGAAACAATAGTATTTGGCACACCATGCAATCGAATAATTTCACGAAAGAACAAATCAGCAACATTAACAGCATCATCGCTTTTATGACATGGTATAAAGTGTGCCATTTTCGAGAACCTATCCACGACAACAAATATGCTATCCCTCCCCTTCTTTGTTCGAGGTAAACCTAAAACAAAATCCATAGATATATCCTCCCAAGGAACACTGGGTATAGGCAAAGGCATATATAAACCATGAGGATTGAGTCGTGACTTAGCTCTTTGACATGTAGTGCAGCGAGCAACAAAACGCTCAACATCCCGTCTCATCTTTGGCCAAAAGAAATGTGTAGCAAGTATATCCTCCGTCTTCTTGACGCCAAAGTGTCCCATTAATCCTCCTCCATGCGCCTCCTGCAACAACAAAAGACGAACGGAGCTAGCTGGAATGCATAGCTTGTTAGCACGAAACACAAATCCATCATTCAGAACGAACTTGTTCCAAGTTCTCCCTTCCTTACAATTCTGCAATACATCTTTAAATTCAGCATCATGAACATATTGATCTTTGATGGTCTCCAAACCAAATATTTTAAAGTCAAGTTGTGAAAGCATAGTATAACGACGAGACAATGCATCAGCAATAACATTTTCTTTACCCTTCTTGTGTTTAATGACATAAGGGAAAGTCTCAATGAATTCAACCCATTTAGCATGTCTACGGTTTAGTTTTGCTTGACTTTTAATGTGTTTCAAAGATTCATGATCAGAATGTATAACAAATTCCTTGGGCCATAAATAATGTTGCCATGTTTCTAAGGTCCGAACAAGAGCATATAATTCTTTATCATAAGTAGAATAGTTCAGACTAGGCCCACTCAATTTTTCAGAAAAGTATGCAACATGTTTGCCATCTTGTAATAACACACCTCCTAATCCAATTCCACTAGCATCACATTCAAGCTCAAAAGTCTTATTGAAATTAGGAAGTTGGAGTAAAGGAGCATGTGTCAACTTATCTTTCACGTGAAGGCTTCTTCCTGTGCGGTACCCCAAACAAAAGGCACATCCTTCTTTGTAAGCTCGTTGAGAGGTGCAGCAATGGTGCTGAAATCTCTCACAAAACGCCTATAGAAACCAGCGAGGCCAAGGAAACTTGTAAGTGCATCTAGTGCCACCCCTAGTTGGTTTTGGAGTATTGACGACAAACCTAGTTGAGGAACTAATGTGTTTGTGAGAATTGCAGGATAACACATGTAGAAGTCCCTCATTGATTCGGTTTTACTACCAGAGATGACCCCTAAAAATGTACGAAGACATTGAAGTCGATGGTGGTATATGAAGATATTCACATTGAAGACTATGACAGGAGAAGACACCACGTGAAGCCTATGGAACTCGAAGACTTAGATCTTTCGTAGTTCTCTTTCATTTGTGTTGAGTCATAGGAACCACCGTACTATTAAGTGGGGTCCAAGAGAACCATTCATAACGATTGAAGTGATGCCTAATTCGAAACCTATATCTTCGAGCGAAGACTATGAGAGCAAATCTTGTCCAGAGTCAGACAAGTCAGCTTTTCTTGTAGCCCAAGTAAAGTTGATGTGTGAGTTCGAAATCTGACCATTGGAACACGTGTCAGTTCCTTAGTGACCCAGGGTCATTTTGGACAAATCAGGTCGGTTTGCCCAGTGGCTATAAATAGTCCACCCCCTACAACCATAAACGGTTGGCTGCTCAGATTTCAGTGCACGGCTTTTGTCATTTGAGAGCAACCCACCTCGAAGCCTTTGAGAGAAAATTCCTAGCGACGAGAAAAGCCCTAACCACCCAGAGCCAGAGAGAATTGGGCATTACTTAAGTCTTCTTGTCTGAGTGATCTGAAGACTTATTACACTTGAGGACTGTGCATGCTCCAGACGGTTAGGCGTCGCGTTCTGAGCATCCAAGAGACATTGTGGATTGCCGGTGAACGAAGTCTGTGAAGGTTTGGG
This sequence comes from Triticum monococcum, assembly GCA_034509565.1. Taxonomy (NCBI): domain Eukaryota; kingdom Viridiplantae; phylum Streptophyta; class Magnoliopsida; order Poales; family Poaceae; genus Triticum; species Triticum monococcum. Next base: position 280,267,499 of record CM067844.1, read on the forward strand.
AGTCTACCTTGAAGACTTACCAGAGTGATTGGGCGTGGTCTGTGTGACCTTAGCTCAAGGGGAATACGGTGAGGACTGGGTGTCCTGAGCTGCGTGTTCAGGACTAGGTGTCCGGGACTGTGTGTCCTTTGGTTTAAATACCTAGCCGCCCTAACCAGACGTATAGTTGTCACAGCAACTGGAACTGGTCCAACAAATCATTGTCTTCAACGAGTCACTGGTTTCATCTTCACTTCCCTTTACTTATGTTACTCATTGTGAAGCCACTTCATGCTTGCTCTATCTTTTGTCTTCACAACGTAACTGTATGATTTGATTGGCTTCATAACTTCTTCCTACCTGATCCTTATTACACTACAGCTACTTGTCATTGTGCTTTCACTCTATTGAATATTTGACCATGGCTTGCCTAGTGTAATCTAACTTCCGCTGCATAGTGATAGGCATATCTCTACTGTTTGTCTTCATAACCTTCACGTTGTGAAGACTTTCATAAAAATCGCCTATTCACCCCCCCCCCTCTAGTCGATATAACGCACTTTCAATTGGTATCAGAGCGAGGTGCTCCCTTGTTCTGTGTGATTCGGTTTAACCACCTGGAGTTTTAGCTATGTCGACTGCAGGGATAATCAAAGTCTCCGCTGCATGCCCCGTCTTCGATGGAACTGAATATCCCTACTGGAAGAATAAGATGCGCATGCATCTTGAAGCCATTGACGTCGACCTATGGTATGTCGTCGAGAACGGCGTTCCCAAGGCTGGAGAAGGTGTCACTGCTGCTGATGTCAAGAAGTTCACTCAACTGGACTCTACTGCCAAGAATATCATCTGTGGTCATCTAACCAAAGGACAGTATGGCCGTGTGAGTGCCTTGAAGACATCCAAGCTGGTCTGGGACTGGCTCTCCAAGGTCAATGAAGGCATCTCAACTCAAAGAGATTAGAGAATCAGTGTTCTTCGCAACCTCTTCAACCGCTTCAAGCGAAATGACAATGAAAATGTCCAGCACACATTTGACTGGCTCACTGACATCACAAATGAGCTTCAAGCCCTCGGCGCCACTGAGATCACCAAACATGAAATCGTCAAGACGCTGCTGAGATCACTTGATAGTTCGTTTAACATCCTAGCCCTGATGATTCAAGAACGTTCAGACTTCAAGACACTCGATCCGTCTGACATACTTGAGAGGCTCAACACACATGAGTTTCAGCTTTCTGAGAAAAGAGATATCTACGGTCCAAACTATGGGCGTAAATGTTCCAAATGTTCCTCCAAAGATTTGCTATAAATCAATATGTCATCAAAGTAAACTACCACAAATCGTCCAGTAAAAGCACGTAAAACTTTGTTCATTAACCTCATGAAAGTACTAGGTGCATTAGTTAACCCAAAAGGCATGACTAACCACTCATATAATCCAAACTTAGTTTTAAATACTGTTTTCCATTCATCTCCCAATTTCATACGAATTTGATGGTATCCACTACGCAAATCAACTTTGGAGAATATTGTAGAGCCACTCAATTCATCAAGCATATCATCTAGCCTAGGAATAGGATGACGATAACGAATAGTAATATTATTAATGCCTCTACAATCAACGCACATACGCGACGTACCATCCTTTTTCGGCACTAAAATGACAAGAAGCGCACAAGGACTAAGGGATTCGCGTATATAACCTTTGTCGAGCAGTTCTTGTACTTGACGCATAATCTCCTTCGTCTCCTCTGGATTGGTACGGTATGGTGCACGGTTGGGTAATGATGCACCGGGAATTAAGTCAATTTGATGCTCAATCCCTCGAATAGGTGGTAATCCCGGTGGCACGTCTTGTGGAAAGACGTCAGCGAACTCCTGCAAAATGTTAGTGACAGCAGGAGGCAAAGAGGAAGGCACGTCATCGAATGAAAATAATGCCTCTTTGCACACAAAAGCATAGCAAACAGATGTGCTAAAATATAGATCATCAATATCAGATTTGGTGGCAAGTAAACATGCACTTTTCAATTTAATTTCAGAAGCAACACTAGATTGTTTATTATTATTAGGCTGCACTTGTTGCTCAAATTCTTTTGCCACAATCTGATTTTCACTCTTATTTTTCTCCTGTTTTGCTTTATTAGCTCTATTAATATCATCTTTCAAAATGGAATCAGGAGTCATAGGAAGCAAAGTAATATTTCTATCCTTATGAACAAGAGTATACTGATTGTTTCTACCATGGTGCACAGAATTTTTATCAAATTGCCATGGTCTACCAAGTAATAAGTAACATGCTTGCATAGGTACCACATCACAATCAACATAATCAGCATATGTAGAGATACTAAAATGCACACGAACAGTACGTGTTACCTTAACCTTGCCGCTGTTGTTGAACCATTGGATGTAGTAAGGATGTGGATGTGGTCTTGTGGTGAGAGATAGCTTCTCCACCATCTCCAGGCTAGCCAAGTTATTGCAGTGCTCCATCTATGATGACGCGAACAGAACGTTCCTTCACAACTCCCTTTGTATGGAACAAATTATGCCTCTGATTTTGCTCAGCTTGTGTAACCTACACACTCAAAACACGTTGAGCAACTAAACATTCATACCTGTCAGCATCTTCAGCAGCCATGTATTGCGTCTCATGATCAGAATCATCTCCACCGTGTTCTTCATGTGTAGTAAGAGCCAAAGTCTCCTCATCATAGTTACTAGCGGACTCATACCCACCATCCTTAGTAGCAATCATCACACGCTGAGATTGGCATTCTCTCGCAAAATGTCCTCTTCCCTTACAACGACGACAAATAATATCACTTGTGTGCCCTGTTGATGCCATGGAAGAAGAAAAACTCTGCGCAGGCCAAGGAGGTGTGCTCTTGGCAGATAGTGGTGGTTGTGCCTGCTTTCTTGTATCACGGCTGGAGGTGGCACCTGATGGAGGTGCTGGTGGAGTGGAAGTAGAGGATGCACGTGGTGTCCATGATGAAGATCGACCTGCAGAAAAGTTAGTTCGCGCCAATGCCTGTCGATCCTGCACTTCACGTTCAGCTTTACAAGCAAGATGGAATAAACGAGTGATATTATTATACTCCTTATACTCTAGGATGGTCTGAATCTTTGTATTTAATCCACCCATAAAACGTGCAAGCATAGCTTCATTCTCCTCAACAATACCACATCTAATCATGCCGGTTTGTAATTCCTGATAATATTCTTCTACAGAATTTTTTCCTTGTCTTAAACGCTACAATTTTTGAAGTAATTCACGTTGATAATATGGTGGAACCCAACGAGTACGCATAGCAGTTTTCAAAGCAGCCCAAGTAGCTGGAATAGGATATAATCTACAATGCTCAGACCACCAAACACATGCAAAACTAGTGAATGCACAAACAGCAGCAGGAACACGTCTCTCCTCGGGATATTGTAAACATGTAAATCGTTGTTCAGTTTCTAACTCCCAAGTAAGATATATATCAGGAACATATCTACCCTCAAATGGTGGAATATTCAATTTTAGTTTAGGGAGATGGTCATGATCGCGTACCTGAGGGTGAGCCCTACCATTGCCATTATTTGCATGTGGACAACCTGGTGGTTGCTGTGCTGGTGGTGGCACGTAGTTCTGATTTTGATCAACCTCATCCTTGTAATCTCCGGCAAAATCATCCTCCTCCGCATCAGCGGCAGGAGCCACAGAAGTATCAACAGCAGCACCAACAGTTTGGCCAGGTGCAAGAGGGAGACGGCTCGCTCGGCGGAGGGCTGTTTCACAATGTGTAGGTAGTCGTCGTTGTTGTTGTTGTTGTAGAGGTGCGTTAGGTGCAGCCGGTGGTGGTGGTGGAAGACGCGTGAGCAATTCATTAAACCTGTTATCGAGCTTTGTTTCGAACGTCTTCTCCATGCCATCTATCTTCTCCATGGCCTCTTCAAATCTGTTTAGCACATCTTGCACCTGTCCACTCATCATTTGCTAAAATTTATCATGCAACTCCTTATTCGTCATGTTCTCCCAGTCAATCTCGTCGGCTTGTGATCCTGCCATGGTTAGCAATAATAGAAACACACAAGAATATGATCCTATAGAATACTAACAAGAGGTGGTGGTGGTGTCACAAATCCGTCAAGCCAATCTCAAATTCTTACCAGTTCTTACCCAGCAGCAGGCGGTGATCGGCAACCGTCGTTGTCAAAACTCTCACAGCTTGGATAGAGCGATTACCAGGGAGAGTCAAACGCACGACGTAGATGTATGTGGAGCTGGGAAGGCTTATAATATGGTAGCAAAAAGGGTCAACAATAATCAATTCAGAGATGCAAAGTTGAATAAACGCTCAATGATGGTACTGTGCTGGTCCTAGGCTAGACCGTGCTAGAGACGCGAGCCTAGAACACTAACAAAATCACGGCGCTGCACGTAAACAATGGAGGAGCACACTTTGATTTTTTTTTTCTTTTTTTCACTTTTTTTGCACTTTTTTCTCTTTTTTTTTGCTCCGCAACAATTTTTTTTGAAAAAGTCTACAAATGGTCTAAAAACTGCCTAGCCAGAATTTTCCAGACTTAGTTTCTTTTTTTGAGTTTGGAACTATTTTTCTTCTGCGGGCAGCACGGAATCTCAGGAGTCCTACTCTGTCACGACTCGGAGTATGGCATGATCTGGAACTCGAAAACAATGCAACAATTACTGGACTCGGACTAGGACTGGTAGCGGAGATGAATCTGGTGGAACTCGGACTGTGGTGGTATATCTGGACTCGGATTGGTGGTGGTATATGGCGATGGTATATCTGGACTCAGATTGGTGGTGGTATATTGCGATGGTATATGTGGACTCGGATTGGTGGTTGTATATGGCAGCGGCGATGTATATGGTGGGGTGGTGGTATATGGCAATGATGATGACGATGGTGCGGCGGCGGCGTGACAATCTGTGAACAGAACTCGAAACTCTAAAGGACTAGACGCTAAGACCAGCAACTTGACACGACGATGCAACCGCAAATTCAACAAAGCAAATACAGAAGAGATTATGCAAAGGCTCAGTTTGGTTCGGATAGGATGAACTAACCCTAATTTTTTTTGCTTTTTCGTGGACTGTAGGTATGAAGAACAGACTCGATCTAATCTACGAAAAACTATAAAATCTCACCGAGCAACCTGAAAATCTGATACCACTTGATAGAGGCAAAGGTGTCCCGATGTTTCGATGAGATGGTGGCTATCGTTTTCTGTGGGAGTCGACCTTGACGATCCGACTACGAACGTGCGAAACGTCGCGCCTTAGCAATCGCTAAACCAACTTCCGAGGGTTATTGACCACGCCGGAGCACGATCAACCTGACCACGAGGGTCTGTTTCCTGCGAGCAAACAAAGAACAAGCAAGAAACTGAGATTGCAATCTGGATATTGCGAATATAAGATGAAAGCTTTATTGATCAAGGTGGGGTTCTGTGATGTCTTGGTCTGGTCGTTGTACACAAACGAAGTACGCGAAGTTGCAGCTATGGCGAACTTTTAATCTAAACAAAACCCAAAGCCTAAACGATGCCCTAAGGGCTGTATATATGGAGGAGAGAGGGGGAATTTCGTGGCCCTTGGTGGAGGGGTCCGAAACCAACCCTAACTCTTGTTTCCCCACACATACGGACTCTAAAAACAGCCTATACTTAAGTACTTCAAAAATACATGGGTCTGGCCCAATAATAAGGTGACGCAGCACCTAAAATAGCCTCTGGACGAAATTTATGAAGTGGCATCTTGTATATTTCGTCCCATGCTTCATGCACTCATTATGGTGGCTTCAGAGCCCTGGAATCATCACTTGTAACTCCGTTCTTGTTCCCCTTGCGCATGCCATCATCTCCATGCTTGAACTTGCTCCAAGGTTCATCTTTCTTGTCCAAGCTAGGCCCTTCATTTGTAAGCAAAACAAATGTATCCAATTTAGGCACCATCATATTCTCATGAACATTAGACTCGTTACCAAGAAACGAAAGTACCTGATAATTCAATTGGCGTGTGCGAGCTCTAGTAATCGGTCCAGTGTGTATAGCAGCAGGGGCTGTGGGTGTAATAATGGTATTGATGTCCTCATCATCCTCCCCTTCTTGAAATGAAGTCATCCTCGACGAAAGTTCATCGTCCTCACCCAAATAAGGCTTCAAATCTGCAATGTTAAAGGTAATAGCCGTGTCACTCCATGGGTTTAGGTTCATCACTGGCGTTAAAGGTAATAGCCGTGTCACTCCATGGGTTTATTGTTGCTACTTGGTAGACTTTGGCAAGGCTGTGGAGTGTCCTTTTTCGCATATTATTTGATGCGAAAGTCTCGAAGACTGTTACTACCGTATTGGTGTCTCTGGGGTGGCTTTCTGTGGCCTCCGGAATTAGGAGATCTTCGCCAATTTTGGCCACCTACCGGAGTATCCAACATGCTCTAAGGCTGTGAGTTGGTGTGGTGTCCTCTGTACTGTGAATTTTACAGGGTCCATTAAGCCATCCTTCCAGTACGGTTCCATGCCTTGTAGAGGGTTTTTGCTTTTTGGTGTTTGAGCCGGGTGTCTGGCGATGATGTACAATGGACGACAAGTCAGCGAAGCGTGTAATATCACGGCGACTTATGGCGTTGAGGATTCCCTTGTCCGTGCAATTATTGCAGAAGATTGAGATTGCGTCTTCCTCGCGGCAGTCCCTTATCTTGTTCCTAACCAGGAGGAATCTGGCCCAGTAATGATGTGCTGTTTCATCGGGCTCTTGCCTGATTTGGGATAGATTGCTTATGTTTGGGTGGGTGGGTGGAATTAAATCCGAAGCCTCACCCAATCTGAGGCTCAAAGGCCGAGGAATTTCCGAACTCGAAAATTTGGATTCCTGGATGTTGTCCAATGAATCCAGCCCGTCGCCTGACTCTAAGTTCAGGTCTTGAGTGATATCCTCCCCTTCGCGGGTATCCGGCTTGGAGGGATCGGGAATCCGGACGTAGCTAGTCCTTAAGATAGATGAAGGGTCGCCGCACTATCCCTCTACCACGGCAACGTGATGGGTGACTTGGGGAGAGTTAATCTCTCTCAGATCGGGTTTAGGCCCAATCTGGTCATAATCCGTAGCAACTCCCAGGGCGGCGATGCGATCCAAGAGCTCATTTATGGAGTAGAGCTCCATTGGATCTAACTGCTCGGCGAGTTCCGAGCTGACATGAAGATTGTTTTCGATGGCTCGAGAGGTCATCATCGGCGCAGAAGCCGAACAGGCGGTCATAAGAAAACCACCTAGCCGGAGGGTTTGGCCGACAGCCAAAGCTCCCTTAGCAACAGTGCCGTCTTTAAAGACGGGGCGAGGCATCCTTCCTGATGGCGACGACACAGAGGAACTCTCAATGAAAGCACCAATGTCGGTGTCAAAACCGGCGGATCTCGGGTAGGGGGTCCCGAACTGTGCGTCTAGGCCGGATGGTAACAGGAAGCAAGGGACACGAAGTTTTATCCAGGTTCGGGCCCTCTTGATGGAGGTAAAACCCTACATCCTGCTTGATTAATATTGATGATATGGGTAGTACAAGAGTAGATCTACCACGAGATCAGAGAGGCTAAACCCTAGAAGCTAGCCTATGGTATGATTGTTGTTCTGTATGTTGTCCTACGGACTAATACCCTCCGGTTTATATAGACACCGGAGAGGGTTAGGGTTACAAAGTCGGTTACAATGGTAGGAGATCTACATATCCGTATCACCAAGCTTGCCTTCCACGCCAAGGAAAGTCCCTTCCGGACACGGGACGAAGTCTTCAATCTTGTATCTTCATAGTCCAGGAGTCCGACTGAAGGTATAGTCCGGCCATCCGGACACTCCCTAATCCAGGACTCCCTCGGCGACGGTTCCACACCCCCTATCACATATGTCGGGCACACTTATTTCCCTTCCACTTCCATGCCTCTTACTTTGTCTAACATACTTGTGTCACCTCATCTTATTAAGAACCTTGTTTCCGTTCGTCGTTTAACTCGTGAAAATCCTGTTACTGTTGAATTTGACGAGCTTGGGTTTTGTGTCAAGGACGCTCGGACTAGGATGGTACTTCACCGATGTGACAGCCTCGCCGAGCTCTATCCGGTGCATTCGTCGTCCACCTCCACCATCGCACCGGTTGTTCTCTCCGCCGGTGTCGATATCTAGCACGCTCGTTTGGGCCATCCCAACCCCGTCACCCTTCATCATATTCTTAGGAGTTTCAGTTTCAGTTGCCATAAGATAGAGGATCACACCTGTCATGCCTGCCATCTCGGCAAACATGTTCGCCTCCCTTTTATAACTCCATCACCATCATTTTTTTTCTTTTCAGTGGATTCATAGCGATGTGTGGACCTCCCCGGTTCCTAGTAATTCGGGCTATTTATATTGTCTGGTTATCCTTGATGACTATTCTCATTATGTGTGGACTTTTCCTTTGCACAGAAAGTCGGATGCACTCTCCACCTTGACGGCTTTTTACTCCTATGTCAGCATGCAGTTTGGGCGTCCCATCCTTGCCCTTCAGACTGACAATGGAAAAGAGTTCGACAACCTTGCTTTCCGCACTTTTCTGTCGCATCACGACACCATTTTTCGTCTCACATGCCCGTATACTTCCTGGCAGAACGGTCGAGCCGAACACGTCCTTCGCACTCTGAAAGACTGCGTTCGCACGCTCCTGTTCCATGCTAACGTGCCGCCTCGTTTCTGGCCGAACGCACTCGCTACTGCTTCTCTTCTCCTTAACCTTCGCCCATGCCGCCCATGGTGGAACTATGCACCTCACCATCTTCTCTTCAGTACGCCCCCATCTTATGATGGCTTGCGTATTTTTGGGTGCCTTTGCTATCCTAGCATTGCCGACTCCGCTCCTCAAAACTCGCACCTTGTTCTGTCGCTTGCATCTTCATCGGCTACCCCTCCAACTCCAGGGATATCGGTGCTACGATCCCGTCTCCCACCGTGTGTTCACTTCCCGACATGTTTACTTTGATGAGCATGTGTTTCCGTTTCCAGGTACCCCCGGTTGTTCCTCCCGCCACCGGTGACGCGGGCTTCTCGATGCCTCTCCCAGGGCGCTCGCGCGCCTCTCTTGGCCCGCCCTGGCTTTGAGGCGCGCCCCCGCATGCAGCGCCTCCTCCAGCCGCGGCGCTGGCACCCCCAGCGCCCACGACGCTGGCGCCCGTGGCCCTCTTGGCGGCCCCGGCACCCCCAACGCCCGCGGTTCCCCCGGCGCCTGTGGTCCCCTCGGCGCCCCTGGTGCCCGTGGCCGGTCCGGTCACCCACGCCTGTACGGGCGTCTTTCGCTTGAGCTCGCGCTACGCCTCGGATGATTACGTCCATGCGGCGTCCACCTCCGAGCCGTCGCCATTGCCGTCCCCCGTTCGAGCCGCTCTTTGTGACCCGCTCTGGATGGTTGCGATGCAAGAGGAGTTTGATGCCCTGTTGCGCAACCGAACGTGGCAGCTTGTTCCCCGTCCCCGGCACGCCAACGTGATTACCGAGAAGTGGGTCTTTAAACACAAGCTCCGTCCTGATGGTACCCTTGATCGCTACAAAGCGTGTTGGGTTGTTCGTGGCTTCCGACAGCATGCTGGCATCAACTTCACCGACACCTTCGCTCCGGTGGTCAAGCCCGGCACGATATGCACGGTCCACCTTGCGGTCTCCCGTGCTTGGCCGATGCACCAGTTGGACGTCTCCAACGCCATCATCCATAGTCACCTCGAGGAGCATGTCTTCTGCCAGTAGTCCATTGGGTTTGTTGACCCAGCGCTTCCCGACCATGTGTGCCTGCTTTCGCGGTCCTTGTACGGACTCAAGCAGGCTTCGCGCGCTTGGTACCAACGCATCACGGCGTTTCTTCACCATCTTGGATTTCTCTCTACCCGCTCGGACGCCTCGCTCTTTGTCTATCATCAGGGCTCTGACACGGCCTACTTGTTGCTCTATGTCGACGACATCATCCTGACAGCATGTACGGCTGGTCTCCTCAGTCAGCTCACGGCTCGTCTTCGCGCTGAGTACGCCATCAAGGACTTGGGTCCTTTGCACTACTTCCTCGGTGTCAAGGTGGTGTGCCGTCCGGACGGCTTCTTCCTTCATCAACGGAAGTACGCCCACGAGCTCCTGGAGCGCGCCGACATGCTTAACTGCAAGCCCGCCGCTACGCCTGTTGATACGAGGGCCAAGCTTTCTACCATGGATGGTTCTCCTGCTTCAGATGCTGCTTTCTATCGGTCTATCATTGGTGCTCTCCAGTACCTCACCCTGACTCGATCGGAGATCCAGTATGCCATGCAGCAGGTGTCTCTTCATATGCATGCTCCTTGAAATGTTCACTGGGATGCCGTCAAGCGGATTCTCCACTATATTTGTGGCATTATGGATCTTGGCGTCACGCTTCACGCCTCCGCCGACACCGCCCTCACCGCCTACTCCGATGCAAACTGGGTGGGCTGCCCTGACACTCGTCGCTCCACTTCGGGCTATTGTGTCTACCTTGGACCCTCACTTATCTTGTGGTCGTCCAAGCGGCAGCCTACGGTCTCTCGTTCCAGTGCTGAGGCTGAGTATCGTGCGGTGGCCAATGCCATTGCCGAGTGTTCATGGCTTCACTAGCTGCTTCAGGAGCTCTCTTGTCCTGTTGACCATGCCACGGTGGTCTACTGCGACAACGTCTCAGCGGTCTACCTCTCCGCTAACCCGATACATCATCGACAGACCAAGCATATTGAGTTGGATATTCATTTTGTTCGGGAACAGGTGGCCCTTGGCCATAATCGTGTTTTACACGTCCCTATTTCCCAACAATTTGTCGATATCATGACCAAGGGCTTGCCTACGACATCATTTGAGGAGTTCCGGTCCAATCTTTGCGTCAGCCGCGGTGCCGCTTCGACTGCGGGGGGGGGGTGTTGATTATATGTGTTATGTGCATATTGTGTATTGGGCCCGTCTTCTAGTTCCTTGTATAGTTGAGATCCGTGGCCGACCTTTGTACATCATATGTACGTGCCTATACACAAGAGCAATACATCATGCAATCCTAATCTCCTACAACATGGGCTGGAGCCAAGTCGCCGCACTTGTGACGTCCCGGTTGCGCATAAGGAGGCGAGAAAGACGAGTTGAGGAATCTTCCATAGCCGACACCGCCTCCACGCTTCCCTTTGATCTTTCTCTTCCATGGCGGACGTAGTGAAGGGGCCGGTGGCAACTCCTCAACCCTCATCTAGATCCAACATAGCCGGCACCACCAATGCGCTTCTCTTTGCTCGCTCTTCCACGGCCAGCGCAAGGAACGGGGCCGGTTGCAAATCAAACATGGGGCCAGTTTGGAACGATGCCTCAGGAAAGAAGGAAACTGCAGCGAAAAAAAGAAATCGTGGGAAACTGGGAATAGACACGATTGATTTGCGCGTAAACATGGATGCGTGCTGATGGTAGCGTGGGTAATTACGTGCGGCTAAAACACGGTTGGTGCTAAAACATCGGAGCCATCTTAAACGTAGAATTTGACCCTCCGTATGGTGCTAAATTTTTTTAAATAATGCATTTTTATTAATTTGCACAAATATTACGGCCAAAAAATAATTTTCAAAAATAATACACCGTCGGCCCGTAGCAGGCCGAGTGGACCTAGTCGGCCCACAGCAGGCCGACTGAGATCCTATCGGCTTGCTGCTGGCCAATTGGCCTGTCGGCCACCAGTTCAGGTCCAGTCGGCCAGTAGTGGGCCGACAGGGACTAATTGGCCTGCTGTGGGCCGATAGGGACTAATTGGCATGTTGTGGGCCAACAGGGACTAATTGGCCTGCTGTGGGCCGACCGGTGCATGCCACCATTTTTGTCCCGAACGATCCCCGGATTCTTTTTATAAACTATGACGTATTTCACGCAACCCTTTCCCCGTAATATTTTCCCCCCATATGTTCGCGCCAACTCTTTCCCGCCACCCGTTTCCCGCCATATGTTCGCGCCAACTCTTTCCCGCCATATGTTCACGCCAACTCTTTCCCGCCACCCGTTTCCCGCCATATGTTCGCGCCAACTCTTTCCCGCCACCCGTTTCCCGCCATATGTTCGCGCCCACCCTTTCCCGCCACCCGTTTCCAGCCATATGTTCACGCCAACTCTTTCCCGCCACACGGTTCCCGCCAATCGTTTCCCGCCATACCGCAGTCGTTCTTTCCCGCCATTTTCTCATCCCTACCTATAAAACCCCCTTCAGACAGAGGAGGATAAGCATTCCAGTGTAGTGTAGTTGAGATGTCCCATTATCCTTTCGATCGTAGTTTTCACCCTGAGATGAGCAGGACTCTTCTGAGGCTAGCTACCGATTTCAGGGTGGACAATAGGATAGTTCCATGGGACGAACTCACCGGTAGTGACACCATGATGAATGAGTTGGCTCATGAATTACGTATGTCTGGGTGGCCTGAAAGGACCTATGAGGAGGTAGGTATAGAACTTCTTAGGTTGCATGCAAGGTGGAAGAAGGTAGTGGAGCAGAAGAGTGAAACTTTCAGAAGGACTGCAGAAAAGCATCCATTTTTATGGACTGAGGAGAGCGAGGACGAAGATGATATCTTCATGCTGCCGCTTTCGGATTCTGCATCATCAAAGAGCAAGAGTTTTGCATCGTCCAAGGGCAAGAGTACTGCAGCCTCGAAGGGCAAGAGTTCCGGATCGTCCAAGGGTAAGAGTTCTGCATCCTCGAAGGGCAAGATGTAACACCCACAATACGGTTATATCTCCCACATGTCGGAGCACGACTTAGAGGCATAACCGCATTGTAGGCAATGTCGCAAGAGGGGTAATCTTTACACATCCCATGTACTGAATAAGAAAAGAGGTACATAGTTGGCTTACAATCGCCACGTCACACAATATCATAAATATATCATTACAATCATCCAGATACAATCAAGGTCCGACTACGGAACCAAACTAAAGACAACCCCAAATGCATAATGTCCCGATCGCCCCAACTGGGCTCCACTACTGATCATCTGGAAAGGAAACATAGTATCGGCCTGAGTCCTCATCGAACTCCCACTTGAGCTCAACTGTATCTCCTGGAGCGGTATCATCGGTCCCTGCATCTGGTTTTGGAAGGAATATGTGAGTCACGGGGACTCAGAAATCTCACACCCTCGCGATCAAGACTATTTAAGCTTATAGGTAAGGTAAAAGGTATGAGGTGGAGCTGCAGCAAGCACTAGCATATATGGTGGCTAACATACACAAAAGAGAGCGAGAAGAGAAGGCAAGGCACGGTCGAGAAACTATGATCAAGAAAAGATCCTAGAACAACCTACGTTCAAGCATAACACGAGACCGTGTTCTCTTCCCAGACTCCGCCGAAAAGAGACCATCATAGCCACACACTCTATTGATTCATTTTAATTAAGTTTAAGTTTTAGGTTATCTACAACCGGACATTAGCAAATTCCCATCTGCCCATAACCGCGGGCACGGCTTTCGAAAGTTCAAATCCCTGCAGGGGAGTCCCAACTTAGCCCATCACAAGCTCTCACGGTCAACGAAGGATATTCCTTCTCCCAAGAAAATCCGATCAGACTCGGAATCCCGGTTACAAGACATCTCGACAATGGTAAAACTAAACCAGCAAAGCCGCCCGAATGTGCCGACAAATCCCGAGAGGAGCTGCACATATCTCGTTCTCAGGGCACATCGGATGAGCCAGACGTCGGGTTGGCATAGACCCTGGTTGCCCAGGGGGCGCCGGACATCGCTCATGTTGGACCAACACTTAGAGAAGCACTGGCCCGGGGGTTTAAAATAAACCCTTGAGTCCGCGAAACCCAAGGGAAAAAGGCTAGGTGGCAAATGGTAAAACCAAGGTTGGACCTTGCTGGAGGAGTTTTATTCAAGGCGAACTGTCAAGGGGTTCCCATTATAACCCAACCGTGTAAGGAACGCAAAATCAAGGAACATAACACCGGTATGACGGAAACTAGGGCGGCATGAGTGGAACAAAACACCAGGCATAAGGCCGAGCCTTCCACCCTTTACCAAGTGTATAGATGCATTAAATTAGAAAAGTTATAATAATGATATCCCAACAATAAACATGTTCCAACAAGGAACAAACTCCAATCTTCACCTGCAACTAGCAACGCTATAAGAGGGGCTGAGCAAAGCGGTAACATAGAAAAAAAACAGTTTGCTAGGACAAGGTGGGTTATAGGTTTGACATGGCAATAGGGGAGGCATGATAAAGCAAGTGGTGGGTATGGTAGCATAGGCATAGCAAAAGAGCGAGCATCTGGCATGCAAAGATAGAAGTGATTTCGAGGGTATCGTCATCTTGCGTGCAAAGTTCTTCGAGTTGTCGTTAGCTTGATCCTCGTAAGCATACTCAACGGGTCCCTCGATCACGTACTCATCTCCTGGCTCTACCCAAAGCAAGAACAACAAGAAAAGGGAACCACGATCAACCATGGTGCAATGCGCAAGCAACATGATGCAAAGCATGGCATGATATGCGGGACGTGACATGCGATGCATATGCATGCTTCGGAAAGGAAAAATTGAACCTAGCCTCAACTTGGAAAACCAAGAGTGCCACTAGAAAGAGGAGTTGATTTCGTTTGAAATCGATATAAAGATCACCGGAATCGGATGCACGATTTGTAAACGACAAGCAAAAAAATAATGGCGCAAAATTGTGATTAACAGCACGACGCTATCTAAATGCATCAAGAACAACAAGCTACTGCACTCTAACATAACAACAAAGCACATGGCAGTGATCCACTCAAGATGCTTGACAAAAGATGAACACTGAGATACGGCTAATTCACACAATAGCAGGTTCAAACAATCATGGCAAAAGTGCAAAAGATATCAGGTTACAGACTTAGTGAAAATAACAACATGTTAGGAATTTAACATCAGGAAGCAATGTTTAGAGCACGATAACAACATGCTACAGGAACATATCATGAAAAAGCAAGGCATGGCATGAAACTACACATAGCATACAACAAAAGTCCCTTACTGACCATAAGCCAAAAGGGATCGGAAAATACAATGGCAACCATGTGAACATAGCAACTTTCGTTAACAGATTCAGACTTAGCAGAAAACTGGAACATGGCAAAACAGATTCACATAGGCATGTTTGCGAGCTTGATGCACTCACCACAAGGCATTGCATGACAAACTAAGTGTACACCCAGCAAGTAGACATGGCATAGAAGCTAAACATGGCAGGAACAACCTCATAGCATGCAAGGATAAACTATAACAACCTCGGCAAAATTGCTTAACATGTAAACAATCTGCCAGGAACAATTTATAGCAAAAGTAAAGCTCGATTGAGTCAAGCTAGGGTGCTCCATAATTGCAAACAAAGACATGGATGAATAGAGCACAACAATATCTCAAAATGATCCCTACTAAACATGCTCAAAAGAAGCATGGATCACTCTGTAGCAACAAGAATACATGGCCTAAAAATATTATCGGGGAAAAGACTTAGATTTCTAAGTCCCTGAAATCAGAAACATCACGAGAGCTACTTTGCATGCTTGTGCTAGTCACCACAAAGATCACAAAAATACATGGCATACACCCGTGTAAAGATGGCATGGCATACTTCAAAACACATGTAGGACTCAAGTTCATATGAGGCACACATTAAACATGGCAAAAATGACAAATGTCCAAATTCTGATAAGAAACTGAAACTAACATTGCATAGCACTCTTGCAACAGCATTTCGGGCATCGAGAAGAACTCAAATGAACATGGTGCAATGGAATGAAATGAATTACTCATCGAGACGAACAATTTGATATGCTACACGCTCAAAACGGAGCCACAGATGCAATGTTATCGCATGATGAAAAATGCTAAAAATGCTGAAAACGGGGGCAAAAGTCAACCCTAGGGTTCCTCAGATCTGGATCGGGCACGCGGATCGAGGTTCGTCACCAGAGCTCGCTGGAGAGGGAAGAAGATTGCCGGAGTTGGAGAAGCTCCAGGCCAGATCCGGCCGGACCCCGGCAAGACGGCGGCGGGCGCGGACAAGGAGGCGGCGAGGTCGAGGCGGCGGCGGGCGCGCGGGGAGGCTGCGAGGTCGAGGCGGCGGCGGCCGGCGATGGCGAAGAGGTGGCGGTCGGCACCGCGGTGGCGCCGGGCGGCGAGGAGAAGGCATGGGCGAGGAGGTAGGCGGCGGCGGGGGCGAGGGCCCGACGCGGGCTCGGCGGGCCGGCGGCGGAGGGAGGTGGCCGGGAGAATGGCGGGTTGCCACGTGGCGACGGCGGCGCGGTCGGACACGTCCGGCCTGGCGGTTTTCGTTCGGCGGCGCGAGGAGATGGAGAGGTGAGGGTTTCGCCCGAAATTGATCACAGTTTGCGGCCACGCGATCGTGATCGAACGACCAAGATGATGGAGGGGGTTTTGGTGGGTTTTGGGCCACTTTGGAGAGGTGTTGGGCTGCAACACACACAAGGCATTTACGGTTCCTCGGTTAACCGTTGGAGTATCAAACGAAGTCCAAATGGCACGAAACTTGACAGGCGGTCTACCGGTAGTAAACCAAGGCCGCTTGGCAAGTCTCGGTCCAATCCGAGAACGTTTAACACCCGCACACGAAAAGAGGTAAAAGGAGACACCGGAGGGCATAGCGCTGGAATGTAAAACGGACAACGGGGAAAATGTTCGGATGCATGAGACGAACACGTATGCAAATGCGATGCACATGATGACATGATATGAGATGCATGACAAAGACAAAAGCAACACGAAGACAAAAAACCCAACAACGAGGAAATATCATAACTTAGTGCCGAAAATGGCAAGAGTTGGAATACAAATATGGCAGGTTACATATGGGGCGTTACAACACTCCACCACTACGAAAGGATCTCGTCCCGAGATCTAGGACTGGAAAAAAAACTCCGGATACTCAGAACGGAGGTGATCCTCGCGTTCCCGGGTGGCTTCACGGTCGGAATGATGTGACCACTTCACTTTCAGGAATTTGATAGACTTGTTGCGAGTCTTGCACTCAGTTTCTTCAAGAATATTAACGGGATACTCACGATAAGAGAGGTCTTCTTGGAGATCAATCTCTTCAAAGTTGACGGTGTGGTCAGGAGTCTCCAAACACTTGCGAAGCTGAGACACGTGAAACACGTCGTGCATGTTTGCAAAGTTGTATGGAAGCTCAAGTTGATAGGTGAGATCGCCTCTTTTGCCAATGATCTTGAAAGGACCCACGTATCTAGGGGCAAGCTTCCCTTTGATACCGAAGGACGAGTACCTTTCATTGGAGAAACGCGGAGGTAGACATGGTCTCCGATCTCGAAAGCCAAGTCACGATGCTTGCTATCATAGTAACTCTTCTGGCGCGATTGCGCGGCTTTGAGATTTTCACGAATGACTTTGCACATTTCTTCAGCCTCTGTCATCAAGTCATTTCCAAGAAGTTGGCGTTCACCAGTCTCTGACCAGTTAAGAGGATTACGACACTTCCTGCCATAGAGAATCTCGAATGGGGCCTTGCCCAAACTCGCTTGGAAGCTGTTGTTGTAGGAGAACTCGGCATATGGAAGACAATCTTCCCACTTCATACCGAAAGAGATGACACATGCCCTGACCATATCTTCAAGAATTTGATTGACTCGCTCGACTTAGCCACTGGTTTGAGGATGAAAAGCTGTGCTGAAGCGAATGTTGGTGCCCATGGCCTTCTGAAAAGAATCCCAAAACTTGGAGGTGAAGATGCTTCCACGATCTGAAGATATCAACTGCGCAATGTCGTGCAGAGAGACAATCCTGGAGGTATATAGCTCTGCCAACTGAGCTGCTGTGATAGATTCTTTGATAGGAAGAAAATGAGCCACTTTAGTGAGCTTGTCGATGACAACAAAGATAGCATCATTGCCACGCTTGGACTTGGGAAATCCAGTCGCAAAGTCCATCTCAATATGGTCAAACTTCCATTCTGGAATGGCAAGAGGTTGGAGGAGACCAGCTGGTCATTGGTGTTCTGCTTTCACTCTTCTGCAGACATCACATTCATTCACGAACTAAGCAATGTCGCGCTTCATTCGAGTCCACCAATACGACTGCTTGAGGTCATGGTACATCTTTGTACTTCTAGGGTGAATAGAGAGGAGTGAATTGTGAGCCTCGTTCATAATGACTTTACGAAGGTCACCCTTAGGAACAACAATGTGATCCTCGAAGAATAGAGTGTCCTTGTCATCAAGGCGATAACACTTGTACTTGGGTTGACTCTTGGCAATCCCAATCTTCACCTTCTTCACCATGGCATCAGGAAGTTGAGCCTCACGAATCTGATCTTCCAAAGTAGGAGAGACTTGGAGGTTGGCAAGGAATCCTTGAGGAACAACTTGGAGATTAAGTTTGCGGAAAGCTTCACAAAGCTCTGGTTGGTAGGGCTCGAGAATCAAACTGTTGCACAAAGCCTTCCTGCTCAATGCGTCAGCAATAACATTGGCCTTGCCTGGAGTATATTCAATACTCGGATTATACTCTTGAATCATTTCGACCCAACGAGTCTGCCTGAGGTTGAGGTTTGGCTGAGTGAAGATGTACTTGAGACTCTTACGATCAGTGAAGATGTCCACTTTTCTTCCCAACAAGAGATGTCTCCATGTTAAAAGAGCATGGACAACTGCCGCCAACTCGAGGTAATGAGTGGGGTAGTTCTTTTCGTTGGGCTTCAACTAGCGAGAGGTATAGGCCACAACTTTCTTCTCTTGCATCAACACTGCACCGAGACCTTGAAGGGAAGCATCACAGAAAACCTCGAACGGTTTGGATTCATCAGGAGGAGTCAGAACTGGAGCGGTGACTAACTTCTTTTTGAGGGTGTTGAAAGCAATGTCACATTCAGGCGACTAGACATACTTCACATGCTTCTGGAGAAGGTTGGAGAGAGGCTTCGCTATCTTAGAGAAGTTCTCAATGAACCTTCGACAATAGCTTGCGAGACCAAGGAAGCTGCGGAGTTGTTCACGTTCTGAGGTGGTTCCCAATTCACAATTGCAGACACCTTCTCAGGATTAACAGTTATGCCCTTGGCGGAGATGATATGTCCGAGGTAGAGAACCTCATCAAGCCAAAACTCGCACTTTGAAAACTTCGCATAGAACTGATGTTCTTTGAGTTTATCCAGCACCAATCTTAAGTGCTTGGCATGATCCTCCCTGTTCTTGGAAAAGACCAAAATGTCATCGAGGTAGACCAAGACGAAGTCACTTGTGTAGGCGTTGAAGATGAAGTTCATCATGCGAGAGAATGTTGGAGGAGCATTGACAAGTCCGAAAGACATGACAGTGTATTCATATGAACCATAGCTTGTTTTGAACGATGTCTTGGGGATATCCTCTTCACGAATGCGAATCTGATGATAGCCCATACGGAGGTCAAGCTTGGAGAATACTTGAGCACCTTTGAGTTGTTCGAAAAGCTCATTGATGTTGGGAAGTGGTTACTTGTTCTTTATTGATGCGGAGCATCCCAAGGTCATCCCCATGGACCTACCATCGTCTCATCAAGTGCCTACCGGACCCATGACTCGATCACGTGCAAGAGCCCTTGAAACCGAGGTGACATCTCTCCTCTCACAATTCCACTTCGATGCACATGAAGCATGGCTACTACCTCATATGGATACTTTGTGCATACTCAGGTACAATGACGAAGCTAAGGAGCAAGGACAAGAAGGAGAGGAAGATGGACGAGAAGACGAAGAAGAAGAAGGGCTGCAGGAAAAGTCCCAGCCACCGGACGACCGGCCGGGACCGGACATCCGGCGCCTGAAGCGTCAGCCGAGCCCCAGCGAGTGGACGTCCGGTCCGGACCGGACGACCGGTGCCCCTGCACCCGAGGCCAATGAGCGGACGTCCGGCCCCGACCGGACGACCGACGCGACCGCACCCGAGCCAACATCAGCGGAAGTCCGGAGCCTCCGGACGTCCGGCACCCCCATCACAGAACGGAACCAGCGGACGACCGGAGGACACCGGACGTCCGGCAGCTCCTGAGACACCGGACGACCGGTCCCCAGCGGACGTCCGGTACCTGTCTGCGCACAGTGTTCGGGCCCGAGGCCCATGTACCCCTTCACTTCGTCCCCTTTGCACTTAGACTATAAATAGACCCCCATTCATCCTAGCTAGGGTTAGCATTGGTTTAGCTCATTTGAGAGATAGAGCATTGCTCATCCATATCTGATCTACTCCACGAGAGAGACCGCGACCCCTCTACGGAGAAGATCCACCTTGGATTCAAGACCCCTTTACGGGAAGATCCCCTTGTGGATTCAAGACCTCCTCACGGAGAAGAACCGGTTACCATGTATCATCCCTAGTTGTCCATGGATTCGTGTATCGTTCTATGTACTCGAGGATCTAGCCCATGTCTGACTTAGTCGTGTCGGTTTAGTGATTTCCTCTTGTGTTTTCCTTCTGTTCTTCCTCGTGTTCTTCGTGATTTCCCCGGGATCCGCTCCTTTCGTGAAAGATCGGGCGATTACTGTCTCTACCCTACATCATCTTGGTATCTAGAGCAAGGTTTATCACAATTTCGGAGCCCCCCTCTTCGTTTCCTAGCTTGATTTTGTTGTTTTTCGTCCTAATCCGAAAATCCCCACAAAAATAGCCCCAAATTTTTTTCTTGTGTTTTGTGAGTTTTGATGATGTTTTGTTGGTTTTGATCCGTGAATTTGTTGTGTTGCAAG
Organism: Triticum monococcum; assembly: GCA_034509565.1. Lineage (NCBI taxonomy): Eukaryota > Viridiplantae > Streptophyta > Magnoliopsida > Poales > Poaceae > Triticum > Triticum monococcum. Next base: position 280,288,258 of record CM067844.1, read on the forward strand.
TGGATCTAGCCTTCCCCCACCATCTCCACCTCTAAAACCGTCCAAATTGCCCATATTCCGCCCAAAACCGCCTCCCGGATCTGAAATTTCGCGTTGACCCCGACCACCGGATGACCGTCACTTCACCGGGCGTCTGGCGACCCAGGAAGCACCGGACGTCCGACCTTACCGGACGACCGGCGACCGGACATCCGTCCATTTTCGGACGACCGCTCCTTCCACCACATCATCCGCTACACCACCACTGAATTTCCGCAAACTTTGCCAATATCCCAACCACACCACCACCTAACCACTACCTACTCCGACGATTTTGCTCGCACTTGGTTTTGAGAATTTGAGTTGCGGTACCGTATCCTTTTGTGTTTCGGCTATCTAGGTACGGTTCGACATCGACATCACCGCCGCTCATTTTCTCCACGGACGTGTCATCAACAACGACCACCTCGACTACGACTTGGTATTCGTGCCACCATTTTGACACCATACCGGAAGCAAGACTGATAACCTCATATTGGTATTGGACATATCACTCTTGCCATTACATTTCTAGCCATCATAGCCTTACTCCTTTGCGTTGCTTACCCATCGAGACTAGCCATTGAGTATTGCCGGCAACGAGACTTGTGCACTTTAGTGATCATACTTCCCATAGCATACATACATACATCATTGTTGCCTATATTGGTATCATCTCTTGTGTCACAAAGTTGTCATCGCATACTCACTTGCTATCTTGGTTCGTCAAGCATTGCATGAGAAAAGAGCTCAAACATCAAAGAGCCAACCAAGCTTTTAAGCAAAGAGGAAAGATAAGCAAAGAGCTTTTCAGCAAGAACCATAGCATCATACAACATTAAGATTGTCATACTCGATCATCTTGGATCATATCATAGCAACACCTTGCATAGAACATATTTGGGATAGAAGTAGTTGCATTTTGCTAAGTAGGTTGTGCACAAGTTCTTGTATCCGCCTATTGTGCAATCGTGCTAGCGTCTCTCTAGTGTTGTGCAACAAGAGCATTCTTTGGATTCCACATTTTGGCTCACCCTTGGTTGCACAACCCCACTTATCTTTTTGCGCGTGTGTTTCCGTGTACCATATATGCTTGGTCTACTTGTTACATTGCATCTTGCGAATCTTCTCCAACATTATTGAATCTTACTTACATTCACATTAAAAATTGTGCCACCATCCTAACCAAGCTCCACCATAAGCTTTTACTTGTGTAGGTGTGAGAAACCGACGAGAATTCGTACCAATTGGGCTATTTCCTTGTCCTGCATTGGAATGATCATCGATTCCCTTTCAACTTCGGTCAAGGTACATTTGGTATTCGTTCTTCTCTTTCTACCACTCACACTTGTCTTGGAATGATGGATAGGCCAAGTACTTCTACCAACCCACTCTTCATGGAGCAAGACGACGACACGAACTCCTTCGTCACCAAGAGTCACCTCTTTAGTGCACAACGTGCTTTGCATCAAGAGCAACAAGCTATGAGTGAACGCATCGACAACCTTGCCGCTGACTTGCGACTTTCCGAGCAACGTACAAGGGACTACTTCGACCACAAGCTTGACAATCACAAGCAAGAGAATGATGCAAGGATGGACGAGATTCGCGCTTTGTTGCTCAACCGCTCTTCTTCCACTTTAAGAAGGAGCCATTCAAGTCGCCACTCCGACTTCACCCTCTCCAGCTCAAGTACACCGACATCAAACACTCTTCGTCGAGCCGCGTGCACCGACCGTCAAGCAAACCTCAACCCACTTCGAGACACCGACTCGCAAGAACATCGACGACGTCAAACCGAAGAAGCCTTTGTGCTCGCTCGAGAACGGCAACAACAACGCCAACATGAAGAGGAAGAACGTGCGCGTCTCCACCAACTTGAACAAGATGCTGAGACACAATGTAAAGAACAACTACTCCATGACGCTCAAGCACTTGAGGCGCAACAAGCTCTACGCGATGCGAGTCGAGCTGTTGCCGACCGAGGCCGACAAGCCTGTGAACAAGAGGAAGAACTTCGCGAAGAAATTCAAGAACAACGATTTCAATCTCGCGTGCATCGTCAAGTTCCACCTCGAGCTCGACGCACTCCTCCACAAGCTCGCCAAGACCATCAAGTTCATCATGAGCATGACGACAATGGGAATCCTCCGCGACAAGAGCAACACGAGGTTGACAAACCTCCGCGTCAAGAGCACCACGAGTTGAACAATCATCTACAACATGGGCTCATCATCCCTGACCCCAACACAATGAAGAGCAACGCAACGACAAGCTCAAGTTCACCATGCCCAAGTTCAACGGAAGCAACGATCCCGAAGAATACCTTTCATGGGCATTGAAAGTTGACAAGATCTTCCGTTTGCACAATTATGAAGAAGATAAGAAGATCGCGATGGCATCCCTTGAGTTCCAAGACTATGTCCTCATTTGGTGGGAACAAATCATAGAGCGCCGCGAGGCAAGAGGCGAATCACCAATCACTACTTGGGCACAAATGAAGGATGCCGTGAGAGCATGCTTCGTGCCTACCTACTACAACCGCGACCTCTTCAAGAAACTCCAACAACTCAAGCAAGGAACCAAGAGCGTTGAAGAATACTACAAGGAGATGGAGATTGCAATGATAAGAGCCAATGTGTCGGAAGATGATGAGCAAACAATGGCTCGTTTCCTGAATGGACTCAATCACCCTATCAAGAAGATCGCCGACTTCCAACCATACTCAAATCTCATCGAGCTAGTGCACCAAGCTACCAAAGCGGAACGCCAAGTCCAAGATGATTTCAAGTATGCCAAGTTCTCATCCAAGTCCTATGGCTTCTCCAATAACCAAGCTTCAACGACTCCAACACCGACTACAAGACCCTCTACTTCCAACATCGACAAGCCGACTTCCAAGAAAGCTTCGTCCACTACAAGCCATCCTCCTACGAGCAACTTCAAGCCGAGAGCTTCATCATCATCTACCCCAATCGATCAGACCGTCAAGACGAGTTCCTTCAAGTGTTTCACTTGCAGAGGCCGAGGCCACAAGTCCTATGAGTGCACCAACAAGCGTACCATGATCTTCAACGACGATGGCACTTATGATTCCATGAGCGAAGGAGAAATGGAAGCCCTTGAGCAAGTCGCCATGCACCACCAAGTGAACAATGAAGAAGAACAAGTCTTTTGTGATGAAGACTCAAGTCCCGCACTTGTTGTCTCTAAAGTCTTAACTCTCCAACATCACCAAGAAGAAGACCAAAGATGCACCATATTCCACACCAAGGTCGGCATCTATGGACGATCCGTCAAGGTCGTCATCGATGGAGGGAGTTGTCACAATCTCGCAAGTGAAGAACTTTGCTCCAAGCTCCAATTGCCCAAGACGAAGCATCCACATCCATACAAAGTGCAATGGCTTAGTGACTCCGGCACTATCCAAGTCGAGCACCGAGTACAAGTCTCCTTCAAAATCGGCGCCTACGAAGACATCTTGGAGTGCGACGTCATCCCAATGACCGTTTGCCATCTTCTCCTTGGACGGACATGGCAATTCGATAGAGGAGTCGTCCACAATGGGCGTACAAACCACTATAGCTTCAAGATGCAAGGAAAGGAGTTTGTGTTACGACCTATGTCTCCAAGCCAAGTGATCGCCGATAAGCAAGCCACCCATCGTGGAGAGAATGGTGGGAGAGTGAGCCACCAAAAAGAGAGTGAGCGCCACAAGCCCAAATTGAGTGCCTCCACGATGAGCGAAAACAAGAACCTAGTTCTATTTGCCACCAAACGTGAGATGAGAGAAGTGTGTGAGAACGCATCTAGTGTCCTACACTACGTCCTCGTGTGCAAGGACAATGCAACACAAACTAACACTTCTCACACTCTTCCTCTAGTGTTGCTTCTCTTTTGCAGGAATTTCAAGATGTTTTCCCCGATGAGCTACCTCCAGGACTACCTCCACTACGAGGCATTGAGCACCGCATCGACCTCATCCCCGGAGCACCGCTTCCGAACAAAGCTCCCTACCGCGTCAGCCCCGAAGAAACCAAAGAAATCCAAAGGCAAGTAAAGCATCTCATAGACCATGGACATGTGCGTGAAAGTTTGAGCCCTTGTGCCGTACCGGTCATTCTTGTGCCAAAACGTGATGGTAGTTTTCGCATGTGCTCCGATTGTAGACCTATCAATGCTATCACCGTTCATTATAGGTATCCCATTCCACGCCTAGATGATATGCTAGATGAGCTTAGTGGTGCCACTATATTTTCCAAAATTAATCTTAAGAGTGGTTACTATCAAATCCGCATACAACAGGGTGATGAATGGAAAACCGCATTCAAAACCAAGTTTGGTTTGTATGAGTGGTTAGTCATGCCTATGGGTCTCTCGGAAGCACCGGGCACTTTTATGCGCCTTATGAATCATGTCTTTCGCCCTTACATTGGTATATTTGTTGTGGTTTACTTCGATGAAATTCTTGTGTTTAGCAAATCTATCAAAGAGCATGTCACCCATGTCCGCACCGTTTTGCAAACTCATAGAAAAGATCGTCTCTATGCTAATATGGAGAAATGCCTTTTTGGTATTGATAAGCTCGTTTTCTTGGGTTTTGTTGTTTCTTCTAAGGGTGTTCATGTAGATGAGTCCAAGATCAATGCTATTAAGACTTGGCCGCAACCAACCAACTTGCATCAAGTGCGTAGTTTTCTTGGTCTTGCGGGTTTCTATCGTCGCTTTGTGAAGGATTTTAGCACCCTTGCTTCGCCCTTGCATGCTTTGAGCAAGAAGAATGCGCCTTTCATTTGGGAACCATCCCAAGATACCGCATTCAATGAGCTTAAGAATATGCTTACTCATGCTCCCGTGCTTGCTTTACCCAACTTTGACAAGCCTTTTGAGATTCATTGCGATGCTAGCGGTAATGGCATAGGAGGTGTGTTAACGCAAGAGAAGCGCCCCATAGCTTACTTTAGTGAGAAACTTTCTGGAGTGCAACTCAACTATCCCATCTATGACAAAGAGCTATATGCTTTAGTCCGTGTTTTACATGAATGGGAACATTACCTTCGTCCCCATGAGTTTATCATTCATACCGATCATGAGACTCTCAAGTATCTCAAGGGTCAAACTAAGTTGAACAAGCGTCATGCTAAATGGAATGAATTCATTGAGTCTTTTCCCTATGTCATCAAGTACATCAAGGGTAAAGAAAACATCGTAGTGGATGCTCTTTCCCGCATATGCATGCTAGTCACGCAACTTGAGTTAGATGTCATTGGCTTCGAGCATATCAAAGAATTGTATGCGCATGATGAAACTTCTGCCACTCCTTATGCCAAGTGTTTGTCGAATACATCGTGGGAACGCTATTACATCAAATACGGCTATCTTATGAGAGCTAACAAATTTTGCATCCCCAAGTCGTCCCTTCGTTTGTTGCTTTTACAGGAATCACATGGAGGAAGCTTAATGGGACATTTCGGACGCGACAAGACGTTCGCCACGCTCTCGAAGAGCTACTTTTGGCCAAAGATGATTCGGGACGTCAATCGCTTCACCAACCGATGTTCGACATGCCGCAAAGCTAAGTCCAAAGCTCAATCTCATGGCCTCTATATGCCTCTACCGATTCCATACCAACCATGGGCAGACATTAGCATGGACTTTGTACTTGGTTTGCCTAGAACTCGCAATGGGAAAGATTCCATATTTGTCGTTGTGGACTGTTTCTCAAAAATGGCACATTTTATTCCTTGTCACAAGATAGATGATGCTTCACATGTTGCTAATCTCTTTTGTAGGGAAATATTGCGTCTCCATGGTGTGCCAAAGATAATTGTCTCGGACCGCGACGTCAAGTTCCTTAGCTAGTTTTGGAAGACCCTATGCACCAAGCTCGGAATCAAGCTACTCTTCTCCACGGCGTACCATCCTCAAACCGACGGCCAAACGGAGGTGACAAACCGCACACTCTCTGCTCTACTTCTAGTAGTCATCAAGAAGAACATCAAGGAGTGGGAGGAGTGCCTACCTATTGCCGAGTTCGCCTACAACCGAGCAAGACACTCAACAACCGGCAAGTCTCCTTTCGAGGTTGTTTATGGATTCAACCCATTGTAACCATTGGACATTCTTCCTCTACCACTCCAAGAGCGCATCAATTTGGACGCAAGTGCGCGTGTGACACATCTCAAGAAGATGCATGAAGATACAAGAAACACCATCGAGCGCCAAGTTCAACGCCTTGCGACCAAGCTCAACTTCAACAAGCAACCTATGGTCTTCAATATTGGTGATTGAGTGTGGCTACACCTTCGCAAGGACCGCTTCCCACAAGAACGCAAATCCAAGCTTTGACCATGAGCGAATGGACCCTTTAAGGTGCTTGCACGCTACAACGACAACTCTTACAAGATCTACCTCCCGCGCGACAAGTACAACATGAGCGACATCTTCAACGTCAAAGATCTCTCTCCCTTCCATGGTGATGAAGATTTTGATCCGAGGACGGATCTTCCCCAAGGGAGGGGAGATGATGCGGAGCATCCCAAGGTCATCCCCATGGACCTACCATCGTCTCATCAAGTGCCTACCGGACCCATGACTCGATCACGTGCAAGAGCCCTTGAAACCGAGGTGACATATCCACTCTCACAATTCCACTTCAATGCACATGAAGCATGGCTACTACCTTATATGGATACTCTGTGCATAATCAGGTACAATGACAAAGCTAAGGAGCAAGGACAAGAAGGAGAGGAAGATGGGCGAGAAGACGAAGAAGAAGAAGGGTTGCAAGAAAAGTCCCAGCCACCGGACGACCGGCCGGGACTGGACGTCCGGCGCCTGAAGCGTCAGTCGAGCCCGAGCGAGCGGACGTCCGGTCCGGACCGGACGACCGGTGCCCCTGCACCCGAGGCCAATCAGCGGACGTTCGGCCCCGACCGGACGACCGGCGCAACCGCACGCGAGCCAACATCAGCGGAAGTCCGGAGCCTCCGGACGTCCGGCACCCCCATCACAGAACGGAACCAGCGGATGACTGGAGGACACCGGACGTCCGGCAGCTCCTGAGACACCGGACGACCGGTCCCCAGCGAACGTCCGGTACCTGTCTGCGCACAGTGTTCGGGCCCGAGGCCCATGTACCCCTTCACTTCGTCCCCTTTGCACTTAGACTATAAATAGACCCCCCCCATTCATCCTAGCTAGGGTCAGCATTGGTTTAGCTCATTTGAGAGATAGAGCATTGCTCATCCATATCGGATCTACTCCACGAGAGAGACCGCGGCCCCTCTACGGAGAAGATCCACCTTGGATTCAAGACCCCTTTACGGGGAGATCCCCTTGTGGATTCAAGACCTCCTCACGGAGAAGAATCGGTTACCGTGTATCGTCCCTAGTTGTCCGTGGATTCGTGTATCGTTCTATGTACTCAAGGATCTAGCCCATGTGTGACTTAGTCATGTCGGTTTAGTGATTTCCTCTTGTGTTTTCCTTCCGTTCTTCCTCGTGGTCTTCGTGATTTCCCCGGGATCCGCTCCTTTCGTGAAAGATCGGGTGATTAGGGTCTCTACCCTACATCATTTATGGTCTTCTTGTTCAATGGATGGTAGTCGACACAAAGTCGGTCTGTTCCATCCTTCTTCTTGACAAAAAGAACACCACAACCCCATGGAGAAGAACTTGGTCGGATGAGACCCATACGCTCTTGAATATCGAGTTGTTTCTTCAGCTCCTTCAACTCTTCAGGTCCAAGCTTGTAAGGACGTTTGCAAACAGGTTCCGTGCTAGGCTCAAGATCGATGACGAATTCAACTGACCGGTGAGGAGGCATTCCTGGAAGCTCTTCAGGAAAGACGTCTTGATATTCGCAAACGACTGGAATCTGAGAGATGGCATCCAGCTCGCCCTTCTCGTTGAGAGAAAATAGTTGGATGGTATCATCACGAGCGGCAAAGATGATTACATCCTTAGAAGAATGTGTCAATTGAATCTGCCTGGCAGCACAATCAAGCTGAGCCTTGTGCTTAGAAAACTAGTCCATTCCGAGAATAAGATCAATATCAGAGTTACCAAGGACCACTGGAGAGGACAGAAACTTATAGTCGCCCAACGTGATAGTAACATTCGGGACCATAGAGCTTGCGTTCATGAATTTACCCGGAGAAACAACTGATAACTATCTAGGTAAATCTTGGAAAGGCAACTCAGTATCAAAAAGGACTTTTGCAGGAATATCATTAACAGGAAGGTTACCCATGATGACATCTGACGAGTCCTCTACCTGGGCTGCATTCATCAAGTTGACCTTTGCAGACTTGGGGTTATGCTTGACCACTACGGTGCTAGCAGATCTCATAGGAGGAGGAGGAGGAAGACGCCTCTGGTTGAAGCATTTGTTGGCATAGTGACCCTTCTGCTGACACTTGTTGCACGTGATCTCTGAAAGCGGACGATGATACGGAACACTTGATCTTGGAGCATGAGACGAAGTCTTGTTCTGAAAGCCTGGGTTGGGTGGGTGGGAAGATCCATTGCCACCTTTGCTCTTCTGTTGATAAGGCTGACGGGACGGAGGAGGAGGAGGCAACCAATACTTTTGCTGCTTAGTTGCCACTTGAGTTGAGGAAGAAGGGGTTGCAGCCCTGACTCGCTTGGAAGCATCGCACTTGAGCTGAGCAGTCTCTTGTTTCAGTGCTATGTTGTAAAACTCATCGTACTTCTTCGGCTCAAAAAGCACAAGAGCTAGTTGGAGATCTTCTCTGAGGCCACCTCTGAACTGATAAATCATGCTCTTCTCGTCAGGGACGTCTTGCTTAGCAAAACAAGCGAGCTTCTAGAACATGATGTTATACTGGTAAACATACAAGCTGCCTTGCTTCAGATTGCGGAACTCCTCACGCTTGCTCTCAACAACACTCTGAGGAATGTGGTGAACTTTGAAGTCTTGACGGAATTCATCCCAGGTAATCACACGACCTCCTCTGGAGTCTTTGTATTGCCGATACCATTCAGCAGCTTGGTCTTTGAGTTGGAACGAAGAAAACTGACAAAGTCCTCAAGCCTGACGTTGCTGCATTCGAAATGCTTGTAGATATCCACGAGCCAATCATCAGCGTCTGTTGCCTCAACACAGTTATTGAAGGTCTTTGGCTGGTTTGCGAGGAACTGGTTGAGTGTAGCAAACTGATTCTGATTGTTGCCATGGCCTTGATTTCCTTGGTTGCGCTCTTGCAAGAGTTGCATAAGCATCTGCATGTTGGCGTTGGTAGCGGCCATCACAGCTTGCCATGCCTCCGGAGGTGGAGGTTCAGGATTCTGACGCATTGGAGGAGCCATCCTGAAGAGGGTGACATCCGTTAGCATCTTGACAGACATATATTCAAACTGAATCAATGGATTGAAATTGCAACATATAGTCTTAACATCCGAACAAGAATGAACGAATGCATTCCAAATTAAATGGTCACACTTCCATAAATTGAGAAGCCACTTAGATAGAGGTAGATGAATAAAACAACAAGGTATGGACATGAACAAATACTTGGTGAGGATTACCCAATCACAAACCAAATATCTGCGGAAGAAATACTAGAGCTACATGAATTCCCACCTATGAACCTCCTGAAATTTTCCCGGTTATGCAATCAGGTGTTGGGGATACAGGGGAAGCATAATATCTCACCCAAAACTAGCAAATCCTACATCCAGCTATATCCATCCTTCAACACATAACCAAGAAACCTTCGGAAATCATTTACCTCAACCTTCGAAAAGCATCCGTTATACGAGTTATGGCAATACTCCCAAACTCCCGCCCTAGTACTGGGTGGCGTCGAGGTTATCTCACCAACAACTGCATAAAAGAGATTTTCGATGTCGGTGAAACTCGGGTATTCCAGAACTGCAATGATAAAATTGTGACGACAACACCTCGGAGCTCAACTCCCCGGGACACTGCCACAACCCCTAAATGTCAGGAGGCACCAAGAACAATGTTCTCGTCACAAAACCATCGGAACGATTCCAAGATACCCGCGTGATCCTAAAAAAATTAGTGAAATTTGATAAGAGAAGAGTCAAAACTCTATGTCAGGATGCCTCACCAGAGCGTCGAAGGGACTGAGGAGTAAAAAGAATCCTACTCTCCGATATATATAATCCTATAAGACTCAAAACATTTTTCTAGACTCAACAACGCCAATGATTCGATCAAGCAGGGGGCTCCTAAGTCGGGGAAAGCTCTAATTACCAACTTGTAACACCAACGATGCGGCTATATCTCCCACGTGTCGGAGCACGACTTAGAGGCATAACCGCATTGTAGGCAATGTCGCAAGAGGGGTAATCTTTACACATCCCATGTACTGAATAAGAAAAGAGGTACATAGTTGGCTTACAATCGCCACGTCACACAATAGCATAAATATATCATTACAATCATCCAGATACAATCAAGGTCCGACTACGGAACCAAAATAAAGACAACCCCAAATGCATAATGTCCCCGATCGCCCCAACTGGGCTCCACTACTGATCGTCTGGAAAGGAAACGTAGTATCGGCCTGAGTCCTCATCGAACTCCCACTTGAGCACAGTCATATCTCCTGGAGCCGTATCATCGGTCCCTGCATTTGGTTTTGGAAGGAATCTGTGAGTCACGGGGACTCAGCAATCTCACACCCTCGCGATCAAGACTATTTAAGCTTATAGGTAAGGTAAAAGGTATGAGGTGGAGCTGGAGCAAGCACTAGCATATATGGTGGCTAACATACGCAAAAGAGAGCGAGAAGAGAAGGCAAGGCACGGTCGAGAAACTATGATCAAGAAATGATCCTAGAACAACCTACGTTCAAGCATAACACGAGACCGTGTTCTCTTCCCGGATTCCGCCGAAAAGAGACCATCACGGCCACACACTCTGTTGATTCATTTTAATCAAGTTTAAGTTTCAGGTTATCTACAACCAGACATTAACAAATTCCCATCTGCCCATAACCGCGGGCACGGCTTTCGAAAGTTCAAATCCCAGCAGGGGAGTCCCAACTTAGCCCATCATAAGCTCTCATGGTCAACGAAGGATATTCTTTCTCCCAAAACAATCCGATCAGACTCGGAATCCTGGTTACAAGACATCTCGACAATGGCAAAACTAAATCAGCAAAAAAGCGGCCCGAATGTGCCGACAAATCCCGATAGGAGCTGCACATATCTCGTTCTCAGCGCACATCGGATGAGCCAGACGTCGGGTTGGCATAGACCCTGGTTGCCCAGGGGGCACCAGACATCGCTCAGGTTGGACCAACACTTAGAGAAGCACTGGCCCGGGGTTTAAAATAAAGATGACCCTTGAGTCCGCGAAACCCAAGGGAAAAAGGCTAGGTGGCAAATGGTAAAACTAGGGTTGGGCCTTGCTGGAGGAGTTTTATTCAAGGCGAACTGTCAAGGGGTTCCCATTATAACCCAACCGTGTAAGGAACGCAAAATCAAGGAACATAACACCGGTATGATGAAAACTAGGGCGGCAAGAGTGGAACAAAACACCAGGCATGAGGCCGAGCCTTCCACCCTTTACCAAGTGTATAGATGCATTAAATTAGACAAGATATAATAATGATATCCCAACAATAAACATGTTCCAACAAGGAACAAACTCCAATCTTCACCTGCAACTAGCAACGCTATAAGAGGGGCTGAGCAAAGCGGTAACATAGCCAAACAATGGTTTGCTAGGATAAGGTGGGTTAGAGGTTTGACATGGCAGTAGGGGAGGCATGATAAAGCAAGTGGTAGGTATCGTAGCATAGGCATAGCAAAAGAGCGAGCATCTAGCAAGCAAAGATAGAAGTGATTTCGAGGGTATGGTCATCTTGCCTTCAAAGTTCTCCGAGTTGTCGTTATCTTGATCCTCGTAAGCGTACTCAACGGGTTCCACGATCACGTACTCGTCTCCCGTCTCTACCCAAAGCAAGAACAACAAGCAAAGAGAACCACGATCAACCATGGTGCAATGCACAAGCAACATGATGCAAAGCATGGCATGATATGCGGGACGTGACATGCGATGCATATGCATGCTTCGGAAAGGAAAAATTGAACCTGGCCTCAACTTGGAAAACCAAGAGTGCCACTGGAAAGAGGAGTTGATTTCGGTCGAAATCAATATAAAGATCACCAGAATCGGATGCACGGTTTGCAAATGGTAAGCAAAACAATAATGGCGCAAGGCTACGATTAACAACACGAGGCCATCTAAATGCATCAAGAACAACAAGCTACTGCACTCTAACATAACAACAAAGCACATGGCAGTTCACTCAAGATGCTTGACAAAATATGAACACTGAGCTATGGCTAATTCACACAATAGCAGGTTCAAACAATCATGGCAAAAGTGCAAAAGATATCAGGTTACAGACTTAGTGAAAATAACAACATGTCAGGAATTTAACATCAGGAAGCAATGTTTAGAGCACGATAACACCATGCTACAGGAACATATCATGACAAAGCAAGGCATGGCATGAAACTACACAAAGCATACAACAAAAGTCCCTTAGTGACCATAAGCCAAAAGGGATCAGAAAATACAATAGCAAGCATGTGAACATAGCAACTTTCGTTAACAATTCAGACTTGGCAGAAAACTAGAACATGGCAAAACAGATTCACGTAGGCATGTTTGCGAGCTCGATGCACTCACCACAAGGCATTGCATGACAAACTAAGCATACACCCAGCAAGTAGACATGGCATAGAAGCTAAACATGGCAAGAACAACCTCATAGCATGCAAGGATAAACTATAACAACCTTGGCAAAATTGCTTAACATGTAAACAATCTGCCAGGAACATTTTATAGCAAAAGTAGAGCTCGATTGAGTCAATCTAGGGTGCTCCATAATTGCAAACAAAGACATGGACAGATAGAGCACAACAATATCTCAAAATGATCCCTACTTAACATGCTCAAAAGAGGCATGGATCACTCTGTAGCAACAAGAATACATGGCCTAAAAATATTATCAGGGAAAAGACTTGGAAGATTTCTAAGTCCTTGAAATCAGCAACATCACGAGAGCTACTTTACATGCTTGTGCTAGTCACCACAAAGATCACAAAAATACATGGCATACACCCCTGTAAAGATGGCATGGCATACTTCAAAACACATGTAGGACTCAAGTTCATATGAGGCACACATTAAACATGGCAAAAATGACAAATGTCCAAATTCTGATAAGAATCTGAAACTAACATTGCATAGCACTCTTGCAACAGCATTTAGGGCATCGAGATGAACTCAAATGAACATGGTGCAATGGAATGAAATGAAGTACTCATCGAGACGAACAATTTGATATGATACACGCTCAAAATGGAGCCACGGATGCAAAGGTATGGCATGATGAAAAATGCTAAAAATACTTAAAACAGGGGCAAAAGTCAAACCTAGGGTTCCTCAGATCTGGATCGGGCACGCGGATCGAGGTTCATCGCTGAAGCTCGCCGGAGAGGGAAGAATATGGCCGGAGTTGGAGAGCTCTGGGCCGGATCGGGCCGTATCCGGCCGAACCCCGGCAAGACAGCGGCGGGCGCGGCCGCGGACGAGGAGGCGGCGAGGTCGAGGCGGCGGCGGGCGCGCGGGGAGGCGGCGGCGGCCGGCGGTCGGCACCGCGGCGGCACCGCGCGACGAGGAGAAGGCGCGGGCGAGGACGTAGGCGGCGGCGGGCGCGCGGGCCAGGGAAGGCCCGACGCGGGCTCGGCGGGCCGGCGGCAAAGGGAGGCGGTCGGGCGAATGGCGGGTTGCCACATGGCGGCGGCGGCGCGGGCGGACACGTCCGGCCTGGCGGTTTTCGTCTGGCGGCACAAGGAGATGGAGAGGTTAGGGTTTCGCCCGAAATTTCGGAGGGAGGGTCTATATTTATAGGTAGAGGGAGCTAGGAGGCTCCAAATTGAGCACGGTTTGCAGCCACGCGATCGTGATCGAACTACCAAGATGATGTAGGGGGTTTAGGTGGGTTTTGGGCCACTTTGGAGAGGTGTTGGGCTACAACACACACAAGGCCTTTATGTTTCCTCGGTTAACCGTTGGAGTATCAAACAAAGTCCAAATGGCACGAAACTTGACAGGCGGTCTACCAGTAGTAAACCAAGGCCGCTTGGCAAGTCTCGGTCCAATCCAAGAACGTTTAACACCCGCACACGAAAAGAGGTAAAAGGAGACACCGGAGGGCATAGCGCCGGAATGCAAAACGGACAACGGGGAAAATGCTCGGATGCGTGAGACGAACACGTATGCAAATGCGATGCACATGATGACATGATATGAGATGCATGACAAAGACAAAAGCAACACGAAGACAAAAACCCGACAACGAGGAAATATCATAACTTAGTGCCGGAAATGGCAAGAGTTGGAATACAAATATGGCAGGTTACATATGGGGCGTTACACAAGAGTTCTGCCTCGACGGAGGATGACGATGATGACTTCATGTAGTTTTTATGATGTATGTTGTAAGTTTAGTCGTACGTACCATTAATTTAGATGTAGTTCTATCTAGTTGTTTATATTGTCTTGTTGTACGAGCATTATGTTCTATCTAAATATGATGTTGTAGTTCGGATAACAGAGTACTAAAATAGAGTAGGCATATGTCTCATACATAAGTACATAGTCATTTGTCTCATACATAGAATAGACATAAGTCTCATACATAAGTAGATGGTCATGTCTCTACTGATAGATGGAAGCGTCAGTGACGACGTCTGGCCTGGCGGGGAGGCGGATCTGGAAGCGGTGACCATGCCAACCTGTTAGGTGGCCTAATGTTACGAGGAGGAATTTCAGACTCTCCCTGTCATGCTGTGTATCCTGTGTGGGGCATGGTGGAGGAGTCGAATAAATGTTCATCCACTGGGTGTGCTGCGACATTTGAGCATGTATGTTCTTCGCGGGATGTTGATCACTCCCCCACGTATCATGTGATGCTGACATAGACGCATGATATCCGTAGGCTCCTGCACGATGGAACGTTTAGTCATGAAGAATGAGGTCGCCTCAATTAATATTGAAAACAATACAAATGAAGACACTTACCTACTGGTTGTGACAGCTACTCTGGCTCAAACACGAAGCTCGACGAGGGACCGTGCTGCTGTGGCTGTGGAGAAAACACGAAGCTCAACGAGGGAACGTGCTGCTGTGGCTGTGGAGAAAACACGAGCTCGACATGGGACCATAGTGTTGTGGTTGCTGCCACGTGGAACTGCCAGGTTGGTCAGGACGGGGTGGCCTGGTTGTCGGCTGATGTGCTAGACGTGGACGTGGTTGATGTCGGTGCATGGAGTGACGCGGCTGCTGCTGGTGGTGCTGAACAATGTCGGTTCTCCGGGTGCACGTGATAGCCTCGTACATAGTTCGTATCTTGTTCTGAATTCGTTCCAAGAAGGGTTGTAGACTGGACGGTGCTGAAGAAGAGGTCCAGACGACAGTGATCGTCCAAAGATGGTCACGTCCTCGTAGAGTTCGTGTGTCAAGGTAGCCTACAAATTTCCATGACAATTAATAATGTATGTCTCTTGCACGCCAAAGTATGTGACAACATTACTTAAAGAAAATATATCTTACCGCGTACTGCCAAGAGCCCGAAGTGTCATATCTCGGGTACATATCCGACGCAGTAGGATCTGGTATCTCCTCTGGGTGGGAGTGCTCAACGATGCGTAACCGTGTTCCGGTCATGTAGCGCCGCAAATAGAGATTGAATTCATTGAGATCAAAATTGTGATTCTCGTGCCATAGATGTGTGTTTGCTGTCTCCCATTCTATAATATACGGCCCTAGTCTAACTAGCCAGTCATCAGTTGTCCTGGTCATGCCCTTCCTTGTCGTTCTAAAATTGTGGTGTGTGTTCAACAATTACCTAAAGCTTCGAATGGATTACTATGAAAGATAATGCAACATTGAAAAACTGGTTAATACATGTGGATGTGTGATGGCACCGGGTTCTCTATAGGCTAGGTGGCAAATGCTAAAACCAAGGTTGGACCTTGCTGGAGGAGTTTTATTCAAGGCGAACTGTCAAGGGGTTCCCATTATAACCCAACCGTGTAAGGAACGCAAAATCAAGGAACATATCACCGGTATGACGGAAACAAGGGCGGCATGAGTGGAACAAAACACCAGGCATAAGGCCGAGCCTTCCACCCTTTACCAAGTGTATAGATGCATTAAATTAGAAAAGTTATAATAATGATATCCCAACAATAAACATGTTCCAACAAGGAACAAACTCCAATCTTCACCTGCAACTAGCAACGCTATAAGAGGGGCTGAGCAAAGCGGTAACATAGCCAAACAACAGTTTGCTAGGACAAGGTGGGTTATAGGTTTGACATGGCAATAGGGGAGGCATGCTAAAGCAAGTG
Organism: Triticum monococcum; assembly: GCA_034509565.1. Lineage (NCBI taxonomy): Eukaryota > Viridiplantae > Streptophyta > Magnoliopsida > Poales > Poaceae > Triticum > Triticum monococcum. Next base: position 280,304,704 of record CM067844.1, read on the forward strand.
GTAGGTATGGTAGCATAGGCATAGCAAAAGAGCGAGCATCTGGCAAGCAAAGATAGAAGTGATTTCGAGGGTATGGTCATCTTGCGTGCCAAGTTCTCCGAGTTGTCGTTAGCTTGATCCTCGTAAGCATACTCAACGGGTTCCTCGATCACGTACTCGTCTCCCGGCTCTACCCAAAGCAAGAACAACAAGGAAAGGGAACCACGATCAACCACGGTGCAATGCGCAAGCAACATGATGCAAAGCATGGCATGATATGCGGGACGTGACATGCGATGCATATGCATGCTTCGGAAAGGAAAAATTGAACCTAGCCTCAACTTGGAAAACCAAGAGTGCCACCAGAAAGAGGAGTTGATTTCGTTTGAAATCGATATAAAGATCACCGGAATCGGATGCACGATTTGCAAACGCCAAGCAAAAAAATAATGGCGCAAAACTGTGATTAACAGCATGATGCTATCTAAATGCATCAAGAACAACAAGCTACTGCACTCTAACATAACAACAAAGCACATGGCAGTGATCCACTCAAGATGCTTGACAAAATATGAACACTGAGATACGGATAATTCACACAATAGCAGGTTCAAACAATCATGGCAAAAGTGCAAAAGATATCAGGTTACAGACTTAGTGAAAATAACATGTTAGGAATTTAACATCAGGAAGCAATGTTTAGAGCACGATAACAACATGCTACAGGAACATATCATGACAAAGCAAGGCATGGCATGAAACTACACATAGCATACAACAAAAGTCCCTTACTGGCCATAAGCCAAAAGGGATCGAAAAATACAATGGCAACCATGTGAACATAGCAACTTTCGTTAACAAATTCAGACTTAGCAGAAAACTGGAACATGGCAAAACAGATTCATGTAGGCATGTTTGCGAGCTTGATGCACTCACCACAAGGCATTGCATGACAAACTAAGTGTACACCCAGCAAGTAGACATGGCATAGAAGCTAAACATGGCAGGAACAACCTCATAGCATGCAAGGATAAACTATAACAACCTCGGCAAAATTGCTTAACATGTAAACAATCTGCCAGGAAGAATTTATAGCAAAAGTAGAGCTCGATTGAGTCAAGCTAGGGTGCTCCATAATTGCAAACAAAGACATGGATGAATAGAGCACAACAATATCTCAAAATGATCCCTACTGAACATGCTCAAAAGAAGCATGGATCACTCTGTAGCAACAAGAATACATGGCCTAAAAATATTATCGGGGAAAAGACTTAGAAGATTTCTAAGTCCCTGAAATCAGCAACATCACGAGAGCTACTTTGCATGCTTGTGCTAGTCACCACAAAGATCACAAAAATACATGGCATACACCCGTGTAAAGATGGCATGGCATACTTCAAAACACATGTAGGACTCAAGTTCATATGAGGCACACATTAAACATGGCAAAAATGACAAATGTCCAAATTCTGATAAGAAACTGAAACTAACATTGCATAGCACTCTTGCAACAGCATTTCGGGCATCGAGAAGAACTCAAATGAAAATGGTGCAATGGAATGAAATGAATTACTCATCGAGACGAACAATTTGATATGCTACATGCTCAAAACGGAGCCACAGATGCAATGTTATCGCATGATGAAAAATGCTAAAAATGCTGAAAACGGGGGCAAAAGTCAACCCCAGGGTTCCTCAGATCTGGATCGGGCACGCGGATCGAGGTTTGTCACTGGAGCTCACCGGAGAGGGAAGAAGATTGCCGGATCCGGCCGGACCCCGGCAAGACGGCGGCGGGCGCGGACGAGGAGGCGGCGAGGTCGAGGCGGCGGCGGGCGCGCGGGGAGGCTGCGAGGTCGAGGCAGCGGCGGCCGACGATGGCGAAGAGGCGGCGGTCGGCACCGCGGCGGCGCCGGGCGGCGAGGAGAAAGTGCGGGCAAGGAGGTAGGCGGCGGCGGGGGCGAGGGCCCGACGCGGGCTCGGCGGGCCGGCGGTGGAGGGGGTGGCCGGGAGAATGGCGGGTTGCCATGTGGCGACGGCGGCGCGGGCGGACACGTCCGGCCTGGCGGTTTTCGTTCGGCGGCGCGAGGAGATGGAGAGGTTAGGGTTTCGCCCGAAATTGAGCACAGTTTGCGGCCACGCGATCGTGATCGAACGACCAAGATGATGGAGGGGGTTTAGGTGGGTTGTGGGCCACTTTGGAGAGGTGTTGGGCTGCAACACACACAAGGCATTTACGGTTCCTCGGTTAACCGTTGGAGTATCAAACGCAGTCCAAATGGCACGAAACTTGACAGGCGGTCTACCGGTAGTAAACCAAGGCCGCTTGGCAAGTCTCGGTCCAATCCGAGAACGTTTAACACCCGCACACGAAAAGAGGTAAAAGGAGACACCGGAGGGCATAGCGCTGGAATGCAAAACGGACAACGGGGAAAATGTTCGGATGCATGAGACGAACACGTATGCAAATGCGATGCACATGATGACATGATATGAGATGCATGACAAAGACAAAAGCAACACGAAGACAAAAAAACCCAACAACGAGGAAATATCATAACTTAGTGCCGGAAATGGCAAGAGTTGGAATACAAATATGGCAGGTTACATATGGGGCATTACAACACTCCACCACTACGAAAGGATCTCGTCCCGAGATCTAGGACTGGAAAAAAAAACTCCGGATACTCAGAACGGAGGTGATACTCGCGTTCCTGGGTGGCTTCACGGTCGGAATGATGTGACCACTTCACTTTCAGGAATTTGATAGACTTGTTGCGAGTCTTGCACTCAGTTTCTTCAAGAATATTAACGGGATGCTCACGATAAGACAGGTCTTCTTGGAGATCAATCTCTTCAAAGTTGACGGTGCGGTCAGGAGTCTTCAAACACTTGCGAAGCTGAGACACGTGAAACACATCGTGCATGTTTGCAAAGTTGTATGGAAGCTCAAGTTGATAGGTGAGATCGCCTCTTTTGCCAATGATCTTGAAAGGACCCACGTATCTAGGGGCAAGCTTCCCTTTGATACCGAAGCGACGAGTACCTTTCATTGGAGAAACGCGGAGGTAGACATGGTCTCCGATCTCGAAAGCCAAGTCACGATGCTTGCTATCATAGTAACTCTTCTGGCGCGATTGTGCGGCTTTGAGATTTTCACGAATGACTTTGCACATTTCTTCAGCCTCTGTGATCAAGTCATTTCCAAGAAGTTGGCGTTCACCAGTCTCTGACCAGTTAAGAGGAGTACGGCACTTCCTGCCATAGAGAATCTCGAATGGGGCCTTGCCCAAACTCACTTGGAAGCTGTTGTTGTAGGAGAACTCGGCATATGGAAGACAATCTTCCCACTTCATACCGAAAGAGATGACACATGCCCTGAGCATATCTTCAAGAATTTGATTGACTCGCTCGACTTAGCCACTGGTTTGAGGATGAAAAGCTGTGCTGAAGCGAATGTTGGTGCCCATGGCCTTCTGAAAAGAATCCCAAAACTTGGAGGTGAAGATGCTTCCACGATATGAAGATATCAACTGCGGAATGTCGTGCAGAGAGACAATCCTGCAGGTATATAGCTCTGCCAACTGAGCTGCTGTGATAGATTCTTTGATAGGAAGAAAATGAGCCACTTTAGTGAGCTTGTCGATGACAACAAAGATAGCATCATTGCCACGCTTGGACTTGGGAAATCCAGTCACAAAGTCCATCTCAATATGGTCAAACTTCCATTCTGGAATGGCAAGAGGTTGGAGGAGACCAGCTGGTCATTGGTGTTCTGCTTTCACTCTTCTGCAGACATCACATTCATTCACGAACTAAGCAATCTCGCGCTTCATTCGAGTCCACCAATACGACTGCTTGAGGTCATGGTACATCTTTGTACTTCTAGGGTGAATAGAGAGGAGTGAATTGTGAGCCTCGTTCATAATGACTTTACGAAGGTCACCCTTAGGAACAACAATGTGATCCTCGAAGAATAGAGTGTCCTTGTCATCAAGGCGATAACACTTGTACTTGGGTTGACTCTTGGTGATGAGGACATCAATACCATTGTTACACCCATAGCCCCTACTGTTACATATACTGGACCAATTACTAGAGCTCGCGCACGCCAATTAAATTACTAGGTACTTTCGTTTCTTGGTAATGATTCTAATGTTCATGAGATTATGATGCTGCCTAAATTGGATACATTTGTTTTGCTTACAAATGAAGGGCCTAGCTTGGAGAAGGATGAACATTGGAGCAAGAACACGCATGGAGTTGATGGCATGCGCAAGGGGATCAAGAACGGAGTTACAAGTGATGATTTCAGGACTTTGAAGCCGCCATAAGGAGTGCATGAAGCCTTGGACGAAATATACGAGATGCCACTTCATAATATTCGTTCATAGGCTATTCTAGGTGCTGCGTCACCTTATTAATGGGCCAGGCCCATGTAATTTCGAGATACTTAAGTATAGGCTATTTTTAGAGTCCGTATATGTGGGGAAACAAGAGTTAGGGTTGGTTTCGGACCCCACCCTCAAGGGCCACGAAATTCCCCCCTCTTCCTCCATATATACAGCCCTTAGGGCGTCGTTTAGACTTTGGGGTTTTGTTTAGATTAAAAGTTCGCCATAGCTGCAACTTCGCGTACTTCGTTTGTGTCCAACGACCAGACCAAGACGTCACAGAACCCCATCTTGATCAATAAAGTTTTCATCTTATATTCACAATATCCAGATTGCAATCTCAATTTCTTGCTTGTTCTTCGTTTGCTTGCAGGAAACAGACCCTCGTGGTCAGGTTGATCGTGCTCCGGCGTGGTCAATAACCCTCGGAAGTTGGTTTAGCGATTGCTAAGGCGCGACGTCTCGCACGTTCGTAGTCGGATCGTCAAGGTCGACTCCCACAGAAAATGATAGCCACCATCTCATCGAAACATCGGGACACCTTTGCCTCTATCAAGTGGTATCAGATTTCCAGGTTGCTCGGTGAGATTTTACAGTTTTTCGTAGATTAGATCGAGTCTGTTCTTCATACCTACAGTCCACGAAAAAGCCACAAAAAAAATTAGGGTTCGTTCATCATATCCGAACCAATCTGAGCCTTTGCATAATCTTTTTAGGGTTTTTGCTTTGTTGAATTTGCGGTTGCATCGTCGTGTCAAGTTGCTGGTCTTAGAGTCTAGTCTTTTAGAGTTTCGAGTTCTGGTCATAAGTTGTCACGCCGCCGCCGTACCATCATCATCGCCCATCTACCTCCATTGCTGATCCGCCACCGCTCTGAATCCGTATCCATATACCACCACCAATCCGAGTTCTTCTCATATTAGGTTTGTTCTTGAGACCAATCTAAATTCCGTTTCGTGTTTCCTTGCCTGCGTAGGTCTCGGAAAAAAAAGAGAGTCTGGAGACCCCCGGGCAGTTTTTAGGCCAAAATTTTCACGGGCAAAAAAAAAATTTTCCCTATCCTATTTTAGGCTTTTCTGAGTCTTTTGAGCCACGTGCCATCATAGTGATTTTTTGTCGCACTTTTTCGTCGTCGCTGCCCTGATTTCCGAAAAAAAAGTGAACAAAAAAATTTTCGTGCCATCCTACCAGTTTGACGAGGGAAGAGTTTTGAGACACTCGCCATTATAGTGATTTTTCGCAAAAAAAAGAGGAGCGCAAAAAAAAGAGCGAAAATAAAAAAGTTCCAGAGTGTGCTTTTCTCTTATTTTCGTGCAGCGCCGTGATTTTGTTAGTGTTCTAGGCTCGCGTCTCTAGCACGGTCTAGCCTAGGACCAGCACAGTACCGTCGTTGAGCGTTTATTCAACTTTGCATCTCTGAATTGATTATTGCTGACCCTTTTTGCTACCATACTATAAGCCTTCCCAGCTCCACATACATCTACATCGTGCGTTTGACTCTCCCTGGCAATCGCTCTATCCAAGCTTTTGAGAGTTTTGACTACCACGGTTGCCGATCACCGCCTGCTGCTGGGTAAGAACTGGTAAGAATTTGAGATTTGCTTGACGGATTTGTGACACCACCACCACCTCTTGTTAGTATTCTGTAGGATCATATTCTTGTGTGTTTCTATTGTTGCTAACCATGGCTGGATCACAAGCCGACGAGACTGACTGGGAGAACATGACGAATCGGGAGTTGCATGATAAATTTCAGCAAATGATGAATGGACAGGTGCAAGATGTGCTAAACAGATTTGAAGAGGCCATGGAGAAGATAGATGGCATGGAGAAGACGTTCGAAACAAAGCTCGATAACAGGTTTAATGAATTGCTCGCGCCTCTTCCACCACCACCACTGGCTGCACTTAACGCACCTCTACAACAACAACAACAACGACTACCTACACATCGTGAAACAGCCCTCCGCCGAGCGAGCCGTCTCCCTCTTGCACCTGGCCAAACTGTTGGTGCTGCTGTTGCTACTTCTGTGGCTCCTGCTGCTGATGCGGAGGAGGATGATTTTGCTGGCGATTACGAGGATGAGGTTGATCAAAATCAAAACTACGTTCCACCACCAGCACAGCAACCACCAGGTCGTCCACATGCAAATAACGGCAATGGTAGGGCTCACCCTCAGGTACGAGATTATGACCATCTCCCTAAACTAAAATTGAATATTCCACCATTTGAGGGTAGATATGTTCCTGATATATATCTTACTTGGGAGTTAGAAACTGAACAACGATTTACATGTTTACAATATCCCGAGGAGAGACGTGTTCCTGCTGCTGTTTGTGCATTCACTAGTTTTGCATGTGTTTGGTGGTCTGAGCATTGTAGATTATATCCCATTCCTGCTACTTGGGCTGCTTTGAAAACTGCTATGCGTACTCGTTGGGTTCCACCATATTATCAACGTGAATTACTTCAAAAATTGCAGCGCTTAAGACAGGGAAAAAATTCTGTAGAAGAGTATTATCAGGAATTACAAACAGGCATGATTAGATGTGGTATTGTTGAGGAGAATGAAGCTATGCTTGCACGTTTTATGGGTGGATTAAATAGAGAGATTCGGACGATTCTAGAGTATAAGGACTATACTAATATCACTCGTTTATTCCATCTTGCTTGTAAAGCTGAACGTGAAGTGCAGGATCGACAGGCATTGGCGCGGACTAACTTTTCTGCAGGTCGATCTTCATCATGGACACCACGTGCATCATCTACTTCCACACGTTCTGCTACACAAGCGCCTCCGTCGGCTGCCACCTCCAACCGTGATACAATAAAGCAGGCACAATCACCACTATCTGCCAAGAGCACACCTTCTGGGCCTGCAAAGAGCTCTTCTTCATCCATGGCATCCACAGGGCAAACACATGATATTATTTGTCGACGTTGCAAGGGTGGAGGTCATTATGCGAGAGAATGCCCATCTAAACGTGTGATGATTGTTAGTGAGGATGGTGGGTATGAGTCCGCTAGTGACTATGATGAGGAGACTTTGGCTCTTATTACACGTGACGAACACGGTGGAGACGATTCTGATCATGAGACGCAATACATGGCTCCTGAAGATGCTGACAGGTATGAATGTTTAGTTGCTCAACGTGTTTTGAGTGTGCAGGTTACACAAGCTGAGCAAAATCAGAGGCATAATTTGTTCCATACAAAGGGAGTTGTGAAGGAACGTTCTGTTCGCGTGATCATAGATGGAGGGAGTTGCAACAACTTGGCTAGCATGGAGATGGTGGAGAAGCTATCTCTCACCACAAGACCACATCCACATCCTTACTACATCCAATGGTTCAACAACAGCGGCAAGGTTAAGGTAACGCGTACTGTTCGTGTGCATTTTAGTATCTCTACATATGCTGATTATGTTGATTGTGATGTGGTACCTATGCAAGCATGTTCCTTATTACTTGGTAGACCATGGCAATTTGATAAAAATTCTGTTCACCATGGTAGAAACAATCAGTATACTCTTGTTCATAAGGATAAAAATATTACTTTGCTTCCTATGACTCCTGATTCCATTTTGAAAGATGATATTAATAGAGCTAATAAAGCAAAACAAGAGAAAAATAAGAGTGAAAATCAGATTGTGGCAAAAGAATTTGAGCAACAAATGCAGCCTAATAATAATAAACAATCTAGTGTTGCTTCTGAAATTAAATTGAAAAGTGCATGTTTACTTGCCACCAAATCTGATATTGATGATCTAGATTTTAGCAAATCTGTTTGCTATGCTTTTGTGTGCAAAGAGGCATTATTTTCATTCGAGGACGTGCCTTCCTCTTTGCCTCCTGCTGTCACTAACATTTTGCAGGAGTTCGCCGACGTCTTTCCACAAGACGTGCCACCGGGATTACCACCTATTCGAGGGATTGAACATCAAATTGATTTAATTCCCAGTGCATCATTACCCAACCGTGCACCATACCGTACCAATCCAGAGGAGACGAAGGAGATTATGCGTCAAGTACAAGAACTGCTCGACAAAGGTTATATACGCAAATCCCTTAGTCCTTGTGCTGTTCCTATCATTTTAGTGCCGAAAAAGGATGGTACGTCGCGTATGTGCGTTGATTGTAGAGGCATTAATAACATTACTATTCGTTATCGTCATCCTATTCCTAGGCTAGATGATATGCTTGATGAATTGAGTGGCTCTACAATATTCTCCAAAATTGATTTGCGTAGTGGATACCATCAAATTCGTATGAAATTGGGAGATGAATGGAAAACAGCATTTAAAACTAAGTTTGGATTATATGAGTGGTTAGTCATGCCTTTTGGGTTAACTAATGCACCTAGTACTTTCATGAGGTTAATGAACGAAGTTTTACGTGCTTTCATTGGACGATTTGTGGTAGTTTACTTTGATGACATATTGATTTATAGCAAATCTTTGGAGGAACATTTGGAACATTTACGTGCTGTTTTTATTGCTCTACGTGATGCACGTTTGTTTGGTAACCTTGGAAAGTGCACCTTTTGCACCGACCGAGTATCTTTTCTTGGCTATGTTGTTACTCCACAGGGAATTGAAGTTGATAAAGCCAAGATTGAAGCTATTGAGAGTTGGCCGCAGCCCAAAACGGTCACACAAGTGCGGAGTTTCCTTGGCCTCGCTGGTTTCTATAGGCGTTTTGTGAGAGATTTCAGCACCATTGCTGCACCTCTCAACGAGCTTACAAAGAAGGATGTGCCTTTTGTTTGGGGTACCGCACAGGAAGAAGCCTTCACGCTATTGAAAGATAAGTTGACACATTCTCCTTTGCTCCAACTTCCTAATTTCAATAAGACTTTTGAGCTTGAATGTGATGCTAGTGGAATTGGATTAGGAGGTGCGTTATTACAAGATGGCAAACCTGTTGCATACTTTTCTGAAAAATTGAGTGGGCCTAGTCTGAACTATTCTACTTATGATAAAGAATTATATGCTCTTGTTCGGACCTTAGAAACATGGCAACATTATTTCTGGCCCAAGGAATTTGTTATACATTCTGATCATGAATCTTTGAAACACATTAAAAGTCAAGCAAAACTGAACCGTAGACATGCTAAATGGGTTGAATTCATTGAGACTTTCCCTTATGTCATTAAACACAAGAAGGGTAAAGAAAATGTTATTGCTGATGCATTGTCTCGTCGTTATACTATGCTTTCACAACTTGACTTTAAAATATTTGGTTTGGAGACCATCAAAGATCAATATGTTCATGATGCTGAATTTAAAGATGTATTGCAGAATTGTAAGGAAGGGAGAACTTGGAACAAGTTCGTTCTCAACGATGGCTTTGTGTTTCGTGCTAACAAGCTATGCATTCCAGCTAGCTCCGTTCGTCTTTTGTTGTTGCAGGAGGCGCATGGCGGAGGATTAATGGGACACTTTGGCGTCAAGAAGACGGAGGATATACTTGCTACACATTTCTTTTGGCCAAAGATGAGACGGGATGTTGAGCGTTTTGTTGCTCGCTGCACTACATGTCAAAGAGCTAAGTCACGACTAAATCCTCATGGTTTATATATGCCTTTGCCTGTACCTAGTGTTCCTTGGGAGGATATATCTATGGATTTTGTTTTAGGTTTACCTCGAACAAAGAAGGGGAGGGATAGCATATTTGTTGTCGTGGATAGGTTCTCGAAAATGGCACACTTTATACCTTGTCATAAAAGCGATGATGCTGTTAATGTTGCTGATTTGTTCTTTCGTGAAATTATTCGCTTGCATGGTGTGCCAAATACTATTGTTTCAGATCGTGATACTAAATTTCTTAGCCACTTTTGGAGATGTTTATGGGCTAAGTTGGGGACTAAGCTGCTTTTTAGTACTACTTGTCACCCCCAAACTGATGGACAAACTGAAGTAGTCAATAGAACATTGTCTACTATGCTTAGGGCTGTTTTGAAGAATAACAAGAAAATGTGGGAAGAATGCTTGCCTCATATTGAATTTGCTTATAATCGTTCATTGCATTCTACTACTAAGATGTGCCCTTTTGAAATTGTGTATGGTTTCCTACCTCGTGCACCTATCGATTTGTTGCCTCTTCCATCTTCGGAGAAGGTTAATTTTGATGCTAAAGAATGTTCTGAATTGATTTTAAAAATGCATGAGTTAACTAAGGAAAACATTGAGCGTATGAATGCTAAATATAAACTTGCTGGAGATAAGGGTAGAAAACATGTTGTGTTTGCACCTGGAGATCTTGTTTGGTTACATTTCCGTAAAGATAGATTTCCTAATCTACGCAAATCAAAGCTAATGCCACGTGCTGATGGTCCTTTTAAGGTGTTAGAGAAAATAAATGATAATGCATATAAACTTGAGCTACCTGCAGATTTTGGGGTTAGTCCCACTTTTAACATTGCAGATTTGAAGCCTTATTTGGGTGAGGAAGATGAGTTTCCGTCGAGGACGACTTCATTTCAAGAAGGGGAGGATGATGAGGACATCAATACCATTGTTACACCCACAGCCCCTACTGTTACATATACTGGGCCAATTACTAGAGCTCGCGCACGCCAATTAAATTACCAGGTACTTTTGTTTCTTGGTAATGATTCTAATGTTCATGAGATTATGATGCTGCCTAAATTGGATACATTTGTTTTGCTTACAAATGAAGGGCCTAGCTTGGAGAAGGATGAACATTGGAGCAAGAACACGCATGGAGTTGATGGCATGCGCAAGGGGATCAAGAACGTTGTTACAAGTGATGATTTCAGGACTTTGAAGCCGCCATAAGGAGTGCATGAAGCCTTGGACGAAATATACGAGATGCCACTTCATAATATTCGTTCATAGGCTATTCTAGGTGCTGCGTCACCTTATTAATGGGCCAGGCCCATGTAATTTTGAGATACTTAAGTATAGGCTATTTTTAGAGTCCGTATATGTGGGGAAACAAGAGTTAGGGTTGGTTTCGGACCCCACCCTCAAGGGCCACGAAATTCCCCCCTCTTCCTCCATATATACAGCCCTTAGGGCGTCGTTTAGACTTTGGGGTTTTGTTTAGATTAAAAGTTCGCCATAGCTGCAACTTCGCGTACTTTGTTTGTGTCCAACGACCAGACCAAGACGTCACAGAACCCCATCTTGATCAATAAAGCTTTCATCTTATATTCGCAATATCCAGATTGCAATCTCAGTTTCTTGCTTGTTCTTCGTTTGCTTGCAGGAAACAGACCCTCGTGGTCAGGTTGATCGTGCTCTGGCGTGGTCAATAACCCTCGGAAGTTGGTTTAGCGATTGCTAAGGCGCGACGTCTCGCACGTTCGTAGTCGGATCGTCAAGGTCGACTCCCACAGAAAATGATAGCCACCATCTCATCGAAACATCGGGACACCTTTGCCTCTATCACTTGGCAATCCCAATCTTCACCTTCTTCACCATGGCATCAAGAAGTTGAGCGTCACGAATCTGATCTTCCAAAGTAGGAGAGACTTGGAGGTTGGCAAGGAATCCTTGAGGAACAACTTGGAGATTAAGTTTGCGGAAAGCTTCACAAAGCTCTGGTTGGTAGGGCTCGAGAATCAAACTGTTGCACTAAGCCTTCCTGCTCAATGCGTCAGCAATAACATTGGCCTTACCTGGAGTATATTCAATACTCGGATTATACTCTTGAATCATTTCGACCCAACGAGTCTGCCTGAGGTTGAGGTTTGGCTGAGTGAAGATGTACTTGAGACTCTTACGATCAGTGAAGATGTCCACTTTTCTTCCCAACAAGAGATGTCTCCATGTTAAAAGAGCATGGACAACTGCCGCCAACTCGAGGTAATGAGTGGGGTAGTTCTTTTCGTTGGGCTTCAACTGGCAAGAGGTATAGGCCACAACTTTCTTCTCTTGAATCAACACTGCACCGAGACCTTGAAGGGAAGCATCACAGAAAACCTCGAACGGTTTGGATTCATCAGGAGGAGTCAGAACTGGAGCAGTGACTAACTTCTCTTTGAGGGTGTTGAAAGCAATGTCACATTCAGGCGACTAGACATACTTCACATGCTTCTGGAGAAGGTTGGAGAGAGGCTTTGCTATCTTAGAGAAGTTCTCAATGAACCTTCGACAATAGCTTGCGAGACCAAGGAAGTTGCGGAGTTGCTTCACGTTCTGAGGTGGTTCCCAATTCACAATTGCAGACACCTTCTCAGGATTAACAGCTATGCCCTTGGCGGAGATGATATGTCCGAGGTAGAGAACCTCATCAAGCCAAAACTCGCACTTTGAAAACTTCGCATAGAACTGATGTTCTCTGAGTTTATCCAGCACCAATCTTAAGTGCTTGGCATGATCCTCCCTGTTCTTGGAAAAGACCAAAATGTCATCGAGGTAGACCAAGACGAAGTCACTTGTGTAGGCGTTGAAGATGAAGTTCATCATGCGAGAGAATGTTGGAGGAGCATTGACAAGTCCGAAAGACATGACAGTGTATTCATATGAACCATAGCTTGTTTTGAACGATGTCTTGGGGATATCCTCTTCACGAATGCGAATCTGATGATAGCCCATACGGAGGTCAAGCTTGGAGAATACTTGAGCACCTTTGAGTTGTTCGAAAAGCTCATTGATGTTGGGAAGTGGGTACTTGTTCTTTATTGATGCGGAGCATCCCAACGTCATCCCCATGGACCTACCATCGTCTCATCAAGTGCCTACCGGACCCATGACTCGATCACGTGCAAGAGCCCTTGAAACCGAGGTGACATCTCTCCTCTCACAATTCCACTTCGATGCACATGAAGCATGGCTACTACCTCATATGGATACTTTGTGCATACTCAGGTACAATGACGAAGCTAAGGAGCAAGGACAAGAAGGAGAGGAAGATGGACGAGAAGACGGAGAAGAAGAAGGGCTGCAGGAAAAGTCCCAGCCACCGGACGACCGGCCGGGACCGGACGTCCGGCGCCTGAAGCGTCAGCCGAGCCCCAGTGAGTGGATGTCCGGTCCGGACCAGACGACCGGTGCCCCTGCACCCGAGGCCAATGAGCGGACGTTCGGCCCCGACCGGACGACCGACGCGACCGCACCCGAGCCAACATCAGCGGAAGTCCGGAGCCTCCGGACGTCCGGCACCCCCATCACAGAACGGAACCAGCGGACGACCGGAGGACACCGGACGTCCCGCAGCTCCTGAGACACCGGACGACCGGTCCCCAGCGGACGTCAGGTACCTGTCTGCGCACAGTGTTCGGGCCCGAGGCCCATGTACCCCTTCACTTCGTCCCCTTTGCACTTAGACTATAAATAGACCCCCATTCATCCTAGCTAGGGTTAGCATTGGTTTAGCTCATTTGAGAGATAGAGCATTGCTCATCCATATCTGATATACTCCACGAGAGAGACCGCGACCCCTCTACGGAGAAGATCCACCTTGGATTCAAGACCCCTTTACGGGAAGATCCCCTTGTGGATTCAAGACCTCCTCACGGAGAAGAACCGGTTACCATGTATCATCCCTAGTTGTCCATGGATTCGTGTATCGTTCTATGTACTCGAGGATCTAGCCCATGTGTGACTTAGTCGTGTCGGTTTAGTGATTTCCTCTTGTGTTTTCCTTCTGTTCTTCCTCGTGTTCTTCGCGATTTCCCCGGGATCCGCTCCTTTCGTGAAAGATCGGGCGATTAGTGTCTCTACCCTACATCATCTTGGTATCTAGAGCAAGGTTTATCACAATTTCGGAGCCCCCCTCTTCGTTTCCTAGCTTGATTTTGTTGTTTTTCGTCCTAATCCGAAAATCCCCACAAAAATAGCCCCAAAATTTTTTTCTTGTGTTTTGTGAGTTTTGATGATGTTTTGTTGGTTTTGATCCGTGAATTTGTTGTGTTGCAAGTGGATCTAGCCTTCCCCCACCATCTCCACCTCGAAATCCCTCCAAATTGCCCATATTCCGCCCAAAACCGCCTCCCGGATCTGAAATTTCGCGTTGACCCCGACCACCGGACGACCGTCACTTCACCGGGCGTCTGGCGACCCAGGAAGCACCGCACGTCCGACCTTACCGGACGACCGGCGACCGAACATCCGTCCATTTTCGGACGACCGCTCCTTCCACCACATCATCCGCTACACCACCACCGAATTTCCGCAAACTTTGCCAATATCCCAACCCACACCACCACCTAACCACTACCTACTCCGACGATTTTGCTCGCACTTGGTTTTGAGAATTTGAGTTGCGGTACCGTTTCCTTTTGTGTTTCGGCTATCTAGGTACGGTTCGACGTCGACATCACCGCCGCTCATTTTCGCCACGGACGTGTCATCAACAACGACCACCTCGACTACGACTTGGTATTCGTGCCACCATTTTGACACCATATCGGAAGCAAGACTGATAACCTCATATTGGTATTGGACATATCACTCTTGCCATTACATTTCTAGCCATCATAGCCTTACTCCTTTGCGTTGCTTACCCATCGAGACTAGCCATTGAGTATTGCCGGCAACGAGACTTGTGCACTTTAGTGATCATACTTCCCATAGCATACATACATACATCATTGTTGCCTATATTGGTATCATCTCTTGTGTCACAAAGTTGTCATCGCATACTCACTTGCTATCTTGGTTCGTCAAGCATTGCATGAGAAAAGAGCTCAAACATCAAAGAGCCAACCAAGCTTTTAAGCAAAGAGGAAAGATAAGCAAAGAGCTTTTCAGCAAGAACCATAGCATCATACAACATTAAGATTGTCATACTCGATCATCTTGGATCATATCATAGCAACACCTTGCATAGAACATATTTGGGATAGAAGTCGTTGCATTTTGCTAAGTAGGTTGTGCACAAGTTCTTGTATCCGCCTATTGTGCAATCGTGCTAGAGTCTCTCTAGTGTTGTGCAACAAGAGCATTTTTGGATTCCACATTTTGGCTCACCCTTGGTTGCACAACCCCACTTATCTTTTTGCGCGTGTGTTTCCGTGTACCATATATGCTTGGTCTACTTGTTACATTGCATCTTGCGAATCTTCTCCAACATTATTGAATCTTACTTACATTCACATTAAAAATTGTGCCACCATCCTAACCAAGCTCCACCATAAGCTTTTACTTGTGTAGGTGTGAGAAACCGACGAGAATTCGTACCAATTGGGCTATTTCCTTGTCCTGCATTGGAATGATCATCGATTCCCTTTCAACTTCGGTCAAGGTACATTTGGTATTCGTTCTTCTCTTTCTACCACTCACATTTGTCTTGGAATGATGGATAGGCCAAGTACTTCTACCAACCCACTCTTCATGGAGCAAGACGACGACATGAACTCCTTCGTCACCAAGAGTCACCTCTTTAGTGCACAACGTGCTTTGCATCAAGAGCAACAAGCTATGAGTGAACGCATCGACAACCTTGCCGCTGACTTGCGACTTTCCGAGCAACGTACAAGGGACTACTTCGACCACAAGCTCGACAATCACAAGCAAGAGAATGACGCAAGGATGGACGAGATTTGCGCTTTGTTGCTCAACCGCTCTTCTTCCACTTCAAGAAGGAGCCGTTCAAGTCGCCACTCCGACTTCACCCTCTCCAGCTCAAGTACACCGACATCAAACACTCTTCGTCGAGCCGCGCGCACCGACCGTCAAGCAAACCTCAACCCACATCGAGACACCGACTCGCAAGAACATCGACGACGTCAAACCGAAGAAGCCTTTGTGCTCGCTCGAGAACGGCAACAACAACGCCAACATGAAGAGGAAGAACGTGCGCGTCTCCACCAACTTGAACAAGATGCCGAGACACAATGTCAAGAACAACTACTTTGTGACGCTCAAGCACTTGAGGCGCAACAAGCTCTACGCGATGCGAGTCGAGCTGTTGCCGACCGAGGCCGACAAGCCTGTGAACAAGAGGAAGAACTTCGCGAAGAAATTCAAGAACGACGATTTCAATCTCGCGTGCATCGTCAAGTTCCACCTCGAGCTCGACGCACTCCTCCACAAGCTCGCCAAGACCATCAAGTTCATCATGAGCATGACGACAATGGGAATCCTCCGCGACAAGAGCAACACGAGGTTGACAAACCTCCGCGTCAAGAGCACCACGAGTTGAACAATCATCTACAACATGGGCTCATCATCCCCGACCCCAACACATTGAAGAGCAACGCAACGGCAAGCTCAAGTTCACCATGCCCAAGTTCAACGGAAGCAACGATCCCAAAGAATACCTTTCATGGGCATTGAAAGTTGACAAGATCTTCCGTTTGTACAATTATGAAGAAGATAAGAAGATCGCGATGGCATCCCTTGAGTTCCAAGACTTCCGTTTGTACAATACCTTTCATTTGGTGGGAACAAATCGTAGAGCGCCGCGAGGCAAGAGGCGAATCACCCATCACTACTTGGGCACAAATGAAGGATGCCATGAGAGCATGCTTCGTGCCTACCTACTACAACCGCGGCCTCTTCAAGAAACTCCAACAACTCAAGCAAGGAACCAAGAGCGTTGAAGAATACTACAAGGAGATGGAGATTGCAATGATAAGAGCCAATGTGTCGGAAGATGATGAGCAAACAATGGCTCGTTTCCTGAATGGACTCAATCACCCTATCAAGAAGATCGCCGACTTCCAACCATACTCAAATCTCATCGAGCTAGTGCACCAAGCTACCAAAGCGGAACGCCAAGTGCAAGATGATTTCAAGTATGCCAAGTTCTCATCCAAGTCCTATGGCTTCTCCAATAACCAAGCTTCAACGACTCCAACACCGACTACAAGACCCTCTACTTCCAACATCGACAAGCCGACTTCCAAGAAAGCTTCGTCCACTACAAGCCATCCTCCTACGAGCAACTTCAAGCCGAGAGCTTCATCATCATCTACCCCAACCGATGAGACCGTCAAGACGAGTTCCTTCAAGTGTTCACTTGCGGAGGCCGAGGCCACAAGTCCTATGAGTGCACCAACAAGCGCACCATGATCTTCAACGACGATGGCACTTATGATTCCATGAGCGAAGGAGAAATGGAAGCCCTTGAGCAAGTCGCCATGCACCGCCAAGTGAACAATGAAGAAGAACAAGTTTTTTGTGATGAAGACTCAAGTCCCGCACTTGTTGTCTCTAAAGTCTTAACTCTCCAACATCACCAAGAAGAAGACCAAAGATGCACCATATTCCACACCAAGGTCGGCATCTATGGACGATCCGTCAAGGTCGTCATCAATGGAGGGAGTTGTCACAATCTCGCAAGTGAAGAACTTTGCTCCAAGCTCCAATTGCCCAAGACGAAGCATCCACATCCATACAAAGTGCAATGGCTTAGTGACTCCGGCACTATCCAAGTCGAGCACCGAGTACAAGTCTCCTTCAAAATCAGCGCCTACGAAGACACCTTGGAGTGCGACGTCATCCCAATGACCGTTTGCCATCTTCTCCTTGGACGGACATGGCAATTCGATAGAAGGAGTCGTCCACAATGGGCGTACAAACCACTATAGCTTCAAGATGCAAGGAAAGGAGTTTGTGTTACGACCTATGTCTCCAAGCCAAGTGATCGCCGATAAGCAAGCCACCCATCGTGGAGAGAATGGTGGGAGAGTGAGCCACCAAAAAGAGAGTGAGCGCTACAAGCCCAAATTGAGTGCCTCCACGATGAGCGAAAACAAGAACCTAGTTCTATTTGCCACCAAACGTGAAATGAGAGAAGTGTGTGAGAACCCATCTAGTGTCCTACACTACGTCCTCGTGTGCAAGGACAATGCAACACAAACTTACACTTCTCACACTCTTCCTCTAGTGTTGCTTCTCTTTTGCAGGAATTTCAAGATGTTTTCCCCGATGAGCTACCTCCGGGACTACCTCCACTACGAGGCATTGAGCACCGCATCGACCTCATCCCCGGAGCACCGCTTCCGAACAAAGCTCCCTACCGCGTCAACCCCGAAGAAACCAAAGAAATCCAAAGGCAAGTAAAGCATCTCATAGACCATGGACATGTGCGTGAAAGTTTGAGCCCTTGTGTCGTACCGGTCATTCTTGTCCCAAAACGTGATGGTAGTTTTCGCATGTGCTCCGATTGTAGACCTATCAATGCTATCACCCTTCGTTACAGGTATCCCATTCCACGCCTAGATGATATGCTAGATGAGCTTAGTGGTGCCACTATATTTTCCAAAATTGATCTTAAGAGTGGTTACTATCAAATCCGCATACAACAGGGTGATGAATGGAAAACCGCATTCAAAACCAAGTTTGGTTTGTATGAGTGGTTAGTCATGCCTATGGGTCTCTCGGAAGCACCGGGCACTTTTATGCGCCTTATGAATCATGTCGTTCGCCCTTACATTGGTATATTTGTTGTGGTTTACTTCGATGACATTCTTGTGTTTAGCAATCTATCAAAGAGCATGTCACCCATCTCCGCACCGTTTTGCAAACTCATAGAAAAGATCGTCTCTATGCTAATATGGAGAAATGCCTTTTTGGTATTGATAAGCTCGTTTTCTTGGGTTTTGTTGTTTCTTCTAAGGGTGTTCATGTAGATGAGTCCAAGATCAATGCTATTAAGACTTGGCCGCAACCAACCAACTTGCATCAAGTGCGTAGTTTTCTTGGTCTTGCGGGTTTCTATCGTCGCTTTGTGAAGGATTTTAGCACCCTTGCTTCGCCCTTGCATGCTTTGAGCAAGAAGAATGCGCCTTTCATTTGGGAACCATCCCAAGATACCGCATTCAATGAGCTTAAGAATATGCTTAATCATGCTCCCGTGCTTGCTTTACCCAACTTCGACAAGCCTTTTGAGATTCATTGCGATGCTAGCGGTAATGGCATAGGAGGTGTGTTAACGCAAGAGAAGCGCCCCATAGCTTACTTTAGTGAGAAACTTTCTGGAGCGCAACTCAACTATCCCATCTATGACACAGAGCTATATGCTTTAGTCCGCGTTTTACATGAATGGGAACATTACCTTCGTCCCCATGAGTTTATCATTCATACCGATCATGAGACTCTCAAGTATCTCAAGGGTCAAACTAAGTTGAACAAGCGTCATGCTAAATGGAGTGAATTCATTGAGTCTTTTCCCTATGTCATCAAGTACATCAAGGGTAAAGAAAACATCGTACTGGATGCTCTTTCCCGCATATGCATGGTAGTCACGCAACTTGAGTTAGATGTCATTGGCTTCGAGCATATCAAAGAATTGTGTGCGCATGATGAAACTTCTGCCACTCCTTATGCCAAGTGTTTGTCGAATACATCGTGGGAACGCTATTACATCAAATACGGCTATCTTATGAGAGCTAACAAACTTTGCATCCCCAAGTCGTCCCTTCGTTTGTTGCTTTTACAGGAATCACATGGAGGAAGCTTAATGGGACATTTCGGACGCGACAAGACGTTCGCCACGCTCTCGAAGAGCTACTTTTGGCCAAAGATGTTTCGGGACGTCAATCGCTTCACCAACCGATGTTCGACATGCCGCAAAGCTAAGTCCAAAGCTCAATCTCATGGCCTCTATATGCCTCTACCAATTCCATACCAACCATGGGCAGACATTAGCATGGACTTTGTACTTGGTTTGCCTAGAACTCGCAATGGGAAAGATTCCATATTTGTCATTGTGGACTGTTTCTCAAAAATGGAACATTTTATTCCTTGTCACAAGATAGATGATGCTTCACATGTTGCTAATCTCTTTTGTAGGGAAATATTGCGTCTCCATGGTGTGCCAAAGACTATTGTCTTGGACCGCGACGTCAAGTTCCTTAGCTAGTTTTGGAAGACCCTATGCGCCAAGCTCGGAATCAAGCTACTCTTCTCCACGGCGTACCATCCTCAAACCGACGGCCAAACGGAGGTGACAAACCACACACTCTCCGCTCTACTTCCAGTAGTCATCAAGAAGAACATCAAGGAGTGGGAGGAGTGCCTACCTATCGCCGAGTTCGCCTACAACCGAGCAAGACACTCAACAACCGGCAAGTCTCCTTTCGAGGTTGTTTACGGATTCAACCCATTGTAACCATTGGACATTCTTCCTCTACCACTCCAAGAGCGCATCAATTTGGACGCAAGTGCGCGTGTGACACATCTCAAGAAGATGCATGAAGATACAAGAAACACCATCGAGCGCCAAGTTCAACGCCTTGCGACCAAGCTCAACTTCAACAAGCAACCTATGGTCTTCAACATTGGTGATCGAGTGTGGCTACACCTTCGCAAGGACCGCTTCCCACAAGAACGCAAATCCAAGCTTTGACCACGAGCGGATGGACCCTTTAAGGTGCTTGCACGCTACAACGACAACTCTTACAAGATCTACCTCCCGCGCGACAAGTACAACATGAGCGACATCTTCAACGTCAAAGATCTCTCTCCCTTCCATGGTGATGAAGATTTTGATCCGAGGACGGATCTTCCCCAAGGGAGGGGAGATGATGCGGAGCATCCCAAGGTCATCCCCATGGACCTACCATCGTCTCATCAAGTGCCTACCGGACCCATGACTCGATCACGTGCAAGAGCCCTTGAAACCGAGGTGACATATCTCCTCTCACAATTCCACTTCAATGCACATGAAGCATGGCTACTACCTCATATGGATACTCTGTGCATAATCAGGTACAATGACAAAGCTAAGGAGCAAGGACAAGAAGGAGAGGAAGATGGGCGAGAAGACGGAGAAGAAGAAGGGTTGCAGGAAAAGTCCCAGCCACCGGACGACCGGCCGGGACTGGACGTCCGGCGCCTGAAGCGTCAGTCGAGCCCCAGCGAGCGGGCGTCCGGTCCGGACCGGACGACCGGTGCCCCTGCACCCGAGGCCAATCAGCGGACGTTCGGCCCTGACCGGACGACCGGCGCGACCGCACGCGAGCCAACATCAGCGGAAGTCCGGAGCCTCCGGACGTCCGGCACCCCCATCACAGAACGGAACCAGCGGATGACCGGAGGACACCGGACGTCCGGCAGCTCCTGAGACACCGGACGACCGGTCCCCAGCGAACGTCCAGTACCTGTCTGCGCACAGTGTTCGGGCCCGAGGCCCATGTACCCCTTCACTTCGTCCCCTTTGCACTTAGACTATAAATAGACCCCCCCCCCCATTCATCCTAGCTAGGGTCAGCATTGGTTTAGCTCATTTGAGAGATAGAGCATTGCTCATCCATATCGGATCTACTCCACGAGAGAGACCGCGGCCCCTCTACGGAGAAGATCCACCTTGGATTCAAGACCCCTTTACGGGGAGATCCCCTTGTGGATTCAAGACCTCCTCACGGAGAAGAATCGGTTACCGTGTATCGTCCCTAGTTGTCCGTGGATTCGTGTATCGTTCTATGTACTCAAGGATCTAGCCCATGTGTGACTTAGTCATGTCGGTTTAGTGATTTCCTCTTGTGTTTTCCTTCCGTTCTTCCTCGTGGTCTTCGTGATTTCCCCGGGATCCGCTCCTTTCGTGAAAGATCGGGTGATTAGGGTCTCTACCCTACATCATTTATGGTCTTCTTGTTCAATGGACGGTAGTCGACACAAAGTCGGTCTGTTCCATCCTTCTTCTTGACAAAAAGAACACCACAACCCCATGGAGAAGAACTTGGTCGGATGAGACCCATACGCTCTTGAATATCGAGTTGTTTCTTCAGCTCCTTCAACTCTTCAGGTCCAAGCTTGTAAGGACGTTTGCAAACAGGTTCCGTGCTAGGCTCAAGATCGATGACGAATTCAACTGACCGGTGAGGAGGCATTCCTGGAAGCTCTTCAGGAAAGACGTCTTGATATTCGCAAACGACTGGAATCTGAGAGATGGCATCCAGCTCGCCCTTCTCGTTGAGAGAAAATAGTTGGATGGTATCATCACGAGCGGCAAAGATGATTACATCCTTAGAAGAATGTGTCAATTGAATCTGCCTGGCAGCACAATCAAGCTGAGCCTTGTGCTTAGAAAACTAGTCCATTCCGAGAATAAGATCAATATCAGAGTTACCAAGGACCACTGGAGAGGACAGAAACTTATAGTCGCCCAACGTGATAGTAACATCCGGGACCATAGAGCTTGCGTTCATGAATTTACCCGGAGAAACAACTGATAACTGTCTAGGTAAATCTTGGAAAGGCAACTCAGTATCAAAAAGGACTTTTGCAGGAATATCGTTAACCGGAAGGTTACCCATGATGACATCTGACGAGTCCTCTACCTGGGCTGCATTCATCAAGTTGACCTTTGCAGACTTGGGGTTATGCTTGACCACTGCGGTGCTAGCAGATCTCATAGGAGGAGGAGGAGGAAGACGCCTCTGGTTGAAGCATTTGTTGGCATAGTGACCCTTCTGCTGACACTTGTTGCACGTGACCTCTGAAAGCGGACGATGATATGGAGCACTTGATCTTGGAGCATGAGACGAAGTCTTGTTCTGAAAGCCTGGGTTGGGTGGGTGGGAAGATCCATTGCCACCTTTGCTCTTCTGTTGATAAGGCTAACGGAACAGAGGAGGAGGAGGCAACCAATACTTTTGCTGCTTAGTTGCCACTTGAGTTGAGGAAGAAGGGGTTGCATCCCTGACTCGCTTCTTGGAAGCATCACACTTGAGCTAAGCAGTCTCTTGTTTCAGTGCCATGTTGTAAAACTCATCGTACTTCTTCGGCTCAAAAAGCACAAGAGCTAGTTGGAGATCTTCTCTGAGGCCACCTCTGAACTGATAAATCATGCTCTTCTCGTCAGGGACGTCTTGCTTAGCAAAACAAGCGAGCTTCTAGAACATGATGTTATACTGGTAAACATACAAGCTGCCTTGCTTCAGATTGCGGAACTCCTCACGCTTGCTCTCAACAACACTCTGAGGAATGTGGTGAACATTGAAGTCTTGACGGAATTCATACCAGGTAATCACACGACCTCCTCTGGAGTCTTTGTATTGCCGATACCATTCAGCAGCTTGGTCTTTGAGTTGGAACGAAGAAAACTTGACAACGTCCTCAGGCCTGACGTTGCTGCATTCGAAATGCTTGCAGATATCCACGAGCCAATCATCAGCGTCTATTGCCTCAACACAGTTACTGAAGGTCTTTGGCTGGTTTGCGAGGAACTGGTTGAGTGTAGCAAACTGATTCTGATTGTTGCCATGGCCTTGATTTCCTTTGTTGCGCTCTTGCAAGAGTTGCATAAGCATCTACGTGTTGGCGTTGGTAGCGGCCATCACAGCTTGCCATGCCTCCGGAGGTGGAGGTGGTGGTGGCGGTTCAGGATTCTGATGCATTGGAGGAGCCATCCTGAAGAGGGTGACATCCGTTAGCATCTTGACAGACATATATTCAAACTGAATCAATGGATTGAAATTGCAACATATAGTCTTAACATCCGAACAAGAACGAACGAATGCATTCCAAATTAAATGGTCACACTTCCATAAATTGAGAAGCCACTTAGATAGAGGTAGATGAATAAAACAACAAGGTATGGACATGAACAAATACTTGGTGAGGATTACCCAATCACAAACCAAATATCTGCGGAAGAAATACTAGAGCTACATGAATTCCCACCTATGAACCTCCTGAAATTTTCCCGGTTATGCAATCAGGTGTTGGGGATACAGGGGAAGCATAATATCTCACCCAAAACTAGCAAATCCTACATCCAGCTATATCCATCCTTCAACACATAACCAAGAAACCTTCGGAAATCATTTACCTCAACCTTCGAAAAGCATCCGTTATACGAGTTATGGCAATACTCCCGAACTCCCGCCCTAGTACTGGGTGGCGTGGAGGTTATCTCACCAACAACTGCATAAAAGAGATTTTCGATGTCGGTGAAACTCAGGTATTCCAGAACTGCAACGATAAAATTGTGACGACAACACCTCGGAGCTCAACTCCCCGGGACACTGCCACAACCCCTAAATGTCAGGAGGCACCAAGAACAGTGTTCTCGTCACAAAACCATCGGAACGATTCCAAGATACCCGCGTGATCCTAAAAAAATTAGTGAAATTTGATAAGAGAAGAGTCAAAACTCTATGTCAGGATGCCTCACCAGAGCGTCGAAGGGACTGAGGAGTAAAAAGAATCCTACTCTCTGATATATATAATCCTATAAGACTCAAAACATTTTTCTAGACTCAACAACGCCAATGATTCGATCAAGCAGGGGGCTCCTAAGTCGGGGAAAGCTCTAATTACCAACTTGTAACACCAATGATGCGGCTATATCTCCCACGTGTCGGAGCACGACTTAGAGGCATAACCGCATTTTAGGCAATGTCGCAAGAGGGGTAATCTTTACACATCCCATGTACTGAATAAGAAAAGAGGTACATAGTTGGCTTACAATCGCCACGTCACACAATAGCATAAATATATCATTACAATCATCCAGATACAATCAAGGTCCGACTACGGAACCAAAATAAAGACAACCCCAAATGCATAATGTCCCCGATCGCCCCAACTGGGCTCCACTACTGATCGTCTGGAAAGGAAACGTAGTATCGGCCTGAGTCCTCATCGAACTCCCACTTGAGCTCAGTCATATCTCCTGGAGCCTTATCATCGGTCCCTGCATTTGGTTTTGGAAGGAATCTGTGAGTCACGGGGACTCAGCAATCTCACACCCTCACGATCAAGACTATTTAAGCTTATAGGTAAGGTAAAAGGTATGAGGTGGAGCTGGAGCAAGCACTAGCATATATGGTGGCTAACATACGCAAAAGAGAGCGAGAAGAGAAGGCAAGGCACGGTCGAGAAACTATGATCAAGAAATGATCCTAGAACAACCTACGTTCAAGCATAACACGAGACCGTGTTCTCTTCCCGGATTCCGCCGAAAAGAGACCATCACGGCCACACACTCTGTTGATTCATTTTAATCAAGTTTAAGTTTCAGGTTATCTACAACCAGACATTAACAAATTCCCATCTACCCATAACCGCGGGCACGGCTTTCGAAAGTTCAAATCCCAGCAGGGGAGTCCCAACTTAGCCCATCATAAGCTCTCATGGTCAACGAAGGATATTCTTTCTCCCAAGACAATCCGATCAGACTCGGAATCCCGGTTACAAGACATCTCGACAATGGCAAAACTAAATCAGCAAAAAAGCGGCCCGAATGTGCCGACAAATCCCGATAGGAGCTGCACATATCTCGTTCTCAGGGCACATCGGATGAGCTAGACGTCGGGTTGGCATAGACCCTGGTTGCCCAGGGGGCACCGGACATCGCTCAGGTTGGACCAACACTTAGAGAAGCACTGGCCCGGGGGTTTAAAATAAAGATGACCCTTGAGTCCGCGAAACCCAAGGGAAAAAGCCTAGGTGGCAAATGGTAAAACCAGGGTTGGGCCTTGCTGGAGGAGTTTTATTCAAGGCGAACTGTCAAGGGGTTCCCATTATAACCCAACCGTGTAAGGAACGCAAAATCAAGGAACATAACACCGGTATGACGAAAACTAGGGCGGCAAGAGTGGAACAAAACACCAGGCATAAGGTCGAGCCTTCCACCCTTTACCAAGTGTATAGATGCATTAAATTAGACAAGATATAATAATGATATCCCAACAATAAACATGTTCCAACAAGGAATAAACTCCCATCTTCACCTGCAACTAGCAACGCTATAAGAGGGGCTGAGCAAAGCGGTAACATAGCCAAACAACGGTTTGCTAGGACAAGGTGGGTTAGAGGTTTGACATGGCAGTAGGGGAGGCATGATAAAGCAAGTGGTAGTTATCGTAGCATAGGCATAGCAAAAGAGCGAGCATCTAGCAAGCAAAGATAGAAGTGATTTCGAGGGTATGGTCATCTTGCCTTCAAAGTTCTCCGAGTTGTCGTTATCTTGATCCTCGTAAGCGTACTCAACGGGTTCCACGATCACGTACTCGTCTCCCGTCTCTACCCAAAGCAAGAACAACAAGCAAAGAGAACCACGATCAACCACGGTGCAATGCACAAGCAACATGATGCAAAGCATGGCATGATATGCGGGACGTGACATGCGATGCATATGCATGCTTCGGAAAGGAAAAATTGAACCTAGCCTCAACTTGGAAAACCAAGAGTGCCACTGGAAAGAGGAGTTGATTTCGGTCGAAATCAATATAAAGATCACCAGAATCGGATGCACGGTTTGCAAATGGTAAGCAAAACAATAATGGCGCAAAGTGCGATTAACAGCACGAGGCCATCTAAATGCATCAAGAACAACAAGCTACTGCACTCTAACATAACAGCAAAGCACATGGCAGTTCACTCAAGATGATTGACAAAAGATGAACACTGAGCTATGGCTAATTCACACAATAGCAGGTTCAAACAATCATGGCAAAAGTGCAAAAGATATCAGGTTACAGACTTAGTGAAAATAACAACATGTCAGGAATTTAACATCAGGAAGCAATGTTTAGAGCACGATAACACCATGCTACAGGAACATATCATGACAATGCAAGGCATGGCATGAAACTACACAAAGCATACAACAAAAGTCCCTTAGTGACCATAAGCCAAAAGGGATCAGAAAATACAATGGCAACCATGTGAACATAGCAACTTTCGTTAACAATTCAGACTTGGCAGAAAACTAGAACATGGCAAAACAGATTCACGTAGGCATGTTTGCGAGCTCGATGCACTCACCACAAGGCATTGCATGAAAAACTAAGCATACACCCAGCAAGTAGACATGGCATAGAAGCTAAACATGGCAAGAACAACCTCATAGCATGCAAGGATAAACTATAACAACCTCGGCAAAATTGCTTAACATGTAAACAATCTGCCAGGAACATTTTATAGCAAAAGTAGAGCTCGATTGAGTCAATCTAGGGTGCTCCATAATTGCAAACAAAGACATGGACGGATAGAGCACAACAATATCTCAAAATGATCCCTACTTAACATGCTCAAAAGAGGCATGGATCACTCTGTAGCAACAAGAATACATGGCCTAAAAATATTATCAGGGAAAAGACTTGGAAGATTTCTAAGTCCTTGAAATCAGCAACATCACGAGAGCTACTTTGCATGCTTGTGCTAGTCACCACAAAGATCACAAAAATACATGGCATACACCCCTATAAAGATGGCATGGCATACTTCAAAACACATGTAGGACTCAAGTTCATATGAGGCACACATTAAACATGGCAAAAATGACAAATGTCCAAATTCTGATAATAATCTGAAACTAACATTGCATAGCACTCTTGCAACAGCATTTAGGGCATCAAGATGAACTCAAATGAACATGGTGCAATGGAATGAAATGAAGTACTCATCGAGACGAACAATTTGATATGCTACACGCTCAAAACGGAGCCACGGATGCAAAGGTATGGCATGATGAAAAATGCTAAAAATACTTAAAACGGGGGCAAAAGTCAAACCTAGGGTTCCTCAGATCTGGATCGGGCACGCGGATCGAGGTTCATCGCTGAAGCTCGCCGGAGAGGGAAGAATATGGCCGGAGTTGGAGAGCTTTGGGCTGGATCGGGCCGGACCCCGGCAAGACAGCGGCGGGCGCGGCTGCGGACGAGGAGGCGGCGAGGTCGAGGCGGCGGCGGGTGCGCGGGGAGGCGGCGGCGGGGAGGCGGCGGCGGCCGGCGGTCGGCACCGCGGCGGCACCGGGCGACGAGGAGAAGGCGCGGGCGAGGAGGTAGGCGGCGGCGGGCGCGCGGGCCAGGGAAGGCCCGACGCGGGCTCGGCGGGCCGGCGGCGGAGGGAGGCGGTCGGGCGAATGGCGGGTTGCCACGTGGCGACGGCGGCGCGGGCGGACACGTCCGGGCTGGCGGTTTTCGTCCGGCGGCACGAGGAGATGGAGAGGTTAGGGTTTCGCCCGAAATTTCGGAGGGAGGGTCTATATTTATAGGTAGAGGGAGCTAGGAGGCTCCAAATTGAGCACGGTTTGCAGCCACGCGATCGTGATCGAACGACCAAGATGATGGAGGGGGTTTAGGTGGGTTTTGGGCCACTTTGGAGAGGTGTTGGGCTGCAACACACACAAGGCCTTTACGTTTCCTCGGTTAACCGTTGGAGTATCAAACAAAGTCCAAATGGCACGAAACTTGACAGGCGGTCTACCAGTAGTAAACCAAGGCCGCTTGGCAAGTCTCGGTCCAATCTGAGAACGTTTAACACCCGCACATGAAAAGAGGTAAAAGGAGACACCGGAGGGCATAGCGCCGGAATGCAAAACGGACAACGGGGAAAATGCTCGGATGCATGAGACGAACACGTATGCAAATGCGATGCACATGATGACATGATATGAGATGCATGACAAAGACAAAAGCAACACGAAGACAAAAACCCAACAATGAGGAAATATCATAACTTAGTGCCGGAAATGGCAAGAGTTGGAATACAAATATGGCAGGTTACATATGGGGCGTTACACAAGAGTTCTGCCTCGACGGAGGATGACGATGATGACTTCATGTAGTTTTTATGATGTATGTTGTAAGTTTAGTCGTACGTACCATTAATTTAGATGTAGTTCTATCTAGTTGTTTATATTGTCTTGTTGTACGAGCATTATGTTCTATCTAAATATGATGTTGTAGTTCGGATAACAGAGTACTAAAATAGAGTAGGCATATGTCTCATACATAAGTACATAGTCATTTGTCTCATACATAGAATAGACATAGGTCTCATACATAAGTAGATGGTCATGTCTCTACTGATAGATGGAAGCGTCAGTGACGACGTCTGGCCTGGCGGGGAGGCGGATCTGGAAGCGGTGACCATGCCAACCTGTTAGGTGGCCTAATGTTACGAGGAGGAATTTCAGACTCTCCCTGGTCATGCTGTGTATCCTGTGTGGGGCCTGGTGGAGGAGTCGAATAAATGTTCATCCACTGGGTGTGCTGCGACATTTGAGCATGTATGTTCTTCGCGGGATGTTGATCACTCCCCCACGTATCATGTGATGCTGACATAGACGCATGATATCCGTAGGCTCCTGCACGATGGAACGTTTAGTCATGAAGAATGAGGTCGCCTCAATTAATATTGAAAACAATAAAAATGAAGACACTTACCTGCTGGTTGTGACAGCTACTCTGGCTCAAACACGAAGCTCGACAAGGGACCGTGCTGATGTGGCTGTGGAGAAAACACGAAGCTCGACGAGGGACCATGCTGCTGTGGCTGTGGAGAAAACACGAAGCTCGACATGGGACCATAGTGTTGTGGTTGCTGCCACGTGGAACTGCCAGGTTGGTCAGGATGGGGTGGCCTGGTTGTCGGCTGATGTGCTAGACATGGACGTGGTTGATGTCGGTGCATGGAGTGACACGGCTGCTGCTGCTGGTGCTGAACAACGTCGGTTCTCCGGGTGCACGTGATAGCCTCGTACATAGTTCGTATCTTGTTCTGAATTCGTTCCAAGAAGGGTTGTAGCACTGGACGGTGCTGAAGAAGAGGTCCAGACGATAGGGATCGTCCAAAGGTGGTCACGTCCTCGTAGAGTTCGTGTGTCAAGGTAGCCTGCAAATTTCCATGACAATTAATAATGTATGTCTCTTGGACGCCAAAGTATGTGACAACATTACTTAAAGAAAATATATCTTACCGCGTACTGCCTAGAGCCCGAAGTGCCATAGCTCGGGTACATATCCGACGCAGTAGGATCTAGTATCTCCTCTGGGTGGGAGTGCTCAACGATGCGTAACCGTGTTCCGGTCATGTAGCGCCGCAAATAGAGATTGAATTCATTGAGATCAAAATTGTGATTCTCGTGCCATAGATGTGTGTTTGCTGTCTCCCATTCTATAATATACGGCTCTAGTCTAACTAGCCAGTCATCAGTTGTCCTGGTCATGCCCTTCCTTGTCGTTCTAAAATTGTGGTGTGTGTTCAACAATTACCTAAAGCTTCGAATGGAGTACTATGAAAGATAATGCTGAAGGAAATATGCCCTAGAGGCAATAATAAAGTTATTATTTATTTCCTTATATCATGATAAATGTTTATTATTCATGCTAGAATTGTATTAACCGGAAACATAATACATGTGTGAATACATAGACCAACAGAGTGTCACTAGTATGCCTCTACTTGACTAGCTCGTTAATCAAAGATGGTTATGTTTCCTAACCATGAACAAGGAGTTGTTATTTGATTAACGAGGTCACATCATTAGTAGAATGATCTGATTGACATGACCCATTCCATTAGCTTAGCACCCGATCGTTTAGTATGTTGCTATTGCTTTCTTCATGACTTATACATGTTCCTATAACTATGAGATTATGCAACTCCCGTCTACCGGAGGAACACTTTGGGTACTACCAAACGTCACAACGTAACTGGGTGATTATAAAGGAGTATTACAGGTGTCTCCAATGGTAGATGTTGGGTTGGCATATTTCGAGATTAGGGTTTGTCACTCCGATTGACGGAGAGGTATCTCTGGGCCCTCTCGGTAATGCACATCACATAAGCCTTGCAAGCACTGCAACTAATAAGTTAGTTGTGAGATGATGTATTACGGAACGAGTAAAGAGACTTGCCGGTAACGAGATTGAACTAGGTATTGGATACCGACGATCGAATCTCGGGCAAGTAACATACCGATGACAAAGGGAACAACGTATGTTGTTATGCGGTCTGACCGATAAAGATCTTCGTAGAATATGTAAGAGCCAATATGGGCATCCAGGTCCCGCTATTGGTTATTGACCGGAGACGTGTCTCGGTCATGTCTACATTGTTCTCGAACCGTAGGGTCCGCACGCTTAACGTTACGATGACAGTTATTATGAGTTTATGCATTTTGATGTACCGAAGGTTGTTCGGAGTCCCGGATGAGATCACGGACATGACGAGGAGTCTCGAAATGGTCGAGACGTAAAGATTGATATATTGGAAGCCTATGTTTGGGCACCGGAAGTGTTCCGGGTGAAATCGGGATTTTACCGGATTACCGGGAGGGTTACCGGAACCCCCCCGGGAGGTAAATGGGCCTATTGGGCCTTAGTGGAAAAGAGAGAAGAGGCAGCCCACACCTGGCCGGTGCCCCCCACCTTTCCCAAGTCCTAATAGGACTAGGAGAGGTGGGCCGGCCCCCTCTTTCTCCTTCTTCCCCAAGAATCCTAGTTGGAATAGGATTGGGGGGGAGGAGTCCTACTCCCGGTGGGAGTAGGACTCCTCCCTGCGCCTCCCTCCTAGCCGGCCGAACCCCCTGCCCCTGGCCTTTATATACGGGGGCAGGGGGCACCACAAGACACACAAGTTGATCGTTCCTTAGCCGTGTGCGGTGCCCCCTGCCACCAAATTCCACCTCGAACATACCGTTACAGTGCTTAGGCGAAGCCCTGCGTCGGTAGTACATCAAGATCGTCACCACGCCGTCGTGCTGACGGAACTCTTCCTCGACGCTTTGCTGGATCGGAGCCCGAGGAACGTCATCGAGCTGAACGTGTGCTAAGAACTCGGAGGTGCCGGAGTAACGGTGCTTGGATCGGTTGGATCAGGAAGAAGACGTACGACTACTTCCTCTACGTTGTGTGATCGCTTCCGCAGTCGGTCTGCGTTGGTACGTAGACATCACTCTCCCCTCTCGTTGTTGTGCATCACCATGATCTTGCGTGTGCGTAGGAAAATTTTTGAAATTACTGCGTTCCCCAACAGTGGTATCAGAGCCTAGGTTTTATGGTTTGATGTTATATGCACGAGTAGAACACAAGTGAGTTGTGGGCGATACAAGTCATACTGCCTACCAGCATGTCATACTTTGGTTCGGCGGCATTGTTGGTTGAGACGATCCGGACCAACCTTACGCGTACTCTTACGCGAGACCGGTTCCCTCGACGTGCTTTGCACATAGATGGCTTGCGGAAGACTGTCTCTCCAACTTTAGTTGAACCAAGTGTGACTACGCCCGGTCCTTGAGAAGGTTAAAACGGAGTCTATTTGACGAACTATCGTTGTGGTTTTGATGCGTAGGTGAGATGAGTTCTTACTTAAGCCCGTAGCAGCCACGTAAAACTTGCAACAACAAAGTAGAGGACGTCTAACTTGTTTTTGCAGGGTATGTTGTGATGTGATATGGTCAAGGCATGATGCTGATTTTATTGTATGAGATGATCATGTTTTGTAACTAAGTTATCGGCAACTGGCAGGAGCCATATGGTTGTCGCTTTATTGTATGCAATGCAATCGCGATGTAATGCTTTACTAGATTACTAAACGGTAGTAATAGTCGTGGAAGCATAAGATTGGCGAGACGACAACGATGCTACGATGGAGATCAAGGTGTCGCGCCGGTGACGATGGTGATCATGACGGTGCTTCGGAGATGGAGATCACAAGCACAAGATGATGATGGCCATATCATATCACTTATATTGATTGCATGTGATGTTTATCCTTTTATGCATCTTATCTTGCTTTGATTGACGGTAGCTTTATAAGATGATCTCTCACTAAATTATCAAGAAGTGTTCTCCCTGAGTATGCACCGTTGCCAAAGTTCGTCGTGCCCAGACACCACGTGATGATCGGGTGTGATAAGCTCTACGTCCATCTACAACGGGTGCAAGCCAGTTTTACACACGCAGAATACTCAGGTTATACTTGACGAGCCTAGCATATGCAGATATGGCCTCGGAACACAGAGACCGAAAGGTCGAGCGTGAATCATATAGTAGATATGATCAACATGACGATGTTCACCATTGAAAACTACTCCATCTCACGTGATGATCGGTTATGGTTTAGTTGATTTGGATCACGTGATCACTTAGAAGATTAGAGGGATGTCTATCTAAGTGGGAGTTCCTAAGTAATTTGATTAACTGAACTTAAACTTATCATGAACTTAGTACCTGATAGTATCTTGCTTGTTTATGTTGCTCGTTGATAGATGGCTCGTGCTATTGTTCCGTTGAATTTTAATGCGTTCCTTGAGAAAGCAAAGTTGAAAGATGATGGTAGCAATTACACGGACTGGGTCCGTAACCTGAGGATTATCCTCATTGCTGCACAGAAGAATTACGTCCTGGAAGCACCGCTGGGTGACAGGCCTGCTGCTGGAGCAACGCCAGATGTTATGAACGTCTGGCAGAGCAAAGCTGATGACTACTCGATAGTTCAGTGTGCCATGCTTTACGGCTTAGAATCGGGACTTCAACGACGTTTTGAACGTCATGGAGCATATGAGATGTTCCAGGAGTTGAAGTTAATATTTCAAGCAAATGCCCGAATTGAGAGATATGAAGTCTCCAATAAGTTCTATAGCTGTAAGATGGAGGAGAACAGTTCTGTCAGTGAGCATATACTCAAAATGTCTGGGTATAATAATCACTTGATTCAGATGGGAGTTAATCTTCCAGATGATTGCGTCATTGACAGAATTCTCCAATCACTACCACCAAGCTACAAGAGCTTCGTGATGAACTATAATATGCAAGGGATGAACAAGACTATTCCCGAGCTCTTCGCAATGCTGAAAGCTGCGGAGGTAGAAATCAAAAAGGAGCATCAAGTGTTGATGGTTAGCAAGACCACTAGTTTCAAGAAAAAGGGTAAAGGGAAGAAGAAGGGAAACTTCAAGAAGAACAGCAAGCAAGTTGCTGCTCAAGAGAAGAAACCCAAGTCTGGACCTAAGCCTGAAACTGAGTGCTTCTACTGCAAGCAGACTGGACACTGGAAGCGGAACTGCCCCAAGTATTTGGCGGATAAGAAGGATGGCAAAGTGAGCAAAGGGACTACGGAATAAGCGGACACTAGCAAAGGACGAGGTGACGATGCGCGTGGGAAACGGTTCCAAAGTCGATGTGATCGCGGTCGGCACGCTACCTCTACATCTACCTTCGGGATTAATATTAGACCTAAATAATTGTTATTTGGTGCCAGCGTTGAGCATGAACATTATATCTGGATCTTGTTTAATGCGAGACGGTTATTCATTTAAATCAGAGAATAATGGTTGTTCTATTTATATGAATAATATCTTTTATGGTCATGCACCTTTGAAGAGTGGTCTATTCTTGTTGAATCTCGAAGATAGTGATACACATATTCATAATGTAGAAGCCAAAAGATGCAAAGTTAATAATGATAGTGCAACTTATTTGTGGCACTGCCGTTTAGGTCATATCGGTGTAAAGCGCATGAAGAAACTCCATACTGATGGGCTTTTGGAATCACTTGATTATGAATCACTTGGTACTTGCGAACCGTGCCTCATAGGCAAGATGACTAAAACACCGTTCTCCGGTACTATGGAGAGAGCAACAGATTTGTTGGAAATCATACATACCGATGTATGTGGTCCGATGAATATTGAGGCTCGCGGCGGATATCGTTATTTTCTCACCTTCACAGATGATTTAAGCAGATATGGGTATATCTACTTAATGAAACATAAGTCTGAAACATTTGAAAAGTTCAAGGAATTTCAGAGTGAAGTTGAAAATCATCGTAACAAGAAAATAAAATTTCTACGATCTGATCGTGGAGGAGAATATTTGAGTTACGAGTTTGGTGTATATTTGAAAAATTGTGGAATAGTTTCGCAACTCACGCCACCCGGAACACCACAGCGTAATGGTGTGTCCGAACGTCGTAATCGTACTTTAGTAGATATGGTGCGATCAATGATGTCTCTTACTGATTTACCGCTATCGTTTTGGGGTTATGCTTTAGAGACGGCCGCATTCACGTTAAATAGGGCACCATCAAAATCCGTTGAGACGACGCCTTATGAACTATGGTTTGGCAAGAAACCAAAGTTGTCATTTCTCAAAGTTTGGGGCTGCGATGCTTATGTGAAAAAGCTTCAACCTGATAAGCTCGAACCCAAAGCGGAGAAATGTGTCTTCATAGGATACCCAAAGGAAACTGTTGGGTATACCTTCTATCACAGATCCGAAGGCAAGACATTCGTTGCTAAGAATGGATCATTTCTAGAGAAGGAGTTTCTCTCGAAAGAAGTGAGTGGGAGGAAAGTAGAACTTGACGAGGTAACTGTACCTGCTCCCTTATTGGAAAGTAGTACATCACAGAAAACTGTTTCTGCGACACCTATACCAATCAGTGAGGAAGCTAATGATGATGATCATGAAGCTTCAGAACAAGATACTACTGAACCACGTAGATCAACCAGAGTGAGATCCGCACCAGAGTGGTACGGTAATCCAGTTCTGGAAGTCATGATGCTAGATCATGATGAACCTACGAACTATGAAGAAGCGATGGTGAGCCCAGATTCCGCAAAGTGGCTTGAGGCCATGAAATCTGAGATGGGATCCATGTATGAGAACAAAGTATGGACTTTGGTTGACTTGCCCGATGATCGGCAAGCAATTGAGAATAAATGGATCTTCAAGAAAAAGACTGACGCTGACGGTAATGTTACTGTCTATAAAGCTCGACTTGTCGCAAAAGGTTTTCGACAAGTTCAAGGGGTTGACTACGATGAGACCTTCTCACCCGTAGCGATGCTTAAGTCCGTCAGAATTATGTTAGCAATTGCCGCATTTTATGATTATGAAATATGGCAAATGGATGTCAAAACTGCATTCCTGAATGGATTTCTGGAAGAAGAGTTGTATATGGTACAACCAGAAGGTTTTGTCGATCCTAAAGGAGCTAACAAAGTATGCAAACTCCAGCGATCCATTTATGGACTGGTGCAAGCATCTCGGAGTTGGAATAAACGCTTTGATAGTGTGATCAAAGCATTTGGCTTTATACAGACTTTTGG
This sequence comes from Triticum monococcum, assembly GCA_034509565.1. Taxonomy (NCBI): domain Eukaryota; kingdom Viridiplantae; phylum Streptophyta; class Magnoliopsida; order Poales; family Poaceae; genus Triticum; species Triticum monococcum. Next base: position 280,340,786 of record CM067844.1, read on the forward strand.
AGAAGCCTGTATTTACAAGAAAGTGAGTGGGAGCTCTGTAGCATTTCTGATATTATATGTGGATGACATATTGCTTATCGGAAATGATATAGAATTTCTGGATAGCATAAAGGGATACTTGAATAGAAGTTTTTCGATGAAAGACCTCGGAGAAGCTGCTTACATATTAGGCATAAAGATCTATAGAGATAGATCAAAACGCTTAATTGGACTTTCACAATGCACATACCTTGACAAAATTTTTGAAGAAGTTCAAGATGGATCAAGCAAAGAAAGGGTTCTTGCCTGTGCTACAAGGTGTGAAATTGAGTAAGACTCAATGCCCGACCACTGCAGAAGATAGAGAGAAAATGAAAGATGTTCCCTATGCTTCAGCCATAGGCTCTATCATGTATGCAATGCTGTGTACCAGACCTGATGTGTGCCTTGCTATAAGTTTAGCAGGGAGGTACCAAAGTAATCCTGGAATGGATCACTGGACAGCGGTCAAGAACATCCTGAAATACCTGAAAAGGACTAAGGATATGTTTCTCGTATATGGAGGTGACAAAGAGCTCACCGTAAGAGGTTACGTTGATGCAAGCTTTGACACTGATCCGGACGATTCTAAATCGCAAACCGGATACGTGTTTACTTTAAACGGTGGAGCTGTCAGTTGGTGCAGTTCTAAACAAAGCGTCGTAGCGGGATCTACATGTGAAGCGGAGTACATAGCTGCTTCGGAAGCAGCGAACGAAGGAGTCTGGATGAAGGAGTTCATATCCGATCTAGGTGTCATACCTAGTGCATCGGGTCCAATGAAAATCTTCTGTGACAATACTGGTGCAATTGCCTTGGCAAAGGAATCCAGATTTCACAAGAGGACCAAACACATCAAGAGACGCTTCAACTCCATCCGGGATTTAGTCCAGGTGGGAGACATAGAGATTTGCAAGATACATACGGATCTGAACGTTGCAGACCCGTTGACTAAGCCTCTTCCACGAGCAAAACATGATCAGCACCAAGGCTCCATGGGTGTTAGAATCATTACTGTGTAATCTAGATTATTGACTCTAGTGCAAGTGGGAGACTGAAGGAAATATGCCCTAGAGGCAATAATAAAGTTATTATTTATTTCCTTATATCATGATAAATGTTTATTATTCATGCTAGAATTGTATTAACCGGAAACATAATACATGTGTGAATACATAGACCAACAGAGTGTCACTAGTATGCCTCTACTTGACTAGCTCGTTAATCAAAGATGGTTATGTTTCCTAACCATGAACAAGGAGTTGTTATTTGATTAACGAGGTCACATCATTAGTAGAATGATCTGATTGACATGACCCATTCCATTAGCTTAGCACCCGATCGTTTAGTATGTTGCTATTGCTTTCTTCATGACTTATACATGTTCCTATAACTATGAGATTATGCAACTCCCGTCTACCGGAGGAACACTTTGGGTACTACCAAACGTCACAACGTAACTGGGTGATTATAAAGGAGTATTACAGGTGTCTCCAATGGTAGATGTTGGGTTGGCATATTTAGAGATTAGGGTTTGTCACTCCGATTGACGGAGAGGTATCTCTGGGCCCTCTCGGTAATGCACATCACATAAGCCTTGCAAGCACTGCAACTAATAAGTTAGTTGTGAGATGATGTATTACGGAACGAGTAAAGAGACTTGCCGGTAACGAGATTGAACTAGGTATTGGATACCGACGATCGAATCTCGGGCAAGTAACATACCGATGACAAAGGGAACAACGTATGTTGTTATGCGGTCTGACCGATAAAGATCTTCGTAGAATATGTAGGAGCCAATATGGGCATCCAGGTCCCGCTATTGGTTATTGACCGGAGACGTGTCTCGGTCATGTCTACATTGTTCTCGAACCGTAGGGTCCGCACGCTTAACGTTACGATGACAGTTATTATGAGTTTATGCATTTTGATGTACCGAAGGTTGTTCGGAGTCCCGGATGAGATCACGGACATGACGAGGAGTCTCGAAATGGTCGAGACGTAAAGATTGATATATTGGAAGCCTATGTTTGGGCACCGGAAGTGTTCCGGGTGAAATCGGGATTTTACCGGATTACCGGGAGGGTTACCGGAACCCCCCCGGGAGGTAAATGGGCCTATTGGGCCTTAGTGGAAAAGAGAGAAGAGGCAGCCCACACCTGGCCGGCGCCCCCCACCTTTCCCAAGTCCTAATAGGACTAGGAGAGGTGGGCCGGCCCCCTCTTTCTCCTTCTTCCCCAAGAATCCTAGTTGGAATAGGATTGGGGGGAAGGAGTCCTACTCCCGGTGGGAGTAGGACTCCTCCCTGCGCCTCCCTCCTAGCCGGCCGAACCCCCTGCCCCTGGCCTTTATATACGGGGGCAGGGGGCACCACAAGACACACAAGTTGATCGTTCCTTAGCCGTGTGCGGTGCCCCCTGCCACCAAATTCCACCTCGAACATACCGTTACAGTGCTTAGGCGAAGCCCTGCGTCGGTAGTACATCAAGATCGTCACCACGCCGTCGTGCTGACGGAACTCTTCCTCGACGCTTTGCTGGATCGGAGCCCGAGGAACGTCATCGAGCTGAACGTGTGCTAAGAACTCGGAGGTGCCGGAGTAACGGTGCTTGGATCGGTTGGATCAGGAAGAAGACGTACGACTACTTCCTCTACGTTGTGTGATCGCTTCCGCAGTCGGTCTGCGTTGGTACGTAGACATCACTCTCCCCTCTCATTGCTGTGCATCACCATGATCTTGCGTGTGCGTAGGAAAATTTTTGAAATTACTGCGTTCCCCAACAAATGCAACATTGAAAAACTGGTTAATACATGTGGATGTGTGCTGGCACCGGGTTCTCTATAGGGGGAGGCAGCTCCAACTGCAGAAGATAGTAATCTCGGTCCCTTGTGCATAGCACAGACAAACCACCAGGGTATCTCGCTTGTATGGCTGCTTCCGTGTAGGGCTGCCAGATGACCCCGGTGTACGCATCGAACTGCTCGTTCAATGTTGTGTATGCCTTCCTGGTCTGATCACTAGCAAAGCGTCTCTGCAGAAAACAAAAGTTAGTAGCCGCTAGCATCGAACTATCTCTTGTGCAGAAAAAAGTTGCATTAAACTATAACACGGTGCATACCTCGCGATGTGTCCAACACAGACCGAAAGTAGGCATGTCGATGCCGTCAACATCAAACATGGCGTCTATAGGCTCACGAACATGTACATCTGGTCGCCCTATAGAGAACCTCTCCCACGACCATAGCTGTAGGAATAGAGGGCATCCAAGAAGGGCTGGCTTTCTCGATGTAAGCTGGCAACCGTTGCACATACCTCGGTATGTAGCCGCTAAGACCGCCGAACCCCAACTCCTCTGTCTGATCTGATCCGCCGTCTGAGCGCTCGCTATCTCGAGTGCCATAGGGATGTAGAGCGCGCTAATAGTGGTGACATGGTTCTCTGTGAACATCACCTTGCCGAAAAGCCACATTAAGTAGGCCTCTAGGCTCCGAGTGATCTGTTCCGCAGTCAACGGCGCCCGGAAGTTTTGGATCTGCATTAAGCAAAGAGAAAGTTTTAGTTAGCCGCAGTTATTTTCTGTAAAACCGTATGCACGATAACTTGAAGATAAGAGGTTGGGGAAATTACCCAGAAATTGAGCAACCACTCATACTTAGGTCCGTGATGCTCCCATACCGGATCCGGAGCATCCGGAAAAACACCATGAAAACGTTGTGTAAGGGCTCGCTCCCAACCAGCCGGTGCGTCCAACGGTCCTATGGCATGACCTGCCAACGGTACTCCGAGCAAAAGTGACACATCCTCCAGAGTAGGAGCCATCTCTCCCCATCGGAAGTGAAACGTGTGGGTCTCTGGCCTCCAACGGTCCACTAAGCAGCTCAGCAAGGACCCGTCGATGGTGATGCATTTCTCACCCAGGATAGACTCAACCAGACACGGGAAAGGTAAAAGGTCGGCCCATTTCAACCTTCATCAGAGAACATTTCAGTTAGTGTCTCCCATTAATATGCATGTCAGTGTGCAAATTAATAAAGCACGTACCGCTGAAGCCATCCTGGGTGTATCATCCAGTTTTCCTTAGGAGTGCGAGTGACCAGAGGCTCAAGCTTGCGCTCATACCATATCGCACCACGATGACCCTTATTAGTGTCCCCATTCAGCAACCACATTCCCGGCATTCCTGCACATAAAAAATCAGAACATAGTGCCACACTAAATACAAATTCATAACATAGTGTCACACTTAATAAAAATTCAGAACATGGTGCCACACTTAATACAAATTCAGAACATAGTGCCACACTTAATACAAATTCAGAACATAGTGCCATACTTAATACAAATTCAGAACATAGTGCCACACTTAATAAAAATTCAGAACATAGTGCCACACTTAATACAAATTCAGAACATAGTGACACACTTAATACAAATTCAGAACATAGTGCCACACTTAATACAAATTCAGAACATAGTGCCACACTTAATACAAAATCAGAACATACTACTGCTAGCTTAGCTTCTTCCTCTGGCCCTTACTCCTCTACTGCCTCTACCTCCTCTTCTTCCCCGGTTGCCTCGTCCATGCCCAGTGACGAAAGTGGGACAATTAGTGTCCCTATGGCCAAATTCATTGCATAGAATGCATTGCCTAGTCGGACCTCCTGCTTCAGATTCATCAATATCATTCCGGATGCGCTGACACTGCCGTCTGCCTCTACTTGTACGCATATGCTCTGGGTTTGGAATGTAACGCCTTTCAGCGGGTTGACGCTATTGAAACTACCCATTGATCGAAAACCCATCAGCTCACCTGTCCAGGTATTGAGGACAGACTCTTTCAGAAAAAATGGAGACACAAACGATATTGCGTCCATTCCAAGCTGCCCGCAAGCAGCAAGTACATGTGAGCAAGGTAGGTGAAGCAATTTCGGTTTGTTGCATGTGCACTCACACGTTGGCCAGGCTTCATTACCAATTTTCACCTCATGCGTCCTCAACTCATTTGCACATCCGAATTTGTTGTTGGCTAAGCGGACCTCAAACCTTCTTTCTTGATTACCGATGGCGACTACAGTGTGTGGCCTAGCTTTTTGCATCTTGTTGTCCATGTACTTCGTGACTCTTTCACAATACCGTGTATTCGGGTTATTGAAGATATGCTGCTCTGCTTTTTGATGTCTATCTCTGAAATACTTGACGGTGCCATAGAAAATACCCTCAACGATGGCTGTAAGTGGCAATGCCCGGTTTCCTCTGAGGACAAAGTTGTGTGTTTCCACGAGGTTTGTTGTCATGACACCGTACCTTGCTCCATGTGTGTCATGTAGCAAAGACCACCTCTCCAGAGGCTCTGATGAGGACATCAATACCATTGTTACACCCACAGCCCCTACTGTTACTTATACTGGACCAATTACTAGAGCTCGCGCACGCCAATTAAATTACCAGGTACTTTCGTTTCTTGGTAATGATTCTAATGTTCATGAGATTATGATGCTGCCTAAATTGGATACATTTGTTTTGCTTACAAATGAAGGGCCTAGCTTGGAGAAGGATGAACATTGGAGCAAGAACACACATGGAGTTGATGGCATGCGCAAGGGGATCAAGAACGGAGTTACAAGTGATGATTTCAGGACTTTGAAGCCGCCATAAGGAGTGCATGAAGCCTCGGACGAAATATATGAGATGCCACTTCATAATATTCGTTCATAGGCTATTCTAGGTGCTGCGTCACCTTATTAATGGGCCAGGCCCATGTAATTTCGAGATACTTAAGTATAGGCTATTTTTAGAGTCCGTATATGTGGGGAAACAAGAGTTAGGGTTGGTTTCGGACCCCACCCTCAAGGGCCACGAAATTCCCCCCTCTTCCTCCATATATACAGCCCTTAGGGCGTCGTTTAGACTTTGGGTTTTGTTTAGATTAAAAGTTCGCCATAGCTGCAACTTCGCGTACTTCGTTTGTGTCCAACGACCAGACCAAGACGTCACAGAACCCCATCTTGATCAATAAAGCTTTCATCTTATATTCGCAATATCCAGATTGCAATCTCAGTTTCTTGCTTGTTCTTCGTTTGCTTGCAGGAAACAGACCCTCGTGGTCAGGTTGATCATGCTCCGGCGTGGTCAATAACCCTCGGAAGTTGGTTTAGCGATTGCTAAGGCGCGACGTCTCGCACGTTCGTAGTCGGATCGTCAAGGTCGACTCCCACAGAAAACGATAGCCACCATCTCATCGAAACATCGGGACACCTTTGCCTCTATCAGGCTCATGCTCTATCCACTGCTCGAAGGTTTTAATCGACCTCCCAAGCCTTCTCCTAGTACCAGGTGGGTCAAATCCTGGCAGGTCACATAGCCCAACAGGCTCCTCCTCCACGGCCGCTATTGTTGTTGCCAACTGTGCAGCTACTGCTTCAACATGTGCCCTCACCGCTGCATCTCTTGCAGCTTTCCTGTCCCTCACGTGTCTCTGCGTGCACACATTAAGTATGTCGCGTATCAAATTGTACTTCCATAACTGGTTCTGCTTGCAGAGTTTTTTGAACAGATTCATCAGGTTCTTATTTCTAAACTGCGAGAAGAAATTAGCCCCCGATGGCGCATGCACCAACGGCTCTGCAAATCCTGCCATGGAACTTGTTCCTCAGGGCCTGGGTTTGTCAGTGTCCTTATCGCACTGAGTATACCTGCATGCCTGTCATGAAGGATGCACTCATTGGGCTTCTCCTTCACAACTGATATTTTCAACTGCCTGAAGAACCATGTCCAACTTTCAATGTTCTCACTCTCCACAAAAGCAAATGCGAGTGGGACGACTTGATTTTGGCCGTCTTGACCTATGGCTGTCAGGATCTGACCCTTGTACTTGCCTGTGAGAAAAGTACCGTCAACACATATCACCAGTCGGCAATGCCTGAAAGCTTCGATGCATACACCGAAAGAGAAGAAGAGATGATGCAGCACCCTCACAGTTGGGAACTCTGGCATGAACATGTCTTGGATATCGATATAGGTGCCTAGATTCCGCTGCTGCAGGGTGTGGAGGAGCTGGACAACAGAGTCATATGCATCAAAATAAGAACCAAATCTCCTCTCAAGTGTCGCATGCTTAGACCTCCAAGCCTTGCCATAAGAAATTCTGTACTTGAACCTGGCGAAGACTTTTGTCTGGACTGCCTTCACTTCCATAGCTTTCCCCTGCACTATCTCATCGTAAAACAACCGAGCAATAAGCGTTGATGAAAGGTTGGCATGATCCTGAGGGATGCAGGGAATAAGACAACTGTGATTAACTGTCACTTATCACCCAACTTGTGCCATACTTAGGGAGAAAGCTGTGCACCCTGGCGGGACAATCTGCGTTCTTGCATACCATTGTCAGGAATTTCTGACTGGACACCTGAGCTGTGAAAACCCTTTGCATGGACATTGCCTAGTTAATTATTGCATCCTTCAGGAGTTGCTTGTTCGTATACATAGCACCCGTCGCAATATTGTTCTGGTGATATTGCCAGACTGAATCATGTCCATCATTCACAGTCATTACTGATGAGAAGTCATGATTCCACGATGCAGGATTCAGGACCTCCTCTGCATTTTCTTCTTCATCTGACTCGTCAGAATCATCGGCATGACCCCTTTCAACAATCGGTGTCTTCTTCTTCCATCTGGTCCTGCATGTGCCCATCTACCTCGTCAGCGTCCACCTTGCCATTGTAATCACCATCGGCATTTCCTCCTTCTACCTGACTACTCTACCCCGGTTCATAACCATAAGCATTTCCTCCTTCTACCTGACTGCTCTATCCTTGTTCGTAACCATCATCTCCAGCATTTGACATAGATAACTGCCTCCCTACACTGCTATGACCAGGATCGTAGCCACCCTCGCCTTCATGTGCAGTGACCTCCTTCACGACGGGAAGCACTAAAGCAACAGGATTGCATCCCCTTTGTTCACAACCTTGTAACCACCGCACCCATTCGGAGTCTCGCTCTATTGGCCTCAAATAAAAGTAAATTATTGAACTTGACCGTGTCCACAATGCATGAACACCGATGATGTGTGTTTCAGTATCAAGACCTAAACTTGCCGCAATCCATTCTTTCAACTGACTGACAGACCATGTTTGAGGTGCGCTCATTGGCACATCTATGTGAGTAAATTCACTCAGATCTGAAGTTCACTACATCAGACATCTCGGCTGTGACGCCCGGATACTTATGCTATAGTAATCCCACGTTAACAGTGGACGCCCGGATACTTATGCTACAGTAATCCCACGTTAACGGTGCCATGTCACACTGGTTGCTCTTACTAATCTCGCGTTGGATTAAAACTTTTCAACTTCAAAAATTTAAATAATGGCAAACATCAAAAGTTTTCAAAAGTTGTAACAAAATTGTTCAGTGGAAGCCAAATATTGCACTCGTAATTATTGTGGAGAAAACCCATCTTTAGTAGTTGCCTAGATATTTTAAAATGATTAAAACAGCAAAGAAAATAAATAAAGAAAAGAAAATACAAAAACAGAAAACAAACTAACAAAAAAAGAAGGAAAAGAAACCCCCGCACTAGGCCAAGTGGCCCAGCTGGCCCCAGCCGCCCGAATGGGCCGGCCCACCCCGGCTGGATAACCCCCCCCCCCCCCACCACCACCACCACCACCACTAACCCTAGCGCACACCCCCAACTACCCCCACAACACCAATCCCTCCTTCCCTCGTCAGCCCACCCCTCAATCCCGATCTGGATCGAGGCGGCTCCGGCCACGCCCGAGCCGGCGCCCCAGTCGCTCGTCGTCGCCGCCTATCTCCCTCCTCCACGAAGCTCCCCCTCGCCACGACGCCCGAGACGTCGCTGCCCCGATCCTGCGCCACCCCGCGCCCCCGTTGCCGTGCGTCGTCCTCGGTGCCAACCCCGTCGACGGATCGCCTTCGCCGCCAACCCCGTCGCTGGACCGCCCCAACAGTCGCCTCCTCGCGTCCCCGTCTCCCCCTCAACGGCCCACCACGAGCCTCGCTGCCCCCGTACCCCAGCAACGCCCGTGAGCAACCGTCTTTCCCTCCTCCCTTCCCCGCGGTCACCGCCGCTCGCTCGCCACGCACCGCTGTTGCATCGACGTTGTTGCTCCGCTGCGGCCACCTGATAGAGGCAAAGGTGTCCCGATGTTTCGATGAGATGGTGGCTATCGTTTTCTGTGGGAGTCGACCTTGACGATCCGACTACGAACGTGCAAGACGTCGCGCCTTAGCAATCGCTAAACCAACTTCCGAGGGTTATTGACCACGCCGGAGCACGATCAACCTGACCACGAGGGTCTGTTTCCTACAAGCAAACGAAGAACAAGCAAGAAACTGAGATTGCAATCTGGATATTGCGAATGTAAGATGAAAGCTTTATTGATCAAGATGGGGTTCTGTGACGTCTTGGTCTGGTCGTTGGACACAAACGAAGTACGCGAAGTTGCAGCTATGGCGAACTTTTAATCTAAACAAAACCCAAAGTCTAAACGACGCCCTAAGGGCTGTATATATGGAGGAAGAGGGGGGAATTTCGTGGCCCTTGAGGGTGGGGTCCGAAACCAACCCTAACTCTTGTTTCCCCACATATACGGACTCTAAAAATAGCCTATACTTAAGTATCTCGAAATTACATGGGCCTGGCCCATTAATAAGGTGACGCAGCACCTAGAATAGCCTATGAACGAATATTATGAAGTGGCATCTCGTATATTTCGTCCAAGGCTTCATGCACTCCTTATGGCGGCTTCAAAGTCCTGAAATCATCACTTGTAACTCCGTTCTTGATCCCCTTGCGCATGCCATCAACTCCATGTGTGTTCTTGCTCCAATGTTCATCCTTCTCCAAGCTAGGCCCTTCATTTGTAAGCAAAACAAATGTATCCAATTTAGGCAGCATCATAATCTCATGAACATTAGAATCATTACCAAGAAACGAAAGTACCTGGTAATTTAATTGGCGTGCGCGAGCTCTAGTAATTGGTCCAGTATATGTAACAGTAGGGGTTGTGGGTGTAACAATGGTATTGATGTCCTCATCATCCTCCCCTTCTTGAAATGAAGTCGTCCTCGACGGAAACTCATCTTCCTCACCCAAATAAGGCTTCAAATCTGCAATGTTAAAAGTGGGACTAACCCCAAAATCTGCAGGTAGCTCAAGTTTATATGCATTATCATTTATTTTCTCTAACACCTTAAAAGGACCATCGGCACGTGGCATTAGCTTTGATTTGCGCAGATTAGGAAATCTATCTTTACGCAAATGTAACCAAACAAGATCTCCAGGTGCAAACACAACATGTTTTCTACCCTTATCTCCAGCAAGTTTATATTTAGCATTCATACGCTCAATGTTTTCCTTAGTTAACTCATGCATTTTTAAAATCAATTCAGAACGTTCTTTAGCATCAAAATTAACCTTCTCCGAAGATGGAAGAGGCAACAAATCAATAGGTGCACGAGGTAGGAAACCATACACAATTTCAAAAGGGCACATCTTAGTAGTAGAATGCAATGAACGATTATAAGCAAATTCAATATGAGGCAAGCATTCTTCCCACATTTTCTTGTTATTCTTCAAAACAGCCCTAAGCATAGTAGACAATGTTCTATTGACTACTTCAGTTTGTCCATCAGTTTGGGGGTGACAAGTAGTACTAAAAAGCAGCTTAGTCCCCAACTTAGCCCATAAACATCTCCAAAAGTGGCTAAGAAATTTAGTATCACGATCTGAAACAATAGTATTTGGCACACCATGCAAGCGAATAATTTCACGAAAGAACAAATCAGCAACATTAACAGCATCATCGCTTTTATGACAAGGTATAAAGTGTGCCATTTTCGAGAACCTATCCACGACAACAAATATGCTATCCCTCCCCTTCTTTGTTCGAGGTAAACCTAAAACAAAATCCATAGATATATCCTCCCAAGGAACACTAGGTACAGGCAAAGCCATATATAAACCATGAGGATTTAGTCGTGACTTAGCTCTTTGACATGTAGTGCAGCGAGCAACAAAACGCTCAACATCTCGTCTCATCTTTGGCCAAAAGAAATGTGAAGCAAGTATATCCTTCGTCTTCTTGACGCCAAAGTGTCCCATTAATCCTCCTCCATGCGCCTCCTGCAACAACAAAAGACGAACGGAGCTAGCTGGAATGCATAGCTTGTTAGCACGAAACACAAAGCCATCGTTGAGAACGAACTTGTTCCAAGTTCTCCCTTCCTTACAATTCTGCAATACATCTTTAAATTCAGCATCATGAACATATTGATCTTTGATGGTCTCCAAACCAAATATTTTAAAGTCAAGTTGTGAAAGCATAGTATAACGACGAGACAATGCATCAGCAATAACATTTTATTTACCCTTCTTGTGTTTAATGACATAAGGGAAAGTCTCAATGAATTCAACCCATTTAGCATGTCTACGGTTCAGTTTTGCTTGACTTTTAATGTGTTTCAAAGATTCATGATCAGAATGTATAACAAATTCCTTGGGCCATAAATAATGTTGCCATGTTTCTAAGGTTCGAACAAGAGCATATAATTCTTTATCATAAGTAGAATAGTTCAGACTAGGCCCACTCAATTTTTCAGAAAAGTATGCAATAGGTTTGCCATCTTGTAATAACACACCTCCTAATCCAATTCCACTAGCATCACATTCAAGCTCAAAAGTCTTATTAAAATTAGGAAGTTGGAGCAAAGGAGCATGTGTCAACTTATCTTTCAATACCGTGAAGGCTTCTTCCTGTGCGGTACCCCAAAGAAAAGGCACATCCTTCTTTGTAAGCTCGTTGAGAGGTGCAGCAATGGTGCTGAAATCTCTCACAAAACGCCTATAGAAACCAGCGAGGCCAAGGAAACTCTGCACTTGTGTGACCGTTTTGGGCTGCGGCCAACTCTCAATAGCTTCAATCTTGGCTTTATCAACTTCAATTCCCTGTGGAGTAACAACATAGCCAAGAAAAGATACTCGGTCGGTGCAAAAGGTGCACTTTCCAAGGTTACCAAACAAACGTGCATCACGTAGAGCAATAAAAACAGCACGTAAATGTTCCAAATGTTCCTCCAAAGATTTGCTATAAATCAATATGTCATCAAAGTAAACTACCACAAATCGTCCAATGAAAGCACGTAAAACTTCGTTCATTAACCTCATGAAAGTACTAGGTGCATTAGTTAACCCAAAAGGCATGACTAACCACTCATATAATCCAAACTTAGTTTTAAATGCTGTTTTCCATTCATCTCCCAATTTCATACGAATTTGATGGTATCCACTATGCAAATCAATTTTGGAGAATATTGTAGAGCCACTCAATTCATCAAGCATATCATCTAGCCTAGGAATAGGATGACGATAACGAATAGTAATGTTATTAATGCCTCTACAATCAACGCACATACGCGACGTACCATCCTTTTTCGGCACTAAAATGATAGGAACAGCACAAGGACTAAGGGATTCGCGTATATAACCTTGGTCGAGCAGTTCTTGTACTTGACGCATAATCTCCTTCGTCTCCTCTGGATTGGTACGGTATGGTGCACGGTTGGGTAATGATGCACCGGGAATTAAATCAATTTGATGTTCAATCCCTCGAATAGGTGGTAATCCCGGTGGCACGTCTTGTGGAAAGACGTCAGCGAACTCCTGCAAAATGTTAGTGACAGTAGGAGGCAAAGAGGAAGGCACGTCCTCGAATGAAAATAATGCCTCTTTGCACACAAAAGCATAGCAAACAGATTTGCTAAAATCTAGATCATCAATATCAGATTTGGTGGCAAGTAAACATGCACTTTTCAATTTAATTTCAGAAGCAACACTAGATTGTTTATTATTATTAGGCTGCATTTGTTGCTCAAATTCTTTTGCCACAATCTGATTTTCACTCTTATTTTTCTCTTGTTTTGCTTTATTAGCTCTATTAATATCATCTTTCAAAATGGAATCAGGAGTCATAGGAAGCAAAGTAATATTTTTATCCTTATGAACAAGAGTATACTGATTGTTTCTACCATCGTGAACAGAATTTTTATCAAATTGCCATGGTCTACCAAGTAATAAGGAACATGCTTGCATAGGTACCACATCACAATCAACATAATTAGCATATGTAGAGATACTAAAATGCACACGAACAGTACGCGTTACCTTAACCTTGCCGCTGTTGTTGAACCATTGGATGTAGTAAGGATGTGGATGTGGTCTTGTGGTGAGAGATAGCTTCTCCACCATCTCCATGCTAGCCAAGTTGTTGCAACTCCCTCCATCTATGATCACGCGAACAGAACGTTCCTTCACAACTCCCTTTGTATGGAACAAATTATGCCTCTGATTTTGCTCAGCTTGTGTAACCTGCACACTCAAAACACGTTGAGCAACTAAACATTCATACCTGTCAGCATCTTCAGGAGCCATGTATTGCGTCTCATGATCAGAATCGTCTCCACCGTGTTCGTCACGTGTAATAAGAGCCAAAGTCTCCTCATCATAGTCACTGGCGGACTCATACCCACCATCCTCACTAACAATCATCACACGTTTAGATGGGCATTCTCTCGCATAATGACCTCCACCCTTGCAACGTCGACAAATAATATCATGTGTTTGCCCTGTGGATGCCATGGATGAAGAAGAGCTCTTTGCAGGCCCAGAAGGTGTGCTCTTGGCAGACAGTGGTGATTGTGCCTGCTTTATTGTATCACGGTTGGAGGTGGCAGCCGACGGAGGCGCTTGTGTAGCAGAACGTGTGGAAGTAGATGATGCACGTGGTGTCCATGATGAAGATCGACCTGCAGAAAAGTTAGTCCGCGCCAATGCCTGTCGATCCTGCACTTCACGTTCAGCTTTACAAGCAAGATGGAATAAACGAGTGATATTAGTATAGTCCTTATACTCTAGAATCGTCTGAATCTCTCTATTTAATCCACCCATAAAACGTGCAAGCATAGCTTCATTCTCCTCAACAATACCACATCTAATCATGCCAGTTTGTAATTCCTGATAATACTCTTCTACAGAATTTTTTTTCCCTGTCTTAAGCGCTGCAATTTTTGAAGTAATTCACGTTGATAATATGGTGGAACCCAACGAGTACGCATAGCAGTTTTCAAAGCAGCCCAAGTAGCAGGAATGGGATATAATCTACAATGCTCAGACCACCAAACACATGCAAAACTAGTGAATGCACAAACAGCAGCAGGAACACGTCTCTCCTCGGGATATTGTAAACATGTAAATCGTTGTTCAGTTTCTAACTCCCAAGTAAGATATATATCAGGAACATATCTACCCTCAAATGGTGGAATATTCAATTTTAGTTTAGGGAGATGGTCATGATCTCGTACCTGAGGGTGAGCCCTACCATTGCCATTATTTGCATGTGGACGACCTGGTTGTTGCTGTGCTGGTGGTGGCACGTAGTTCAGATTTTGATCAACCTCATCCTCGTAATCGCCAGCAAAATCATCCTCCTCCGCATCAGCAGCAGGAGCCACAGAAGTAGCAATAGCAGCACCAATAGTTTGGCCAGGTGCAAGAGGGAGACGGCTCGCTCGGCGGAGGGCTGTTTCACGATGTGTAGGTAGTCGTTGTTGTTGTTGTTGTTGTTGTTGTTGTTGTTGTAGAGGTGCGTAAGGTGCAGCCGGTGGTGGTGGTGGAAGACGCGCGAGCAATTCATTAAACCTGTTATCGAGCTTTGTTTCGAACGTCTTCTCCATGCCATCTATCTTCTCCATGGCCTCTTCAAATCTGTTTAGCACATCTTGCACCTGTCCATTCATCATTTGCTGAAATTTATCATGCAACTCCTGATTTGTCATGTTCTCCCAGTCAGTCTCGTCGGCTTGTGATCCTGCCATGGTTAGCAACAATAGAAACACACAAGAATATGATCCTACAGAATACTAACAAGAGGTGGTGGTGGTGTCACAAATCCGTCAAGCAAATCTCAAATTCTTACCAGTTCTTACCCAGCAGCAGGCGGTGATCGGCAACCGTGGTAGTCAAAACTCTCAAAAGCTTGGATAGAGCGATTGCCAGGGAGAGTCAAACGCACGATGTAGATGTATGTGGAGCTGGGAAGGCTTATAGTATGGTAGCAAAAAGGGTCAGCAATAATCAATTCAGAGATGCAAAGTTGAATAAACGCTCAACGACGGTACTGTGCTGGTCCTAGGCTAGACCGTGCTAGAGACGCGAGCCTAGAACACTAACAAAATCACGGCGCTGCACGTAAATAAGGGAAAAGCACACTCTGGAACTTTTTTTTTCGCTCTTTTTTTTGCGCCCTCTTTTTTTTTGCGCTCCTCTTTTTTTTTGCGAAAAATCACTATAATGGCGAGTGTCTCAAAACTCTTCCCTCGTCAAACTGGTAGGATGGCACGAAAATTTTTTTGTTCACTTTTTTTTCGGAAATCAGGGCAGCGACGACGAAAAAGTGCGACAAAAAATCACTATGATGGCACGTGGCTCAAAAGACTCAGAAAAGCCTAAAAATAGGATAGGGAAAAAAAATTTGCCCGTGAAAATTTTGGCCTAAAAACTGCCCGGGGGTCTCCAGACTCTTTTTTTTTCGAGACCTACGCAGGCAAGGAAACACGAAACGGAATTTAGATTGGTCTCAAGAACAAACCTAATATGAGAAGAACTCGGATTGGTGGTGGATATATGGTTGTGGTATATGGCAGCGGTGGTGGTATATGGTAGCGGTGGTGGAATATGGATACTGATTGGTGGTGGTATATGGATACGGATTCAGAGCGGTGGCGGATCAGCAATGGAGGTTGATGGGCGATGATGATGGTACGGCGGCGGCGTGACAACTTATGACCAGAACTCGAAACTCTAAAAGACTAGACTCTAAGACCAGCAACTTGACACGACGATGCAACCGCAAATTCAACAAAGCAAAAACCCTAAAAAGATTATGCAAAGGCTCAGATTGGTTCGGATATGATGAACTAACCCTAAAATTTTTTTTGTGGCTTTTTTGTGGACTGTAGGTATGAAGAACAGACTCGATCTAATCTACGAAAAACTGTAAAATCTCACCGAGCAACCTGGAAATCTGATACCACTTGATAGAGGCAAAGGTGTCCCGATGTTTCGATGAGATGGTGGCTATCGTTTTCTGTGGGAGTCGACCTTGACAATCCGACTACGAACGTGCGAGACGTCGCGCCTTAGCAATCGCTAAACCAACTTCCGAGGGTTATTGACCACGCCGGAGCACGATCAACCTGACCACGAGGGTCTGTTTCCTGCAAGCAAACGAAGAACAAGCAAGAAACTGAGATTGCAATCTGGATATTGCGAATGTAAGATGAAAGCTTTATTGATCAAGATGGGGTTCTGTGACGTCTTGGTCTGGTCGTTGGACACAAACGAAGTACGCGAAGTTGCAGCTATGGCGAACTTTTAATCTAAACAAAACCCAAAGTCTAAACGACGCCCTAAGGGCTGTCTATATGGAGGAAGAGGGGGGAATTTCGTGGCCCTTGAGGGTGGGGTCCGAAACCAACCCTAACTCTTGTTTCCCCACATATACGGACTCTAAAAATAGCCTATACTTAAGTATCTCGAAATTACATGGGCCTGGCCCATTAATAAGGTGACGCAGCACCTAGAATAGCCTATGAATGAATATTATGAAGTGGCATCTCGTATATTTCGTCCAAGGCTTCATGCACTCCTTATGGCGGCTTCAAAGTCCTGAAATCATCACTTGTAACTCCGTTCTTGATCCCCTTGCGCATGCCATCAACTCCATGTGTGTTCTTGCTCCAATGTTCATCCTTCTCCAAGCTAGGCCCTTCATTTGTAAGCAAAACAAATGTATCCAATTTAGGCAGCATCATAATCTCATGAACATTAGAATCATTACCAAGAAACGAAAGTACCTGGTAATTTAATTGGCGTGCGCGAGCTCTAGTAATTGGTCCAGTATATGTAACAGTAGGGGCTGTGGGTGTAACAATGGTATTGATGTCCTCATCACCACCACACTCCGCCCCGACCGCGATCGCCTCCACCGCACCGCGCTCGTCCCGCTCACCGCGACCGGGCCTGTGCTTGTGCACGCACTGTGCGTGTGCGGCTCTCGCCGACCACGGCCACTCGCGTCCACTGCTCGCTCAGTGCACGTGCATCCTCCTCTGCCGCTCACCTGCGTTCGCCTTCCCTGCGCAGCCCCCTTGCCCGCGCCGCCCGCCGTCCGCCGTGCCGCTCGGGGTCGCGCCCAGCCGCTTCCGCCGTCGGCCGCCACTGCTGCGTGCCGCCCCGCCCCCGCTGCTGCTCCACGCCGGTGCGCCGCCCTGGACCCCTTGCTCCTTGCAGCCGCCCTGCCTTGGCCGCCGACGGCCAACCACGATGATGGCCTCGCCCGAGCCAGTGCCGGGCTTGCCCCAGTTGGGCGCCCAGCGCCCGTTACCGCTAGCGCCAACGCCCGCTAAGAACCCCCCATGTATGACGAATGGAGCCCACGCCCAGAACGAAAAAAAGAGATTTAAATAAATAAATAATAATATATCAATTAATTGTTATTTCTCACCGATTCCAGTTTTTCTGGGTTCTGGGTTGTCGTCAACCGAGAACACCGATATGTGAAATGATTCTGCATTCCGGTTCGATAACCCTAATTAATTTTCATTGCTTATGAGTTTAATAATCCTTCAAGTCATTCCTAGCCTAATCGGCTATACCATTATTGGGCTAAGTTTTGACTGTGCTGCCTGGTCCTGCTTCACGGAGCACAAATTTCAACAGTGAGCTAATCTTACGTCGATCTTCCTTGTCATATCATTTCTCCTTGAAATAGCAAACTTTATTTCGAGTTTGTTTCATACCCATGGTTCTGATAACTTTCGCTTCACCCTCCCTTTGCTTGATGCCATCGATGATTGATTATATCCTCATGAAACCCCCCGACAAGTGTGTCGTGATCATCATCAACATTTTGACCCCTTCCAGGATATCAATTGAATTCATGATGAGAAGTACCATCCTTGCCCTCGATGATTTGTGTTATCAACGACCACTTTATTGCCTTCCGTTCAACACAAACTTGTTCATGTTTCGTGATATACCTTGAGATCCTCGCTATCCAGCATTTGTTCTTTACCTTGGAGTATTACCATCTTTTATGTCAAGAATGTCGTGAGAATTTCGCCACCTCTTAAGAATTCTTGATACAAGTGATACTCCTTGCCATATCCGTTCGCTCCTTGGTCACATCAGATTCCTTGTGGACCACCAGATCCTTTGTTGGATTTTATCCGACAACGTCCTTCTTATCCTATAAGCTTGTGAGCCTTTCCTTGGATACACAATGCCTTTGGTAAATTGTATCCTCTGCTTTCTCCAGCATGCTCTACTATCGAGCTTGTGTTATTTATTCCTGAAATTGTGGTATATGCTCCTAAGATGCCTCGATGGGTTGAGCCTATGCCTTCCCCAAACCGTATGAACCCGAAAGTTTTCGCGAGTCATACTCTTCTATTGTTTCGCCAGATAAAATTTCTACACTACAGCCTCATCAAAAGTGAGAAGTAAAATGGAAGGTTATGCATTGAAGAAGTGGGAGTCGACCTTGAGCCTTTGCGTTCATGCCCATGGACCCGATGTGGAACTTATCATCGAAGCTTCTTGTAAATGATAATAATCCCCTTGTTATAAGTTCGTCCTGTATCTTTGTTTGGTCCTTTGCAATCATGCTTCCGACCATATTTTATCTTTAATATCATTTCTTGGACAAGTTGAAGTAATTGTCTTGTGTAGATCATTGCACCTGTCCAACCTTTACTTTGATCTACCATCGAGTATTACACTATGATATCTTGATAATGTCATAGAACTGCATAACTTCTTATGGGTTCTTCATTAACTGTTATTTCTCACCGATTCCAATTTTTCTGGGTTCTGGGTTATCGTCAACCGAGAACACCGATATGTGAACCGATTCCGCATTCCGGTTCGATAACCCTAATTAATTTTTGTTGCTTATGAGTTTAATAATCCTTCAAGTCATTCCTAGCCTAATCGGCTATACCATTATTGGGCTAAGTTTTGACTGTGCTGCCTGGTCCTGCTTCACGGAGCACAAATTTCGACAGTGAGCTAATCTTACATAGATCTTCCTTGTCATACCATTTCTCCTTGAAATAGCAAACTTTATTTTGAGTTTGTTTCATACCCATGGTTCTGATAACTTTCGCTTCACCCTCCCTTTGCTTGATGTCATCGATGATCGATTATATCCTCATGAAACCCCTCGACAAGTGTGTCGTGATCATCATCAACATTTTGACCCCTTCCAGGATATCAATTGAATTCATTATGAGAAGTACCATCCTTGCCCTCGATGATTTGTGTTATCATCGACCACTTTATTGCCTTCCGTTCAACACAAACTTGTTCGTGTTTCGTGATATACCTTGAGATCCTCGCTATCCGGCATTTGTTCTTTACCTTGGAGTATTACCATCTTTTATGTCAATAATGTCGTGAGAATTTCACCACCTCTTAAGAATTCTTGATACAAGTGATACTCCTTGCCATATCCGTTCACTCCTTGGTCCCCGTGTTGTTTCTAACCGGAAAACCGACAATTGAACTATGATGTGTGACTTTGTTACTTCTAGCAACCCTCTTGACTTGAAGTGAATGGTCGATAGTTTCCTTCTTAGACTTTTGGTTATTGAATCACCATTCTAACATTGATCATACTACCTAAGCCCATATTTCAGGTGCACCTTTCAGCCAATGTTTAATTGTGTATGTTTTTCCTCTAGCATACATCATTATATCATTTGATCCGACAAATGCTATCCCCTTGTTCACATAAGTGTGGAAATCCATCTTTAGAAAATCTCAATGAATTGTCGCTGAGTCAATCAGCCACCTCCTCAACTCTCCTTCATTTAATGATGAACTCTTGTTTTGGAACTCGCTTCCATAGTTCAATTCCCGAGAATCTTACAATGTCATCTCGACAATCTGTGTTGCACCTTTCTTCTCAGGCATCCTGAGTCTGAGTTATCCTGACACCAATCATATCTGAATCTCGGTCAGATATGATGGTTGGAACATATTTCCAAGAATTATCACATTGGTCTTTATATAACCCAGTAAGGTGATATTATGCCTAGCACACCTGGTTGGAGGACCTATTGTTATAGTTTCCTTTTTAGCAAGGTTAGCCATTCTTACATGAGGAAATTGTAAGACTTATTCTATAAGTTGTTCCTGATGGATCCTTTGTGTATCCAAAGCCTGATCTCTACCAAGTGACCATGTCAATGCTATCTCGAAGCATGTCTGTGGTACTTCGATTTTCAACAAAGGACATTCGAAACCCAATGTTAAATGTTTCCTGCTCAATTATCCAAACACCGCTGTATGGGTAATGTCATGAAATTTCTCTCCCCTTACCTAAAGAGTTTTCTACATTATATCATGTCATGGATATCATGCTCTGCTTGTCCTTGGGAAGGATATACCCTTGAAATATGTGTTTAAATACATTTTCCTTTCCATTGTTCTGTTCAAACCTGATAATCACTTTTTCCCTTCCATTGGTTTGTTTAAACCTTCTTGTGATCTATATTATATAGGCAGTAATATATCCCTGCTTATGTAAACACCTCGTTGTGCAACTCTGTCAGAAATACCCTGTTACTTTTGTTGATGACATTCCGGTAGCCACCGATGGACGAGAACTTTGCCTATTGGTCCGCCTCGTTCAACGAGCAGGAAAATGGTTCTCTTCGTCCCTCGCCCTTGGTACCGATATTGTTGCCGACATAACCGACAGACTATCCTCTGGCATGCCTCGCTTACATGATCGTGCAAGATGTCACCGCCCTTCCTAATTTTAACCCACATGGTGGGCCCATAACCTACAGTTCCACATGATCGAAACCTGAATCTCCTATACACCCCTGTTTCCAAAGATATTTCTCGCGCTTGGCTCCGTATGTATGTCACGGGCCACCTTTGTAGTGGTCTATTTTGGTATCAGACACAAGATTAATTCTTTGATGCTTTGGACCCCTTTCACTCTGTTTCAGACACCGAACGATTGTCTATCTGCTTGGAACTCCTTATTGTACCTTCTTACTTTGCTCTCGATGTCTTTCATTTGTTCAACTCGAGAGATACTCATCTGTTCATTCATGGGATACCCCCAGACGATTACCCCTTATAACATTCTATCCTTGTCGAGCTGCCCTTTACCTATTTGTGAGTACGAAGAAGTTCCCGAAGGAAGGAGGCTGACTTCATCATGACGACCTGAAGCAGAGAAATGAAGACATCAGCATAAGGGATCAACTTCTTCGAGAAGAGCAAGCAAGACCAAGAAGACCCGATAGATTCGATACCAAACATTCCCCCCTTACACTACCTCTTAAATCTCGGGATGAGATTTCTTGTAGTGGAGGAGAATTGTGACGCCCGGATACTTATGCTACAGTAATCCCACGTTAACGGTGGATGGCAGGATACTTATGCTATAGTAATCCCACGTTAACGGTGCCACGTCACCCCGGTTGCTGTTACTAAGCTCGCGTTGGATTAAAACTTTTCAAATTAAAAAATTTAAATAATGTCAAACATCAAAAGTTTTCAGAAGTTGTAACAAAATTGTTTGGTGAGAGCCAAATATTGCACTGGTAATTATTGTGGAGAAAACCCATCTTTAGTAGTTGCCTAGATATTTTAAAATGATTAAAACAGAAAAGAAAATATATAAAGAAAAGAAAAATACAAAAACAGAAAACAAACTAACAAAAAAAAGAAGGAAAAGAAACCCCAGCGCTGGGCCAAGTGGCCCTGCTGGCCCCAGCCGCCCGAATGGGCCGGCCCACCCCGGCTGGATAACACCCCACCACCACCACCAACCCTAGCGCACACCCCCAACTACCCCACAACACCGATCCCCCCTTCCCTCGTCAGCCCACCCCTCGATCGCGATCTGGATCGAGGCGCCTCCGGCCACGCACGAGCCGGCGCCCCAGTCGCTCGCCGTCGCCGCCTATCTCCCTCCTCCACGAAGCTCCCCCTTGCCGTGACGCCCCAGACGTCGCTGCCCCGATCCTGCACCGCCCCGCTCCCCCGTTGACGTGCGCCGTCCTTAGCGCCAACCCCGTCGACGGATCGCCTTCGCCGCCAACCCCGTCGCTGGACCGCCCCAACAGTCGCCTCCTCGCGTCCGCGTCTCCCCCTCAAAGGCCCACCACGCGCCTCGCCGCCCCCGTACCCCAGCAACGCCCGTGAGCAGCCGCCTTTCCCTCCTCCCTTCCCCGCGGTCACCGCCGCTCGCTTGCCACGCACCGCTGCTGCATCAACGTTGTTGCTCCGCTGCGGCCACCACACTCCGCCCCGACCGCGATCGCCTCCATCGCACCGCGCTTGTCCCGCTATCCCTCCCGCTCACCACGACCGGGTCTGTGCTTGTGCACGCACCATGCGTGCGCGGCGCTCGCCGACCACGGCCGCTCGCGTCCACTGCTCGCTCAGTGCACCCGCGTCCGCCTCTGCTGCTCACCTGCGTTTGCCTCCCCTGCGCAGCCCCCTGCTCCCTGTAGCCGCCCTGCCTTGGCCGCCGGCGGCCAACCGCGCCAATGGCCTCGCCCGAGCCAGTGCCGGGCTTGCCCCAGTCAAGCGCCCAGCGCCCGTTACCGCTAGCGCCAACGCCCGCTGAGAACCCCCCATGTATGACGAATGGGGCCCACGCCCAGAACGAAAAAAAAGAGATTTAAATAAATAAATAATAATATATCAATCAATTAATTAATTAATTAATTAAATCAATTAAGTTAATTAAGTTAATGTTTAATTAACCAAATTAACTAGTGGAAATTAACTAAACAATAATTAGATTAGTTAAAGCCTAACTAGACTAAACAGTCAATGACATGCGGGACCCACACGTAGTTGACCCAGTCAACTTCACAGTTGACTGCTAACGTCAGCATGATGTCATGCTGACGTCATCATTTACTATTCTGGATAATGTTGAAATAAATAATTAAATTCAACAAATTAATAAAAACTTTAGAAAATCATATTAAATAAACCGTAGCTTGGATGGAAAAACTTTGTACATGAAAGTTGCTCAAAACGATGAGACGAATCCGGATAGGTGGCCCGTTTGTCCTCCACACATCCATAGCATAGCAAACACGCAACTTTTCCCCGCCGGTTCATCTGTCCGAAAATGCGAAACACCGGGATACTTTCCCGGATGTTTCTCCCCTTTGCCGGTATCACCTATCCCTGCATTAGATCACCCCCGGCACCGCGTATTGCCTTGTTATGCTTTGTAAAGCTTTGATTTCTCTATTATTTATTGTATTCCCCCTTTGTTACTTCTTTCCGGTAGACCCCGAGACTGTCGGCGACCCTAGTTCGACTATGGAGTCGATGACCCCTCCTTGTTGCCAAAGCAACTAGGCAAGCCCCCCCCCCCTTGATCACCAGATATCGCCTACTCTACTCTCTACTGCTTGCATTAGAGTAGTGTAGCATGTTACTGCTTTCCGTTAATCCTATTCTGATGCTTAGCCTGTCATTGTTGCTACAACTGTTGATACCTTACCTGCAATCCTAAATACTTAGTATAGGATGCTAGTTTATCATCAGTGGCCCTACATTCTTGTCCGTCTGCCATGCTATACTATTGGGCCATGATCACTCAGGAGGTGATCATGGGTATATACTTATACTTATATACATACTATACAGGTGGTGTGTAACATCCCAAAATTCTAAATTTTGGAATGTTATAATAAATAGCTAGATTTGATTGATTGTTTGATTGATTGTCTGAAAGTGAGTGAATGCGAAACTTTTGAAAGTTAAATGAGAGGGAATAAAAGGACTTTCCCAAACTTTCATATTTGCTTTCCACGAATTCAAATTCTTTTCAAATACAAAACCCTTGAGAGAAGATGACATGACTTCTTCCATTTATTTAAATGACAAGGGGTGTTGAAAATATTTGAATTTCATTTGGAACTATTTTCAAATTCAGAAACTTTAAGCAACTCAATGATTTTCATGAGAGAAGATAAAATGACTTCTTCAAAACATATGAAATATGAGTGGGGAGTTTCAAAGAATTAAATTCAAAGTTCTTTTGAATTTATTTTCAATTTGGAGTTATTTGAGTTTTATTCAAATTATTTTTCTCCAAAATAAAATTTATGGAAAATAGGGTAAAATGATTCCCTACATTAGAAAATTGGAGAAAAAATTAATTTGAAATCATTTTGGTTTTTTTAAATGATTTTGTTGGATTTTATTAGAGCAGCAGCAGTATTTGATTTATTTGAATTTGTGCGGATTTTAGTTGACTCTAGAAAAATGTTCACCTAGGAGGAAATCTTTTTCTGAAAATTTTGATATATTATATGCCTATATAAAAAATTTATTTATTTTGTTTTATTTTATTTTATTTTATTTGTCTAGAGAATAATGTTTTTTAAAAAAATTATCCACCGCGCGTCAACTGGGCCCGCCCGCCGGACCAGCCCAGGCTCAAGATCCCGCCGCCGCCGCCTTCCTCCTCCCGTGCTCCACTCGGACTCGCCGGAGTCCGAGCGAGCCACGCCGCCTGCCGCCCCTTCCCCAAGGAAGCCGCAGCCCTGGCCCCTTTAAAAGGCCGAGGTCCCGGGCCCTCCCCTCCCCGCCTCTCGCCGCCGCAACCGCCGCCATCGACGGACGCCGCGCCGCCTCCGCCGATCCGCTGCCGCGCCGCATGCCGGAGCCGCCCGCGCCGCGCCCCTCTGCTGCCTCACCGCGCGCCACCTCGCCTGCGCCGCGCCCCTCCGCCGCCTCGCCGCGCGCTCGCCTCCGCGCCGCGCCGCTCGCCCCGCATCGCCGAACGCCACCGCCGCCCGGACGCCCGCGCCGGAGTTCGCCGCCGGCCGGACCCGCCCCGCCGCCCTGGTTTTCGTCGGAAAACCCCGAACCGGTAATAAACCGTCCCGGTCCGGTTTATCCCTTTTAGGTTTTCTTCGGGTTTCTCTTTAACCGGTTTAATTTTTTTACTTAGACTTATTTTACGAACGTTCACTGGTTAGGTATTCACAGTGAACGATTTTTGTTCGTTAGGGTTTCATAACGAACGTTCGTAATATAGTCTTTTTCTTTTTCTGTTTTAATTTTCGGCCAGGGACCTAGATGTGAATACTTTATTTACAAAATAGTCCCTGATCTTCAAACAAGCACAACTTTTTACTCGGTTGTCCAAATCCAACGAAACCAACGCCCACGTCTTCATTATGGTCCCCTCTATCCTTTAATCCAACTCAAACATGTTTTTGAAAATTTTAAAATTTGAATTAGATCAGATTTGAATTCAAACTTCGTTTGATCATAACTTGAGTTTCATAACTCCGTTTCAGTTGATTTTTTTTTGCAAATCGAAGCTCTTCACCTAAACCTTCTGATAAGGCCAAATTCACATAATTTTGGTACTGCTAGAAATTGTTTTATGTTGCAAGAGCTATTTGCTTGGTTTTGATGTTTTCCGAATCGTCTTCTTCGTTCTTTCTGATCTTTGGAGTGATTGCTTATGTGTGGTTACTATTGCTTGCTTATGATAGATTGACCGGAGTGTGACGAGTAGATCTATCAAGAGTTTTGAGTGTGAATCATCTTCATCAACTTTGCAGGCAAGTTCACACTTTGATCATACCTCTTTCATACCCAGTTTTTATTGCATTAGATCAAACCTCCAACATTGCATGATTAGGATCTAATTAAATTGTTGTTATTGGGAAGTAGTTGATGAGGTAGGAACCTGTTGCCCTGCATTCAAACCTTGGGAGTTGCTTTTACATTATGCTTACATGGCCATGCTATGCTCGTAGACGTGGATTGGGTTTTGAGAGTATCCATGACAGATGTGAGATTGTTAATTAATGGTTTACTTAAGGTGGCAACTTAAACACACATCTGGGTGGATTGAGGCACCTGGTTATTCTAGGATTGCCTGTCTAGGCACTTGGGTAATCCAGGACTTGCCTGTTTTCTTTTGGACCGCCACCTAGGCTCAAAGGGATCATGAGACTATTTATACTAGAAACTTCCGTGTGCAGCCACAAGCTATTATGGGCTCTAGCATAGTTGACTAAGTCGTGCGAACTCTTACAGTGGTAGACTAGCAGATGTAGGAGATGTAGGTGGTACGGTCCAAGGTTGTCAGAATCGTGATTTTGAATCGAATCGGAGCTCTGATGGCAGGATCGCAAATCGTAGAATCTTCACTATCAGGATCGTAGAAACGTAGATTCCATGAACTAAAATCGTAGAATCAGAGTGGTAAGTTTGGATCGTAAAGTCGTAGAATCGTATAATAGAATCGCAATTCTGACAACCTTGGTACGGTCTACCCGATCGTAAGGTGCTAGCGCTTCTGAAAGACTATGTCTCGATCATCCGTCTTCTCAAACACCATGTAGTGCGAGAAACCAAACGGAGGCGATCGAGTCTTGTGGGGAAAAGTGCGCAAACCTCTGCAGAGTGTATAAACTAATCATGATTAGCCGTGTCCCGGTTATGGACATCTTGAGTATCTAGTTCTTGGATTATCCTGTTGATCTCATCACGTTACTTTAAATGAATATTGTTGGGTTTTAATGATGTTACTTAATTGGGATTGAGAATGCTGTCAACCATTCTCAATGTTTAACAACCACCATGATAGTTAAATAAAATTTATTCCTTTGCAGTAGGGAAAATTGGCTTTACGCAAAAACCTTATAACCATAGAGCTTTTCCACCAGCCAAATATGCATGTAGTGATAGTCTTTATTCATCATTCTCTATGGTGTGAATTTGCCAGTACATTCAATGTACTGACCCTCTGCGGCTGCAACGTCTCATGTTGCAGGATTTCTTACGACGAGTAAGTGATACGTTAGGGTTACGATTTCTACACTCAACTTTGCCATTGGTGTTGATGGGAATCCACAACCTTGTTGCTTCCGCTATATGGATTGAGGTAATAGTATTTACATTACTTTATACATGTGATTTACCTCTGTTATAAATCCTTCGAGTACTGTGTGTGTCAGCATACCGATCTAGGGATGACACTTAAGCACAGAGACTTGATCCATTCGGGTCAGGTCGCTACAAGATGGTATCAAAGCACATGTTGACTGTAGGACGTGACCCTAGAAACTGGCAAGCCCATAGCAAGGATTTTTCTCTACAACTTTCCCTTTCAAAAAAAAGACCTTTTACCTCTCTTCTCTTCTGAGCTTATTCAAATATTCCCTTTTAGTGAGACCATACCCCTTTCCCCTTTTTGACCACACGAAGATTCGACTGATGAGACCACTCCAAGAAGTACAAGATATCGGACAACTAAGACCACTTCAGGATGAAGAGTATTTTCTGTGCATCTGAATAATGGAAACTACAACGGTTGAAGACCGAAGACAAGTAGAAGGCTCTCAAGAATTCCCAGATTTGTATGACCTAGGAAGGCTACCCTTATGGAACTTGGCAGACTATGGAAGTTGTCAATACCCGAGATCAAGGTGTATCGGGGAAAGACTGAAACAAGGAGCATGAGAACTCGAAGTTTTGTCAAAGAAAAGCCTAAGGCAGGAGATATCAACTATGGAATGATAGCTCATGGGAATGACAAGAGCAGAAACACGGTTATCCGTGATGTCATCGCCCGCTGATGCTATTGTCACCGTGTTGAGTTAAGGATGCATTTCTTCAGAATGGATTTGATGGAAGAAGGCTGATGGAGCACCTATTAGTAAGATGAAGTTTTAACCTTAGCCGGTGTATCACCAGGATCTAGAGTAGTACATCAAGAAGTTTAAGGAGGAGCTCCATGAAGCCGTATTAGACAAGGAAGCATTTCGTGAAGAACTCAGGAACCAAAAGCTGAAAGTAGCCAAGCTAGAGGAGCTACAACCTCAAGATATCGGAGATTTGTTAGGAACTAAAGGACAATTTGACCATGGCTCATGCCAAGGATGTTGAAACCCAGAAGTTTGGAATGCAACTCCAGAATATTCAAGGATGTCACGAGAGACTTCGCGTCAACAAGAGTTGATCTAGCAAAAGAACTTGAGAAAGACAAGCATGATCGGAAGAAGCCATTGGAGGCATGAACAAGGCTTGAAGAGTTTGGAGACGTTGAATATTTATTGACCTTTAGAAGACCAAACCCTTGTTATATACCTACGTTAGATGCGACGTTTGTGAGCTGTCATTTGTTTGATGTTTTTTTCGACAGCCACAATAAAAATCTGTCTTTTTAAAACTTTTGTTTGTATTGTGTGTATCCCTCTCTATCTCTCTTATCTCACCCCAAATCCATGGACCCAATAGAGGATGAATGAAGATGGGCTTATATTTTCTGGACCGATGAGTCTATTGGAGACAGACCGATGGATTCAGAACATGGAGGATCACATGAAGAATAACCCTATAGTTGGAAATGATATGACCCAGCATGCTCTTCAGTGCTTTGAAAGAGGTGCTGCTACTTGGTGGAGGATGTACCAAACCATCAATGGATGGCAAGGAATAACCACTTGGAAAGAATTTAAGTTGACTTTGCCAAAGTCTCGGTTTGTGTCCCAGAAGTTGAAGCCTTATGGAAAGGATATGAAGAAACCTTGTGCATGCAAGATTTGTGGAGAAATCGAACACACCCGTAAAGAACACAAGGATGAATGCCCTAATTGTGAAGGAAGTCACCCAGTTGAAGAATGCCCAACTAGGCAGATTACTTGTTTCTTGTGTGAAGGGACTACCCACTATCCTGCTCAATGTCACATTTACCCCAAGGTACAACGAACCGTACAGCTGAAGAAAGAAGTAAAGAAAGGAGCCCTTATGGAAATTTTAGAAGAAACCGTGATGAAGGAAGAGATGGAGGACACACCTAAAGAAGACCCGAGTAAACCCTGCACTAAGTCTTGCTATTCATGCGGAGAAGAAGGACACATCTCCCAAAATTTTTTGAATGGGGATCTAGTAGAATTCCCGACAGAGGAAGTAGGATATGACCCACAAGAAATAGAATCCATGATTGGAATGGAAAAGTCCAGGAAGAGAAGCAGATTTGATTCCAGGAAGGACCTGAGTCATATCACCTGTTACAGGTGCAAAGAGTCAGGGCACTACCTCAACAGTTGCCCAAAAAGGAAACCTCGATACTTGTTAGAAGTAATATGTTTTAGTTGTAATGGAGCAGGGCACTTTGCCAGAGAATGCCCCAAGGAGAAGGAAACTTGTGCTAGATAGTTGAGTTTGCAACAAAAGAAACGGAGTAGTAGAAGTGAGAACATTTTATTTTATATTGAGGTGTTGAGTTGAGACATGTAATGGAAAAGCGAGAGATTTTAATCACTTGAGAATGAATAAAGTTAGCATCGTTGGTGCTGATATGGATTTTATGAGTTGTTACTCTATGAAGAAGAATTTTGGCCATTCTGAGGATATGAGAAATAGGGTCTATGGAAGATTTGTGCATTTTAAGGGTGGTAGTACCCTGTAGAACCCTTGACCCCTGGAAAAGATAAGGATACTCCACTGAGTTGATTTCGGACAAAATGAATACGAGTTTTGTCTCGAAATGTGTGATGCCCCAAGAGTATGTGGGATGAAGTTGGAGACCGTCGTTGTTTGGACCAAATGTGATCAAAGAGTCAGAAGAGAATGTTAAGTTGATTTGAGATAGACTGAAGGTAGCTCAGTCCAGGCAGAAGAGTTATGTAGATTCAAAAACTCAAGGAGGTAGTCTATGAAATTGGAGACGGAGCATGTCTTCATGTGACCCCTCTGCGAGGAGTTAAACTATTTGGAGTTAAGGGAGAGTTAGCCCTGAGATTTGTAGGACCATACCGAGCTTTGGAGCGTATGGGAGAAGTGGCCAACAAGTTGGAGTCACCCGAAGGACTGTCAGGAGTTCATGATGCGTTTCAAGGTTCCCAGTTGAAGAAGTGCCATGCAGAGATGGCCAAATTCCCCTGTAAGGACGCTTGACCCTGGAAAGGATAATGATGTTCCACGAAGTGGAATATGGACTCCATAAGTATAAGTTTTTTATCTCGGTATGTGGGATGTCCCATGAGGATGAAGAGATAAATTACTATTGGATATAAAGGAGGTATGATGTCGGAAATATGGATCAATGGAAACTCCATAATGAGTCTGAGTAATCATGTCTTAGTTTGGTGCCAATAGAAGGAAGGGAGACAATACAATTGGATGGATTTTAGTATACTAGGAAGCTGGAAGTTCGATGTTGGAATAACGATAAGTTGCCCAGAGGATAAGTTCAAGTTTTACAAGTGATGAGATGGGCCATAACCCACAGGCCCCAGGACCTGCCAAGAAGCAAGCACATTCTTGCTGAAGGAAAAACCCCGGAGGAAGATACGACGTTTAACGACAGACGATTTTATAGGAGTAACGCAAAACCTAAGAGTTGTGAAGGAACGATAGATGTTTGTTTGGTTTGCAGAATCAATGGATTTATCCGAACCTTGGTTCGTCGACAAGAGAAATTCTGCAATACTTGTGAGGATGACCGAGTGTTAGAATGCGAGATTCGCTAAACCATATACAAGGTAATGATTTGGGTGCGGGATGGATTGATCACCATACCGACTTACTCTTATTATTCGCCTTGCTATGTGGGATGGTAAATCTGAGTGACTTACCCATAGTAAAGAGACGACGATCAACCCTTATTTAAACCCTAGAATGGTATAGCAACTTTTCCCTTGTACAAGGCAACTTTGCCAACCATAGGTTATACGGTGAGGATCAACCAGACCCATTTCCTGCAGAAGGAACCATAAATTATTGACCACCATGAGATATCGATAGTTGTTTAGTTTTGGCGCCAGACCCGTCAGCTAAGAAGACCCAGTCTTGGAAGAACCTTACCAAGATGAAAGACAGAAGAATTGAGGAAAAGGTTATGCCACTACCGAAAGAGCTCAGGGAAGGAATTTTCTCGAGGATCTGAGAAGACCGCCACTGTCGAGAATAAGGATGGAGTATATGAGTTTTGATAGAACCATAACCATGCTTCTAAGGGTGGTAGTACCAGAGACCCTGGAGACGATCAATGGATTTCTAAGGAGACCCCGAACCTAACCTATTTCTTTCTAGCCTCTCCGAATCTCGAGGACAAGATTCCTTTTAAGGGTGGTAGGTTTGTAACATCCCAAAATTCTAAATTTTGGAATGTTATAATAAATAGATAGATTTGATTGATTGTTTGATTGATTGTCTGAAAGTGAGTGAATGTGAAACTTTTGAAAGTTAAATGAGAGGGAATAAAAGGACTTTCCCAAACTTTCATATTTGCTTTCTGATCTCCACGAATTCAAATTCTTTTCAAATACAAAACCCTTGAGAGAAGATGACATGACTTCTTCCATTTATTTAAATGACAAGGGGTGTTGAAAATATTTGAATTTCATTTGGAACTATTTTCAAATTCAGAAACTTTAAGCAACTCAATGATTTTCATGAGAGAAGATAAAATGACTTCTTCAAAACATATGAAATATGAGTTGGGAGTTTCAAAGAATTAAATTCAAAGTTCTTTTGAATTTATTTTCAATTTGGAGTTATTTGAGTTTTATTCAAATTATTTTTCTCCAAAATAAAAATATATGGAAAATAGGGTAACATAATTCCCTACATTAGAAAATTGGAGAAAAAATTAATTTGAAATCATTTTGTTTTTTTAGTGATTTTGTTGGATTTTATTAGAGCAGCAGTATTTGATTTATTTGAATTTGTGCGGATTTTAGTTGACTCTAGAAAAATGTTCACCTAGGAGGAAATCTTTTTCTGAAAATTTTGATATATTATGTGCCTATATAAAAAATTTATCTATTTTGTTTTATTTTATTTTATTTGTCTCGAGAATAATGTTTTTTTAAAAAAATTATCTACCGCGCGTCAACTGGGCCGGCCCGCCGAACCAGCCCAGGCCCAAGATCCCGTCGCCGCCTTCCTCCTCCCGTGCTCCACTCGGACTCGCCGGAGTCCGAGCGAGCCACGCCGCCGGCCGCCCCTTCCCCAAGGAAGCCGCAGCCCTGGCCCCTTTAAAAGGCCGAGGTCCCGGGCCCTCCTCTCCCCGCCTCTCGCCGCCGCAACCGCCGCCATCGGCGGACGCCGCGCCGCCTCCGCCGATCCGCTGCCGCGCCGCACGCCGGAACCACCCGCGCCGCGCTCCCCTGCTGCCTCGCCGCGCACTGCCTCGCCTGCGTCGCGCCCCTCCGCCACCTCGCCGCGCGCTCGCCTCCGCGCCGCGCCGCTCGCCCCGCATCACCGAACGCCACCGCCGCCCGAACGCCCGCGCCGGAGTTCGCCGCCGGTCGGACCCGCCCCGCCGCCTGTCGAAAACCGCCGCCCTGGTTTTTGTCGGAAAACCCCCTAACCGGTAATAAACCGTCCCGGTCCGGTTTATCCCTTTTAGGTTTTCTTCGGTTTTCTCTTTAACCGGTTTAATTTTTTTAGTTAGACTTATTTTACGAACGTTCACTGGTTAGGTATTCACAGTGAACGATTTTCGTTCATTAGGGTTTCATAACGAACGTTCGTAATATAGTCTTTTTCTTTTTCTGTTTTCATTTTTGGCCAGGGACCTAGATGTGAATACTTTATTTACAGAATAGTCCTTGATCTTCAAACAAGCACAACTTTTTACTCGGTTGTCCAAATCCAATGAAACCAACGCCCATGTCTTCGTTATGATCCACTCTATCCTTTAATCCAACTCATACATGTTTTTGAAAAGTTTAAAATTTGAATTAGATCATATTTGAATTCAAACTTCGTTTGATCATAACTTGAGTTTCGTAACTCCGTTTCAGTTGATTTTTTTTGCAAATCAAAGCACTTGACCTAAACCTTCTGATAAGGCCAATTCACATAATTTTGGTACTGCTAGAAATTGTTTTATGTTGCAAGAGCTATTTGCTTGGTTTTGATGTTTTGGAGTGATTGCTTATGTGTGGTTACTATTGCTTGCTTACGATAGATTGACCGGAGTGTGACGAGTAGATCTATCAAGAGTTTTGAGTGCGAATCATCTTCATCAACATTGCAGGCAAGTTCACACTTTGATCATACCTCTTTCATACCCAGTTTTTCTTTCATTAGATCAAACCTCCAACATTGCATGATTAGGATCTAATTAAATTGTGGTTATTGGGAAGTAGTTGATGAGGTAGGAACCTATTGCCCTACATTCAAACCTTGGGAGTTACTTTTACGTCATGCTTACATGGCCATGCTATGCTCGTAGGCGTGGATTGGGTTTTGAGAGTATCCATGATAGATGTGAGATTGTTAATTAATGGTTTACTTAAGGTGGCAACTTAAACACATATCTGGGTGGATTGAGGCACCTGGTTATTCTAGGATTGCCAGTCTAGACACCTGGGTAATCCAGGACTTGCCTGTTTTCTTTTGGACCGCCACCCAGGCTCAAAGGGATCATGAGACTATTCATACTAGAAACTTCCGTGTGCAGCCACAAGCTATTATGGGCTCTAGCATAGTTGACTAAGTCATGCGAACTCTTACAGTGGTAGACTAGCAAATGTAGGGATGTAGGTGGTACGGTCTACCCGATCGTAAGGTGCTAGCGCTTCTGAAAGACTATGTCTTGATCATCCGTCTTCTCAAACACCATGTAGTGCGAGAAACCAAACGGAGGCGATCGAGTCTTGTGGGGAAAAGTGCGCAAACCAATGCAGAGTGTATAAACTAATCATGATTAGCCGTGTCCCCGGTTATGGACATCTTGAGTATCTAGTTCTTGTATTATCCTGTTGATCTCATCACGTTACTTTAAATGAATATTGTTGGGTTTTAATGATGTTACTTAATTGGGATTGAGAATGTTGTCAACCATTCTCAATGTTTAACAACCACCATGATAGTTAAATAAAATTTATTCCTTTGCGGTAGGGAAAAATTGGCTTTACGCAAAAACCTTATAACCATAGAGCTTTTCCACCAGCCAAATATGCATGTAGTGATAGTCTTTATTCATCATTATCTATGGTGTGAATTTGCTAGTACATTCAATGTACTAACCCTCTGCGGTTGCAACGTCTCCTGTTGCAGGATTTCTTACGACGAGTAAGTGATACGTTAGGGTTACAATTTCTACACTCAACTTTGCCGTTGGTGTTGATGGGAATCCACAACCTTGTTGCTTCCGCTATATGGATTGAGGTAATAGTATTTACGTTACTTTATACATGTGATTTACCTCTGTTATAAATCCTTCGAGTACTGTGTGTGTCAGCATACCGATCCAGGGATGACACTTAAGCACAGAGACTTGATCCATTCGGGTCAGGTCGCTACATGGTGACTAAAGTTGGGTCGGCTCGTTGAGTACCCGCAAGTGATTCTGATGTGGGGGCTGAAGGGGTAGGTGGCTCCATCAAGGTAGTGGTGGGCCTGAGTTCCCGACGGCCCCCGACTGTTACTTTGCGGCGAAGCGAAAGGGCAGGTTGAGACCACCTAGGAGAGAGGTGGGCCTGGCCCTGGTCGGCATTCGCGGTTACTTCAAGATAACACGCTTAACGAGATGTTGGTATTTGATCTGAGTCTGGCTACTGGCCTATACGCACTAACCAACTACGCGGGAACAATTATGGGCACTCGACGTCGTGGTATCAGCCGAAGCCTTCATGACGTCAGCGACTGAGCGGCGCGCGCCGGGTTGGACCGCGTAACGCAACTTCCTTTGTAATGGAGGTTGCTAGGTCTGCTCACCGGCCGCGTACGCAACATGCAGGTGTGCAATGGGTGATGGGCCCAGACCCCTGCGCGCATAGGATTTAGACCGGCGTGCTGACCTCTCTGTTGTGCCTAGGTAGGGCTGCGACGTGTTGATCTTCCGAGGCCGGGCATGACCCAGACAAAGGGGATCGAGCATGTTGGGAAATGTGGTGCACCCCTGCAGAGAAGTTAATCTATGCGAATAGCCGCGTCCCTCGGTAAAAGGACGACCCAGAGTTGTACCTTGACCTTATGACAACTAGAACCGGATACTTAATAAAACACATCCTTCCAAGTGCCAAGTTACAACCGGTGATCGCTCTCTCATAGGGCGACGAGGGGAGGATCATCGGTTAGGATTATGATATGCGATGTTACTTGGTGAACTTACCATCTATTCTCTTCTTCTGCTGCAAGATGGAGGTTACCAGAAGCGTAGTCTTCAAAAGGACTAGCTATCCCCCTCTTATTCCGACATTCTGCAGTTCAGTCCACATATGATACCCCCTTTTCCATTTGATACCAATGCATACATATGTAGTGTAGCTCCTTGCTTGCGAGTACTTTCGATGAGTACTCACGGTTGCTTTGCTCCCCCTTTCCCCCTTTCTATACTCGATTGATGCGACCAGACAATGGAGCCCAGGAGCCAGACGCCACTGTCGATGACGACTACTACTACTCGGGAGGTGCCTACTACTACGTGCAGCCCGCTGACGACGACCAGGAGTAGTTTAGGAGGATCCTAGGCAAGAGGCCTGCGCCTCTTTCGATTTGTATCCCAGCTTGTGCTAGCCTTCTTAAGGCAAACTTGTTTAACTTATGTCTGTACTCAGATATTGTTGCTTCCACTGACTCGTCTATGACCGAGCTCTTGTATTCAAGCCCTCGAGGCCCCTGGCTTGTAATATGA
Organism: Triticum monococcum; assembly: GCA_034509565.1. Classification (NCBI taxonomy): domain Eukaryota; kingdom Viridiplantae; phylum Streptophyta; class Magnoliopsida; order Poales; family Poaceae; genus Triticum; species Triticum monococcum. The sequence continues at coordinate 280,376,570 of CM067844.1, forward strand.
TGCTTGTATGACTTTTTTTTTGTAGAGTTGTGTTGTGATATCTTCCTGTGAGTCCCTGATCTTGATAGTACACGTTTGCGTGTATGATTAGTGTACAATTGAACCGGGGCGTCACAAGTTGGTATCAGAGCCGACTGCCTGTAGGAATCCCCCTTCCACCCTCCTTGGCCGAAGTCGAGTCTAGACATTACAAAACTTTTTACTAACATGGCTGTGTGTTTTACAGGCCCACATCGCCATTTGGGTGGTATTAGGGTCTTTTACTCCTCGATCTATACTCTGGGATTCTAATCTCTCTTTTAAATGAATTTGCTAACTCTAACATTAGGATCTCGTGATCGCATCCACCTGGAGAGCCCCTTATTACATAGGATCGCCTGCTGCAATAGAAGATTCTGAAGATACTCTGCAATGTTCTCTCGATACTTTGTGCCATCGCTTTTGCAATTCCCTTCCATCCATAAAAACCCCCATGGATAACCACATACACTTGCCATTCATACAATCATTCCCCGTTGATCTTGTTATTACAAGATACCCCGAAATTCTCTATATTGTTCTGGGAATACCCTATGCCTACTGCCTTGTAGTTCTTTGTCACATGAATACCCCTATGGATATTCCTTGCACTTACCGAGCATCCGTTCATCCCCAATTGTTTATGTGTTTCACAAAATTCTTCGGAATGCTATTCGATCTTCCGAAATCCTCGGTAGCCTATTGCTCCTAATCTTCCTTACCTGCTTGCAATATGGTTAATTCCATATGACTAGCGATATTCATTAGCATCCTTTGACATTGTCATAATGAGCATTTGATTCGATATGTTTGCGAGTGCCCGCAATCATCGTTGATCCTTATAAATTACCTTTCCGGCTGAGCTGCCATTCTTTTAACTGGAATTGGTTCTCGACCAATCAAATTTCCGTCGATTGTACCCCTAAGGCTATTCAACTTATCCATCCCTAATCAGAGCATTGCTTCTAATCCCTTGTCTTGGAATTGATATTCCTTTGCATTTGAACTTTGAGTTAGTCAGTTGTTTCTATAAACTTATCTCCTTGCATTCCTTCTTCCTCTGGTTGAGTACCGATGCTCACATCAGATTCCTTGTGGACCACCAGATCCTTTGTTGGATTTTATCCGACAACGTCCTTCTTATTCTATAAGCTTGTGAGCCTTTCCTTGGATACATAATGCCTTTGGTAAATTGTATCCTCTGCTTTCTCCAGCATGCTCTACTATCGAGCTTGTGTTATTTATTCCTGAAATTGTGGTATATGCTCCTAAGATGCCTCAGTGGGTTGATCCTATGCCTTCCCCAAACCGTATGAACCCAAAAGTTTTCGCGAGTCATACTCTTCTGTTGTTTCGCCAGATAAAATTTCTACACTACAGCCTCATCAAAAGCGAGAAGTAAAATGAAAGGTTATGCATTGAAGAAGTGGGAGTCGACCTTGAGCCTTTGCGTTCATGCCCATGGACCCGATGTGGAACTTATCATCGAAGCTTCTTGTAAATGATAATAATCCCCTTGTTATAAGTTTGTCCTGTATCTTTGTTTGGTCCTTTGCAATCATGGTTCCAATCATGGTTCACCGATTCCAGTTTTTCTGGGTTCTGGGTTATCGTCAACCGAGAACACCGATATGTGAACCGATTCCGCATTCCGGTTCGATAACCCTAATTAATTTTCATTGCTTATGAGTTTAATAATCCTTCAAGTCATTCCTAGCCTAATCGGCTATACCATTATTGGGCTAAGTTTTGACTGTGCTGCCTGGTCCTGCTTCATGGAGCACAAATTTTGGCAGTGAGCTAATCTTACGTCGATCTTCCTTGTCATACCATTTCTCCTTGAAATAGCAAACTTTATTTCGAGTTTGTTTCATACCCATGGTTCTGATAACTTTCGCTTCACCCTCCCTTTGCTTGATGTCATCGATGATCGATTATATCCTCATGAAACCCCTCAACAAGTGTGTCGTGATCATCATCAACATTTTGACCCCTTCCAGGATATCAATTGAATTCATTATGAGAAGTACCATCCTTGCCCTCGATGATTTGTGTTATCATCGACCACTTTATTGCCTTCCGTTCAACACAAACTTGTTCGTGTTTCGTGATATACCTTGAGATCCTCGCTATCCAGCATTTGTTCTTTACCTTGGAGTATTACCATCTTTTATGTCAAGAATGTCGTGAGAATTTCACCACCTCTTAAGAATTCTTGATACAAGTGATACTCCTTGCCATATCCGTTCGTTCCTTGGTCCCCGTGTTGTTTCTAACCGGAAAACCGACAATTGAACTATGATGTGTGACTTTGTTACTTCTAGCAACCCGCTTGCCTTGAAGTGAATGGTCGATAGTTTCATTCTTAGACTTTTGGTTGTTGAATCACCATTCTAACATTGATCTTACTACCTTAGCCCATATTTCGGGTGCACCTTTCAGCCAATGATTAATTGTGTATGTTTTTCCTCTAGCATACATCATTATATCATTTGATCCGACAAATGCTATCCCCTTGTTCACATAAGTGTGGAAATCCATCTTTAGAAAATCTCAATGAATTGTCGCTGAGTCAATCAGCCACCTCCTCAACTCTCCTTCATTTAATGATGAACTCTTGTTTTGGAACTCGCTTCCATAGTTCAATTCCCGAGAATCTTACAATGTCATCTCGACAATCTGTGTTGCACCTTTCTTCTCAGGCATCCTGAGTCTGAGTTATCCTGACACCAATCATATCTGAATCTCGGTCAGATATGATGGTTGGAACATATTTCCAAGAATTATCACATTGGTCTTTATATAACCCAGTAAGGTGATATTATGCCTAGCACACCTGGTCGGAGGACCTATTGTTATAGTTTCCTTTTTAGCAAGGTTAGCCATTCTTGCATGAGGAAATTGTAAGACTTATTCTATAAGTTGTTCCTGATGGATCCTTTGTGTATCCAAAGCCTGATCTCTACCCAGTGACCATGTCAATGCTATCTCGAAGCATGTCTGTGGTACTTCGATTTTCAACAAAGGACATTCGAAACCCAATGTTAAATGTTTCCTGCTCAATTATCCAAACACCGATGTATGGGTAATGTCATGAAATTTCTCTCCCCTTACCTAAAGAGTTTTCTACATTATATCATGTCATGGATATCATGCTCTGCTTGTCCTTGGGAAGGATATACCCTTGAAATATGTGTTTAAATACATTTTCCTTTCCATTGTTCTGTTTAAACCTGATAATCACTTTTTCCCTTCCATTGGTTTGTTTAAACCTTCTTGTGATCTATATTATATAGGCAGTAATATATCCCTCCTTATGTAAACACCTTGTTGTGCCACTCTGTCAGAAATACCCTGTTACTTTTGTTGATGACATTCCGGTAGCCACCGATGGACGAGAACTTTGCCTATTGGTCCGCCTCGTTCAACGAGCAGGAAAATGGTTCTCTTCGTCCCTCGCCCTTGGTACCAATATTGTTGCCGACATAACCGACAGACTATCCTCTGGCATGCCTTGCTTACATGATCGTGCAAGATGTCACCGCCCTTCCTACTTTTAACCCACATGGTGGGCCCATAACCCACAGTTCCACAGGATCAAAACCTGAATCTCCTATACACCCCTGTTTCCAAAGATATTCCTCGCGCTTGGCTCCGTATGTAAGTCACGAGCCACCTTCGTAGTGGTCTATTTTGGTATCAGACACAAGATTCATTCTTTGATGCTTTGGACCCCTTTCACTCTGTTTCAGACATCGAACAATTGTCTATCTGCTTGGAACTCCTTATTGTACCTTCTTACTTTGCTCTCGATGTCATTCATTTGTTCAACTCGAGAGATACTCATCTGTTCATTCATGGGATACCCCCAGACGATTACCCCTTATAACATTCTATCCTTGTCGAGCTGCCCTTTACGTATTTGTAAGTACGAAGAAGTTCCCGAAGGAAGGGGCTGACTTCATCATGACGACGTGAAGCAGAGAAATGAAGACATCAACATAAGGGATCAACTTCTTCAAGAAGAGCAAGCAAGACCGAGAAGACCCGATAGATTTGATACCAAACATTCCCCCCTTACACTACCTCTTAAATCTCGGGATGAGATTTCTTGTAGTGGAGGAGAATTGTGATGCCCGGATACTTATGCTACAGTAATCCCACGTTAACGGTGGACGCCCGGATACTTATGCTACAGTAATCCCATGTTAACGGTGCCACGTCACCCCGGTTGATGTTACTAATCTCGCGTTGGATTAAAACTTTTCAAATTCAAAAATTTAAATAATGTCAAACATCAAAAGTTTTCAAAAGTTGTAACAAAATTGTTCACTGAGAGCCAAATATTGCACTGGTAATTATTGTGGAGAAAACCCATCTTTAGTAGTTGCCTAGATATTTTAAAATGATTAAAACAAAAAAGAAAATATATAAAGAAAAGAAAAATACAAAAACAAAAAACAAACTAACAAAAAAAGGAAAATAAACCCCCGCGCTCGGCCAAGTGGCCCAGCTGGCCCAGCCGCCCGAATGGGCCGGCCCACCCCGGCTGGATAACCCCCCCCCACCACCACCACTAACCCTAGCGCACACCCCCAACTACCCCACAACACCGATCCCCCCTTCCCTCGTCAGCCCACCCCTCGATCCCGATCTGGATCGAGGCGCCTCCGACCACGCCCGAGCCTGCGCCCCAGTCGCTCGCCGTTGCCGCCTGTCTCCCTCCTCCATGAACCTTCCCCCTCGCCGCGACGCCCCAGATGTCGCTACCTCGATCTTGCGCCACCCCGCGCCCCCGTTGCCGTGCGCCGTCCTCGGCGCCAACCCCGTCGACGGATCGCCATCGCCGCCAACCCCGTCGCTGGACTGCCCCAACAGTCGCCTCCTCGCGTCCCCGTCTCCCCCACAACGGCCCACCACGAGCCTCGCCGCCCCCGTACCCCAGCAATGCCCGTGAGCAGCCGCCTTTCCCTCCTCCCTTCCCCGCGGTCACCGCCGCTCGCTCGCCACGCACTGCTGCTGCATCGACGTTGTTGCTCCGCTGCGTGATAGAGGCAAAGGTGTCCCGATGTTTCGATGAGATGGTGGCTATCGTTTTCTGTGGGAGTCGACCTTGACGATCCGACTACGAACGTGCGAGACGTCGCGCCTTAGCAATCGCTAAACCAACTTCCGAGGGTTATTGACCACGCCGGAGCACGATCAACCTGACCACGAGGGTTTGTTTCCTGCAAGCAAACGAAGAACAAGCAAGAAACTGAGATTGCAATCTGGATATTGCGAATATAAGATGAAAGCTTTATTGATCAAGATGGGGTTCTGTGACGTCTTGGTCTGGTCGTTGGACACAAACGAAGTACGCGAAGTTGCAGCTATGGCGAACTTTTAATCTAAACAAAACCCAAAGTCTGAACGACGCCCTAAGGGCTGTATATATGGAGGAAGAGGGGGGAATTTCGTGGCCCTTGAGGGTGGGGTCCGAAACCAACCCTAACTCTTGTTTCCCCACATATACGGACTCTAAAAATAGCCTATACTTAAGTATCTCGAAATTACATGGGCCTGGCCCATTAATAAGGTGACGCAGCACCTAGAATAGCCTATGAACGAATATTATGAAGTGGCATCTCATATATTTCGTCCAAGGCTTCATGCACTCCTTATGGCGGCTTCAAAGTCCTGAAATCATCACTTGTAACTCCGTTCTTGATCCCCTTGCGCATGCCATCAACTCCATGTGTGTTCTTGCTCCAATGTTCATCCTTCTCCAAGCTAGGCCCTTCATTTGTAAGCAAAACAAATATATCCAATTTAGGCAGCATCATAATCTCATGAACATTAGAATCATTACCAAGAAACGAAAGTACCTGGTAATTTAATTGGCGTGCGCGAGCTCTAGTAATTGGTCCAGTATATGTAACAGTAGGGGCTGTGGGTGTAACAATGGTATTGATGTCCTCATCATCCTCCCCTTCTTGAAATGAAGTCGTCCTCGACGGAAACTCATCTTCCTCACCCTAATAAGGCTTCAAATCTGCAATGTTAAAAGTGGGACTAACCCCAAAATCTGCAGGTAGTTCAAGTTTATATGCATTATCATTTATTTTCTCTAACACCTTAAAAGGACCATCAGCACGTGGCATTAGCTTTGATTTGCGCAGATTAGGAAATCTATCTTTACGCAAATGTAACCAAACAAGATCTCCAGGTGCAAACACAACATGTTTTCTACCCTTATCTCCAGCAAGTTTATATTTAGCATTCATACGCTCAATGTTTTCCTTAGTTAACTCATGCATTTTTAAAATCAATTCAGAACGTTCTTTAGCATCAAAATTAACCTTCTCCGAAGATGGAAGAGGCAACAAATCAATAGGTGCACGAGGTAGGAAACCATACACAATTTTAAAAGGGCACATCTTAGTAGTAGAATGCAATGAACGATTATAAGCAAATTCAATATGAGGCAAGCATTCTTCCCACATTTTCTTGTTATTCTTCAAAACAGCCCTAAGCATAGTAGACAATGTTCTATTGACTACTTCAGTTTGTCCATCAGTTTGGGGGTGACAAGTAGTACTAAAAAGCAGCTTAGTCCCCAACTTAGCCCATAAACATCTCCAAAAGTGGCTAAGAAATTTAGTATCACGATCTGAAACAATAGTATTTGGCACACCATGCAAGCGAATAATTTCACGAAAGAACAAATCAGCAACATTAACAGCATCATCGCTTTTATGATAAGGTATAAAGTGTGCCATTTTCGAGAACCTATCCACGACAACAAATATGCTATCCCTCCCCTTCTTTGTTCGAGGTAAACCTAAAACAAAATCCATAGATATATCCTCCCAAGGAACACTAGGTACAGGCAAAGGCATATATAAACCATGAGGATTTAGTCGTGACTTAGCTCTTTGACATGTAGTGCAGCGAGCAACAAAACGCTCAACATCCCGTCTCATCTTTGGCCAAAAGAAATGTGTAGCAAGTATATCCTCCGTCTTCTTGACGCCAAAGTGTCCCATTAATCCTCCTCCATGCGCCTCCTGCAACAACAAAAGACGAACGGAGCTAGCTGGAATGCATAGCTTGTTAGCACGAAACACAAAGCCATCGTTGAGAACGAACTTGTTCCAAGTTCTCCCTTCCTTACAATTCTGCAATACGTCTTTAAATTCAGCATCATGAACATATTGATCTTTGATGGTTTCCAAACCAAATATTTTAAAGTCAAGTTGTGAAAGCATAGTATAACGACAATGCATCAGCAATAACATTTTCTTTACCCTTCTTGTGTTTAATGACATAAGGGAAAGTCTCAATGAATTCAACCCATTTAGCATGTCTACGGTTCAGTTTTGCTTGACTTTTAATGTGTTTCAAAGATTCATGATCAGAATGTATAACAAATTCCTTGGGCCATAAATAATGTTGCCATGTTTCTAAGGTCCGAACAAGAGCATATAATTCTTTATCATAAGTAGAATAGTTCAGACTAGGCCCACTCAATTTTTCAGAAAAGTATGCAACAGGTTTGCCATCTTGTAATAACACACCTCCTAATCCAATTCCACTAGCATCACATTCAAGCTCAAAAGTTTTATTGAAATTAGGAAGTTGGAGCAAAGGAGCATGTGTCAACTTATCTTTCAATACCGTGAAGGCTTCTTCCTGTGCGGTACCCCAAACAAAAGGCACATCCTTTTTTGTAAGCTCGTTGAGAGGTGCAGCAATGGTGCTGAAATCTCTCACAAAACGCCTATAGAAACCAGCGAGGCCAAGGAAACTCCGCACTTGTGTGACCGTTTTGGGCTGCGGCCAACTCTCAATAGCTTCAATCTTGGCTTTATCAACTTCAATTCCCTGTGGAGTAACAACATAGCCAAGAAAAGATACTCGGTCGGTGCAAAAGGTGCACTTTCCAAGGTTACCAAACAAACGTGCATCACGTAGAGCAATAAAAACAGCACGTAAATGTTCCAAATGTTCCTCCAAAGATTTGCTATAAATCAATATGTCATCAAAGTAAACTACCACAAATCGTCCAATGAAAACACGTAAAACTTCGTTCATTAACCTCATGAAAGTACTAGGTGCATTAGTTAACCCAAAAGGCATGACTAACCACTCATATAATCCAAACTTAGTTTTAAATGCTATTTTCCATTCATCTCCCAATTTCATACGAATTTGATGGTATCCACTACGCAAATCAATTTTGGAGAATATTGTAGAGCCACTCAATTCATCAAGCATATCATCTAGCCTAGGAATAGGATGACGATAATGAATAGTAATGTTATTAATGCCTCTACAATCAACGCACATACGCGACGTACCATCCTTTTTCGGCACTAAAATGATAGGAACAGCATAAGGACTAAGGGATTCGCGTATATAACCTTTGTCGAGCAGTTCTTGTACTTGACGCATAATCTCCTTCGTCTCCTCTGGATTGGTACGGTATGGTGCACGGTTGGGTAATGATGCACCGGGAATTAAATCAATTTGATGTTCAATCCCTCGAATAGGTGGTAATCCCGGTGGCACGTCTTGTGGAAAGACGTCAGCGAACTCCTGCAAAATGTTAGTGACAGCAGGAGGCAAAGAGGAAGGCACGTCCTCGAATGAAAATAATGCCTCTTTGCACACAAAAGCATAGCAAACAGATTTGCTAAAATCTAGATCATCAATATCAGATTTGGTGGCAAGTAAACATGCACTTTTCAATTTAATTTCAGAAGCAACACTAGATTGTTTATTATTATTAGGCTGCATTTGTTACTCAAATTCTTTTGCCACAATCTGATTTTCACTCTTATGTTTCTCTTGTTTTGCTTTATTAGCTCTATTAATATCATCTTTCAAAATGGAATCAGGAGTCATAGGAAGCAAAGTAATATTTTTATCCTTATGAACAAGAGTATACTGATTGTTTCTACCATGGTGAACAGAATTTTTATCAAATTGCCATGGTCTACCAAGTAATAAGGAACATGCTTGCATAGGTACCACATCACAATCAACATAATCAGCATATGTAGAGATACTAAAATGCACACGAACAGTACGCGTTACCTTAACCTTGCCGCTGTTGTTGAACCATTGGATGTAGTAAGGATGTGGATGTGGTCTTGTGGTGAGAGATAGCTTCTCCACCATCTCCATGCTAGCCAAGTTGTTGCAACTCCCTCCATCTATGATCACGCGAACAGAACGTTCCTTCACAACTCCCTTTGTATGGAACAAATTATGCCTCTGATTTTGCTCAGCTTGTGTAACCTGCACACTCAAAACACGTTGAGCAACTAAACATTCATACCTGTCAGCATCTTCAGGAGCCATGTATTGCGTCTCATGATCAGAATCGTCTCCACCGTGTTCGTCACGTGTAATAAGAGCCAAAGTCTCCTCATCATAGTCACTAGCGGACTCATACCCACCATCCTCACTAACAATCATCACACGTTTAGATGGGCATTCTCTCGCATAATGACCTCCACCCTTGCAACGTCGACAAATAATATCATGTGTTTGCCCTGTGGATGCCATGGATGAAGAAGAGCTCTTTGCAGGCCCAGAAGGTGTGCTCTTGGCAGATAGTGGTGATTGTGCCTGCTTTATTGTATCACGGTTGGAGGTGGCAGCCGACGGAGGCGCTTGTGTAGCAGAACGTGTGGAAGTAGATGATGCACGTGGTGTCCATGATGAAGATCGACCTGCAGAAAAGTTAGTCCGCGCCAATGCCTGTCGATCCTGCACTTCACGTTCAGCTTTACAAGCAAGATGGAATAAACGAGTGATATTAGTATAGTCCTTATACTCTAGAATCGTCTGAATCTCTCTATTTAATCCACCCATAAAACGTGCAAGCATAGCTTCATTCTCCTCAACAATACCACATCTAATCATGCCAGTTTGTAATTCCTGATAATACTCTTCTACAGAATTTTTTCCCTGTCTTAAGCGCTGCAATTTTTGAAGTAATTCACGTTGATAATATGGTGGAACCCAACGAGTACGCATAGCAGTTTCCAAAGCAGCCCAAGTAGCAGGAATGGGATATAATCTACAATGCTCAGACCACCAAACACATGCAAAACTAGTGAATGCACAAACAGCAGCAGGAACACGTCTCTCCTCGGGATATTGTAAACATGTAAATCGTTGTTCAGTTTCTAACTCCCAAGTAAGATATATATCAGGAACATATCTACCCTCAAATGGTGGAATATTCAATTTTAGTTTAGGGAGATGGTCATGATCTCGTACCTGAGGGTGAGCCCTACCATTGCCATTATTTGCATGTGGACGACCTGGTTGTTGCTGTGCTGGTGGTGGCACGTAGTTCTGATTTTGATCAACCTCATCCTCGTAATCGCCAGCAAAATCATCCTCCTCCGCATCAGCAGCAGGAGCCACAGAAGTAGCAACAGCAGCACCAACAGTTTGGCCAGGTGCAAGAGGGAGACGGCTCGCTCGGCGGAGGGCTGTTTCACGATGTGTAGGTAGTCGTTGTTGTTGTTGTTGTAGAGGTGCGTTAGGCGCAGCCGGTGGTGGTGGTGGAAGACGCGCGAGCAATTCATTAAACCTGTTATCGAGCTTTGTTTCAAACGTCTTCTCCATGCCATCTATCTTCTCCATGGCCTCTTCAAATCTGTTTAGCACATCTTGCACCTGTCCATTCATCATTTGCTGAAATTTATCATGCAACTCCTGATTCGTCATGTTCTCCCAGTCAGTCTCGTCGGCTTGTGATCCTGCCATGGTTAGCAACAATAGAAACACACAAGAATATGATCCTACAGAATACTAACAAGAGGTGGTGGTGGTGTCACAAATCCGTCAAGCAAATCTCAAATTCTTACCAGTTCTTACCCAGCAGCAGGCGGTGATCGGCAACCGTGGTAGTCAAAACTCTCAAAAGCTTGGATAGAGCGATTGCCAAGGAGAGTCAAACGCACGACGTAGATGTATGTGGAGCTGGGAAGGCTTATAGTATGGTAGCAAAAAGGGTCAGCAATAATCAATTCAGAGATGCAAAGTTGAATAAACGCTCAACGACGGTACTGTGCTGGTCCTAGGCTAGACCGTGCTAGAGACGCGAGCCTAGAACACTAACAAAATCACGGCGCTGCACGTAAATAAGGGAAAAGCACACTCTGGAACTTTTTTTTTCGCTCTCTTTTTTTTTGCGCTCTCTTTTTTTTTTGCGCTCCTCTTTTTTTTTGCGAAAAATCACTATAATGGCGAGTGTCTCAAAACTCTTCCCTCGTCAAACTGGTAGGATGGCACGAAATTTTTTTTGTTCACTTTTTTTTTCGGAAATCAGGGCAGCGACGACGAAAAAGTGCGACAAAAAATCACTATGATGGCACGTGGCTCAAAAGACTCAGAAAAGCCTAAAAATAGGATAGGGAGAAAATTTTTTTTGCCCGTGAAAATTTTGGCCTAAAAACTGCCCGGGGGTCTCCAGACTCTCTTTTTTTTTCCGAGACCTACGCAGGCAAGGAAACACGAAACGGAATTTAGATTGGTCTCAAGAACAAACCTAATATGAGAAGAACTCGGATTGGTGGTGGATATATGGTTGTGGTATATGGCAGCGGTGGTGGTATATGGTAGCGGTGGTGGAATATGGATACGGATTGGTGGTGGTATATGGATACGGATTCAGAGCGGTGGCGGATCAGCAATGGAGGTAGATGGGCGATGATGATGGTACGGCGGCGGCGTGACAACTTATGACCAGAACTCGAAACTCTAAAAGACTAGACTCTAAGACCAGCAACTTGACACGACGATGCAACCGCAAATTCAACAAAGCAAAAACCCTAAAAAGATTATGCAAAGGCTCAGATTGGTTCGGATATGATGAACTAACCCTAATTTTTTTTTGTGTGGCTTTTTCGTGGACTGTAGGTATGAAGAACAGACTCGATCTAATCTACGAAAAACTGTAAAATCTCACCAAGCAACCTGGAAATCTGATACCACTTGATAGAGGCAAAGGTGTCCCAATGTTTCGATGAGATGGTGGCTATCGTTTTCTGTGGGAGTCGACCTTGACGATCCGACTACGAACATGCGAGACGTCGCGCCTTAGCAATCGCTAAACCAACTTCCGAGGGTTATTGACCACGCCGGAGCACGATCAACCTGACCAGGAGGGTCTGTTTCCTGCAAGCAAACGAAGAACAAGCAAGAAACTGAGATTGCAATCTGGATATTGCGAATGTAAGATGAAAGCTTTATTGATCAAGATGGGGTTCTGTGACGTCTTGGTCTGGTCGTTGGACACAAACGAAGTACGCGAAGTTGCAGCTATGGCGAACTTTTAATCTAAACAAAACCCAAAGTCTAAACGACGCCCTAAGGGCTGTATATATGGAGGAAGAGGGGGGAATTTCGTGGCCCTTGAGGGTGGGGTCCGAAACCAACCCTAACTCTTGTTTCCCCACATATACGGACTCTAAAAATAGCCTATACTTAAGTATCTCGAAATTACATGGGCCTGGCCCATTAATAAGGTGACGCAGCACCTAGAATAGCCTATGAACGAATATTATGAAGTGGCATCTCGTATATTTCGTCCAAGGCTTCATGCACTCCTTATGGCGGCTTCAAAGTCCTGAAATCATCACTTGTAACTCCGTTCTTGATCCCCTTGCGCATGCCATCAACTCCATGTGTGTTCTTGCTCCAATTTCATCCTTCTCCAAGCTAGGCCCTTCATTTGTAAGCAAAACAAATGTATCCAATTTAGGCAGCATCATAATCTCATGAACATTAGAATCATTACCAAGAAACGAAAGTACCTGGTAATTTAATTGGCGTGCGCGAGCTCTAGTAATTGGTCCAGTATATGTAACAGTAGGGGCTGTGGGTGTAACAATGGTATTGATGTCCTCATCACTGCGGCCACCACACTCCGCCCCGACCGCGACCGCCTCCACGGCACCGCGCTCGTCCCGCTCTCCCTCCCGCTCACCGCGACCAGGCCTGGGCTTGTGCACGCACCGTGCGTGCGCGGCGCTCGCCGACCACGACCGCTCGCGTCCGTTGCTCGCTCAGTGCACGCGCGTCGGCCTCTGTTGCTCACCTGCGTTCGCCTTCCCTGCGCAGCCCCCCTTGCCCGCGCCGCCCACCATCCGCCGTGCCGCTCGGGGTCGCGCCCAGCCGCTTCCGCCGTCGGCCGCCGCTGCTGCGTGCCGTCCCGCCCCCGCTGCTGCTCCACGCCGGTGCGCCGCCCTGGACCCCCTGCTCCCTGTAGCCGCCCTGCCTTGGCCGCCGGCGGCCAACCGCGCCGATGGCCTCGCCCGAGCCGGTGCCGGGCTTGCCCCAGTCGAGCGCCCAGCGCCCGTTACCGCTAGCGCCAACGCCCGCTAAGAACCCCCCATGTATGACAAATGGGGCCCACGCCCAGAACGAAAAAAAGAGATTTAAATAATGGAGGTTGCTAGGTCTGCTCACCGGCCGCTTCCTTTGTAATGGAGGTTGCTAGGTCTGCTCACCGGCCGCGTACGCAACATGCAGGTGTGCAATGGGCGATGGGCCCAGACCCCTGCGCGCAGAGGATTTAGACCGGCGTGCTGACCTCTCTGTTGTGCCTAGGTAGGGCTGCGACGTGTTGATCTTCCGAGGCCGGGCATGACCCAGACAAGTGTGTCCGGACAAAGGGGATCGAGCGTGTTGGGAAATGTGGTGCACCCGTGCAGAGAAGTTAATCTATTCGAATAGTCGTGTCCCTCGGTAAAAGGACGACCCAGAGTTGTACCTTGACCTTATGACAACTAGAACCGGATACTTAATAAAACACATCCTTCCAAGTGCCAAGTTATAACCGGTGATCGCTCTCTCACAGGGCGACGAGGGGAGGATCATCGGTTAGGATTATGCTATGCGATGTTACTTGGTGAACTTACCATCTATTCTCTTCTTCTACTGCAAGATGGAGGTTACCAGAAGCGTAGTCTTCGAAAGGACTAGCTATCCCCCTCTTATTCCGACATTCTGCAGTTCAGTCCACATATGATACCCCCTTTTCCATTTGATACCAATGCATACATATGTAGTGTAGCTCCTTGCTTGCGAGTACTTTCGATGAGTACTCACGGTTGCTTTGCTCCCCCTTTCCCCCTTTCTATACTCGATTGATGCGACCAGACGATGGAGCCCAGGAGCCAGACGCCACTTTCGATGACGACTACTACTACTACTTGGGAGGTGCCTACTACTACGTGCAGCCCGCTGACGACGACCAGGAGTAGTTTAGGAGGATCCCAGGCAGGAGGCCCGCGCCTCTTTCGATTTGTATCCCAGCTTGTGCTAGCCTTCTTAAGGCAAACTTGTTTAACTTATGTTTGTACTCAGATATTGTTGCTTCCGCTGACTCGTCTATGATCGAGCTCTTGTATTCGAGCCCTCGAGGCCCCTGGCTTGTAATATGATGTTCTTATGACTTATTTTATTTGTAGAATTGTGTTGTGATATGTTCCCGTTAGTACCTGATCTTGATCGTACACGTTTGTGTGTATGATTAATGTACGATTGAATCGGGGCGTCACATCGGCTCACCTATTTTTTTTCAACAACGAAATACAAGTATTAAGCAATAACTCAATATACCCCCACTAACAAATATTAGACATGTCTATATATTAGCTAGCTATATATTACAGAATATTAACGGAGCAACTAATACTACCGAAGCAACTACAAATTTTTACACAACTAGTTAGTTAACATCTAAATATATTTACGTATACTACCGGAGCAACTAACAATAATCACACACCTAATTTATTTCACATCGAAACATATTAACAAATACTACCGGAGCACCTACGAAAAATAAAAATGTTGGTTGAAATATACCCTTGAAGCGTGCGTGCGAACGACGAACGGCGGCCTTCAATCACCGGAATCGGAGCGGGAAACTCCACCAAACTACCGGAGCTTCACCTCCACCGCCTCCACCACACTGCCCCAACTTCTCCACCACCACCTCCACCTCCACCGCCGCAACAAGATCCACCAATGAGCTGGAAAAAACTCCACCTAAATGCTCACCACGACCGCACGAGCTACCCCATCAGTAGATCGAGGTCTCTTTTGGTTGCCCTAACTGAGTAGAATCCATTCACGGTGCCAAATCCGCAAATAAAATGTTCATTTAGGTGTAGAAATTGGGGGCATTTTGGTGTACAGAGAGGAGAAGGAAAGAACAGAAGAAGAACGCTCGCGTGGGAGGAGGAAGAAGACGCAGGGAGCCGGTCGTGCCGCGCGAGGTGGGTCCACACCCTGTCGGCCCGCAGCTGCCCGATTGGCCCGCGGTAAGCTGACAGGGGCTCGCCCCGTGACCGCCGCGCCGACAGCTCCCTCTCTCCCCCCTCGCGACGTGGCCTGCCCAATCCGCGCGCGACATGTCGCAGGCTGGCCAGCTGTCGGCCTGCTACTGGCCGAGTGCACCCAGTCGGCCTGCTGTGGGCTGACTAGGCTGTTGGTGTTCTGGGAACAGGGGTCCCCAGACTTGCCTGCCTGCGGCCTGCGGCGTGGCTCAAAGGAGGCCCAGTGCGGCCCATCTTCATCAACACAAGACTCAAGACCCTCGCGAGGGGCCAAGCCTCGCGGGGCGGATGACATGGCGCATCCTCAGGCGCAGCCTCCTCAGGCTGGCTCGCGAGGAGGCGGAGAGATCAAGGTAGGGTACCTCGCGAGGTGCCCATGACGCAAGCCATGACGATCGAGGGTGCCAGGCGGGTGCCAGCGCGCGCAGCGCCCTTCTTTTCACTTTGGTGCAAAGGGGGCAAGCGCAGCCGCGGAGTACCGAGGAATCCGGCAAAGGTTGCCATTTCTGTGCAACGAGACCAAGACCAGGCGGACTACGAGACGGAGGTCACCATGGAGCCCAGCACGGCGTCACCACAGAGCCTTTGGCAGGCAAAGACCAACTTTAGTCAGGATAAGTGTACTAGATGTTCCCCTTCGAATTGGCCAATTGTTGCCGCCCTCCCCGCTCAATATTTGGGAAGAGGCCCAGGGCCTTTGCTTATAAATAGGACTAGCCACCCACATAGCAAAGGAACAGTCGACAAGTGAGAGGAAATCAGAGAGAGTAAGAGAGAGAGAGAGGGTAACTGAACTCCTTCTAGCAGTTCATCACCCCAGCCAAGAACAGACCCTCGCGAGGCTGTTCTCCCTTGTATTGTTCATCATCATCAGCCCCAGGAGGCAATCCACCAACCACACACTGGAGTAGGGTGTTACACCACAATGGTGGCCCGAACCAGTATAAACCTTGTGTCTCTTGTGCAGCTCTTTTAGTAGTTTAGATCTTTGCGAGGCGGGGAGGTAGAAGGCGTGATCTCCGCGCGCACCCCAGTGTTCGAACCTTAAGGGTCTGCCGGAACCCGTGATCCGACATTTGGCGTGCCAGGTAGGGGTGCGCCGGAATTTGCCTTCCTACCGCTCCGCCTCCCGTCGCATCGTCATCACCATGTCCGGCGACCAGGCGGGCAACCAAGGTCCATGGGCGGCGTGGCCCACCTGCGCGGAGCCGCCCGCCTCAGGCGACCCCGCGCCCCAGGCAGCTCGTGGTCCATAGGGCGCTGCGGGCCGTGGGCGACGCGGACAGGCCTCCGCAACCCTCACACCGCGGCAAGCGCGGTCGGCGGCAAGGGCCTCCAATCACGCCGCAACCACAGCACCGTACACCCGCCGGGAGCAGGCGAATTCAAGGGCCGTGCTCACGGTGGCCCGAGAGTTGCTGCGGTGCAGACTACTGGAGGGCGGCCGCGACGTGCTGCTGGAGCGAGTGGCGGAGCTCCTGGGCTTCGCCGCCTCGGGGGCTCACCCCTTCTCCACCCAGCTCTCATCTCAAGCCCAGGGCGACCCGTGCGGGGGCTCCGCACGCGCCCGCGGACTCCAAGGCTACTCCGACGCCAGCGAAGCTGTCAGCACCGGACCGGTGGCGGCGCTGCCCCCGCCCCCGGCCCGCGAAGCAGAAGGACTCGATGCGACCCGCGGCCCCGGAGGGCGGCCGCGCTGCCACCTCGCAGTAGGCATGACAGGTGGGACCGCGTGTCATGCGGGCATCACGGCGTGGCATTCGGGATGACGGCGACGGAGGAATACGTGCCCCTCATGATGGACCAAGGACACCCTCACGAGAACGGACAAGGCTCGCTCCTCGGCCCAAGCTGGGGGGACGGGGCAATGGAAGCTGAGCCCTTCCAGGAGCCCCGGGACGAACCTGCTGGCCACGCTGGAGGCAACGATTATCGGGCACCGCTAACTCTTCAGGGGCAGGTATACACTAACCATGGATCGCAGGAGGTGCAGGTCGCCGCGGCAAGCAGCTGCCCCGTTCCCACAGTCTCCTACCCCTCGGGAGGAGGGCGCAGGGGCTGCTGGAGAGGGGCCGGGATCCGACATCACCACCGCGGCGTTCGGAGCAAGGCGTTCTCAGGAGGTAGGCCCTTTGCTGGGGAGGTGCCTCAGGGCCTGCCCCTGGCAGAGGACCCGTGGTCGTCGGGGGAACCGCTGGCGACGGCTCTACCCCATCGGGTGGCGTCCTGGGTTCCGGTCGTTGCTGATGGCACTAGAGTGTGGCGCAAGGCGGGGCCCCCGTCTGGCGATATGAAGCAAGGCCAGTACCTGTGAAGAAGGCCCAGTGCCTGTGAAGCTCGCCGCCCCGTGACACTCTCACATAATAATGAGTGGGGCTGTACACGCCCCGGAGTCTCAGGGGTGTCGGCCTCAGGCCCTGGGGCTCCCTCCCACACCCAGTGGACAGCACTTAGCTCCGCGCTAGTGAGAAGACGTCCAAGACTAGATTAGGTGCCGGACGCGGCCTTTTGTCTGCTTTTCGTTGCCTTTCCCTTTGGCTGTAGCTTTCCCCCGCTGGATTTAAGTTGGATTCGAATTTGAGATTTGCGTGTGTTCGGGGAGGGGTGCTTATTCTCGCTCGAGCCATTTCTCGCGTTCTGGTTACCGCTTCGTCACAGCTGCCTCCCCTCGCGAGCCCCTCGCGAGTCGGGTCAGGCCTGGCTCGTGCGCAACCCAAACTGCCGCTGTTGCTCCCTCTCGGGAGGATTTTCGGGTGCCTACGGAGGTTGTCCTGTCTGGAAAGGCCCAAGCCTATGAAGCAAGGCGAGTGCCTGTGAAGCTCTCGCGCTTAAGGAAAGGGCCCAGAGCCTGTGAAGCAAGGCGAGTGCCTGTGAAGCTATCGTGACCTAGAAAAGGCCCAGAGCCTGTGAAGCAAGGCGAGTGCCTGTGAAGCTCACGCATTCAAGAAAAGGCCCAGAGCCTGTGAAGCAAGGCGAGTGCCTGTGAAGCTCACGCGTTCAGGAAAAGGCCCAGAGCCTGTGAAGCAAGGCGAGTGCCTGTGAAGCTCACGCGTTCAGGAAAAGGCCCAGAGCCTGTGAAGCAAGGCGAGTGCCTGTGAAGCTATCGTGTCCTAGAAAAGGCCCAGAGCCTGTGAAGCAAGGCGAGTGCCTGTGAAGTCACTGCGTTTAGAAAAAGGCCCAGAGCCTGTGAAGAAGGCGAATGCCTGTGAAGTCACTACGTTTAGGAAAAGGCCCAGAGCCTGTGAAGCAAGGCGAGTGCCTGTGAAGCTCACGCATTCAGGAAAAGGCCCAGAGTCTGTGAAGAAGGCCAACGCTTGTGAAACTCCCCGCCGGCGACACTCTCGTATCCAACGGATTCAACTAAAGCACACCAAGGGCGTCGCGCCCTCCCACAGGCTGCTTCGGGGCTTGCGCGAAACAAAGGTAAACCAGCTAGCCACCAGGCGCGGGTGCTCGTGCAATATGACAACTATTAATATGCTGAACACGGGTTTTACATGAGGGGCTTCCCCTCCCAAAATGCTCTCACAAGCCATCAGGACAAAAACCTGAGTTCTATTCATGCAGGGTGAAAAAGACAGGAGCGATACACACTCAGTCGGACCAATCCCCCAATGCGTCCCCGGAAGCACCTCCCGAGCCTTCGCTGGGGTCGCCGAATCCGCCATCGTCGTCTGCGTCACCGCCAGTGGCGTCAGGGCCGTTCGCCGCGCCGCCCTCGTCAGCACCCATGATCACGTCGTCATCGTTCGAAGCGAAGGCCCTGACAAGGGCGTCCACGTTGTCTTCCACCCAGTGCGTCAGGTCACCTCAGACGGCCTGGGGGACTGGGGCGATGACAGCGTCAAAATCGAAGCGGGGATCCATGATCAGGAGATGGCTGAAGACACGGGAGAAGGCGCGCTCGAGCAGCGCGCGGCTCCTCTCTTCCACCAACCTATCGGCCCTTGTCGAATGCGCCTCCAGCTGCGTCACCATGGCAGTGAAGAACTGAAGGTTGCCAGCATAGTTGGCTATGTGCGGCTCGCCAACAGCCGCCTCATAGATGTTACCCAAGGCCGCACTAGCTCTCTCCCGGAGCGTGGCAAGCATGGGACCGTGCACGTGCTCCAGGACCTGCCGCTGACATATCTCATCTGCGTTCTGGCGCGCGACGCCCTCAGCCTCCTCCATCCGCTGGCGAAGACGGAGCACCTCGGCCTAGGAGGCGGCCAACTCCTTTTGCGCTGCCTCAAGGGCGGCCCGGGAGGCATCGACCCGCCGCGTCGCCTCATCCCATTGGGCCCTCAGGGCTGCGGTTCTGCCCTCGGCTTCGACCCGGATCATCCCCAGCTTCCCCTCGAACTCGCGCTCGAGGCCTTGGCGCGCCGTCGCCACCCGATGACAAACCTCCTCCAGGACACGCGCTTCCCGCACAGCGACATCGTCTTCCGCCTGCGTCACTAGGCGCTCCCTCGTCTCCAGCCGCTCGTACTCACGGGCGCGTTCGGCGGCTTCCAGCACCAACGCTTCCTCGCGCTTCCGAAGCTCAACCGGGTCGCCAGAAGCCACCTTCATCGATGCAAGGGCTGCCTCGCGCAGCTCTACTTGCTCCTCCAACAAGTGGCACCGGGCCAAGAGCTCCCGAGCCCGTTATTCTGCTGTTTCTCGCCGTTGGTCTGCTCCCCGGGCCTCCTCAGCGGCCTGGGATCGGGCCGCCCGGGAGGTCTCCAGCGACGCCTTCGCCTCTTCGTCATCGAGGTCGCGCTGATGGTGCGCGAGGGCAATGGCGGCCTCTAGCTCGCGCCTCTCTGCGGCCCGGCGCAGGCCCTCGGCCTCCAGGTGCGCGTCTTCGTCAGCAAGCTCCTCCCCAAGCAGGTTCACTGCGTCGGCCGCTCTTCGAAGGAACCCTTGATGGCGGGCGCGGCGCTCCCGGGCGCGCTCAAGCACGTCTTCCACACCATCATCCGCCCCAAGCAAGCGGCGGGGGCTGTGAATCATCGTTCCTCCTCCGGGCAGGGGGCTGGCGCCCTCGCGATGGCTGGGCGCGCCGCATCAGAAGCCCGGCCTAGGGCCAGCCCGTCTCCAGATGAAGGGCGCAGGAGGCGCCTCAACCAGTCGCAGTCCCCGACCAGACGAGAAGCCCACGACAGGCTGGCTATTCCCCGAGAGGGCCCACGAAGGAAAATCGCGGGGAATGAAGGGCCGCGGTGCACCTCGGGATGGTCCACCCCTTCAGACGCCCTCACCACAAGGGCAGAGCTGCTCGGAGCATTTGAGGACGGTAGAGGGGGCGAAGCCAAGGGAGGCGGCACCTCTGCTACTTCCGCGAGCTCGGCCGGAAGGGGCCTGCGGAGCAAGGATCAGTGAAAGCAACAAGAGGATCAGAAGCCAGAGAGGAAGAAGGCTTACTCATCAGTGGCGAAGTACTTCCTGCACTTCAGCACGCGACAAGGGAAGTCATCACCCAAGGCCTCCCTTTTCCTCCGGAGGGCCTCAAAGTCCACACGAAAGCGGCCCAGGAGAGGTGCGCAGGAATCAACCTGCGAGGAGGACGGAGCACCAAGGCGTCCTGTGTCGAGGACGCGTGCCTGACGCGCACAGTCAGTTGCCTCGCCAGAAGGCGCGGCCGAGGGCTCAGGAGCCTCGGCCCTAAGCGTCGGAAGCGGCCGCACCTCACCCGCAGCCTCGGTAGCACGGGCCTCAGGAGCTGCCCCGTCAAGAGCGCCGCCAGGTGTGGTCACCTCGTCAGTAGCTCTCTCGACCCCCGCTGTCTCCAGCCTCCCTACTCCACCACTCGAGGAGGATTCACCTGGACCAATCGGGAGGGCAGTCACCACCACAGGGTTCCCGCGAAGCCCTTGGAGGCCGACAGGACGTAGCCCCCACTCGTCAAAGGAGGGCATCTGCCTCACGAAGTCATCCCTGTTCTGGCAGAGGTACAACAGAGCTCCTCCCCACTAGATACTGCCGGGGTTGGGGTCGCCAGTCAGGACCAAGAGCACCGTCCTTAGCGCCGCGGGCGTCAAGTCTTCTTCCTGAAGCCTCATGTGATCACCATGCCCGCTGAAGGTCCACATTCGACGAGAATGGCGCTGGAGAGGGGCAATGCGGCGCAGCAGGAACTCCTTCACCACCTTGGGCGCTGTCACGTTGAGCGATCTCAATAACGTGAAGCGGCGCCAGACGAAGGCGAGCCGGGGGCTCTTAAGTGTCTCCTGGCCCCAGCCTGAATTAGGCACAGCAGGCGAAGTAGGCTTCGCCAGCCGGGGGCTGGGCACCCCGACATCGACGTACAACCACCGCTCACGGAATCCAGCTGGAGGCGGAGGGAGCTTGAAGTCAATACCCGAGGCCGCGGTCTCAGGCGTGACGACGAAGCTCACGCATGCCGAGCATTGAGTGGGGTCGGCAAGGCGCAAAGAGAAGAAATGGCGCAGCAAAGCAACAGAAGGAGGGATGCCCATCAGCACCTCACAGACAAATGCAAAGACCGAGAGGAGGGCAATGGATTCAGGACCCAGATGCATCATGTGGATCTGGTAATGGGAGAGGACGGCGTTGAAGAAATCGGAGAAGGGGGGAACCAGACCCGCCCACAAGGCATCGGCAAAGTAATGAACCTCGGTGATTATCCTGTCAGAGGGGAAGTGAGACGTAGGCCAGGCCGTCGTCCTCCCACACTCGTTGAAGACGGTGGCCAGAGCCGGACTGAGCTTATCCAGGCACTCCAGATTGAGTATGATTGAGCGGCCGACGGCGGGGGCCACCGACAGCGGCGGGCGAGATGGAGACGCGAGCTTCTTCCTTTTCTCTTTCTTCGTCGGATCCATGGCGGTGGACAAGAGAAGGGAAGTGTGAGATGCGATTGGAGGCGAGAGTCGAAGATTCGAAGAAAGGAAGAACAAGGGACGTTCGAGCAACAGGAAGAGGGGCGGCTGTGTATAACTGCGAGGCAACCTAGCAGGGCGCAAAATAAGGGAGCGTGGGCGAACAGTACCGCCCCACGTCCAATCAGCCGCCACGCGGCGCCCAAGGCCGTAGGCTGTTAGGGCCTGTGGCGCTTCGCCCCTGCCCTTTCACCTCTCAGCACGGCCAAGTCCATGCGCGCCTTGGGTCCGGGGGCTACTGTCGGTGTTCTAGGAACGGGGGTCCCCAGACTTGCCTGCCTGCGGCCTGCGGCGTGGCTCAAAGGAGGCCTAGTGCGGCCCATCTTCATCAACACAAGACTCAGGACCCTCGCGAGGGGCCAAGCCTCGCGGGGCGGACGACACGGCGCATCCTCAGGCGCAGCCTCCTCAGGCTGGCTCGCGAGGAGGCGGAGAGATCAAGGCAGGGTACCTCGCGAGGTACCCATGACGCAAGCCATGATGATCGAGGGTGCCAGGCGGGCGCCAGCGCGCGCAGCGCCCTTCTTTCCTCTTTGGTGCAAAGGGGGCAAGCGCAGCCGCGGAGTACCGAGGCATCCGGCAAAGGTTGCCATTTCTGTGCAACGAGACCAAGACCAGGCGGACTACGAGACGAAGGTCACCATGGAGCCCAGCACGGCGTCACCACAGAGCCTTTGGCAGGCGAAGACCAACTTTAGTCAGGATAAGTGTACTAGATGTTTCCTTTCGAATTGGCCAATTGTTGGCGCCCTTCCCGCTCAATATTTGGGAAGAGGCCCAGGGCCTTTGCTTATAAATAGGACTAGCCACCCACATAGCAAAGGAACGGTCGACAAGTGAGAGGAAATCAGAGAGAGTAAGAGAGAGAGAGGGTAACTGAACTCCTTCTAGCAGTTCATCACCCCAGCCAAGAACAGACCCTCGCGAGGCTGTTCTCCCTTGTATTGTTCATCATCATCAGACCTAGGAGGCAATCCACCAACCACACACTGGACTAGGGTGTTACACCACAATGGTGGCCCGAACCAGTATAAACCTTGTGTCTCTTGTGCAGCTCTTTTAGTAGTTTAGATCTTTGCGAGATGGGGAGGTAGAAGACGTGATCTCCGCGCGTACCCCAGTGTTCGAACCTTAAGGGTCTGCCGGAACCCGTGATCCGACATAGGCCCAGTCGGTCCGCAGCGGGCCGACGGTGTATTATTTCTGAAATTCTTTTTTTAAGCGTAATATTTGTGCAAATTAATAAAAAAATATATTATTTAAAAAAATTAACCCGTATGGTGGTATCTCCGTCTCTCGTGCTTTTATAAGGGTAGTGGGTGCAATTTACACTATGCGAAGGATGTGAAGTGGATTTGATGCAGTCAACCAAAAGCTCAGGTGATTGTGGCAAAATTGCTTTGGGTGACATGTGGCCCCCCTCGAGAGGACATGTGGCCTCCCGGTCGTGGGGTTTCGACATCCTGGTCACCTCTCTCGCTCCACCGTAGCGGCGCATCCTCTGGCACCTTCGTCTAGGATTAGGTTAATGCAAAACCGCCTCCCCGGAGCTTCCAGAACCTTTCGGGAGGAGGGGTGCGATGTGGCATGAGGCGCGGCGGTCGGAGCGGAAGGTCCACGACCTCATGGACGGTGCGCGGCGCCGGGCCCAGCGGCGCTACGCCTACCTCGCCCGCCGACGCGGCGATCCGCACCAGTCCCTCGAGGTTTCCGGTGCCCGGTGCCGCGTCCACCGCGACGACTCACTATATCAGGCCACGGAGGACCAGCAGGGATTGTGCGTGCCGCCGCTCTCTCACGCACACTCCGTCTCTCCAGTTGATGTCATGTGATGGGCTGTGTTGTTTGTTATGACAGCAGCATGCTGGATTTGGTCGAGTTAGCTGTCCATCTGATGGATCGGCAGTGCCGTCTAATGGATGCAGATTATGTTTGATTATATCGTGCAACAAATAGATTCCTCTTGCAAGTGTTTGTAGTAAACCAGTATCTGTACACCGGTAATTCATCAATTGGCTAGATTGTATGTATCTATTACGTTTCTGTAACTCGTCTCTTCTATGAATAGTTAGGACGCTGGCTATCGGTGCATAGGATTTTGTTTCCATTTTCAAGGCGGCATATTTACTTGTTTGTGAATGTGCCAAATAAAGTGTGGTATTTTCTAGAGTTGATTGGGCCCATTTGATGGTGTGGGGAAGTTGACAAAATGTTTTTTTTGTAATAGATTGGATTCTGCCACGTGCTGAGGCATAGATTGATCAGTTCCTAGCTGTGATTGGTTTAGTAGGTGCTCAGATTTTATATTGTGTAAATATTTAGTTTTGGCCATGTGTTGCAGGAAACCAGGAATTTGGTTTTGCACATGCTGATAATAATGTTGGAGCTTACAGAATTTTCATGCTTGCTCTAGAAAATTAGCTAAATTTATTCTTCTGGCATAGTTGTGGAAGCAAGCTCATTGATAGCAAAACTCTCGATTTTTCAGAGCATTTCATCTCGTTTGAACTGTAGCCGCTTTTATCTTATGACTGAAATGTGTTCATCCAAATGAGCTTAAATCTAGGCAGCATTAGTGCATACACAAAGAATTGTATCCTAAACATATTTAGGACAACATGTACATGAGCCAAACATAGCAGCTGTTTGTGTTTTAGATTTTTAAGTACGGCTGAAAGTGGACATGTTTGTGAGTTCTGATATATATGTCTAATGTATTACATGACCCTAAAAACTCATCTCACATGTGTTGGAGTACTACCAAAGTAGGTCCAGTTCGAATTTTGTTTAACATGACAATGACAGGGCTAACATATAGCTCCGATAGAAGTTTTGAATATATCAATTATATTATGTGTGTCTCTGTTTCTGGTTGAGTTTATCTAGAAAGAGAAAATCGCTACATGTCCGCTTCAATGCAACATCTGAACTACTGATTTACTGTACTCATTGTACTGCAGGATACAATGGAACGGGAAACAAGATATTCTGATTGACAGGTATGTATTATCTAAGTTGCTAAACCATGTTAAGAGCAAGAAAATTTATATCCATTCTCTTAATGTGCAGATTTGATGGCCGTGCACTACTTGACTTCATCCGTGACTCTAGCTTTCAGTCTTTTCAAACTCAGGAAAAATCTGAAGAAGAGGAGGAGCTAGAGGATTTTGTTAATTTTGAACGTTACCGGGACTTGATTAAGCATCGTCATAGAGGATGTCGGTACCTTTTTGGTTTCTCAATTTTGTTGCTGTTGTTGTATGATTTGCTGTCACTCTTCCATTTGCTTACTTATGGGTTCATCTTGATGTAAAGGATCTTACTTTTCCATCTGTCTGGTCTTTTTACTTTCTAATAATGCTACCTACCCAGACAGTTATTTGCCTTCCTCTGCAGTTTCTGATGAGGTGGGTTTACAACATGTTGCGCAAGAGTTGGAAGCAAAAGCTATTCTTCCTTTTAGCTTTGAGAAGTAAGTCTACTCATCAATTTTAGTTTATATGTGGTAGGAGCTAGGGTTCTACCGGGTCTAGGCCGGAGGTTGTAGGGGAAGGAGGGAGTTGGACGCAGGCGAGCACGTGGCTGGGCGTTGTCGTGCGCGTGGGAGGAGGCGGTGGCGCTGACAAGAGATGGCTAGGGTTTAGGGTTTCCGGCTCCTTTGGGAGCCGGGCAATACAATTGTCTTATTGCTTAATCTCCAAAAGAGTCTTACAGCTTGTTTATATAACCACGATACTAATAAAAATAAGATAACTTGTGGGCTAAGCCCCTAACTAAACCTCCCCGGTGGGCCTCCTACGGGTATAAGTTACCTGGTCATAACATCTCTCCCCGCCTGCGCAAACAGCTTGTCCTCGAGCTGGAAGTTTGGGTAGTGTTGGCGGAACTCATCGCGCTGCTCCCAAGTAGCCTCCTCCGGAAGGCCAGTCCACTGGATCAACAAGTACCACACCCCGCGATGTAGCTGGGCCTGCAACACCTTCTTGGGTCCCGGAAGGAGGCACCCGTCGGAGGTCGGAGGAAGCGCGGGGGTGGCCGCCGGTGGCTCCCACGGAAGGGCTTCAGCAGCCCCACATGGAAGACGTCGTGGATGCGAGCACCGGCCAGAAGCTGAAGGCGGTAGGCCACCTTCCTGATGCGCTCCAAGACGGCAAAGGGCCCGGCGTAGCGAGGACCCAGCTTGCGCTTGGCGCGTGGGTCCAGGGACTGCGTACAGCGGTGAAGAAGACACAGCCACACCCAATCGCCCACCGCGAACTCCGCCTCGCGATGGTGGCCATCGTAGTAGTACTTGGCCAGCTGCTGGGCCTGAATGAGGCGCTGTCGTACCTTCGCAAGCATCTCGTCGCGGCTGCGAAGAAGATCGCCCACCGCCTTCGTTCGAGCTGTTGCCGGGTCAACCGGCAGGATGGGCGGGGGCGGTCGGCCGTAGACAACCTCGAATGGCGTGGCGCGCATTGCGGAGTGATAGGAGGTGTTGTAGCAGTACTCCGCCCATGCGAGCCAATCCACCCAAGCGCGAGGACGATCACCTGTGACACAACGCAAATACATGGCAATCACCTTGTTGACGACCTCGGATTGGCCGTTCGTCTAAGGATGGAAGGCCGTGCTCAGGCGGAGCTTCACGCCCGCCATTCGGAAGAGATCACGCCAAACATGCCCCGTGAACACTGGTCCCGATCACTGATGATCGAAGAGGGAAATCTGTGGAGGCGGACGATGCCGTCGAAGAAGGCACGGGCCACGGACGCGGCAATGTAGGGATGGCCGAGCGCGATGAAGTGAGCATACTTGGAGAAGCGGTCGACCACCGTGAGGATGACGGACTTACCGCCCACCTTGGGGAGGCCCTCGATGAAGTCCATGGAGATATCAGCCCAGACCTGAGACGGCACCTCTAAGGGCTGTAGCAGACCAGCCGGCCGTAGTGTCTCCGTCTTGTTGCGCTGGCATGTCACACAAGGCCGCACCCAGTCCTGGACCAGGGCCCGATCACCGGGGATATAGAAGTTGGCGCGGAGACGATGGAGGGTTTTCTGCACACCCTCGTGGCCGGCCGAGTGGGCCAGTAGCAGAACCTGGTGACGGAGGTCGTCGTGCTCCGGCACAAAGATACGACGCCCATGCAGGAGCAAGCCATCGGCTAGGCGCCACGGCTCCTCCAGGTCGCCCGCAGCAAGCCGCTGCTGAAGGAGCAGAGCGTCCGGCGCGGTCGCGGTGGCCCGACGGATGTCGGCGAAGAGGGCGAAAGAGGGCCCCGAGCGGATGCATAGCGCCGCCCCCTCGGAGTCCCCGACGGTGGCGTCGTGGTCGGCGTCGCGGCGAGACAGGCGTCGGCCACAGTGTTAAGGCGGCCCGGACGATACTCGATGGTGAAGTCAAAGCCAAAGAGCTTGCTGATCCATTGATGCTGCGGCATGGTAGACAACCTCTGGTCCAATAAGAACTTGAGGCTGTAGTGATCCGTGCGAACCCGGAACGAGCGGCCCCAAAGATAGGGCCGTCAATGGTGCACAACCTGCACCAAGCCAATGAGCTCCCGCTCATAAGCCGCGAGCTTAAGATGGCGCACGGCGAAGGGCCGGCTGAAGAAGGCGAGAGGTCCATCGCCCCGATGAAGGACGGCACCTAACCCCGCACCGGAGGCGTCGCAGTCCACCACGAACGGGCGGTCAAAATCAGGCATCTGAAGAACGGGGCCCGTCGTGAGGGCCCCCTTGAGGGCCTCGAACGCCGCCGTCACGGCGCAGCAGACGCGTGAGCGGTGACGCGATGAGGCCGAACTACCGGATAAATTTCCGGTAGTACCTCGCGAGGCCCAGGAAGCCGCGAAGAGCCCGCGGTGAGTGCGGTGTCGGCCAGGCCGCGACGACCGCCACCTTGTCGGCGTCCATAGCAACACCCTCGGCCGAGATGACGTGGCCGAGGTAGGCGACTGAAGGCGTCTCGAACAAGCACTTCGAGCGCTTAAGATGAAGATGGTGCGCCCGAAGCTCGTTGCAGACGATGGCGACGTGCTGAAGGTGCTCCGCCCACGAGGTGCTGTAGATAAGAATGTCATCAAAGAAAACGAGCACAAACCGACGCAAGTAGGGGCGGAGGACGTCGTTCATCAGAGCCTGGAAGGTCGCCGGAGCATTGGAGTGGCCAAAAGGCATCACCAAGAACTCTTAAGTGGCCGTGATGAGTCCGAAACGCCGTCTTGGCGAAATCGTCCGGGTGCATCCGCACCTGGTGGTAGCCCGACCGGAGGTCGAGCTTGGTGAAGAAACGCGCCCCATGGAGCTCGTCGACCACCGGAATAGGAAACTTGTCCTTGAGTGTCAGAGCATTAAGGGCACGGTAGTCGATGCAGAAGCGCCACGTGCCGTCCGACTTGCCGACGAGGAGGACCGGCGCCGAAAACGGCGACGTGGAGATCCGGATGATGCCCAAGGCGAGCATGAGCGCGCACTGCCGCTCTAGCTCGTCCTTCTGTAGCTGGGGATAGCGGTAGGGGCGCACTGCAACCGGCGCCGTGCCCGACAGGAGATGAATGCGGTGATCATACACCCGGGCTGGTGGAAGGCCCTGAGGCTCGTCGAAGAGGTCGCGGTGTTGCTGCAGAAGGTGATCCAACAATGGGTGCTCGGGCTCGGAGGCGGCCGCGGCAGCTGAAGCTGCGGCGTCGCCGGAGAGGCGCCACCCACGCCCTCCCACCGGACGCGGCGACCCTGGCGCCAGAAAGTCATCGTCAGGGCGTCAAAGTCCCAGAGGATGGGACCATGGTTCCGCAAGAAGTCGACGCCGAGGATGAAGTTGATGCCCGCGCAAGGGATGGTGAAGTGCTCGTCGTCGATAGTGATGGGCACATTCCGCGCGAGCCCATGACACTGGAGGCGGTCGCCGTTAGCCAACGTGACCCGAAGTTGCTCCTCGCCCGTCGGCTGAAGCGCTAAGCGGCGCATGGTAGCCTTGGGCAGGAAGTTATGTGTGGAGCCCGTATCCAAGAGGGCCACCAGGCGCTCGCCGTGAATCATCACCGGCAAGAGCATAGTCTGCTCGTCGCGGATGCTGGCAAGTGCATGGAGTGAGACCACGAGCGCCGTCGCCAGGGCGGCCGCGGGAGCGGCCTCCGCAGCAACTGGGGCGGCAACTCGCCGTGCCCGTCGGCGGGTGTGTCCTCCTCGACGTAGTCGGCCGTCTCCAAGTAGAAG
This sequence comes from Triticum monococcum, assembly GCA_034509565.1. NCBI lineage: Eukaryota > Viridiplantae > Streptophyta > Magnoliopsida > Poales > Poaceae > Triticum > Triticum monococcum. The sequence continues at coordinate 280,406,009 of CM067844.1, forward strand.
AGGCGCGGGCAGACGTGGCTCGGCACGTAGAGCTCATCGCAGTTATAGCAAAGCCCCTGGCGCCGACGCTCGAGCTGCTCGGCCTGAGAGAGTCGACGGAAGGGCTGTGTCGCGGCCGGGATGGTAGTCGCAGGAGCGGCTGGCCCGGCGCAAGTGCTGGGGGCTGCCTGGCGTGCTGTCAGCCGCCTTGAGCCGGTGCCGCCTGCTGCAAGGCCTGCGCGCGACACTCGAAGGCGCGGGCGTAGTACATGGCTGTCTGGAGGTCCTGGGGTCCCCGAAGCTCCACGTCAACACGGATGTGGTCCAGAAGACCGCTGACGAAGAGCTCGGCCTGCTGCTGCACCGTCACACCCGGCGCGTGGCATGCCAGGGCTTGGAAGCGGTCGGCAAAGTCCTGCACCATGGATGTGAAGGGGAGGCGGTCGAGCTCCGCTAGCCGGCTCCCGCGGATCGGCGGCGCGAAGCGAAGAAGGCATAGCTCGCGAAAACGCTCCCAAGGGGGCATGCCGCCCTCGTCCTGCTCGAGGGCGTAATACCACATCTGTGCGGTGCCCCGGAGGTGATAAGAGGCGAGCCAGGTGCGGTCCAACGCGAGTGTGCGTTGCCCCCGGAAGAACTGCTCACACTGGTTGAGCCAATTGAGGGGGTCCTCAGTCCCGTCATAGGTGGCGAAGTCGAGCTTGGCGAATCGTGGTGGCGTCTGGGTATGACCGCCGTGGCCGTACGGCTCGGTGGTGTGGAGCAGCGAGGGTGGCGCCCGGTCGGTGGGGACCGGGGGTACCCCATGGAACGGCGGGTCGGCGCGGCCCGCGTAGGGACTTGGGGAGCCGGACGGATCGCCGTACAGCAAGGTGGGTGCCGGCTGTTCCCCGGCCCTAGTGTAGATTGGCTGCGGCGACGACCCGGACAGCCAGGCCGGGAGCGGTGACGGCGACGGTGGAAAGCGGACCTGCTGGATCGGGACGCCTCCCGGCGTGGTCGGGCCTGGCCCGGTGCTGAGTGGCGGCGGGGCCTACAGCGGCGGCGGTTGCTGTATGGGGGCGGTGGGCGCGGGAGGCGTTGCGAGAGCCGGCGCCGGCCACTGCGCGGTGGTGGCGGGCGGCGGCTGCAGTTGCATCGGCCCAGCGAACGCCGCTGCGTGCGGCGAGTACCATGGCAGGGCGGGCCGGCGGTCGGCGGCGGCCCGTAGGGGCTGGCCAGGTACAGCCGGATCCCCTGGACGGCTGTGACGAGGTCGTCGAGGACCCCGGTGACCTCCGGGGTGTAGGCGGCTGCTGGCGGCGCAGTGGAGGGCGCCGGAGGTGGAGAGCAACGGCGCGGATGGGGAGGGTAGCGGCGCGGTGGAGAGGGCCAGCGGCGCGGTGGTGGCAGTCGGCAGCGGAAGCGACGGGGTTGGCGGCGGCGAAGACATGATCGAAACTGAGCTAACTGATACCAAGGTTGTAGGAGCTAGGGTTCTACCGGGTCTAGGCCGGAGGTTGTAGGGGAAGGAGGGAGTTGGACGCGGGCGAGCACGCGGCCGGCGGCGGCTGGGCGCCGTCGTGCGCGTGGGAGGAGGCGGCGGCGGTGACAAGAGGCGGCTAGGGTTTAGGGTTTCCGGCTCCTCTGGGAGCCGGGCAATAGAATTGTCTTATTGCTTAATCTCCAAAAGAGTCTTACAGCTTATTTATATAACCACGATACTAATAAAAATAAGATAACTTGTGGGCTAAGCCCCTGACTAAACCTGCCCAGTGGGCCTCCTACGGGTATAAGTTACCCCGGCCATAACAATATGTTAGCCTTATCTGCTTAAATGGATATCTTAAGTGCCACTCATAAGAGTTGAAGTGGAGTGCTTCTGTGCTTGACCAAATGGAACATGCATAATTAAATCATATGTTACTTATGTTTACTTTACTGGTTACTAATGGGTGATGCATATGACAAAGATTGTCCCCACTCCTGATTCTGTTAATATGTGCATTTATGTCTATCGAGCATAGGAGCACTTTCTAAAATTGAAATAAGTTAACCCATTTGGTCATATTGACTGGTCATATATTGACATAATGTAGAGTTTACTTCTTGGAAAGACCACATCAATATTGAAGGATTATATAATGTCTAGTCCTTACAAATGTTGTCAGAGGAAAAACCATATATGAATTTGAAGTTATTCATCTTGAGTGGATATGCCAATATGAGCATGGTACTTACGCGGATCATAGTTGCCAAGTTCTCGGGACGATGGGGTCGAGGGACGGGAACGAGGGTCGAGAATCGCCAGGTAGGAATAGCAGGGAACGATGGGGTATACATCTTTCGAGCGAACCGATCGATAGGTGGAACGTGACCCGATCAATTTGGGAACGATGACCCGGGAACGATGCGGCGTGTCGAGGAACGGGGGAGGTGCATTAGTTAGGAATCTATAAATCACCGTGACAGAAAAATGGATGAAATTGATTGATTCCATTATACTGGTAGCAAATCGCTAATTACATGGCTTGATTGTAGGTAAGCCAGTTATCTATGTTACCTGTAGTTGGCTGTTTTTTCCATGATCGAGGAAAGTGTGGAACATCCAAATACAAGTGCAAGCGTCGTGAGCGTATGGAACACATGCGACATCCGCGGATGAACTTCGTAAACCGCGCGCCATAGCCCAGCATGACATCGGCCGGCGCGTCCCAGAGGTTGCTCCGCTCTGTGAGCAGCTCTAGCTCTACGACGACGCCGGCCCTCACCCTACCCGAGCGCGCCGCAGCAGCTCGTACAACGGCGCCGTGAGGAAGCACCACAACGCGTGGACGCCATGGACTCCTGGTAAATCTCAGCGTCTCGCTGAATCAATACCTCTTGTTCCTGTTTGCGATGGTAAATTGGAATTGAGATGTTTTGATTTTTGGTGTCGCTGAAGTGGTCCGTATCCTAGCGTCCGGGGTCGCGTCCCCGACATCGACTCTAGTCGTTCCCCTCGTCGACCCCGACCCTCGATTTGGGACGACGAGCCCGGTTCGAGGGTCGCTGCCTCGTTCCCTGATCCCGGCAACTATGACGCGGATAAGCCAGCTCAGGGAAACACAGTTGCCTTTATTGCAAGTTTAATCAAATTAATTAGCTTAATTGTCCACAGGTCAAAAGTTTATTAAGCCAGCCTGTAAGACAAGCTAAAAACTAAACCCTTTGTTGGACCAGCCACTTGAAAGCAGAACAAGATTTACCAATGGAAGACCAGTTATAATGTTTTTCCATTGCACTGAAGTAAACCAGAGTTCTGTATCGAGGTCTATTACGTTGTTACTGAATATAACCCTCGGAGCTCGCGTTTGTCTGTTTCTAGAGTAAATTTCAAAAAACTACAATTCTTGGAAAAACTATCACAAAGCTACAGGTTGTATCTTGTATGCCAGGTTTTAGAAAATAATTGTGAGATGAAAATTTCAGTTTAAGTTTTATGACAATATTCTATTGTATGTTATTCTGCGGAAGTTACTCTTGTTTTTATTATTATTTGTTGTAATTAACATCGTTGCTATGATGAAAATATGACTATGTTAGTTAGACTTTACTTTTATTATTAGGTCTGCCAGTTCCTTTCAGTGGACCCAGTTTATGTTTCATTTATTTTCTCGTTTCCAACAGATCTCAATCATCACAGGCTCCAGTTAGCAAAGGTGCTTATTCGCAGGTTGGATACTCATATAAAGGGGATGGAAATGAACATTCTGATGATCTGCCCAGTGATGATGAAGATGAAGAGGAAGGAGAAGAGGATGCCAAGGACTTCAGTAGTGATGATAGCAGTGATGAGCAAATGGAAAACTTAGCAAAGGAATTTGGCATAAAAAGATATAACTGGCTTGTTTACATGGACAAAAAGGTCAAAGAAGAGGAGAAGCGGCAGAAAGAAATTATTAAAGGCGACCCATCCATTGTCAGTACTTGAATAGCTTCAGATAAGTGTCTTTATTTGCATTTTGTAGGAAATAACATGAGAAATTATACAGAAAAAATTGAGTCGGAGAGATAGAAGGAAGGCTTCTCAATCTGAGAGGGAGCGAGAGAGGGAGGCAGTACGTTCTGTTGGAAGGGTATCTTATCGTGACCCTTATAGGTAACAGTGTCTGTCAGCTTTTGAATGGGTAAATCGAAATAACAGTGACAGTTTTATTGACTACCATGTCTGAATCTTTTAACATCATGTATATTATAATTAAGGGAACAAAGGAGAAGCCCATCATATGAAGCATATTCAAGAGGCAGAAGGTATGCTACTATCCTTGTTGGTTGGATCATTTCTACCATAAGCCCTTTGCTTTGCTTGACTGCATGATATTTTGTTTGGCAGATCAAGGTCGCGGTCAAGATCTCATTCACCTTCATCCAGACGTCATACCCGTGGTACACATGCTGAAAGTAATTACCGAAGAAAGGCTAAGACTCCAAGAGTTGAATACATCACTGAATTTGGAGGTTCAGAAGACGCCAGTGATCTGAAAGTTACAGGGATCTCTCCGCCTTTGTCTCCAATACGAACTGACATACCTAACCGGTCGGGGAACTTGACCTTTAATATTTGCAAAATGATTCAATTACTGTTGTTTATCCAGTGCAGCTTAGTGTCATGGTTTTATTATTATCTTGAAAGCCAAATATGTCAGGATTAGGATAGGCGAAGACAAGGTTAAGAGGGTACTACTTTTGGCATAAAACTATGCTCCCTCCATCCGAGTTATACAGGGTTGTTTGGTTAGGAAGGCCTGTCAATCTTGTCTTAAGTCAAACCATTTTAAATTTGACCGAGTTTATTGAAAAAAAGCAGCATCCATGCTACCAAGGTGGTGTTTGGTTAGGCTTAACTTGTGGCTTTTTGGCTTGAAAGCATGCTCTTTGGCTTTGGTTTTCAAATAGGTGCTTTTTGGCTTATAACTAAAGCCACATTAAGCCTAACTAAACAACCCCCTAGTCAATATCACAAGATCTAGCTATGTTGTCATAATTTTTTATTGAACATTATATATATAAAACTAAGCGTGAGAGTAGAATAGCTTATTCTACACCCCAGTAATGGTACATACAAAATATAGTAACACACTATGTAAAATATAGTAATTTTCATAAAAATGTAGTAATAAATAGACTTAGGCAATAAAAAAATATTTTCTGAATTACTACATTTTATACACTGTTTTACTAGATTTTCTATATAGCATTACTAGGGGGTGTAGAATAAGTTATTCTACACTCACGCTTAAAATAGCATTACCCTATATATATACATATGTGTATATATATATATATATATATATATATATATAGTGTTACTATTCATCACGCAGGGTGCAGAATAAGTTATTCTTCACCCGAGGTAATCTTATGATCATTTCATAATTAAATTACGTTTGGAATTCAAATAGTTACATTCCTATTGATTCACTACGTAAAATTTGACATAAGAAAAATAAAAATATAGGTCATAAGACAAGAAAATTTGCAGTTTATGTGTATTCTAGACTATGTTTTTACGTTTATAATTTTACATAACATAAAATATTTTTTACGATGATTATACATTTTTTATGATCCTTTTTTACGTCGAAAATAAGACAAAACTTACGGAACGTAAATTACGGTGCATTGATGGTAAAATAGACGGGGGTGAAGAATAACTATTCCTCACCCAGGGTGACGAATAGCGCGATATATATATATATATATATATATATATATATATAGGACAAATTTTATCTACCACCAGTGGTAGTTACCACCACTTGAGTATTGTATGTTGTATGTAGTATCGATCAAATCGAAGAGTATGTACGCGTAGTATGTAGTATATTATGATGTTTAGGTAGTATGCATCGTATTTTGAGTATGCTCTTTTTTAGTACAAATATATACGTATTTCGCAAATATAATAAAAATCATGGGCTAACTTGCAATTTTTTCATGTAACTCACTTTGAAATATGTTATATATTATTTATAATGATAAAGTAGTATATATAATACTATATGGTAGTATATGGGACATGTGGGGTAACTACCCCTAGGTGGTAGGATGGATTTTTTCATCACCCAGGGTGCAGAATAAGTTATTCTTCACCCGAGGTAATTTTGCGACCACTTTCTAAATAAATTACATTTAGAATATAAATAGTTACGTGCATGTTGATTCAATATGTAAAATTTTGTATAAAAAAACAAAAATGTAGGTTATAGGACCAGAAAAATCACATTTTATGTATGTTTTACACTGTTTTTACATTCGTAATTTTACGTAACTTAAAATATTTTTTACGGCGAGTACATATTTTCTTACGTTCTCTTTTTATGTATGAAATAAGTCATAATTTACGAACCATAAAAATACGGTGCATTGATGTCAAAATAGAGAAGGGGTGAAGAATAACTATTCCTCACCCAGGGTGACGAATAGCGTGACCCATTAGTGTTACTATTCATCACCCAGGGTGCAGAGATAGACATGATATGTATATATATATATATATATATATATATACAAGAATAATAGGTCTTATAAACCTGGATGCATGGAGTAACTGATTTGTAGATAGACATGATATGTGAAAGCCTGTATTATGTTGTTTACGCAGAAGATATAAGATCTAGCATGCATAAACCTACCATCAGTTGTGGAGCTTCTGACCTAAGTATCTCGGCTCCTACTTTTTTTTTGTTTGCCTATAACACTCCTTCATTTTTGCAGGTCATCTTTTTTTTTGTTTGCCTATAACACTCCTTCATTTTTGCAGGTCATCAGGTGTCCATATTCTGGAGGCACTTCACAGTGATCCTGCATCTTCTTTATCCATGGAACAGGAAAAAAGTGCTAAAATTTTGAAACCACCTGCCAGGTTTGTCAACATGATTACATCCTTACAAACACAGCAGCTGTATGTGCAACCAAGCTGTTTGCAATTGGTATGCTATATTTGTCTATAAGAGTTTAAACTTATTTGCAGTCATGATATACTATGTACTTGAGCATTTATCTGTTGCCAGGATGTTATGTCTATTTTTGGTCTTAGAGCATCTACAACCGGACCCCTCAAACCCGCCCCATATGTCCGCCCGGACGGTCCGGTCACTGCCCGGTCATGAATTTGCCACCCAACCGGATCCCCTATACCCAGCCCAAACGTCGTGGCCGTTCGGCACCCCCCAATCCCATCCCATATGTGGGGCGGATTTGGGGAGGCCCGGACGCGTCCCCCATGTGACGGACGGGCGGGACCCATGCGGAAAGCCATGCGGTCAACAAAAGGTCACCGGTCCGCATTCATGCTGCTGCTTCGGCGCGCCGTTCGTGGGGCCAAGCCCGGCTATTAAGCTGGACGACGGAGCTCAAGCCTAGCCGTCCCCATCCCCCCCCCCCCCCCCCCAAATGTGATAGAGGCAAAGGTGTCCCGTCTTTCGATGAGATGGTGGCTATCGTTTTGGAGGAAGTTGACTTTGATGATCCGAGCACGAACATGCGAGGACGTCGCGCCTTACCAATCGCTAAACCAACTCCGAGAGGTTATTAACCATGCCGGAGCTCGATCAACCTGACCACGAAGGTCTGTTTCCTGCAGGCAAACGAAGAACCAGCAAGAAACTAAGATTGCAATCTGGATATTGCGAATATAAGAGGAAAGAAGGTGGGGTTATGTGAAGTCTTTGTCTGGTCGTTGAACACAAACGAAGTACGCGAAGTTGCAGCTATGGCGAACTTTTAATCTAAACAAAACCCAAGGAAAAAGCTACTAGATGGATCTACTTATATAGGAGCAAGGGGTGGCGGCCAAGGAGGTGGGAGGACGTCCAAGGCAGCCTAAAACTAACCCTAGGTCGTACAAGGCTCATGGGCCCAAGTGGAGGTGATGCAACACCTTTGGGCTTGTAGTTTGACTCGGATTCTGCTGCAACGTCAGATTGTTTCGTCCATAACTCAACGCTCCGGGCGAATTTGAAGGTGAATCCAATTGTGCTGGAAAGAGCACGAAATCTACTTTCAAACAAAAAAAGAATCACCCAATTCGGAGTCCGTATGAAAAAGTTGTTGGCGTTTTGAGTCAGGTATGTCTGTGCAGTCCGAATCTGAATCCAGAACGTGAGAGACTTGGACTCTATCTTCTCTTGGCCCAAAAGTGACGTGAGAGGACTTTTTGAACAGCACCTAAACTTCTCTTTTTCCCTTATCTTCATATGTGGATTGTACAAATGTCCCATACACCTGCAATTAGACATGGCACAAAAGTCTCTGAAGTATTTTTGTCCTGAATGACATAAATAAATTATTGCATAGTTTGCATTAGAAATCATCTCACAAATATACATGTATGCAATATTTTTGGTCGTATCCAAGGTAGTCATGTCCTCATCAAAATGCTAACCCCGGAGATCCAGGCTGCTTGCATTGCGGCCTGCGTGCCTCTGAGCACACCGGAGTTTGAGGAGCAGGCGGTGTTGGCGCCGGAGCAGGAGATGTAGGAGGAGGCGCCGAAGTAGGAGATGTAGGAGGAGGCGCCGGACAAGGAGATAGAGGAAGAGGCGGGAGAGGAGGGTGAGCCGGAGGCGCTAGAGCAGGCCGGATTTGTCATGGAGGACGTGCATGCGCAGTTCAAGCTCGTCCAAGCGGAGGAGGCGGCGGAGTAGCAGGCCATCCTCGAGTCTATCCAGTCTGAGCTCGAGGTGGCGGCGAACACTGCTTTATCCGTGAAGCGAATGTGAAGCGTGAGGAGCTCTTCGCGGAGGAGGCGCTGGAGATTCGCCCCGCCGCCAATGACAATGAGGCCAGCGGCTGAGGCAAGCAGGTCATCGACCGACATATCCGATGACGAGTAGCTAGTTTGGCAGTTTGTTTATGTACGTAGATCAAATGGTCATTGTGAAAATGGGGAGTGTGGTTGCAATGTGTGAGAATGAGGGATGACTGGACACTGTCCCCGAACGCATCCGTGGACGTTTAGGGGCTCACTTTTGCTAGGTCTTGTTGTAGATGCTCTTTGTAGGCATGTACTAACCTGCGATGCATTTATGGTCAACAGCACATTATCAGCACTAGCGAAACTAAAGGGTGCTTCTGGAGGATTTGGTAAAACTCCCCAGGCTGAAAAGAAAGAAACACCACAGGAACGCCTTAAAAGGATAATGAGCAAACAGCTTAACAAACAAAGTATGTCTTTGTTACTTCTCTTTTTCATTCTTATCTGCGTTAGTGATCCTGGGAAATCCTAATCATTTTATCTTCATATGCAATTTATACTAAGTTTTTGTTTGCGCTACAGTTCGTAAAGATACTGCTGCTGAGACCGCAAAGAAACGAGAACAGGAACGGCAAAGGCAGGAAAAACTTGCAGAAGTAGGTCGATACAGGCTCCGTAGCAGGAGTAGAAGTCTTAGCCGTTCTCCACCAAGGTACTTTGAATCAATCGCATTAATCGATGACTTTAATAGAAGTTGCTGCATTTTCTTTGCATTGCAAATGGTTCATTGAAGGCTATTTCCAGCCAAATATATATTCTTACCATGATACTATGATTTTGTTGATAGCGCCAGATGTTTACTGTTCCTGTGCAGAAAGCGGCATTATAGCAGAAGCCATAGTAGGAGCCAGAGCCCAAGAAGAAACCATTCACTTTCACTGTCTCGTTCAAGGTCACCCTCTCACTCTCCAAGGTAATTCATGGTGGATAGGTATGTTCCAGAGGATTTAAAGATGCATACCATCTGAAGAGCGGTAGTACTGCAGGTACAGAAGCAGATCAAGGCACTGAAAGTATCTCAGAGCTCATTGGTTGTCTATGGCACGTGGTGCTTCATTTTTATTTACTTAGGCTTCCTGGTGCCCTGTTACTTATGTACCGATCAGCGAAGTCCTGGATCCCATCATTGTTGATAGCGTAGAGTTAGTGTATTTGTGATTGTGATATTTATGAGCAGAATATCGTTCAAGAGGTGCGCGACTCTCTTCTTGATTTTTTTATTATGTGGGCTGTATTGTTGATAGATTAGGTATGTGCCAGTTGCTCTAGAGTATTAGTTGCTCTGGAGTATTAGGGCTCCTCCGATGCTGACCCCCAAATCGGACACCCTAGACTGGTGAGGACTAGTCTGTCACGAGCTGGTGAGGACTTGTCTGTGAACAGTGATGTGAGAGCCTGCTATCCAAAGTTGTCCCTAAACTTGCGCCATGGACTAGGACTAGTTTGTGGTGATGTGGGAGCCAGCTATTCATAATTGTCCTCTAAACTTTTGCCTTTTTCAAGTGCGCAAACTCGAAATAACCACATATCAAATCATAAATGATTTAAAATGTTTAACGCGGCGGTAGTTCTAATTCAAAAATTATAACCCAACAAAGTTTACAAATTAAAGTAGTTCAAACTTGAATTTAACTACATATGTTTAGTCGTCCCATTTAATCCATAGAAGCTCAAATCTTTCTTGAGTTGCTTGACGGTGAACTTGATGTATTTGAACAACCTCACTAAATGTGGCTGGATTTTGATATGGAAGTTTGACAGGATCATCCATGTTTCTCAAATTCACAAGATGCGGCATCATCTTCACCCTCATTATCGACGATCATGTTGTGCATGATCACATGATATGTCATGACATTCCATATGGTCTCCACATTCCAATGTTTAGCAGGTCAACAAACAACTGCAAAGTTGAGACCTTTTTTGGACAAAGATAGCTAACAAATGATAGATATTGTCAACCAGTAATCCATGTTGTATTCATGCCCATTGATACTATATTACAAGTTCTTTCCTGTCAGTTAGCCTAGCACACAATGGTGACCATTGCAACACGTTGAAATTTAGAGTTCAATCGTTCCATGGCATCCTTCTTTAAGATGAACTAGTCATCAAAGGACGAGACGCCATGCTAGAGGTGACTGAAGACATTTTTCACATTCAAAAGAGCTAGCGAAAATTGTCAGCGAGCAGGGAATCCAGGGCAAAGTAGTCGTCCATCAGCGTCGAATAGCCCCATGCCCTGTCCTAATTGAGCATTCGATGACCCTTAATCAATCTCTTGATATTAAGAACATGCTCTTCTTCACGCTTCGCGTCTGCAAGGACCGCATGCATCATCGCGGTTTCATTCGTGTAGTCCTCGTTGGACGAATCAACTTAATGCTCGTATATTGGCTGCATGTTCGAATCCATTGCTCCAAAGAACAGATAAGAAATTTAGCACGAGCATTTTTACCAAACACTTGTCGGGCGTGGCGACTACCGTTAGGGCAAATGGTAACTGCGCGACAGACATGCGAGAGGTGTGGACTGGCGACGGAGGACAAGCGACGGGGAGACCGGGTGTAACGGTGGAGGTCACGAAGTTCCGGGAAGGGCTTGGCGGGGAGCCAGAGTGGTAGAGCGGTGATGTCGGTGAGAGAGAAAGCGGATGTAAAGAAAGATGGAAGGATGGAGACACGAGATTCGGGTGAGGGTTTTTGGTGGCTAGGGGGTGTCGAAGTCCTGTGTGGCCGGTGTTCGGACTCCCGCAAAAGCCCCTAGTTGCTTACGATTTGTGAGGAAATAGATGTCTGAACTGGTCCATGGACCGATGGTAGACACGGCTGGATGGGAAACTGCGTCCGGACAGCTCGAAGCTTGCAGGCGGTTTGAGGGCCCGCTTTGGTCTCTCGAGATGCCCTTAGACTTGGAGTAAAACAATTTTCTCTATGATGCCTTCAATGTTTGAAGTCTTCTGCACATGAAGCCTAAAATGGCCTCCTGATGTGAATGTTGGCTCAACGCAGTCCCTGCACATGTTCGACAATCTCATTTTTTGCAGTGAGTGACATGAAATCTGTTATTGGGTTTCATTATTTATGTAGAAACATTATAATATAGTAGCTCTTGAGAAGGAGAGGAAATATAACATTACAAAAATATCTGTGTGCAGGCAGGCCGGACATCTGGGTAGTGTTGGGGCTACGATCCTGACAATGAGTACTAGGGGTACAAAAGAGGGGCAGAGCCTAACTACAACGCAGGTGTAACACTCGGTGTTTAACAAGTTCAGGCCCTTCTCGGTGGAGGTAATAGCTCCATGTCTCGTGCCCTGAGACTTGTGAAAGTGCAACTAATCCCCGGGAGGTTTTGGTAATTCACAACAACATATATCTCATTAAACTAATGTCCATTCAAGTTAAAGATTTTAGGATGTTCAATGATTGGCATGGCAAGGACTAGTGATTGTGGACCCTCAAAATGCTAAGGGCATGGATAGGCAAAAGTTTAAGACTCTAAGTGATCCAAGATCACATTGAGTCTATAGAAAAACCAATACTATTAAAAGGGGATGAGGTGTTGCTTAATGATCTTTTTGCTCAAGTGCTTAGTGATATTGCTCCAAAACCCTCAACCACTTTCTCCGTCCAAATATGTCCAAATCGTACAATCCAACTCGGCCCCATCGAAATTTCCTACCCGGAGTCACCGAGTTCATCTAGACTCACCACTGCCAAACCTTAACAAATTGGATCCACCAATATTGATATCGGTCTCACCGAGATCGCCTTGCCAACTCTCTGTTACTAGTTGCAATTATTTCTGTCTCATCGAGTTTTCCAATCGGTACCACCAAGATGGCTTGCCAACTCTCTGTTGCCTTATTGCTTCACTTCGGTCCTACCGAATTGATGCAATCGGTGCCACCGAGACGAGGTTTTCCCTAGCCATGGCACATCGGTCCCTCCGAGTTGTTCCAGTTGGCCCCACCAAGATTCCTAACGTTCACATTTTTACACAGGTCGATGCCACCGAGATTTCTAACCGGTGCCACCGAGTTGGGTCAAAAGCGTGTAACGGTTGGATTTTGTGCGGAGGCTACATACACCCCTCCACCCACCTCTTAATTAGTAAGAGATCCATCAGAACGTGCCTACACATCCACCATTCATTTTCTGAGAGAGAATCACCTACTCATGTGTTGAGATCAAGAGATTTCATTTCTACCATTTGAACCTTGATTTCTATCCTTCCCCAAGTTGCTTTCCACTTAAATCCTTCTTTCACCATAGCCAAATCCTTGAGAGAGAGTTGAGTGTTGGGGAGACTATCATTTGAAGCACAAGAGTAAGAAGTTCATCATCAACACGCCGTCTATTACCTTTTGAAGAGTGGTGTCTCCTAGATTGATTAGGTGTCGCTTGGGAGCCTTCGACATGATGTGGAGTTGAACTAAGAAGTTGGGCAAGGAGATTGCCTACCTCGTGAAGATCTACCCGAGTGAGGTAAGTCTTTCATGGACGATGCACATGGTGGGATAGACAAGGTTGCTTCTTCATGGACCCTTCGTGGGTGGAGCCCTACGGGGACTTGCGCATCCATTATCCTTCGTGGGTTGAAGTCTCCATCAACGTGGATGTATGATAGAACAACCTATCAGAACCATGCCAAAAATCTTTCTGCCCCCATTGCGTTTTCCTTCTCCAAACCCTTCCTTTAATTACATGTGCAATGTCTTACTTTCCGCTGTTATACTCTTAGACTTGCATGTGAGGGTGTTGCTTGACTTGTCATAATTGCTAAAATCTGCCTACAACTAAATTAGGGAAAATGTTAGGTTTTATTTGGTCAAGTAGTCTAATCACCTCCTCTAGACATACTTTTGATCCTACAACTTGGTTTTCTTGAGGGGTATGATTATAGTGATTGCTTAACCCCAGCTCAGGAGGAGGAGTGCGGCTTATATAGAGTGCGCTGCAGCCTTTATTGCTTCCATGTCACCGGGGCACTTAATGCTCATAACTATGGCAGTTACAGGAGTAAAGCGCCACAACTACAACAGTTACATGTAACGGTAGGTATGACTCTACTTTAAGATTGACTTAGAATTCCTCGACCGTTGTAGCTCCCACGTCGACTCTTCACCTCCCTAGTCCGAGTGATGGTGGTCATGCCGACTGAGGAATGGTCATCAAGTGACGTCGATGTGTTCGAGTGGACCTCCTGGTACATGCATCCGAATGCGAGCATGGTCTTGAGACCTACCAATGATGGTGTGGGGCCCTAGGTGGACCCCATATGACAGGTTCTTGACCCTACCTGCAGTAGGTGACCTCATCATTAGCCCCCGAATCGGTTGAGATTTTGTAGGGCGTATGGACCAAGCCTTCGGTTAGGTCCGAGTGCTTCAGGGGCACTCGGAATATGTTTCCGAATCGTGGTTTGTTGCTCCTTAGACAAAAACACAACGGATTTTGGACTATAGATTTTCCCGGATGACCGGGTGTCGTCGATCGCCGAGAAAAAACTGGTGACATTCATTTGTCTCTCAGAGGAGATAGACTCGAGGCCTGAGTGAGGTCATTCTAATATAACCTGAGTGGTGACAACGACGCGTGGTTTGATTCTCTAGGGAGATGCCACTCCTTATTTCAAGGGAACACTAGCACATGCCATCTACAGTCCAGCTTTACGAGTCATGCGCCTTTGAGCCTAGTGAAAGGGCCAACTCAACCCGTGGAGGGGTGTCAAGCTCGTCTCATAGCAATCCTGAAAAAGACTTCGGGTGTTTAGCTTGGCCGAGTGCACGGGTCCCCTTGGAGGGTGGTCTGTCAGACTGATGGACGTCCCTTAGGAAAGGGACTGTGGGCAATCAATCAGATTGATTTGCTCCAGAAATCACATGATTTGAATTTGCGTGTGTGCGCGCGAAGACGGTAACGACGTGAGTTAGCGGGTAAAGTGGGGGCGCGACGCCTCGATTTTCGCCCATGAAATCTGCCACGTGTCACAGTTACTTTGCGTGAAACCTTGCTGCGTGCACCGTCGATCTAGAGATCTGTGGCGAGAGATCCGACACGCAATTTTACTAGAGATAGAAAAGAATTGGGAGTTGGGGTTAGACCTCCAGACTCCCTTCTCTCTCCCTCTACTCTTCCGCGTCTCCTTTCCACTCAAGCATGTAGTACACTCGAAGCCATGGCGAAGGACTCAGCGGCCAAGGCGGAGAAGGCGAAGAAGGCCGGGAAGGCCACCTCTTCGGGCTCTGGCGCATAGGCTGGGGGCGCGTCAGGGGATTGGATTCCCTCGTGCATCTCGGCCAAGCAGCTGGAAGACCTCGCCATGGAGGGGCTCATTCCGCAGGACGGGTGGCGCCGTCCGAAGGCGGGGGAGGTCGAGCCGGCGCCGCAAGAGGACGAGCGTGTCCTTCCGGTCACTCACATCGAGAGTGGTTTCTCGATGCCTCCCCATCCCTTCTTTCGGGCATTTCTTGATTATTTTGGGGCGCAGCTCCACCATCTTCCCCCAAGTGCTATCATCTAACTTTCGGCTTTCATCTCTCTTTGTGAGAATTTCCTCAATTGCCACCCTCGCTTGGGCCTCTTCAAGCATATCTTCACTTATTGGTCCATGACCTTCAAGAAGGATTCACCGACTGGCGCCAAGACCAATGTCACCCAGCTGTGCGGAGGCCTAGGGATCTAGCTCAGGGGGCTAGCGCCTTCCCAAAGATAAGCTTCCCCAACTCCGTCAAGGGGTGGCAAGGGACTTGGTTCTATTGCAGGGACGTCCCCGGGGCCAACAGCCTGTCGGGCCCTCCACCATACTCGACAGAGTGGGTGAGGGCTCCCGAGTCTATTTCGGTGATGAAGGATGAGAATACGAAGGTCGTGAATGTTGGTGTGAACGGAATGAATTTTCTAGAGACCTTCCTCACTCGGCAGATCCAACAGCTGCAAGCCAGGGCCCACCCCATGTGGATGTACAAGGGGCCAAGTGACCCCACTCGGGTGCATCCAGAGGAGCTCGATGAGAAGGACATGGGGGCCAAGATCAGAGCAATCACTTGCACTTGAGACAACCCACGAGGGGCCAGGATGGTGCCTCCATAATCCAAGGACTTGTCGCTAGTCGAGGTAAGCTTCTTCTGCTCAGTCGGACCATCCATATGTTATTTCCCGTGCATCCGATTCTTGTGTTGTGGTATATTTGTTCCTCTAGAGTTTACAACATATGATCTTTGATATTCCAGTTTTCGCCCGAGGATGTGACAAGTGACACCGTGCGCCAGTATTCGAAGGAGGAGGAGGACGATGATGAGAGCGACAATGACGAGAGCTCCGAGGAGGGGGATGAAGCCGAGTCCTCGCCGGCGTACAAGGTCCCCAAAGAGCCTCACTCCAAAGCGTTGCATGATCCGAGTGGCAAAGCGGGAGGAGCCTAGCAGCTGACTGCTTCGGGGCGGATGACTCGTAGCTCGAAGCGTGGGCGCGTCGAGGCGGAGAGCTCTGCCGAGAAGCAACCTAAGTAGCCCAAGCAAATCGCCTCCAAGCCTCAAAAGGCCGCTGTGCCTTAGATTAAGGTGACAGTGCCGATGGCCTCGATGTATGTGCTCCTGCTAAGCCTCTGTTTATTGTTATCTTGACTCGGCTGACGACCGAGTGCTACTGAACTTCGTAGCAACGAGACCTCGATGACATCGCTGGATCCGAATGCTCCCAAGCAGGACCAGGGCAAGGCTAACGTAGCGGATGCTGGCACTTCCAAAGCTATTCTCGTGCTGACTGATTGGGACATCCATGTTTTCATCTGAGTGACTATTGAAGCCTCCAACTCATGTGTTTGTGTAGCGCGGTCTGAAATTATTCAGGTGGATGATGATGATAAGACTGACCCGCCCAACCCAGAGGCTGACAAGGGAAGGGCGACTGGCGTTGACGTGGTCATGCAGGATGCCTCCCCTCGCTGAGTGGAGCATGTTCCGCCGACCAAAACCATCACGAGATCTATGGGGCCGAGTCCTCTGGCTCCGAGCAGCTTCACGCCTACGACCATCGTGATTCTGGCTCTGAGGGCTGATCCCGTACCTTCGTCAACCCCCACAACCACCTTCCCCTTGTACGATGTCCCAGAAGATCAAGTGGAGGCGAGCAAGGAGGCCCTGATCCAGGTGGGGCTGATGTGCAGCCAGCTGAAGGACGCTTACGACGCCAGCAAGGCACTGCAGACCAATGTCCGAGTAAGTACCATTGTGAGTAAGATTTTCGGTTGATGTTTTTGAAATTTCAGTTTCTTTTTCCACGGTAGGATTTCTATCAGTGAGTTTGCACAAGGCACACCCTTGGGTGTATTCCCCGAGGCCCCCGTTGACTGGAAACAGTCAGTGGGAGTCTTGGAACTTATAGTTTTCGTTGTTATCATCTCGACTCGGGTTTAGCCAGGGCGTATCCAAGTGTTTTCAATCCAGTGGGGGCACGTTGAGTGCACCCAGTGGGTGTAGTCCCCGAGGCTACCGCCGACTGGAAGCAATCGGTGGTAGTCTTAGAGTCTCTGGCATATTTCCCCGGGGCTATTTGCCATTTTTTAGCTCATCAACATGAGTCACTTTTCGGTTGGGGCACGCTGAGTGCACCCACTGGGTGTAATTCCCAAGACTGCTGCCGTTTGCGGGCAATCGGTGGCAGTCTTTAAAATGTTCCTATCGTGCGGCACTCAGAGTGCCCGACCGTACTCGGCTGACCGAGTGGGTATTCTGATGAGACGAGGGATAGGATCTTCTTCATTGCTGACTCTGGGGTCAGCAGAATTATAGTAGATCAGGGTGTTGTTGTCCTTGATCTTCTTCATCGCTGACTCGGAGGTCAGCCAAATGACTGGAGATCAGGGTGCTGTTGTCCTCGATCTTCTTCATCGCTGACTCGGAGGTGAGCCGAATGACTGGAGATCAGGGTGTTGTTGTCCTTGATATTCTTCATAGCCGACTTGGTGGTCAGCCGAACGATCTTGAATTTAATGTAATTGATGTTGATTTTATCCATGTCTTCCGACTGACTGATTCTTGTATGGTGCAGAGAACTGCGAGCTGGGATCACATTACGCCGCCATGGAGAAGGAGGTGATATTGCTTCGAGTGGACCTGGATGCTGAGAAGCATAAGAGCGCTCGACTAGAAAAGGAGACGAAAACCCTGAGAGGTAAGTTGTTTCCTTCGGCTGGTCACCACATAACATTTTCTCCTTTGATCCGAGTCAATCCGCTCCGACAGATGTTCGTAGCGAGAACGCCCAACTCATAAAGAGGCTGAGTGCTTCTATTTCTTTAGACACCATGAAGCAGGCCCTGGAAAACAAGGATAAGGAGTTGGCACTAGCCCAGAAGGAGGCCAGAACTAAGACCAAGCTTGCTGAGGAGAAGCTGGCATCGGTCGGCAAGCTGGAGGAGGAGATCAAGACCCTCAAGGTCACTGCTGCCGCTGTGAAAGGCGAATCCTCCGAGTGGGAGAAGAAATGCAAGGATCAGGCCAGTGCCTTTGAGCAGCAGAAGAAAACCTTGGAGGAGAAGGTTGCACAACTCCTCAAGAAGAAGAATGCACTCGAGTAGTATATTGAAGATTTTTGCTCGAAGATGAATGAGAAGCTTGCTGGTAAGTCTTTCAGCCAAGTGTAGTCCATTTGCTCTTGGCTTTGCTCAGTCATTGATTTTTTGTGCTGTTTCCTTATGACAGAATACCGCCTTAACGAGGAGCTAAAGATGGAGAGGATCGAGCGAGACCTGAACCCCACCAGGCAGATCATCAATGACAAGGCTTCCCTTGCTGTCCTTCCACTGGATGAGCGCCTCGACAACACCCTGGGCTATATCACTTAGCTGCGCAGTTCTATGAGAAGGCTCGACAAGGAGCTGCGCCCGGGAGAGGAGGTTCAGGCGGATCTGGGGGCCATCATGATGCAACTGAATGAGATCCCTGCCCGAGTACGGGCATGGAAGAAGTCGACAACCCGCAGTGGTGCCGACAGCCTTGTCACTCGTCCACGTCCATTGTAAGGATGTGGATGAGGAGAAACTGAAGAGTCTCCGAGTGATCAACAAGAAGAAGTTCAAGTTCGAGGGCTTCATGGAGACGTTCACCGAGGCTGCCACACGTATTGCCGACGGAATCGATCTGGAGACCTTTGTCGAGCCAACCAACCCTTAGCCCGATGCTTGAAAAACTTGCTTGACTTCGTCGAGCATGAAATTAACAGGCGGAGTAAACTCATGAAAGCATAACTAGGTTTAGTACAAAACCAAAAGGTAAGGCAGTTGCTGGGACTGGCCCTAAACAACTTGAGGATGATGCAACCCACGGGGTGCCCTCAATTGAACAAACCAAAAAGTCACCTGGCAATGCTGATGCGGAAGCGTTGGGGTAGCTGGCAAAGCGCGCCACAAAGGTTCGCCCCTCAGGGGACGGTCGGCTCCTGAGGCTCGCGAGGGGTTGGGGCTCTGTGAGATGCCAGTGCCGCATGCCAGGCCTCATGAGACACCAACATGAGCTATACGAACCGCTGGTACGTGGTGCCCATGTTCAGTAGGCCGAAGGGCATGCAGACGTAGTTGCAAGGGGCGCCCCCACTCCGGCCAACGCGCGACGGCCAGAAGAGGTCCTGACAAGCGGCCCTATTGACGCCCGGGATGTTGACGCATACGCGCAGCTTGCCGCCTGCGTCGGGAGCGGCAACTGAGCTGGTGGGGCGCACAGTGCGACGCTTGCCGCGCATGGCCGCTCTTCCTGAAGCTCGTGGATCTCCTGGGTGATGAATTCTTGTGCTCCTGGCGCGTGGCGCCGTGTTTCTTGCTTCTGGGGGCGCGCGTCAAAGCACGCCTCCAACTGGTGCCCGAGCACCTCCCTTGTTAGTCTGGTCAGGTCAAAGGCTCTCTAGAAGGAAGCCCCCGAGCCTACCCCGAGGGAGGTGTCAGGTGCGCCTTCCTATGTGGGAGGAAGGCATGCCTCGACGGCAGGCGCGGTGCTCAGGTGTCGCAGGTCGGTGCCTTCTTTGCCTCAGGAGGACTGGCCGCCGCAGCCCGGTAAGCGTGCTCGAGGGAGCAGACTGCATCTTTCTCGTCACAGGCAACAGTGATGATGCCGCTGCACACTGGCATCTTGAGAACATTGTAGCCGTGATGGGTTGCCGCCATGAACTTGGTAAGGGCTAGATACCCCAAGATGGCATTGTACGAGAGGCCAATGTGGGCCACATCGAGGTCGATGAGCTTGGTGTGGTAGTTGTCGCGGGTGCGGAAGGTGACGGGGAGGCGCACTTGCCCCAGAGGACTGGTGGAGCCATCGGTCATCCCCGAGAATGGCCTGGTGGGCATGAGCTGGTCATAAGGCACATGGAGCGTCTCAAAGGTCTTGACGGAGAGGAAGTTGAGGCCGACGCTGCTGTCGATGAGGGTCTTTGTAACAGAGACATTGCTGATAGTGGGCGTACACAGCATGGGGAGCACGCCGGCAGTGGCTGAGCACATGAGGTGGTCCTTGGAGTCGAAGGTGATGGCGTTCTAGGACCACTTGAGAGGACGCACAACCTCAGGCCTCGGGAGGGCAGCGTTCACCTCATGAGAGAACTGCTTGAAGAGGTGGTTGGACACGAGAGCATGAGCTCCTTCGAGGATGCAGGCTACTACATGAGGCTCCTGGTAGCCCCCAGCCCCCTCGTCTTGCTGGTTGTTGTCATTCCTCCTGGGCGATGGTAGCAGCGGCAGGAGGCCAGCGTTGGCCTGAGGACGGGCCTCGCGAGGCCGATCACGCCAAGTGTTGTCGCAAGACTGATCACGCCAGCCACCCTCGCGAGGCTGGTCGCGCCAGCCCTGGCGGGGGTTGCGGTTGTCCCATCAGCCTCCACCAGGGCCGCCTCCATGGCCAAAACCACGGTCGTTGTGGTCGGGGCGGCGGCCCAGGCGCTCGTCGCGGAACGCCCTGAGCTCCTGCCAGTCGTCGGTGTTGTGAGTGCGCACCTTGTGGTAGGCGCAAAAAAGGCGGCCATCCTTGACGGGCTCACCGTGGTCAGGATTGCGTTTCTACTCAAGCTCTGCCGCCAGCACGGTGGGGCCCTTGCTCTTCACTTCCTTGGCTTTGGCCTTCTTGTCGTAGGGCTTGACGTCGGGGTTGTTGAGGAGAGAGAGGCGTCCTTCTTTTGCCCCGACGCATTTGTCAGCCAGGTTGAACAGCTCCAGCGCCGTTCTCAAGTCGTCATTGATGGCGAGCTTTCCGCTCATCCTGACATCCGTGACACCATTGATGAACGCCGAGATGATGGCTTCGTCTGAGGCTTTCGGAATCTTGTGGCGCACTTGGGTGAAGCACTAAATGTATCTACAGAGGGTCTTGTCAAGGTGCTACTTCACGTGCCACAGGTCGTTGATGCTGAGGGCACGGTCTCGAGTGCCTTGGATGTTGGCGATGAACTGCTGGCGGAGCTCATCCCATGAGGAGATTGACTCCTCAGGCAGGTTCATAAGCCAGGAGCGCACGCGATCCTCAAGGGCCATGAGGAACCAATTGGCCATGACCTTGTTGTCGCCGTTCGCCACCTCGATGCTCAGCGCATAGAGCTGGAGGAATTCCGTGGGGTTGGGGATGCCGTCGTAGCGCGGGTGCAGCTCCGGCTTGAACTGACCAGCCAAACCACCCGAATCACCTCGCAAGTGAAGGCGCAATAGCCGGTGGTGCTCACGGGCACGCCTCACGCTGGAGCGACGCGGTCCTGGCGTCCAAGCACCGTGGCTTATTGGACGGCCTGGTCTTGGTCCTGGCGTAGTGGTGCAGGATGTGCACGCGCGTCTGTCGGTGTCCTGGGAACCAGGGCATCCAGACTTGCCTGCCTGCGGCCCATGACGTGGCTTCCTCGAGGGCCTGGTACGACCCATCCATGAGACAACCAAGACAAGACCCTCATGATGGGCCAAGCCCCGCGAGGCAGACGTCACCAAGACCTCCCGAGGGAGCGGCCACCCCAGACGGCCTTGATGACCCACAAGTGTAGGGGATCTATCGTAGCCTTTTCGATAAGTAAGAGTGTCGAACCCAACGAGGAGCAAAATGAAATGATAAGCAGTTTTCAGTAAGGTATTCTCTGCAAGCACTGAAATTATCGATAAAAGATAGTTTTGTGATAAGGTAAATTGTAACGAGTAGCAAGTAATAAAAGTAAATAAGGTGCAGCAAGATGGCCCAATCCTTTTTGTAGCAAAGGACAAGCCTGGACAAACTCTTATATGAAGGAAACCGCTCCCGAGGACACATAGGAATTATCGTCAAGCTAGTTTTCATCACGTTCATATGATTCACGTTCGGTACTTTGCTAATTTGATATCTGGGTGGACCGGTGCTTGGGTACTGCCGTTACTTGGACAAGGATCCCACTTATGATTAACCCCTATTGCAAGCATCCGCAACTACAACAGAAGTATTAAGGTAAACCTAACCATAGCATGAAACATATGGATCCAAATCAGCCCCTTACGAAGCAACGCATAAACTAGGGTTTAAGCTTCTGTCACTCTAGCAACCCATCATCTACTTATTACTTCACAATGCCTCCCTCCAGGCCCAAATAATGGTGAAGTGTCATGTAGTCGACGTTCACATGACACCACTAGAGGTATGACAACATACATCTCATCAAAATATCGAACGAATACCAAATTCACATGACTACTTATAGCAAGACTTCTCCCATGTCCTCAGGAACAAACGTAACTACTCACAAAGCATATTCATGTTCATAACCAGAGGGGTATTAATATGCATAATGGATCTGAACATATGATCTTCCACCAAATAAACCAACTAGCATCAACTACAAGGAGTAATCAACACTAGTAGCAACCCACAAGTACCAATATGAGGTTTGGATACAAAGATTGGATACAAGGGATGAACTAGGGTTTGAGATGAGATGGTGCTGGTGAAGATGTTGATGGAGATTGACCACCTCCCGATGAGAGGATCGTTGGTGATGATTTCCCCCTCCCAGAGGGAAGTTTCCCCGGCAGAACAGCTCTGCCAGAGCCCTAGATTGGTTCCGCCTCGTGGCGGCGGAGTTTCATCCCGTGAGCTTGCTTATGATTTTTTCTCGGACGAAAGACCTCATATAGCAGAAGATGGACATCGGAGGGCCACCAGGGGGCCCACGAGGCAGGGGGCGCGCCCAGGGGGTAGGGCGCGCCCCCACCCTCGTGGACGGTGGGTGGCCCCCCTCTGGTACTGCTTTCGCCCAATATTTTTTATATATTCTGAAACATGCTCCCGTGAAGTTTCAGGACTTTTGGAGATGTGCAGAATAGGTCTCTAATATTTTCTCCTTTTCCAGCCCAGAATTCTAGCTGCCGACATTCTCCCTCTTCATGTAAACCTTGTAAAATAAAAGAGAATAGGCATAAGTATTGTGACATAATGTGTAATAACAACCCATAATGCAATAAATATCGATATAAAAGCATGATGCAAAATGGACGTATCAACTCCCCAAGCTTAGACCTCGCTTGTACTCAAGCAAAAGCCGAAATCGAAAAATATGTCCACATGTTTAGAGATAGAGGTGTCGATAAAATAAAATACGAACATGAGGGCATCATGATCATTCTTAGAACAGCAACATATATATGTATATATATTGTCATATGATCTCTTATGCTAAAGTAACAATTCAATCACAATTTCAAGTATGAATCATAAAGTTTATTGAGAACCAACAAACTCTAATCTCAGTCATTGAGGCAATTGCAATTTATCATTACATAGGAAATAGTCAATATAAGAGCTTTTCAGCAAGTCCACATACTCAACTATCATTTAGTCTTTCACAATTGCTAACACTCATGCAATATTTATGGGTATGGAGTTTTAATCGGACACAGAGAAAGATAGGGGCTTATAGTTTTGCCTTCCAACGTTTTACCTCAAGGGTAATGTCAACAATAATAGTTCATGAAAACTCACATCCAATTAGCTATATATATATATATATATATATATATATATATATATATATATATATATAGCAGGATCTTTCCAACGCATTGTTCTTGCCAAAGGATAAAATGTAAAAAGGAAAGGTGAAGATCACCATGATTCTTTGCATGAATTATAAGACAAGAATAAAAGATAGTCCCTTCGCAGAGGGAAGCAGAGGTTGTCATGCGCTTTTATGGTTGGATGCACGAAATCTTAATGCAAAAGAACATCACTTTATATTGCCACTTGTGATATGGACCTTTATTATGCAGTCCGTTGCTTTTATTTCTTCCATATCACAAGATCGTATAAAGCTTATTTTCTCCACACTAATAAGTCATTACATATTTAGAGAGCAATTTTTATTGCTTGCACCAATGACAACTTACTTGAAGGATCTTACTCAATCCATAGGTAGGTATGGTGGACTCTCATGGCAAGAACGTGTTTAGGGGTATTTTGAAGCACAAGTAGTATCTCTACTTGGTGCAAAGAAATTGGCTAGCAAGAGAGGGAAAGGCAAGCTCAACATGTTGGATGATCCATGATAATATAATTTATCTCAGATGTAAGAAAACATAACCCATTACGTTGTCTTCCTTGTCCAACGTCAACTCTTTAGCATGTCATATTTTAATGAGTGCTCACAATTATAAAAGACGTCCAAGATAGTATATTTATATGTGAAAACCTCTCTTTCGTTATTACTTCCTATTAATTGCAACGATGACTAAAACTATGTTTGTCAACTCTCAACAACTTTTATTCATCATACTCTTTATATGTGAAGTCATTACTCTCCATAAGATCCATATGATATCCTTATTTCTTTTTATTACTTCTCTTTTATTCTATTCCCTCAAGATCATAGCAAAATAATCAAGCCCTTGACTCAACACTAATCTTTTTTATTATATATAGCTCACAGACTCGATTACATAAGAAGATCATAAAGCAAAACTCACAACTAGATCATACTAAAACTTAATTCTACTAGATCAAGATATTATCAAAAGGATCGAACTAAGAAAAACGGTAAAGATAAAAGTGATGGTGATACGGTACCGGGGCACTCCCCCAAGCTTGGCAGTTGCCAAGGGGAGTGCCCATACCCATGTGATTATATCTCTTTTGCCGGTGAAGGAGATGGAGTTGTTGATGATGTAGGCTTGTCGCCCCTCTTCCAAGGCATAGGCTCGCTATCATAGAAGGATGATCGAGTCTCCGGAATCCTCAAATCTGCAGCCAAACTCATCCTCTTGAATCTATATTCATACTCACAGTTTTGGTTTTGCATGTCATAGATCTGGGCTTGGAGGTGCTCGATTTTCTCAAGAAGCTTGAAGATGGCCTCCCCAATGTCCTTGGCGTCCAGCTTGTGGTTGTTAGTGAACTCCGCGATCATTATGTGATTGGAGTCGAGTCCACGCTCCACCATCTCCTGACACTTGAAAACTTGTTGCTCCATTGCCTCAAGCCTTGTCTCCACGCTTCCGGTCCTCCTTGGTCCCTCAACATCACGGATGTGCAACAACCCTCACGCATCTCAATGGTTTGAGGGTGTTGCAGCACCTCCGCGAGGTAGGGGTTGATGACCTTCTCAAAGAACTTGTCCTTGGGGGCACTTGAAGACGACATGGCGACCTAGATCTCCCAGAAAACAGCTCGAAACAAAGACAAGAGATATTTGCGTGATACAATGGTCAAAACCTTCAGGAGATTATATAGTGAATTTTTACCGACCAAAAGAAGTATCCTGCAAAAAAACGGAGTCCGGAGAGCACACGAGGCAGGGGGGCGCGCCCAGGGGGGTAGGGCGCGCCCTCCACTCTCGTGGAAGCCTCGTGTCCTTTCCGGTCTGCTTCTTATTTTTCTAATTTCTTAAATATTCCAAAATGGAGAAAAATTGCCATTAGAACTGTTTTCTAGTCGATTTACTTACCGTACCACGTACTTATTCCTTTTCGGAGTCTGAAACGTTCTGGAAAGTGTCCCTTATGTATTCCTCCGGGATTATGGTTTCAATAATATTAGTTTCAACATTTATGGGATTACCTGAGATATCATGTTTGATTCTTTGACCGTTCACCACCCTCGGGTTTGTGCCTTTGAAGTTGTTGATTTTTATGGACCGGAACGATAGACCTCCTAGATGACGTAAGGACCTTCCCATTTAGAGAGAAGTTTTTCTGCAAAAAGTCTTAAACGAGAGTTGTATAACAATACATAATCACCTACATTAAACTCACGTTTTTGTATCCTTTTACCATGCCATCTTTTCACTTTTTCTTTAAACAGCCTGGGTTCTCCATTCATCAAGTGAGCTAATGTCAAATAACCTCTTCTCACCGGCAAGTTTGAAGTCATAGTTGAGCTCTTTAATGTCCCAATATGCCTTATGTTCTAATTCGAGAGGTAAGTGACATGCTTTTTCATAAACCATTTTGTACGAAGACATACCCATAGGATTTTTATATGCAGTTCTATAAGCCCATAATGCATCATCAAGTTTCTTGGACCAATTCTTTCTAGATCTATTAACAGTCTTTTGCAAAATCAATTTAAGCTCTCTATTACTTAATTCTACTTGGCCACTAGACTATGGGTGATAAGGAGATGCAATTCTATGATTAACATCATACTTAGCAAGCATTTTACAAAAGGCACCATGAATAAAATGTGAACCACCATCAGTCATTAAATATCTAGGGACTCCAAACCTTGGAAAGATAACTTCTTTAAGCATCTTAATAGAGCTGTTATGATCAGCACTACTAGTTGGAATAGCTTCTACCCACTTAGTAACGTAATCAACAACAACTAAAATATGTGTATACCCATTAGAGGAAGGAAACGGTCCCATATAATCAAAGCCCCAAACATCAAATGGTTCAATAACAAGTGAATAATTCATAGGCATTTCTTGACGTCTAATAATATTACCAATTCTTTGACATTCATCACAAGACAAGACAAACTTACGGGCATCCTTGAAGAGAGTAGGCCAATAAAAACCGGATTGCAATACCTTGTGCGCAGTTCTATCTCTAGCATGGTGTCCTCCATAAGCCTTAGAGTGACACTTGCGTAGGATCTGTTCCTATTCATGCTCAGGTACACAACGTCTAATAACACCATCTACTCCTTCTTTATAAAGATGTGGGTCATCCCAGAAGTAATGTCTTAAATCATAGAAGAACTTTTTCTTTTGCTGGTATGTGAAACTAGGTGGTATAAATTTAGCAACAATGTAATTAGCATACCACGGAGCAGTACGAGAAGCATTTATGGCATTTAATTGTTCATCAGGAAAGCTATCATCAATAGGTAGTGGGTCATCAAGAACATTCTCTAACCTAGACAAGTTGTCTGCAACGGGATTCTCAGCTCCATTTCTATCAATAATGTGCAAATCAAATTCTTGTAGCAAGAGAACCCATCTAATAAGTCTAGGTTTAGCATCTTTCTTTTCCATAAGATATTTAATAGCAGCATGATCAGTGTGAATAGTTACTTTAGAGTCAACAATATAAGGTCTGAACTTATCACAAACAAATACAACTGCTAAGAATTCCTTTTAAGTAGTAGCATAATTTCTCTAGGCATTGTCTAGAGTTTTACTAGCATATTGAATAACATTTAATTTTTTATCAACTCTTTGTCCTAGAACAGCACCTACAACATAATCACTAGCATCACACATAATTTCAAAAGGTAAATTCCAATCAGGTGGCTGAACAATAAGTGCAGAAATCAAAGCTTTCTTAAGTATTTCAAATGCTTCTACACAATCATCATCAAAGACAAAAGGAATATCTTTTTGTAATAGGTTAGTAAGAGGCCGGGAAATTTTTGAGAAGTCCTTAATGAACCTCCTATAAAAACTGGCATGACCAAGGAAACTTCTTATACCTTTGATGTCCTTGGGACACATCATCTTTTGAATAGCATCAACTTTAGCTTTATCAACTTCAATACCTCTTTCAAAAATTTTATGCCCCAAGACAATACCTTCATTAACCATAAAGTGGCACTTCTCCCAATTCAAGACAAGGTTAGTTTCTTCACATCTCTGCAAAACTCGATCAAGGTTGCTCAGGCAATCATCAAAAGAGGATCCATAAACAGAGAAATCATCGATGAAAACTTCACAAATCTTTTCACGAAAGTCAGAGAATATAGCCATCATGCATCTTTGAAAGGTAGCAGGTGCATTACATAAACCAAAAGGCATACATCTATAAGGAAAGGTACCGAAAGGGCAGGTAAAAGTAGTCTTTTCTTGATCGTCAGCTGACACAGGTATTTGAGAGAAACTAGAGTAACCATCTTGGAAGCAAAAATGTGTATGTTTGGATAATCTTTCTAGCATTTGATCAATAAAAGGCAAAGGGTAATGATCTTTTTTAGTAGTTTTATTTAATTTGCGGAAATCAATTACCATCCTATAACTTGTAATATTTCTCTGCGGAATCAATTCATCTTTATCATTAGGAACGACAGTAATACCTCCCTTCTTAGGGACACAATAGGCAAGGCTTACCCACTGACTATCAGCAACGGGATAAATTATACCTGCTTCAAGGAGCTTTAATATTTCCTTTCTTACCACTTCTTTCATCTTAGGATTTAGCCATCGTTGGTGATCAATAACTGGTTTGGCGTCTTTCTCCAAATTTATTTTGTGTTGACATAGAGTGGGACTAATGCCCTTAAGATCATCAAGAGTATATCCAATAGCAGCACGATGCTTCTTCAGAGTTTTCAATAATCTCTCTTCTTCGTGCTCTGAAAGGTTAGCACTAATAATAATAGGATATATCTTCTTTTCATCAAGATAAGCATATTTGAGAGTATCAGGCAATGGTTTAAGCTCAAACACAGGATCACCCTTGGGTGGAGGTGGATCCCCTAGGATTTCAACAGGCAAGTTGTGTTTTAGAATAGGTCCCTGTTTAAAGAACACTTCATCTATTTCCCTTCTTTCATTCATGAACATATCATTTTCATGGTCTAGCAAATATTGTTCTAAAGGATCAGTAGGAGGCACGGCAATAGAAGCAAGACCAATAATTTCAACTTTACTAGGCAATTCCTCATCATGGGGTTGTCTACTAAATTTAGCAAAATTAAACTCATGAGACATATCCCCTAAACCAACAGAAACAATATCGTTATTGCAGTCTATCTTAGCATTAACGGTATTCAAGAAGGGTCTACCAAATATAATGGGACAAAAGCTATCTTGTGGGGAACCAAGAACAAGAAAATCAGCAGGATATTTAACCTTCCCACACAAGACTTCAACATCTCTAACAATCCCAATCGGTGAAATAGTATCTCTATTGGCAAGTTTAATGGTAACATCGATATCTTCTATCTCAGCAGGTGCAATATCATGCATAATTTCTTCGTATAAGGAATGAGGTATTGCACTTGCACTAGCACCCATATCACATAAGCCATGATAACAATGATCTCCTATTTTAACAGAAACAACAGGCATGCCTACAACAGGTCTATGTTTATTTTTAGCATCAGGTCTAGCGATTCTAGCAGCTTCATTGCAGAAGTAAATAACATGCCCATCAATATTATCGGCCAAGAGATCTTTAACCATAGCAATCTTAGGTTCAACTTTAATTTTCTCAGGGGGTTTAGGTGTCTTAATATTACTTTTGTTAACCATAGTTGAAACTTTAGCATGATCCTTTATTCTAACAAGGAAAGGTAGCTTCTCAATATAAGCAGCAGGAACAACAAGATCATCATAAGTGATAGTCTTTTCTTCAACTTTAATAGGTGCAACTACCTTTACTTCAATGGGAGGATTATATTTAAACCACTTCTCCTTAGGGAGATCCACATGAGTAGCAAAGGATTCACAGAAAGAAGCAACTATCTTAGAGTCAAGTCCATATTTAGTGCTAAATTCATGGAAAGCATCGGTATCCATTAAAGATTTAACACAATCAAACTTAGGTGTTATACCCGACTCCTTACCTTCGTCGAGGTCCCAATCTTCAGAGTTGCATTTAATTCTTTCCAATAAATCCCATTTGAATTCAATAGTCTTCATCATAAAAGATCTAGTACAAGAAGTATCGAGCATGGAGCGATTACTGAGAGAAAGCCGAGCATAAAATTTTTGAATGATCATTTCTCTTGAGAGCTCATGATTGGGGCATGAATATAACATTGACATAAGCCTCCCCCAAGCTTGAGCGATGCTTTCTCCTTCGCGAGGCCAAAAATTATATATATAATTACGATCACGATGAACAAGATGCATAGGATAAAACTTCTGATGAAATTCCAATTTCAATCGCTTGTAGTCCCATGATCCCATATCATCACATAGCCTATACCATGTCAGTGCCTCTCCCTTCAAAGATAAAGGGAAGACCTTCTTATTGATAACATCATCGGGCATACTTGCAAGCTTAAATAATCCACAAAATTCATCCACATAGATTAAGTGTAAATCGGGATGCAATGTTCCATCTCCTGCAAAAGGATTAGCTAGCAGTTTCTCTATCATACCCGAAGGAATTTCAAAGTAAACATTTTCAGTAGGTTCAGTAGGTTGAGGAGCAACTCTTTTCTCTACTGGTCGGGGTGAAGATGCCCCAAACAAGCCCCTCAAAGGATTATGTTCCATAGTAACAAGTGACAGTAAATTTCAGCACACTATATAAATTTTTCCTTACCAAATTCCACCTACCAAAGGCGCTTCACTCCCCGGCAATGGTGCCAGAAAAGAGTCTTGATGACCCACAAGTGTAGGGGATCTATCATAGCCTTTTCGATAAGTAAGAGTGTCGAACCCAACAAGGAGCAGAAGGAAATGATAAGCAGTTTTCAGTAAGGTATTCTCTGCAAGCACTGAAATTATCGGTAACATATAGTTTTGTGATAAGGTAATTTGTAACGAGTAGCAAGTAATAAAAGTAAATAAGGTGCGGCAAGATGGCCCGATCCTTTTTTGTAGCAAAGGACAAGCCTAGACAAACTATTATATGAAGGAAAGCTCTCTCGAGGACACATAGGAATTATCTTCAAGCTAGTTTTCATCACGTTCATATGATTCGCGTTCGGTACGTTGATAATTTGATATGTGGGTGGACCGGTGCTTGGGTACTACCCTTACTTGGACAAGCATCCCACTTATGATTAACCCCTATTGCAAGCATCCACAACTACAACAAAAGTATTAAGGTAAACCTAACCATAGCATGAAACATATGGATCCAAATCAGTCCCTTACGAAGCAACGTATAAACTAGGGTTTTAAGCTTATGTCACTCGAACAACCCATCATCTACTTATTACTTCCCAATGCCTCCTTCTAGGCCCAAACAATGGTGAAGTGTCATGTAGTCGACGTTCACATGACACCACTAGAGGGATGGCAACATACATCTCATCAAAATATCGGACGAATACCAAATTCACATGACTACTTATAGCAAGACTTCTCCCATGTCCTTAGGAACAAACGTAACTACTCACAAAGCATATTCATGTTCATAATCAGAGGGGTATTAATATGCATAATGGATCTGAACATATGATCTTCCACCAAATAAACCAACTAGCATCAACTACAAGGAGTAATCAACACTACTAGCAACCCACAGGTACCAATCCGAGGTTTGGATACAAAGATTGGATACAAGAGATGAACTAGGGTTTGAGATGAGATGGTGCTGGTGAAGATGTTGATGGAGATTGACCCCCTCCCGATGAGAGGATCGTTGGTGATGACAATGGTGATGATTTCCCCCTCCCGGAGGGAAGTTTCCCTAGCAGAACAGCTCTGTCGGAGCCCTAGAATGGTTCCGCCAAGGTTCCGCCTCGTGGCGGCGGAGTTTCGTCCCGTGAGCTTGCTTATGATTTTTTCTCGGACGAAAGACCTCATATAGCAGAAGATGGGCATCTGAGGGCCACCAGGGGGCCCACGAGGCAGGGGGCGCGCCCAGGGGGGGGGGGGGGGGGGGGGGTAGGGCGCGCCCCCACCCTCGTGGACGGTGGGTGGCCCCCCTCTGGTACTTCTTTCACCCAATATTTTTTATATATTCTGAAACATGCTCCCGTGAAGTTTTAGGACTTTTGGAGATGTGCAGAATAGGTCTCAAATATTTGCTCCTTTTCCAGCCCAGAATTCCAGCTACCGGCATTCTCCCTCTTCATGTAAACCTTGTAAAATAAGAGAGAATAGGCATAAGTATTGTGACATAATGTGTAATAACAGCCCATAATGCAATAAATATCGATATAAAAGCATGATGCAAAATGGACGTATTAGGCCTCCCGAGGAGCGGAGATTTCTAGGCAGGTACCCATCCTCACGAGGCTGCGATGACGTGAGCCATGACGACCAAGGCTAGGCGGGCGCCAGCGGGCGCAGAGGAGGCAGTTTCCTCTTTGGTGCTAAGGAGACAAGGACAGATGTGGGTTCCCGAGGAATATCCCAAAGGTTCCCATTCCGGTGCTACAAGACCAAGACCGCAGGCTCAGCGGGACGGAGGTCATCACCGAGCCCACTGCCGCATCACGACTGGAAGCTTTGAAGGCGGATCCCACCTTTCGTCAGGATTAGATGTACTACTTGTCCCCTTTCAAATTGGCCATTGTGGAATCCCTTCCCACCTATGTTTTGGGGAGAGGACCAAGGCCACTATAAGTATAGGTTAGCCACCACCGTAGAGGGGGATCCGGATCCAATCCTTTCCACCCTCACCACCAGAGCCCTCACGAGGCTGTTCATCAACTGTACTAGTCCATCCTCAGCCCCTCATGAGGCCAATCGACCACAAAGCAAGAGTAGGGTTTTACACCGCAAGGTGGCCCGAACCTGGGTAAACTGCCATGTTCATCTTCTCCCTCACACTCACGAATTGACTTGGCTAGGCTATGGGGCAGCGAGCTCTGGACTTGAGAGGTTGAGATCTTCGTACACGCCCCTGAGTTTGAACCTTCTCGGGTCTGCGGAGCCGTGAATCCGACATTTGGCATGCCAGGTAGGGGCGTGTTGAAGTCTGATCCTCCGTCGACCGCGCCTCACCCTCGCCCCGTGGCCCCCATGGCGGGCATGGCCCTGCAGGCGTGGCCACCCAAGGCATACGAGGGTGTCATCACTTCGCTCTCACCCCGATCTGCATCAAATACAGTGGCCCACAAAGTTAAGGCCAACATTGCCCCCACAATACGACGGCGTCGCGGACTGTAACACCCACAATGCGGCTATATCTCCCACGTGTCGGGGCACGACTTAGAGGCATAGCCGCATGGTAGGCATGTCGCAAGAGGGGTAATCTTTACACATCCCATGTACTGAATAAGAAAGGGATAAAGAGTCGGCTTACAATCAACACTTCACACAATACATAAATAGTTCATACATCATCCAAGGTACAAACAAAGGTCCGACTATGGAACCAAAAGAAAGAAAGACCACCCCAAATGCTAGATCCCCGATCGTCCCAACCGGGCTCCACTACTGATCATCAGGAAAGGAAACATAGTGTAACACCCCGGATATGATTTACCCAATATGTAATCCAACTCTTGCCGTTTCCGGCTTTAAGCTATTTTATTTTTCTCGGGTTCGGGTCTTTGTCTCGTGTGTTGTTATCGTTGTCATGCATCTCATATCATGTCATCATGTGCATTGCATTTCCATACGTGTTCATCTCATGCATTCGAGCATTTTCCCCGTTGTCCGTTTTGCATTCCGGCGCTTCGTTCTCCTCCGGTGGTCATTTCTACCTTTCTTTCGTGTGTGGGGATTAAACATTTCCGGATTGGACCGAGACTTGCCAAGCGGCCTTGGTTTACTACCGGTAGACCGCCTGTCAAGTTTCGTATCATTTGGACTTCGTTTGATACTCCAACGGTTAACCAAGGGACCGAAAAGGCCTCGTGTGTGTTGCAGCCCAACACCCCTCCAATTTGGCCCAAAACCCACCTAAGCCCTCTCCATCATCTAGATCGTTCGATCATGATCGCGTGGCCGAAAACAGCACCTCATTTGGACTCTCCTAGCCCCCTCCACCTCTATTTAAAGACCACTCGCCGAAATTTTCGGGCAAACCCTAGTCGTCTTCCACCTCTCGCCGCCGGACACGTCCGATTCGGACCGGACATGTCCGACCTGTCCCCCCGCCGCCACATGGCAACGCGTCATTCGCCCGCGCCCGCGCCCGGTCCCCAGATCCCCGCGTCGCCCGGGCCCGGGAAGCCCGCATCCGGCCCCCGCGGGCCCATCCATCGCGCCGCCCCGCGCCTCCTTCTCCTCCCTCGCCCGCCACCACCCGCCGGCGAGCCGCCGCCGCCTCTCCACCGCGGGCCACCGCACGCCGCCGCATCTCCACACCGGCGCCACGCGCCGCAGCTCCGCCGCCTGGCCGCTCGCCGCTCGCCGCACCTCGACGTCCGCGCCTCCCCGCGCCTCCTCTCCTCCTTGGTGAATAGGAACTCCGGCGAAGATTCCGGCCATCCTCGATCCGCGTGCGATCCAGATCCGTGAACAGTAAACCCTAGGTTGATTTTTTCCTCTAAGTCCCGAGATTCTCAGATCCAAGTGCTCATGTTCATGGCCTTGTAACTTTGCATCCGTAGCTCCGATTCATGCATATAGCATATCAAATTGTTCGTCTCAAAGAGTACATCATTTCATTCCATTGCATCATTTTCAGTTGAGTTCATCTTGATGCCCGAAATGCTGTTAGAAGAGGGCTACTTGAGTTAATTGTCAGATCTGCTACTCCATGTTAGACTTTTGTCATTTTTGCCATGATTATTGTGTGCATGATATGCCCTAATGCTCTACATATGTTTTGTTAAGGGTTTTGTCATCTTTCTAGAGGTGCAACCCATGTATTTTTGTGATGTGTGCGGTGACTAGTGCAAGCTTTCAAAGTGAGGCACTTGGTAATTCTGTTTTCAGGGTCTTAGTAATTCCACTAAGTCCTTGAGCTGTGTAGTTCATGATGCCATATGTTCATGTTGTTTCCTAGCGATCCGTGCCTCTTTTGAGGATGATCAGTAAGGATGTTTTGTTAATATTGAAGTGCTCTATCCATCCATGTCTTTGTTTGCATATATGGAGCAACCTAGCTTGAGTCAATCGGGCTCTACTTTTGCTACTTTGTAAATCTGGGCAGATTGTCAACTTGTTTGCAATTTTGCCGAGGATGTAGTAGTTGATCCGTGCATGCTATGTTATTGTTCTTGCCATGTCTAGCTTGGATTTTGTGTGTTCTTGATGGATATATGCTTAGCTTATCATGACTTGCTCCGTAGTGAGTGCATCAAGCTCGTAAACATGCCTGCTTGATATCTGTTTTCAGCATGTGCCAGTTTTCACTAAGTCTGAAAACTGATTACGTGTTTGCTATGTTCACTTGCTTGTTAGTATATTTTCTGATCCCTTTTGGCTCAAGGTCACTAACGGACTTTTGTTAAGCTCTTTGAGTAGCTCCATGCCATGCTTTACTTTGTCATGTTCAGGTCCTGTAGCATATAGTTTCGTTGCTCCGAAGAGTGCTATCTGATCTGAAATTCACTAAGTCTGAGATCTGTTTTCCATATGCAGTTTTGCCATGCTTGTTTGAACCTGTTAATGGATGAATTGGCCGTAGCTCAGTGCTAGACTTTTGTTAAGCATCTTGAATGCATCCCTGCCATGTATTTTGTTTTCATGTTTGGGTGCTGTAGCATGTTCATCTCATTGCATTTAGTTGGCTACTTGCTGTAAATCGCAGACCGGTGTCATATTTGAATCGCTTGCCATTTCCAAACCGTAACTCCGATTCCGGTGATCTTTATATCGTTTTCAAGCGATTTCATCTCATCTTTCCAGTGGCACACTTGGTTTTTCCAAGTTGAGGCCAGTTTCATGCATTTCCTATCAAATCTTGCATATGCATCCCGCATTGCATCCCGCATAGCATACCATGTTTGCATCATCTTGTTTGATCCTTGCACGTGGTTGATTGTGTTCTTGTTGCTTGTTTGTCTTGTTTGGGTAGAGCTGGGAGACGAGTTCACTAACAAGGAGCCCGTTGAGTTTGCTTTCGAGGATCCGGTCAACTCTGACAACTTTGCAGGCAAGATGATCATACCCTCGAAATCACTACTATCTTTGCTTTGCTAGATGCTCGCTCTTTTGCTATGCCAATGCTACGATGCCTACCACTTGCTTTCAAGCCTCCCAAATTGCCATCTTCAGCCTCTAACCCACCATGTCCTAGCAAACCGTTGTTTGGCTATGTTACCGCTTTGCTCAGCCCCTCTTATAGCGTTGCTAGTTGCAGGTGAAGATTGGAGACCGTTCCTTGTTGGAACATTTATTTACTTGTTGGGATATCATTATATTGCCATGTTATCTTAATGCATCTATATACTTGGTAAAGGGTGGAAGGCTCGGCCTCTTGCCTAGTGTTTTGTTCCACTCTTGCCGCCCTAGTTTCCGTCATATCGGTGTTATGTTCCCGGATTTTGCGTTCCTTACGCGGTTGGGTTATAATGGGAACCCCTTGATAGTTCGTCTTGATTAAAGCTTTTCCAGCAATGCCCAACCTTGGTTTTACCATTTGCCACCTAGCCTCTTTTTCCCTTGGGTTTCCGGAGCCCGAGGTTCATCTTATTTTAAACCCCCCGGGCCAGTGCTCCTCCGAGTGTTGGTCCAACCTAGAGCCCCTTGCAGCGCCACCTCGGGGAAACTCGAGGGCTGGTTTTAGTTGTACGGATTGCTTATCTGAGTGTGCCCTGAGAACGAGATATGTGCAG
This sequence comes from Triticum monococcum, assembly GCA_034509565.1. Classification (NCBI taxonomy): domain Eukaryota; kingdom Viridiplantae; phylum Streptophyta; class Magnoliopsida; order Poales; family Poaceae; genus Triticum; species Triticum monococcum. Next base: position 280,442,548 of record CM067844.1, read on the forward strand.
CTCCTATCAGGATTTGTCGGCACATTCGAGCGGTGTTGCTGGTCTTGTTTTAACCTGTCGAATTGTCTTGAAGAACCGAGGTACCGAGTCTGATCGGAACGTCTCGGGAGGAGGTCTATTCCTTCGTTGACCATGAGAGCTTGTCGTGGGCTAAGTTGGGACTCCCCTATAGGGATTTGAACTTTCGAAAGCTGTGCCCGCAGTTATGGGCAGATGGGAATTTGTTAATGTCCGGTTGTAGATAACTTAAACATTAATTTAATTAAAATGAATCAACTGTGTGAGTTACCGTGATGGCCTCTTCTCGGCGGAGTCCGGGAAGTGGACACGGTGTTGGAGTAATGTTTGCCGCAGGATTGCCCTCTTTAGTTATGCATTCGCGCTTTGCCTTCTCTTGTCACTCTCTTTTGAGAATAGGATAGCCACCATACATGCTAGTCGCTTGCTGCAGCTCCACATACTTTTACCTCGCCTTACCTATTAAGCTTAAATAGTCTTGATCGCGAGGGTGCGAGATTGCTGAGTCCTTGTGGCTCACAGATTACTATTACACCAGATGCAGGGACTGATGATACAGCTCCAGATGGCGCGCTTGAGCTCAAGTGGGAGTTCAACAAGGACTCTTAGCGATACTATGTTTCTTTTCCTGATGATCAGTAGTGGTGCCCAGTTGGGGTGATCGGGACCATGTCGCTTGTTGGGTTATCTTTCATTTTGGCGCCGTAGTCGGGCCATGAGTGTTTGGATGATGTATGTTATTTATGTACTTGATTGACGTGGCGAGTGTAAGCCAACTATGTTATCCCTTTTATTTATCTATATTACATGGGATGTTTGTGATGATTGCCTGACTTGCGACATATGCCTTTAATGCGATTATGCCTCTAAGTCGTGCCTCGACACGTGGGAGACATAGTCGCATCGAGGGTGTTATAAGTTGGTAATCAGAGCCTTCCCCGACCTTAGGAGCCCCCACTATTTGATCATTTTTAGCGGCCGAGTTGTGTCTAGAAAAATGTTTTGAGTCAATTAGGAATTATATATCGGAGAGCTTAGGAATTCTTTTTACTTCCCAGTCTCCTCATCGGTCTGGTAAGGCATCCTGACGTAGAGTTTTGACTCTTCTCTTCTCAAATTTCACTAATTTTTTTTAGGATCACGCGGGTATCTTGGAATCGTTCCGATGGTTTTATGATGAGAACATTGTCTTGGTGCCTCCTGTTAGGGGTTTAGTGGAAGTTTCCCGGGGAGTTGAGCTCTGAGGTGTTGTCATCATAATTTTATCGTTGCAATTCTGGAATACCTGAGTTTAGTACGACGACATCGAAAATCTCTTTTATGCAGTTCGTTGGTGAGATAACCTCGACGCCACCCAGTACTGGGGCGGGAGTTCGGGAGTATCGCCATAACTTGTATAACAGATGCTTTTCGAAGGTTGAGGTAGATGGTTTTCGAAGTTTTTCTTGGTTATGTGTTGAAGGATGGATACAGTTGAATGTAGGATTTGCTAGTTTGGGTGAGATATTATGCTTCCCCTGTATCCCGAACACCTGATTGGATAACCGGAAAGGTTTGGGAGTTTCATAGGTGGGAATTCTCGTAGCTCTAGTTCTTCTTCCACGGATATTGGTTTGAGATTGGGATTTCTTACTGATTATTCGTTCTTGATCCGTACCTTGTTGATTTAATTCTTCTACCTAATTCTACGTGGCTTCTCAATTTATGGATATGTGACCATTTCAAGAGGAATGCATTCGTTCATTTTGTTCGGATGTGAAGACTATATGTTGCTATTTTCATTCCATTGGATTCAGCTACATTTTATGTGTCTATGTGCTAACGGTGGTCAACCTCTTCAGGATGGCTCCCGCTAAGAGCACCAATCAGAACCAGAATCAAGATCCGCCACCACCTCCACCTCCTCCGGAGGCATGGCAAGCTGTGATGGCCGCAACCAATGCAAACACGCAGTTGATCATGCAAATTCTTCAAGAGCGCAATCAAGGCAACCAAGGGAACCAAGGCAACAATCAGAATCACTTTCCTACACTGAACCAGTTCCTTGCTAATGGGCCAAACACTTTCAGCAATTGTGTTGAGGCAACCGATGCTGACGATTGGCTTGTGGATCTCTCCAAGCATTTTGAGTGCAGTAATGTCAGGCCTGAAGATTTCGTCAAGTTCGCTTCCTTCCAGCTCAAAGATCAAGCTGCAGAGTGGTTCCAGCAGTACAAGGATTCCAGAGGTGGACGTGTGATCACTTGGGATGAATTTCGTCAAGATTTCCGAGCTCATCACATCCCTCAGAGTGTGACTGAAAGTAAGTGTGAGGAATTCCGCAACCTGAAGCAAGGCTCTTTGTCTGTCTATGACTACAACAAGTTGTTCCAGAAGCTCGCTCGCTTTGCCAAGCAGGACGTCCCTGATGAGAAGAGCATGATATACCAGTTCAGGGGTGGTCTCAGAGAAGAAATTCAGCTAGCTCTTGTTCTCTTTGAGCCCTTGAGGTACGATGAGTTCTACAACATGGCATTGAAGCAAGAGGCCGCTCAACTGAGATGTGATGCTTCCAAGAAGCGAGTCAGAGACACTACTCCTTCTTCCTCTACTCAAGTGGCCAAGCAGCAGAACTATTGGCTTCCTCCTCCTCCGTTTCGTCAGCCGTATCAGAAGAGCAAAGGTGGCAGTGGTTCTTCCCACCCACCCAACCCTGGCTTTCAAAACAAGACTTCGTCTCAAGCTCCAAGATCGAGTGCTCCGTACCACCGTCCGCTTTCAAAGGTCACGTGCAACAAGTGCCAACAGAAGGGTCACTATGCCAACAAGTGTTTCAACCAGAGGCGTCTTCCTCCTCCTCCTCCTGTCAGATCGGCAAGTATAGCTGTGGTCAAGCATAACCCCAAGTACGCCAAGGTCAATATGGTGAATGCAGCTCAGGCAGAGGATTCATCAGATGTCATCATGGGTAACCTTCCTGTTAACGATGTTCCCGCAAGAGTTCTTTTTGACACTGGTGCATCGCATTGTTTCATGTCGAGACCTTTTGCATCTAAGCATGATTCTGTTACTCAAGTGTTGTCAAAACCGTTGGCTATTGTTTCTCCGGCCCGCCAAATGACATCTCGAGTATGTGTTCCGGATGTTACAATCACTTTGGGTGACTATAAGTTCTTGGCTTCTCCAAATGTTCTTGGTGATTCGGATATTGATCTTATTCTCGGAATGGATTGGCTTTCTAAGCACAAGGCACATCTTGATTGTGCAGCCAGGCAGATTCAATTGACTCATTCGTCTGAGGATGTAATTGTCTTTGCCGCGCGTGATGATACTATCCGTCTGTTTTCTCTCAATGAGAAGGGTGAACTGGATGCTATCTCGCAGATTCCAGTTGTTTGCGAATATCAAGACGTCTTTCCAGAAGAGCTTCCAGGAATGCCTCCGCACCGGCCAGTTGAATTCGTTATTGATCTTGAGCCTGGCACGGAACCTGTTTGCAAGCGTCCTTACAAGCTCGGACCTGAAGAGTTGAAGGAGCTGAAGAAGCAACTCGATGTTCAAGAAAGAATGGGTCTCATCCGACCTAGTTCTTCTCCGTGGAGTTGTGGTGTTCTTTTTGTGAAGAAGAAGGATGGAACGGACCGACTTTGTGTTGATTACCGTCCATTGAACAAGAAGACCATCAAGAACAAATACCCACTTCCCAACATCAACGAGCTGTTCAAACAACTCAAAGGTGCCCAAGTATTCTTCTCCAAGCTTGATCTCCGTATGGGTTATCATCAGATTCGAATCCGTGAGCAAGATATTCCCAAGACGGCTTTCAGGACAAGCTATGGGTCATATGAATACACTGTCATGTCTTTTGGCCTCGTCAACGCTCCTCCGACGTTCTCTCACATGATGAACTTCATCTTCAATGCCCACACCAATGACTTCGTTTTGGTCTATCTTGACGACATTCTGGTTTTCTCGAAGAACAAGGAAGATCATGCCAAGCACTTGCGTTTGGTGCTTGACAAGCCGAGGGAACACCAGTTCTACGCCAAGTTCTCCAAGTGCGAATTTTGGCTCGATGAGGTTCTTTATCTTGGTCATATCATCTCTGCCAAGGGCATTGCCGTGAATCCTAAGAAGGTGTCTGCAATTGTGAATTGGGAACCTCCTCAGAACGTGAAGCAACTCCGTAGCTTCCTCGGTCTCGCAAGCTACTGTCGAAGATTCATTGAAAACTTTTCTAAGATCGCGAAGCCTCTCTCAAATCTTCTCCAGAAGCACGTCAAGTACGTTTGGTCTCCGGAGTGTGACATTGCTTTCAACACTTTGAAAGAGAAATTGATCACTGCTCCAGTTCTGACTCCGCCTGATGAATCCAAACCGTACGAGGTCTTTTGTGATGCCTCTCTCCAAGGTCTTGGCGCAGTGTTGATGCAAGAGAAGAAAGTTGTTGCTTATACCTCTCGCCAGTTGAAGCCCAATGAGAAGAACTACCCCACTCATGATCTCGAGTTGGCGGCAGTTGTGCATGCTCTTTTGACTTGGAGACATCTCCTATTGGGAAGAAAAGTGGACATTTTCACTGATCACAAGAGTCTCAAGTACATCTTCACTCAGCCTAATCTCAACCTCAGGCAAACTCGATGGGTCGAAATGATTCAAGAGTATAATCCAAGTATCGAGTATTCTCCAGGCAAGGCCAATGTGATTGCTGACGCATTGAGCAGGAAGGCTTACTGCAACAGTCTAATTCTCAAGCCTTATCAACCCGAGCTTTGTGAAGCTTACCGCAAACTTAATCTGCAAGTTGTTCCTCAAGGTTTCCTCGCCAACCTTCAAGTCTCTCCTACCTTGGAAGACCAGATTCGCCAAGCCCAGCTTCTTGATGCGATGGTGAAAAAGGTGAAGATTGGGATTGCTAAAAGCCAACCCAAGTACAAGTGCTACCGCCTTGATGACAAGGACACTCTCTTCTTCGAGGATCGTATTGTTGTGCCCAAAGGTGAACTTCGTAAAGTGATCATGAACGAGGCTCACAATTCTCTCCTCTCCATCCACCCTGGGAGCACGAAGATGTATCAGGATCTCAAGCAGGCTTATTGGTGGACTCGAATGAAGCGCGAGATTGCTCAGTTTGTGAATGAATGTGATGTCTGCAGAAGAGTGAAGGCAGAACACCAAAGGCCAGCAGGTCTCCTCCAACCTCTTGCCATTCCAGAATGGAAGTTTGACCACATTGAAATGGACTTCGTGACTGGGTTTCCAAAGTCCAAGCGTGGCAATGATGCTATATTCGTTGTCATCGACAAACTCACCAAAGTGGCTCACTTTCTGCCTATCAAAGAGTCGATCATTGCAGCTCAATTGGCGGAACTCTATACCTCTCCGATTGTCTCTCTGCACGGTATTCCTCAAGTAATCTCTTCAGACCATGGCAGCATCTTTACCTCCAAGTTTTGGGATTCTTTTCAGAAGGCCATGGGCACCAACATCCGCTTCAGCACAGCTTTCCATCCGCAAATAAGCGGTCAAGTCGAGTGTGTCAACCAGATTCTTGAAGATATGCTCAGGGCTTGTGTGATCTCCTTCGGCATGAAGTGGGAGGATTGTCTTCCTTATGCTGAATTCTCCTACAACAAAAGTTTTCAAGTAAGTTCGGGCAAGGCCCCATTTGAAATTCTGCATGGCAGGAAGTGCCGTACCCCTCTCAACTGGTCTGAAACTGGTGAACGTCAGCTTTTGGGAAATGACTTAATCACAGAGGCAGAAGAAATGTGCAAAGTCATTCAAGATAACCTCAAAGCAACCCAATCCCGTCAGAAGAGCTACTATGGTAGTAAGCACCGTGATTCAAGATCGGAGATCATGTTTACCTCCACGTCTCTCCTATGAAAGAGACTCGTCGCTTCGATATCAAGGGGAAGCTTGCCCCTAGATACGTGGGACCTTTCAAGATTGTCAGCAAGAGAGGCGATTTGGCCTATCAACTCGAGCTTCCTTCAAACTTTGCAAATGTTCATGATGTGTTCCATGTATCTCAGCTCCGAAAGTGCTTCAAGACTCCTGACCGCACCGTCAACTTCGAGGACATTGAGCTCCAAGAAGATCTCTCCTATCGTGAGCACCCAGTTGCTATCCTTGAAGAGACTGAACGCAAGACTCGCAATAAGTCGATCAAGTTCCTCAAAGTCAAGTGGTCACACCATTCCGACCGTGAAGCTACCTGGGAACGCGAGGATCACCTCTGTTCTGAGTACCCGGCATTCTTTCAGTCCTAGATCTCGGGACGAGATCCTTTCGTAGTGGTGGAGTGTTGTAACACCCCGGATATGATTTACCCAATATGTAATCCAACTCTTGCCGTTTCCGGCTTTAAGTTATTTTATTTTTCTCGGGGTAGGGTCTTTGTCTCCGTGTGTTGTTATCTTTGTCATGCATCTCATATCATGTCATCATGTGCATTGCATTTGCATACGTGTTCATCTCATGCATTCGAGCATTTTCCCCGTTGTCCGTTTTGCATTCCGGTGCTTCGTTCTCCTCCGGTGGTCATTTCTACCTTTCTTTCGTGTGTGGGGATTAAACATTTCCGGATTGGACCGAGACTTGCCAAGCGGCCTTGGTTTACTACCGGTAGACCGCCTGTCAAGTTTCGTATCATTTGGACTTCGTTTGATACTCCAACGGTTAACCAAGGGACCGAAAAGGCCTCGTGTGTGTTGCAGCCCAACACCCCTCCAATTTGGCCCAAAACCCACCTAAGCCCTCTCCATCATCTAGATCGTTCGATCATGATCGCGCGGCCGAAAACCGCACCTCATTTGGACTCTCCTAGCCCCCTCCACCTCTATTTAAAGACCACTCCCTGAAATTTTTGGGCAAACCCTAGTCGTCTTCCACCTCTCGCCGCCGGACACGTCCGATTCGGGCCGGAAGTGTCCGACCTGTCCTGCCACCGCCACGTGGCAACACGTCATTCGCCCGCGCCCGGTGCCCAGATCCCCGCGCCGCCCGGGCCGGGGAAGCCCGCATCCGGTCCCCGCGGGCCCATCCATCGCGCCGCCCCGCGCCTCCTTCTCCTCCCTCGCCCGCCGCCACCCGTCGGCGAGCCGCCGCCGCCTCTCCGCCACGGGCCGCCGCACGCCGCCGCCTCTCCACGACGGCGCCGCGCGCCGCAGCTCCGCCGCCTGGCCGCTCACCGCACCTCAACGTCCGCGCCTCCCCGCGCCTCCTCTCCTCCCCGGTGAACAGGAACTCCGGCGAAGATTTCGGCCGTCCTCGATCCGCGTGCGATCCAGATCCGTGAACAGTAAACCCTAGGTTGATTTTTTCCTCTAAGTCCCGAGATTCTTAGATCCAAGTGCTCATGTTCATGGCCTCGTAACTTTGCATCCGTAGCTCCGATTCATGCATATAGCATATCAAATTGTTCGTCTCAGAGAGTACATCATTTCATTCCATTGCATCATTTTCATTTGAGTTCATCTTGATGCCCGAAATTCTGTTAGAAGAGGGCTACTTGAGTTAATTGTCAGATCTGCTACTCCATGTTAGACTTTTGTCATTTTTGCCATGATTATTGTGTGCATGATATGCCCTGATGCTCTACATATGTTTTGTTAAGGGTTTTGTCATCTTTCTAGAGGTGCAACCCATGTATTTTTGTGATGTGTGTGGTGACTAGTGCAAGCTTTCAAAGTGAGGCACTTGGTAATTCTGTTTTCAGGGTCTTAGTAATTCCACCAAGTCCTTGAGCTGTGTAGTTCATGATGCCATATGTTCATGTTGTTTCCTAGCGACCCGTGCCTCTTTTGAGGATGATCAGTAAGGATGTTTTGTTAATCTTGTAGTGCTCTATCCATCCATGTCTTTGTTTGCATATATGGAGCACCCTAGCTTGAGTCAATCGAGCTCTACTTTTGCTACTTTGTAAATCTGGGCAGATTGTCAACTTGTTTGCAATTTTGCCGAGGATGTTGTAGTTGATCCGTGCATGCTATGTTATTATTCTTAACATGTCTAGCTTGCATTTTGTGTGTTCTTGATGGATGTATGCTTAGCTTATCATGACTTGCTCCGTAGTGAGTGCATCGAGCTCGTAAACATGCCTACTTGATATCTGTTTTCAGCATGTGCCAGTTTTCACTAAGTCTGAAAATTGATTATGTGTTTGCTATGTTCACTTGCTTGTTAGTATATTTTCTGATCCCTTTTGGCTCAAGGTCACTAAGGGACTTTTGTTAAGCTCTTTGAGTAGCTCCATGCCATGCTTTACTTTGTCATGTTCAGGTCCTGTAGCATATAGTTTTGTTGCTCCGAAGAGTGCTATCTGATCTGAAATTCTAGACAAGTGTTAATTTCACTAAGTCTGAGATCTGTTTTCCATATGCAGTTTTGACATGCTTGTTTGAACCTGTTAATGGATGAATTGGCCGTAGCTCAGTGCTAGACTTTTGTTAAGCATATTGAATGCATACCTGCCATGTATTTTGTTTTCATGTTTGGGTGCTGTAGCATGTTCATCTCATTGCATTTAGTTGGCTACTTGCTGTAAATCGCACACCGGTGTCATATTTGAATCGCTTGCCATTTCCAAACCGTAACTCCGATTTCGGTGATCTTTATATCATTTTCAAGCGATTTCATCTCATCTTTCCAGTGGCACACTTGGTTTTTCCAAGTTGAGGCCAGGTTCATGCATTTCCTATCAAATCTTGCATATGCATCCCGCATAGCATACCATGTTTGCATCATCTTGTTTGATCCTTGCACGTGGTTGACTGTGTTCTTGTTGCTTGTTTGTCTTGTTTGGGTAGAGCCGAGAGATGAGTTCGCTAACGAGGAGCCCGTTGAGTTTGCTTTTGAGGATCCGGTCAACTCTGACAACTTTGCAGGGAAGATGTTCATACCCTCGAAATCACTACTATCTTTGCTTTGCTAGATGCTCGCTCTTTTGCTATGCCAATGCTACGATGCCTACCACTTGCTTTCAAGCCTCCCAAATTGCCATGTTCAGCCTCTAACCCACCATGTCCTAGCAAACCGTTGTTTGGCTATGTTACCGCTTTGCTCAGCCCCTCTTATAGCATTGCTAGTTGCAGGTGAAGATTGGAGACCGTTCCTTGTTGGAACATTTATTTACTTGTTGGGATATCATTATATTGCCATGTTATCTTAATGCATCTATATACTTGGTAAAGGGTGGAAGGCTCGACCTCTCGCCTAGTGTTTTGTTCCACTCTTGCTGCCCTAGTTTCCGTCATATCGGTGTTATGTTCCCGGATTTTGCGTTCCTTACGCGGTTGGGTTATAATGGGAACCCCTTGATAGTTCGTCTTGATTAAAGCTTTTCCAGCAATGCCCAACCTTGGTTTTACCATTTGCCACCTAGCCTCTTTTTCCCTTGGGTTTCCGGAGCCTGAGGGTCATCTTATTTTAAACCCCCCGGGCCAGTGCTCCTCTGAGTGTTGGTCCAACCTAGAGGCCCTTGCAGCACCACCTCGGGGAAACTCGAGGGCTGGTTTTAGTTGTACGGATTGCTTATCTGAGTGTGCCCTGAGAACGAGATATGTGCAGCTCCTATCGGGATTTGTCGACACATTCGGTCGGTGTTGCTGGTCTTGTTTTAACCTGTCGAATTGTCTTGAAGAACCGAGGTACCGAGTCTGATCGGAACGTCTCGGGAGGAGGTCTATTCCTTCGTTGACCGTGAGAGCTTGTCATGGGCTAAGTTGGGACTCCCCTGCAGGGATTTGAACTTTCGAAAGCCGTGCCCGCGGTTATGGGCAGATGGGAATTTGTTAATGTCCGGTTGTAGATAACTTAAACATTAATTTAATTAAAATGAATCAACTGTGTGAGTTACCGTGATGGCCTCTTCTCGGCGGAGTCCGGGAAGTGGACACTATGTTGGAGTAATGTTTGCCGCAGGATTGCCCTCTTTAGTTATGCGTTCGCACTTTGCCTTCTCTTCTTGCTCTCTTTTGCGAATAGGATAGCCACCATACATGCTAGTCGCTTGCTGCAGCTCCACATACTTTTACCTCGCCTTACCTATTAAGCTTAAATAGTCTTGATCCCGAGGGTGCGAGATTGCTGAGTCCCTGTGGCTCACAGATTACTATTACACCAGATGCAGGGACTGATGATACAGCTCCAGATGGCGCGCTTGAGCTCAAGTGGGAGTTCGACGAGGACTCTCAGCGATACTATGTTTCTTTTCCTGATGATCCGTAGTGGTGCCTAGTTGGGGTGATCGGGACCATGTCGCTTGTTGGGTTATCTTTCATTTTGGCGCCGTAGTCGGGCCATGAGTGTTTGGATGATGTATGTTATTTATGTACTTGATTGACGTGGCGAGTGTAAGCCAACTATGTTATCCCTTTTATTTATCTATATTACATGGGATGTTTGTGATGATTGCCTGACTTGCGACATATGCCTTCAATGCGATTATGCCTCTAAGTCGTGCCTCGACACGTGGGAGACATAGTCGCATCGAGGGTGTTACACATAGTATCGTCCTGAATCCTCGTCGAACTCCCACTTGAGTTCGGTAGCGTCCCCTACACTGGCATCATCGGCACCTGCATCTGTTTGGAAGTAACCGTGAATCACGAGGACTCAGCAATCTCACACCCACGAGATCAAGACTATTTAAGCTTAAGGGTAGGAAAGGGTACTGAGGTGGAGCCGCAGCAAGGCACTAAGCATATATGGTGGCTAACTTACGCAAAAGAGAGCGAGAAGAGAAGCAACACACAGTCGAGAAGCTAAAAGTGATCAAGAAGTGATCCTGAAGCTACTTACGCTCAAGCGTATCACAAGGCCGTGTTCTCTTCCTTGACTCCACCGAAAAGAGACCATCACGGCTACACACGCAGTTGATTCATTTTAATTAAGTTAAGTGCCAAGTTCACTACAACCGGATATTAACAAATTCCCATCTGCCACATAACCGCGGGCACGACTCTCGAAAGTTTATACCCTGCAGGGGTGTCCCAACTTAGCCCATCACAAGCTCTCATGGTCAACGAAGGATATTCCTTCTTGCGGGAAGACCCGATGAGTCTCGGAATCCCGGTTATAAGACATTTCGACAATGGTAAAACAAGACCAGCAAAGCCGCCCGATGTGCCGACAAATCCCAATAGGAGTCGCACGTATCTCGTTCTCAGAGCAACACTGGATGAGACAGGCTACGAGTAAAACCAACCCTCGAGTTTCCCCGAGGTGGCCCCGCAGGCGGCTCGGTTCGGACCAACACTCAGAGGAGCATTGCCCCCCCCCCCCGAGGGGGGGGGGGGTTAAAATAAAGATGACCCTTGAGTCCGCAGAACCCAAGGGAAAGGTATATGGTGGTAGTGATGAGGACATCAATACCATTGTTACACCCACAGCCCCTACTGTTACTTATACTGGACCAATTACTAGAGCTCGCGCACGCCAATTAAATTACCAGGTACTTTCGTTTCTTGGTAATGATTCTAATGTTCATGAGATTATGATGCTGCCTAAATTGAATACATTTGTTTTGCTTACAAATGAAGGGCCTAGCTTGGAGAAGGATGAACATTGGAGCAAGAACACACATGGAGTTGATGGCATGCGCAAGGGGATCAAGAACGGAGTTACAAGTGATGATTTCAGGACTTTGAAGCCGCCATAAGGAGTGCATGAAGCCTCGGACGAAATATATGAGATGCCACTTCATAATATTCGTTCATAGGCTATTCTAGGTGCTGCGTCACCTTATTAATGGGCCAGGCCCATGTAATTTCGAGATACTTAAGTATAGGCTATTTTTAGAGTCCGTATATGTGGGGAAACAAGAGTTAGGGTTGGTTTCGGACCCCACCCTCAAGGGCCACGAAATTCCCCCCTCTTCCTCCATATATACAGCCCTTAGGGCGTCGTTTAGACTTTGGGTTTTGTTTAGATTAAAAGTTCGCCATAGTTGCAACTTCGCGTACTTCGTTTGTGTCCAACGACCAGACCAAGACGTCACAGAACCCCATCTTGATCAATAAAGCTTTCATCTTATATTCGCAATATCCAGATTGCAATCTCAGTTTCTTGCTTGTTCTTCGTTTGCTTGCAGGAAACAGACCCTCGTGGTCAGGTTGATCGTGCTCCGGCGTGGTCAATAACCCTCGGAAGTTGGTTTAGCGATTGCTAAGGCGCGACGTCTCGCACGTTCGTAGTCGGATCGTCAAGGTCGACTCCCACAGAAAACGATAGCCACCATCTCATCGAAACATCGGGACACCTTTGCCTCTATCAAGTGGTATCAGATTTCCAGGTTGCTCGGTGAGATTTTACAGTTTTTCGTAGATTAGATCGAGTCTGTTCTTCATACCTACAGTCCACGAAAAAGCCACAAAAAAAAATTAGGGTTAGTTCATCATATCCGAACCAATCTGAGCCTTTGCATAATCTTTTTAGGGTTTTTGCTTTGTTGAATTTGCGGTTGCATCGTCGTGTCAAGTTGCTGGTCTTAGAGTCTAGTCTTTTAGAGTTTCGAGTTCTGGTCATAAGTTGTCACGCCGCCGCCGTACCATCATCATCGCCCATCTACCTCCATTGCTGATCCGCCACCGCTCTGAATCCGTATCCATATACCACCACCAATCCGTATCCATATTCCACCACCGCTACCATATACCACCACCGCTGCCATATACCACAACCATATATCCACCACCAATCCGAGTTCTTCTCATATTAGGTTTGTTGTTGAGACCAATCTAAATTCCGTTTCGTGTTTCCTTGCCTGCGTAGGTCTCGGAAAAAAAAAAAGAGTCTGGAGACCCCCGGGCAGTTTTTAGGCCAAAATTTTCACGGGCAAAATTTTTTTTCCCTATCCTATTTTTAGGTTTTTCTGAGTCTTTTGAGCCACGTGCCATCATAGTGATTTTTTGTCGCACTTTTTCGTCGTCGCTGCCCTGATTTCTGAAAAAAAAAGTGAACAAAAAAAATTTCGTGCCATCCTACCAGTTTGACAAGGGAAGAGTTTTGAGACACTCGCCATTATAGTGATTTTTCGCAAAAAAAAAAAGAGAGCGCAAAAAAAAAAGAGAGCGAAAAAAAAAGTTCCAGAGTGTGCTTTTCCCTTATTTACGTGCAGCGCCGTGATTTTGTTAGTGTTCTAGGCTCGCGTCTCTAGCACGGTCTAGCCTAGGACCAGCACAGTACCGTCGTTGAGCGTTTATTCAACTTTGCATCTCTGAATTGATTATTGCTGACCCTTTTTGCTACCATACTATAAGCCTTCCCAGCTCCACATACATCTACGTCGTGCGTTTGACTCTCCCTGGCAATCGCTCTATCCAAGCTTTTGAGAGTTTTGACTACCACGGTTGCCGATCACCGCCTGCTGCTGGGTAAGAACTGGTAAGAATTTGAGATTTGCTTGACGGATTTGTGACACCACCACCACCTCTTGTTAGTATTCTGTAGGATCATATTCTTGTGTGTTTCTATTGTTGCTAACCATGGCAGGATCACAAGCCGACGAGACTGACTGGGAGAACATGACGAATCAGGAGTTGCATGATAAATTTCAGCAAATGATGAATGGACAGGTGCAAGATGTGCTAAACAGATTTGAAGAGGCCATGGAGAAGATAGATGGCATGGAGAAGACGTTCGAAACAAAGCTCGATAACAGGTTTAATGAATTGCTCGCGCGTCTTCCACCACCACCACCGGCTGCACCTAACGCACCTCTACAACAACAACAACAACGACTACCTACACATCGTGAAACAGCCCTCCGCCGAGCGAGCCGTCTCCCTCTTGCACCTGGCCAAACTGTTGGTGCTGCTATTGCTACTTCTGTGGCTCCGGCTGCTGATGCGGAGGAGGATGATTTTGCTGGCGATTACGAGGATGAGGTTGATCAAAATCAGAACTACGTGCCACCACCAGCACAGCAACAACCAGGTCGTCCACATGCAAATAATGGCAATGGTAGGGCTCACCCTCAGGTACGAGATCATGACCATCTCCCTAAACTAAAATTGAATATTCCACCATTTGAGGGTAGATATGTTCCTGATATATATCTTACTTGGGAGTTAGAAACTGAACAACGATTTACATGTTTACAATATCCCGAGGAGAGACGTGTTCCTGCAGCTGTTTGTGCATTCACTAGTTTTGCATGTGTTTGGTGGTCTGAGCATTGTAGATTATATCCCATTCCTGCTACTTGGGCTGCTTTGAAAACTGCTATGCGTACTCGTTGGGTTCCACCATATTATCAACGTGAATTACTTCAAAAATTGCAGCGCTTAAGACAGGGAAAAAATTCTGTAGAAGAGTATTATCAGGAATTACAAACTGGCATGATTAGATGTGGTATTGTTGAGGAGAATGAAGCCATGCTTGCACGTTTTATGGGTGGATTAAATAGAGAGATTCAGACGATTCTAGAGTATAAGGACTATACTAATATCACTCGTTTATTCCATCTTGCTTGTAAAGCTGAACGTGAAGTGCAGGATCGACAGGCATTGGCGCGGACTAACTTTTCTGCAGGTCGATCTTCATCATGGACACCACGTGCATCATCTACTTCCACACGTTCTGCTACACAAGCGCCTCCGTCGGCTGCCACCTCCAACCGTGATACAATAAAGCAGGCACAATCACCACTATCTGCCAAGAGCACACCTTCTGGGCCTGCAAAGAGCTCTTCTTCATCCATGGCATCCACAGGGCAAACACATGATATTATTTGTCGACGTTGCAAGGGTGGAGGTCATTATGCAAGAGAATGCCCATCTAAACGTGTGATGATTGTTAGTGAGGATGGTGGGTATGAGTCCGCTAGTGACTATGATGAGGAGACTTTGGCTCTTATTACACGTGACGAACACGGTGGAGACGATTCTGATCATGAGACGCAATACATGGCTCCTGAAGATGCTGACAGGTATGAATGTTTAGTTGCTCAACGTGTTTTGAGTGTGCAGGTTACACAAGCTGAGCAAAATCAGAGGCATAATTTGTTCCATACAAAGGGAGTTGTGAAGGAACGTTCTGTTCGCGTGATCATAGATGGAGGGAGTTGCAACAACTTGGCTAGCATGGAGATGGTGGAGAAGCTATCTCTCACCACAAGACCACATCCACATCCTTACTACATCCAATGGTTCAACAACAGCGGCAAGGTTAAGGTAACGCGTACTGTTCGTGTGCATTTCAGTATCTCTACATATGCTGATTATGTTGATTGTGATGTGGTACCTATGCAAGCATGTTCCTTATTACTTGGTAGACCATGGCAATTTGATAAAAATTCTGTTCACCATGGTAGAAACAATCAGTATACTCTTGTTCATAAGGATAAAAATATTACTTTGCTTCCTATGACTCCTGATTCCATTTTGAAAGATGATATTAATAGAGCTAATAAAGCAAAACAAGAGAAAAATAAGAGTGAAAATCAGATTGTGGCAAAAGAATTTGAGCAACAAATGCAGCCTAATAATAATAAACAATCTAGTGTTGCTTCTGAAATTAAATTGAAAAGTGCATGTTTACTTGCCACCAAATCTGATATTGATGATCTAGATTTTAGCAAATCTGTTTGCTATGCTTTTGTGTGCACAGAGGCATTATTTTCATTCGAGGACGTGCCTTCCTCTTTGCCTCCTGCTGTCACTAACATTTTGCAGGAGTTCGCCGACGTCTTTCCACAAGACGTGCCACCGGGATTACCACCTATTCGAGGGATTGAACATCAAATTGATTTAATTCCCGGTGCATCATTACCCAACCGTGCACCATACCGTACCAATCCAGAGGAAACGAAGGAGATTATGCGTCAAGTACAAGAACTGCTCGACAAAGGTTATATACGCGAATCCCTTAGTCCTTGTGCTGTTCCTATCATTTTAGTGCCGAAAAAGGATGGTACGTCGCGTATGTGCGTTGATTGTAGAGGCATTAATAACATTACTATTCGTTATCGTCATCCTATTCCTAGGCTAGATGATATGCTTGATGAATTGAGTGGCTCTACAATATTCTCCAAAATTGATTTGCGTAGTGGATACCATCAAATTCGTATGAAATTGGGAGATGAATGGAAAACAGCATTTAAAACTAAGTTTGGATTATATGAGTGGTTAGTCATGCCTTTTGGGCTAACTAATGCACCTAGTACTTTCATGAGGTTAATGAACGAAGTTTTACGTGCTTTCATTGGACGATTTGTGGTAGTTTACTTTGATGACATATTGATTTATAGCAAATCTTTGGAGGAACATTTGGAACATTTACGTGCTGTTTTTATTGCTCTACGTGATGCACGTTTGTTTGGTAACCTTGGAAAGTGCACCTTTTGCACCGACCGAGTATCTTTTCTTGGCTATGTTGTTACTCCACAGGGAATTGAAGTTGATAAAGCCAAGATTGAAGCTATTGAGAGTTGGCCGCAGCCCAAAACGGTCACACAAGTGCGGAGTTTCCTTGGCCTCGCTGGTTTCTATAGGCGTTTTGTGAGAGATTTCAGCACCATTGCTGCACCTCTCAACGAGCTTACAAAGAAGGATGTGCCTTTTGTTTGGGGTACCGCACAGGAAGAAGCCTTCACGGTATTGAAAGATAAGTTGACACATGCTCCTTTGCTCCAACTTCCTAATTTCAATAAGACTTTTGAGCTTGAATGTGATGCTAGTGGAATTGGATTAGGAGGTGTGTTATTACAAGATGGCAAACCTGTTGCATACTTTTCTGAAAAATTGAGTGGGCCTAGTCTGAACTATTCTACTTATGATAAAGAATTATATGCTCTTGTTCGGACCTTAGAAACATGGCAACATTATTTATGGCCCAAGGAATTTGTTATACATTCTGACCATGAATCTTTGAAACACATTAAAAGTCAAGCAAAACTGAATCGTAGACATGCTAAATGGGTTGAATTCATTGAGACTTTCCCTTATGTCATTAAACACAAGAAGGGTAAAGAAAATGTTATTGCTGATGCATTGTCTCGTCGTTATACTATGCTTTCACAACTTGACTTTAAAATATTCGGTTTGGAAACCATCAAAGATCAATATGTTCATGATGCTGAATTTAAAGATGTATTGCAGAATTGTAAGGAAGGGAGAACTTGGAACAAGTTCGTTCTGAACGATGGCTTTGTGTTTCGTGCTAACAAGCTATGCATTCCAGCTAGCTCCGTTCGTCTTTTGTTGTTGCAGGAGGCGCATGGAGGAGGATTAATGGGACACTTTGGCGTCAAGAAGACGGAGGATATACTTGCTACACATTTCTTTTGGCCAAAGATGAGACGGGATGTTGAGCGTTTTGTTGCTCGCTGCACTACATGTCAAAGAGCTAAGTCACGACTAAATCCTCATGGTTTATATATGCCTTTGCCTGTACCTAGTGTTCCTTGGGAGGATATATCTATGGATTTTGTTTTAGGTTTACCTCGAACAAAGAAGGGGAGGGATAGCATATTTGTTGTCGTGGATAGGTTCTCGAAAATGGCACACTTTATACCTTGTCATAAAAGCGATGATGCTGTTAATGTTGCTGATTTGTTCTTTCGTGAAATTATTCGCTTGCATGGTGTGCCAAATACTATTGTTTCAGATCGTGATACTAAATTTCTTAGCCACTTTTGGAGATGTTTATGGGCTAAGTTGGGGACTAAGCTGCTTTTTAGTACTACTTGTCACCCCCAAACTGATGGACAAACTGAAGTAGTCAATAGAACATTGTCTACTATGCTTAGGGCTGTTTTGAAGAATAACAAGAAAATGTGGGAAGAATGCTTGCCTCATATTGAATTTGCTCATAATCGTTCATTGCATTCTACTACTAAGATGTGCCCTTTTGAAATTGTGTATGGTTTCCTACCTCGTGCACCTATTGATTTGTTGCCTCTTCCATCTTCGGAGAAGGTTAATTTTGATGCTAAAGAACGTTCTGAATTGATTTTAAAAATGCATGAGTTAACTAAGGAAAACATTGAGCGTATGAATGCTAAATATAAACTTGCTGGAGATAAGGGTAGAAAACATGTTGTGTTTGCACCTGGAGATCTTGTTTGGTTACATTTGCGTAAAGATAGATTTCCTAATCTGCGCAAATCAAAGCTAATGCCACGTGCTGATGGTCCTTTTAAGGTGTTAGAGAAAATAAATGATAATGCATATAAACTTGAGCTACCTGCAGATTTTGGGGTTAGTTCCACTTTTAACATTGCAGATTTGAAGCCTTATTTGGGTGAGGAAGATGAGTTTCCGTCGAGGACGACTTCATTTCAAGAAGGGGAGGATGATGAGGACATCAATACCATTATTACACCCACAGCCCCTACTGTTACTTATACTGGACCAATTACTAGAGCTCGCGCACGCCAATTAAATTACCAGGTACTTTCGTTTCTTGGTAATGATTCTAATGTTCATGAGATTATGATGCTGCCTAAATTGAATACATTTGTTTTGCTTACAAATGAAGGGCCTAGCTTGGAGAAGGATGAACATTGGAGCAAGAACACACATGGAGTTGATGGCATGCGCAAGGGGATCAAGAACGGAGTTACAAGTGATGATTTCAGGACTTTGAAGCCGCCATAAGGAGTGCATGAAGCCTCGGACGAAATATATGAGATGCCACTTCATAATATTCGTTCATAGGCTATTCTAGGTGCTGCGTCACCTTATTAATGGGCCAGGCCCATGTAATTTCGAGATACTTAAGTATAGGCTATTTTTAGAGTCCGTATATGTGGGGAAACAAGAGTTAGGGTTGGTTTCGGACCCCACCCTCAAGGGCCACGAAATTCCCCCCTCTTCCTCCATATATACAGCCCTTAGGGCGTCGTTTAGACTTTGGGTTTTGTTTAGATTAAAAGTTCGCCATAGTTGCAACTTCGCGTACTTCGTTTGTGTCCAACGACCAGACCAAGACGTCACAGAACCCCATCTTGATCAATAAAGCTTTCATCTTATATTCGCAATATCCAGATTGCAATCTCAGTTTCTTGCTTGTTCTTCGTTTGCTTGCAGGAAACAGACCCTCGTGGTCAGGTTGATCGTGCTCCGGCGTGGTCAATAACCCTCGGAAGTTGGTTTAGCGATTGCTAAGGCGCGATGTCTCGCACGTTCGTAGTCGGATCGTCAAGGTCGACTCCCACAGAAAACGATAGCCACCATCTCATCGAAACATCGGGACACCTTTGCCTCTATCAGGTAGGTAGGCAAATGGTAAAACCAAGGTTGGGCCTTGCTGGAGGAGTTTTATTTAAAGCGAACTGTCAAGGGGTTCCCATAACACCCAACCACGTTAGGAACGCAAAATCAAGGAACATAACACCGATATGACAGAAACTAGGGCGGCAAGAGTGGAACAAAACACCAGGCAAAAGGCCGAGCCTTCCACCCTTTACCAAGTATATAGATGCATTAAAGTAAATAAGAGATAATAATGATATCCCAACAATATCCATGTTCCAACATGGAACAAACTTCATCTTCACCTGCAACTAGCAACGCTATAGGAGGGGCTGAGCAAAAGCGGTAACATATCCAAACAACGGTTTGCTAGGAAAGGTGGGTTAGAGGCTTGACATGGCAATATGGGAGGCATGATATAGCAAGTGGTAGGTAGCGTGGCATAGCAAAAGAGCGAACAACTAGCAAGCAAAGATAGGAGTGATTTTGAGGGTATGGTCATCTTGCCTGCGATGTTCTCAGAGTTGTCGAAAGCTTGATCCTCGTTAGCGTACTCAATAGGTTCCTCGATCACGTACTCGTCTCCCGGCTCTACCCAAATCAAGAATACAAGCAAAGGAATAACAAATCAATCACGGTGCAATGCACAAGCAACATGATGCAAAACATGGCATGATATGCAAGACATGATATGCAATGCATATGCATGCTTCGGAAGCGAAAGAATGATCAAGGCATCAACTTGGCAAACCAAGTGTGACGCTAGAAAGGTGAGATGATTTCGGGTGAAGTCGATATAAAAATCACTGGAAACGGATGCACGATTTGTAAATGGCAAGCAAAACATGAATGGCACAATTCTGCGATTAACAACACGATGCCATCTAGAATGCAACAAGAAACTAAGCTATTGCACTCCAACATAACAACAAAGCATATGGCCGTGATGTACTCAAGAAGCTTGACAAAACATGAACACTGAGATACGGCTAAATCACACTAGAACAGGTTCAAACAAGCATGGAAAAAGTGCAAAAGATATCAGCTTCACAGACTTGTGAAAATACTAACATGCCAGAAATAACATCAGGAAGCCATGTTTAGAGCAAGCAAACAACATGCTACAGGAACATATCATAGCAATACAAGGCATGTCATGATTCTACTAAATGCATAGAACAAATGTCCCTTACTGATCATGAGCCAACAAGCCACATAAGATATGATGGCACCCAAGTAAACATAGCAAGTTTTATTAACAATTTTGGACTTCGCAGAAAACAGAGCATGCAATAAACAGAATTATGAAGGCAACTTTGCGAGCTCAAATCACTCACCACAAAGCATTGCATGACAAAACAAGCATAGAAACAGCAATATGACATGTTCATGAAGCTAACCATGGCAAGAGAAACTTCATAGCATGAATGGATCATTAGCAACAACCATGGCAAGATTGATTAACATGTAAACAATCTGCCAGGAACATTTTATAGCAAAAGTAGAGCAAGAACAAGACATGGTAGACAACTCCATAATTGCAAAAAGGGGCATGGATGGATAGAGCATAACAATATGTTCAAAACATCCTCACTGAGGCATCCCAAAATAAGCATGGATCTCACTGTAGCATCAAGTTTACATGGCATCAAAATAACAGCAGGAAAGTGACTTAGCAAAAACCTAAGTCCCTGAAAACAGCAATACCACGAAGCCTACTTTGCATGCTTGTGCTAGTCACCACATTGATCACAAAAATACAAGGGAAGTACCTCTGTAAAGATGCCATGATGTAGATCAAAACACATGTAGAGCTCATGTTCACATGAAGCACACATCAAATGTCAGGACCCCGATTCCAAGTCACATCGATCTAGCCGGTAACACCTCATATCACATTGCGGCCTCACGCACGGTATCCCCACGGGTGTCACCTTACCATGGCCCGGGACCGTATGCGCCTTTTGGCTCACGTATATGATAGTGTCCCTAGCATCCATATGACAGAGAACCCGGGCCGACATGACTAGTCGTGAACCCAAAGCGGCACAGACCTATGGAGACAGGCATACATGAATCACATCGAGCATGTCGGTCATCATCGTGTGAATCCGGGCTGCAGCACTAGGCTAACAGGACTCCGGAAGTCACCACGTGACATTTCCCCGAAGGGACAGACATAGGAACGAAGTGAAACACATGCCGGCCAGTCAAGTGTCCTGAGCAGTAGTGCTGGGCTAGCAGGACTCCGGTGAACCGGGCTGTAGCGGACTACTATGGCTCAAGGAGCACTGGACTACATTTCCCCATAAGAGAGGCTGCCAAGGATAAACAACTAGATTATCGGATCCCACACATACCAAGCATTTCAATCATACACACAATATGCTCGATATGTGCAAATACAACATGGCATCACAACAAAACTCTACAACTCAAGTACTTTATTTAAAGGCTCCAGAGAGCCATACATAACATGTTCATACAGGTAGGGGTCACATGACCCGACACTCAAGTCATACAAGCATACAAGCACATGCGGAAGCAAATAGTCTGAGTACAGACACTAGAAAGCAAGAAGGCTTCTCGAAGCCTGTCTATCTACACAGGGCCCTCCATGGCCAGGATCACCACCTGGGTGGCAAGTCACTCACCGACGTCGAGATCTACATAAAACCCATCGGAGGGGGCGGTGTTGTTGTCTGAAAACAGTAATTAAGCAAACATGAGTACAAAGGTACTCAACAAGTCTTACATCAGAACCTACTATACATGCTCATTCTCAAGAAGGTGGTGGAGTTATTGCAGCAAGCCAGCTTTGACTCTTGGCTAAGCTATCCTACGGGACACCACTAGTAAAATAGTTTTAGCACACGAGTCCACTAATCACCAATACAATACTCCACCGGGGATCCTCCCTCGTCATCCTACGAGAGAGCCATCCTCGGTACTCACACTTATCTTGAGTCTTTTAGTAGTAACCATTAACTTGTCTATGAACTGTATAGGCAACCAAGTAGTCCTTTACCGCGGACGCGGCTATTCGAATAGTTGTATACCCTGCAGGGGTGTACTTCGTCACACATGTTTCCACCACTTAGCGTCTGCACACGACATGTGCTCGGCAGACTTCAAGCGAAAGCCGACGTGGGTGTAGACCACGACCTGACTAACCGCACAAGTCTCTAGTCCAGGTTTATCGCCTATTCAGGTTCCATCCACAAGGAGATCTGGCCGGGGTGTCCTCAACGGCCCCAAACGATGTGTGTAGGGTTCCCGAGACACCAAACGGGCGACTCGGTACACCGTGCCATGGTGTATCTACCACATCATAGCCCACCCCTAGGGTCAGCACTACACACGACCGCCAACACATAACCTACAAACACCAGAAACTAGTTGCAACTCCTGGACAGAGGACAAGAGGGGTCAGTAAGTCGAGCGGGGTTATATTTCAGGGCCTAATGTGTGGTAGCAGTTGAATCTTAAATCACGCATACAGATCTCAGTTCTTATGGACGGCCTCAATGATACAACCCACCATGTACTCCTACATGGCCTCTCATCGATACCTTTACCAAATCATGTTCAACATACCACTCACATTACCGTCAGAATCATTTCACTCTAGCCCATCACCCAGATGAACCAGACCTGACACAACTCTAAGCATAGCAGGCATAGCAAGGTAGGAAACACAAACATGGCTCAATCAACTCCTACACATGCTAGTGGGTTTCATCTAGTTACTGTGGCAATGACAGGTCATGCAGAGGATAAGGGTTCAACTACCGCAGCACACAGCAGTTTGAAACGTTGTTGTCTTAATGTAGTAAATGAGAGCAGATGCGAGAACATGGGATTGTATCGATATGATCAATGGGGCTGCTTGCCTGATGGAGTGGTAGTAGGGTACTGCCCTTCAGTTGGATACTCGGAGATATCCTCGGAGGCAGAACCTACCACGAAGGACACACAGAACATAATCAACACATGACAATATGCAACAATATGATGCATGCTATGACATGGCAAAATGATGTGTCCTGCCTAATGCAATGTGAAACAAGTTGAATGGGTCCATTTGAATCAAAGATTCAAATGAAGGTTAAAGTTCTTATGCATAATAAGTGTATTAGCTTGTTTCACCTAAACAACAAGGTTAAAGTGGTTTGTCATGCATGAAACCATTACAGATGGATAGATTGAATTTTTCTAATCAGTTTTCATATATAATTTGTTTGATTTGGAGCTATGGTTGATTTTCTATGATTTTTAGAAGTGTTGCCTATTTTTTGGAATTTCCTATATAAAAATAAATCCAGAAAATGAATAATTGCGTCAGCACTACGTCACTGTGACGTCAGCGAGTCAAAGGCGCCAGGGCCAGTCAAACCTGACTGGTGGGCCCTGTCTGTCAGTGTCTCAGCTAACTAACAAGATTAAGTTAATACTAACTAATTGTTAGTGGGGCCTGGGCCCACATGTCAGTGACCTAAGCTAACTAAAATTAGTTAGCACTAATCCTAAACTAATTAACAGGCCGGCCCCACCTGTCATAGGCTCAGGGGGGAGTCAACTTGGGCCCACACGGGTCAGACGTGGTCAACTCGCCGGTCAGCGGGTCAAAGCCTGCCGGCGTTTAGCCGCCGGCGAGGCCAGACGTGGCGGCGTGCTGCGGGATTTGCCCACAGGGCACCATTTGCTGTGTGGAGAGGAGCTACGGGCAGCTGGTGCTCGCCCGTATCTAGCCATGGTGATGGCTTGGCCGGGGAGTGGCCGGAGCATCGCCGGCGACGAGCTTGGCGGAGGCCGAAGCTCGGGTCAGCTCGTGCGCGTGGCTGCAGTGGCCTAGGCGGCGTGGCGCTAGCACCTACAGCCTCTACGCGGTGCGGGGAGTGTGACGGGCACAAGCCCGTGACCAAATGGTCACCAGAGCAGCGCCGGCGACGTGGTCAGGCGGCGGCGCGTTCGGGCACAAGAGACGCGGCGTCTACGCTATTCTAGGGGCGAAACGGAAAGCACGGGGAGGTTCAGCAGCTCACAGGGAAGCCGCAGGGACGGTCAGCGTGCTCGGGGAAGGCTCGATGCGATCGGAACGGCGACGGCGATCTGGGGCGGCCCGAGGTTGAAGACGATGGCGACGGGGACGATGCAGGGGCTCCGGCGTCGTGCGGCTTGGCTAGTCGACGTAGTCGACAACGGCGAACCGTCCGGACACGATGAGAGGGCGCGGGGACGGCGTTGGACGGGGCAGTGGCGAGCGGCGGCGACGGTGCCGTCTCGGGCGACGTCGGGGAGGGCGAGAGAGAGGAGCCAGAGGGGAGAGCGAGTGTCTGCGAGGTCGGGGAGAGAGAGGGGGTTCATCCCACGTCGACAGCTCGATGAGGGGAGCGACGAGGCGGCGGGCAGCTGCGTGGCACGCATGCTATGCTCGCCGTCGAGCAGCTGCTTGCCTGCCTGGCCAAGCCAAGCAGCTCGCTGGAGCGGTGGCTGGGCTGGGCCGGCAGGTGGGCCTGCTGGATGGGCGCCAGGTAAGCCTTTCTCTTTCTCTCTTTTCCTGTTTTGTTTACTTTTTCTATTTTTCTGTAACCTTAGGGCTTTATTAAAAATACTTAGTCACTTACTAAAATCCTGAAAATAATTGTGGGCTCTGTTGGGATTATTCCTAACAACCCTCACTTAAATCCAGAATTATTTGGGCATTTAAAATATTTTATAGCATTTAAATGCCCAAATTCAAATACTTATGATTTAATTCAAAAAATCCAGAATGTCCTAGAAAAGAGTGCACCATTTTTGCCAGGGGTTTTAACCCAATCCAGAAATGATGAACATTTTGTGAAGGGCATTTTGGGTTCATTAAAAATAATTTGAGTAAACCCTAGTTGTTTCCAGGGGGTGTTGGGGGTTCTGTCATCCCCATTTCAAGTTTCTGTAAAAGTAGACATGATGCAACACTCTAATGCATGAACCAGCTAGGGTGTGACAACTCACCCCCACTCAAAAGAATCTCGTCCCGAGATTTAGGATCCTCCGGGAAGAAGGTGGGGTACTTGAGTCGAAGACAATCCTCCCTTTCCCAAGTGGCTTCTTTCTCGGAATGGTGTGACCATTGAACCTTGAGAAACTTGATATTATGGCGTCGAGTGGTACGCTCGGCTTGATCAAGGATACGAACGGGATATTCCCGATATGAGAGGTTATCTTGTAGATCAAGCGTTTCGTGGTCCACTCCATGGATAGGATCCGCGAAGCAACGCTTGAGTTGAGAAACGTGGAAGACATCGTGAACTCTGGAAAGATGCGAAGGTAGTTCCAATTGGTAGGCAACTTCTCCTCATTTGGCAAGAATGCGAAAGGGTCCAATGTAACGAGGAGCCAATTTGCCTTTGATACCAAAATGATGGGTTCCCTTTAACGGAGTAACCCGAAGGTAAGCCTTCTCGCCGACTTCATAAGTCATGAGCTTATGTTTACGATCATATTGGCTCTTTTGACGAGATTGGGCTGTTTTCAATTTCTCACGAATAACGCGAACCTGCTCTTCTGCTTCCTGAATCATATCCGGGCCAAAGAGTTGTCTTTCCCCGGTTTCTGACCAGTTAAGAGGCGTTCGACATTTTCGTCCATAGAGAACTTCGAAAGGAGCTTTGCCCAAGCTAGCTTGATAACTATTGTTATAAGCAAACTCCGCGAATGGAAGGCATTTCTCCCAACCCATTCCGAATGAGATGACAGAAGCTCGGAGCATATCTTCCAAAATTTGATTGACTCGCTCTACTTGACCACTTGGTTGAGGATGGAAGGCGGTGCTAAAAGAGAGACGAGTTCCCATAGCATTTTGGAAACTTTCCCAAAATCGAGAGGTGAAGAGACTCCCACTGTCGGTGTCAAAACCGGCGGATCTTGGGTAGGGGGTCCCGAACTATGTGTCTAGGCCGGATGGTAACACGATGTTTTACCTAGGTTCGGGCCCTCTCGATGGAGGTAAAACCCTACGTCCTGCTTGATTAATATTGATGATATGGGTAGTACAAGAGTAGATCTACCACGAGATCAAGGAGGCTAAACCCTAAAAGCTAGCCTACGGTATGATTGTTGTATATGGAGTTGATTGCCTACGGACTACAACCCTCCGGTTTATATAGACACCGGATAGGGTTAGGGTTACATAGAGTCGGTTACAAGGGTAGGAGATCTTGAACATCCGCATCGCCAAGCTTGCCTTCCACGCCAAGGAAAGTCCCATCCGGACACGGGACGTAGTCTTCAATCTTGTATCTTCATAGTCCTAGAGTCCGGCTGAAGGTATAGTCCGGCTACCCGAACACCCCCTAATCCAGGACTCCCTCAGTAGCCCCTGAACCAGGCTTCAATGACGATGAGTCCGGCGCGCAAATTGTCTTCGGCATTGCAAGGCAGGTTCCTCCTCCAAATCCTTCATAGAAGATTTGTAAACACCAAGAGTAGTGTCTGACTCTGCAAAATAAGCTTCCACATATTGCCATAGAGAGAATAATATTAACACAAACCAAATCTGCTGACGTATTCCACAGTGTGTCAACACACTACGGCCGAGTCCTTTACTCGAATCGTTTTTACTTTTCCACCTCAGCATGTTTTGCGAGGCGGTTTCCTTGGCACGTCTTGTCAAAGCAGAGATCGTGTACCCCCTTTTACGGGATTCTCATCAATACGGACGTGGGTAACCCAACCGCGCCACTTATCACGACGCTTGGGAGGCAAGCGAGTTTTACTAGGCTGGTGGGGACGCACAACCGCATCCGCCCATATAAGGGGATAAGGATCCACCTTTTTACCTACGCCCTCTTCCTCCTTTGCCTATCCATCTCCTGCGCACTCGAGCTCCAGCGCCCAAGCCCGCACTTCCCACCGCAACCTTCTCCAGCAATGTCCGGAGCGGGAGGCAAGTGGAAGGTCTCCTCCGTTACGGAGGGCCAAGTTAAGAAGCTAAGGAAGGCCGGATACCTATCCAAGGACATCGCGCACCGGCTTCCCGAGGAGGGGCAGCTTATCCCCACCCCAAGGCCCCATGAGAGGGTAGTATTCCTTCCCCACTTCCTCCGCGGACTGGGTTTTCCACTTCACCCATTTGTCCGGGGGCTCATGTTCTACTACGGCCTGGATTTCCATGATCTGGCCCCGAACTTCATCCTCAACATCTCGGTGTTTATCGTCGTGTGCGAGGCTTTTCTCCGCGTCCGCCCCCATTTCGGCCTCTGGCTCAAGACCTTCAACGTCAAGCCCAAGGTGGTGCGCGGCAACCAGGCGGAGTGCGGAGGTGCCATGGCGGGCAAGATGGCCAACGTCCTATGGTTCGGGGGCTCTTTTGTGGAGACCCTAAAGGGATGGCAATCCGGGTGGTTTTACATCACTGAGCCGCGCGATCCGAAATGGACCGTAGCCCCCGAGTTCCGATCCGGACCCCCCACGCGGCTTGTGTCCTGGAAAGAGATGGGCCTGTCGTGGGGTGACAAAAAAGAGGTGACCGGATTGCAAACATGCATCCAGTCCCTGGTGAACAAGCCAGTCCGGCTTGTTAATGTAATCCAGGTTATGCTCGTCCGCCGGATCCTCCCGTGCCAACAACGGGATTTTAATCTGTGGGAGTTCAACCCGGCGCAACATCAAACCCTCAGCAGGCTCTTCGACACGACGTACGAAGACGCCTGGAGGCTGCTATTTAAGGGCACCGAGGCTCCTGCATCCACTTTCGAGGACCGCGGATACAGCTTGCAGCGTCATGCTAACGAGGTAAGCCATCTACACCTTTTACAGGATGTTTAAGCTTTTTCCATAGTTTGACTCTATGCGGGATCTAAACTCCCTTACCTTTGACAGGCTTGGCGGGCGATATCCGGACCGATTAACTGTCCGGCTCCGCTGCCCGAAGACCCAACCCCAGCTCTCCTAGTGAAGCTGTTGGTTCCGGTGCCTTATGTGGTGTCGGAGAAGAAGGCCAAGAAGAAGAAGACCACGGGGACTCGAAAGAGTGCCCGTAATATGGTGGTGTCGGACTCGTCATCCGACGAGTCCGAGACACACTTCTCCCGTGAAAACGAGGAGGAGGAAGAAGAAACCTCTCCCCTGATAGAGGCAAAGGTGTCCCGATGTTTCGATGAGATGGTGGCTATCGTTTTCTGTGGGAGTCGACCTTGACGATCCGACTACGAACGTGCGAGACGTCGCGCCTTAGCAATCGCTAAACCAACTTCCGAGGGTTATTGACCACGCCGGAGCACGATCAACCTGACCACGAGGGTCTGTTTCCTGCAAGCAAACGAAGAACAAGCAAGAAACTGAGATTGCAATCTGGATATTGCGAATATAAGATGAAAGCTTTATTGATCAAGATGGGGTTCTGTGACGTCTTGGTCTGGTCGTTGGACACAAACGAAGTACGCGAAGTTGCAGCTATGGCGAACTTTTAATCTAAACAAAACCCCAAAGTCTAAATGACGCCCTAAGGGCTGTATATATGGAGGAAGAGGGGGGAATTTCGTGGCCCTTGAGGGTGGGGTCCGAAACCAACCCTAACTCTTGTTTCCCCACACATACGGACTCTAAAAATAGCCTATACTTAAGTATCTCGAAATTACATGGGCCTGGCCCATTAATAAGGTGAGGCAGCACCTAGAATAGCCTATGAATGAATATTATGAAGTGGCATCTCGTATATTTCGTCCAAGGCTTCATGCACTCCTTATGGCGGCTTCAAAGTCCTGAAATCATCACTTGTAACTCCGTTCTTGATCCCCTTGCGCATGCCATCAACTCCATGCGTGTTCTTGCTCCAATGTTCATCCTTCTCCAAGCTAGGCCCTTCATTTGTAAGCAAAACAAATGTATCCAATTTAGGCAGCATCATAATCTCATGAACATTAGAATCATTACCAAGAAATGAAAGTACCTGGTAATTTAATTGGCGTGCGCGAGCTCTAGTAATTGGTCCAGTATATCTAACAGTAGGGGCTGTGGGTGTAACAATGGTATTGATGTCCTCATCATCCTCCCCTTCTTGAAATGAAGTCGTCCTCGACGGAAACTCATCTTCCTCACCCAAATAAGGCTTCAAATCTGCAATGTTAAAAGTGGGACTAACCCCAAAATCTGCAGGTAGCTCAAGTTTATATGCATTATCATTTATTTTCTCTAACACCTTAAAAGGACCATCAGCACGTGGCATTAGCTTTGATTTGCGCAGATTAGGAAATCTATCTTTACGCAAATGTAACCAAACAAGATCTGCAGGTGCAAACACAACATGTTTTCTACCCTTATCTCCAGCAAGTTTATATTTAGCATTCATACGCTCAATGTTTTCCTTAGTTAACTCATGCATTTTTAAAATCAATTCAGAACGTTCTTTAGCATCAAAATTAACCTTCTTCGAAGATGGAAGAGGCAACAAATCAATAGGTGCACGAGGTAGGAAACCATACACAATTTCAAAAGGGCACATCTTAGTAGTAGAATGCAATGAACGATTATAAGCAAATTCAATATGAGGCAAGCATTCTTCCCACATTTTCTTGTTATTCTTCAAAACAGCCCTAAGCATAGTAGACAATGTTCTATTGACTACTTCAGTTTGTCCATCAGTTTGGGGGTGACAAGTAGTACTAAAAAGCAGCTTAGTCCCCAATTTAGCCCATAAACGTCACCAAAAGTGGCTAAGAAATTTAGTATCACGATCTGAAACAATAGTATTTGGCACACCATGCAAGCGAATAATTTCACGAAAGAACAAATCAGCAACATTAACAGCATCATCGCTTTTATGACAAGGTATAAAGTGTGCAATTTTTGAGAACCTATCCACGACAACAAATATGCTATCCCTCCCCTTCTTTGTTCGAGGTAAACCTAAAACAAAATCCATAGATATATCCTCCCAAGGAACACTAGGTACAGGCAAAGGCATATATAAACCATGAGGATTTGGTCGTGACTTAGCTCTTTGACATGTAGTGCAGCGAGCAACAAAACGCTCAACATCCCGTCTCATCTTTGGCCAAAAGAAATGTGTAGCAAGTATATCCTCCGTCTTCTTGACGCCAAAGTGTCCCATTAATCCTCCTCCATGTGCCTCCTGCAACAACAAAAGACGAACGGAGCTAGCTGGAATGCATAGCTTGTTATCACGAAACACAAAGCCATCGTTGAGAACGAACTTGTTCCAAGTTCTCCCTTCCTTACAATTCTGCAATACATCTTTAAATTCAGCATCATGAACATATTGATCTTTGATGGTTTCCAAACCAAATATTTTAAAGTCAAGTTGTGAAAGCATAGTATAACGACGAGACAATGCATCAGCAATAACATTTTCTTTACCCTTCTTGTGTTTAATGACATAAGGGAAAGTCTCAATGAATTCAACCCATTTAGCATGTCTACGGTTCAGTTTTGCTTGACTTTTAATGTGTTTCAAAGATTCATGATCAGAATGTATAACAAATTCCTTGGGCCATAAATAATGTTGCCATGTTTCTAAGGTCCGAACAAGAGCATATAATTCTTTATCATAAGTAGAATAGTTCAGACTAGGCCCACTCAATTTTTCAGAAAAGTATGCAACAGGTTTGCCATCTTGTAATAACACACCTCCTAATCCAATTCCACTAGCATCACATTCAAGCTCAAAAGTCTTATTGAAATTAGGAAGTTGGAGCAAAGGAGCATGTGTCAACTTATCATTCAATACCGTGAAGGCTTCTTCCTGTGCGGTACCCCAAACAAAAGGCACATCCTTCTTTGTAAGCTCGTTGAGAGGTGCAGCAATGGTGCTGAAATCTCTCACAAAACGCCTATAGAAACCAGCGAGGCCAAGGAAACTCCGCACTTGTGTGACCGTTTTGGGCTGCGGCCAACTCTCAATAGCTTCAATCTTGGCTTTATCAACTTCAATTCCCTGTGGAGTAACAACATAGCCAAGAAAAGATACTCGGTCGGTGCAAAAGGTGCACTTTCCAAGGTTACCAAACAAACGTGCATCACGTAGAGCAATAAAAACAGCACGTAAATGTTCCAAATGTTCCTCCAAAGATTTGCTATAAATCAATATGTCATCAAAGTAAACTACCACAAATCGTCCAATGAAAGAACGTAAAACTTCGTTCATTAACCTCATGAAAGTACTAGGTGCATTAGTTAACCCAAAAGGCATGACTAACCACTCATATAATCCAAACTTAGTTTTAAATGCTGTTTTCCATTCATCTCCCAATTTCATACGAATTTGATGGTATCCACTACGCAAATCAATTTTGGAGAATATTGTAGAGCCACTCAATTCATCAAGCATATCATCTAGCCTAGGAATAGGATGACGATAACGAATAGTAATGTTATTAATGCCTCTACAATCAACGCACATACATGACGTACCATCCTTTTTCGGCACTAAAATGATAGGAACAGCACAAGGACTAAGGGATTCGCGTATATAACCTTTGTCGAGCAGTTCTTGTACTTGACGCATAATCTCCTTCGTCTCCTCTGGATTGGTACGGTATGGTGCACGGTTGGGTAATGATGCACCGGGAATTAAATCAATTTGATGTTCAATCCCTCGAATAGGTGGTAATCCCGGTGGCACGTCTTGTGGAAAGACGTCAGCGAACTCCTGCAAAATGTTAGTGACAGCAGGAGGCAAAGAGGAAGGCACGTCCTCGAATGAAAATAATGCCTCTTTGCACACAAAAGCATAGCAAACAGATTTGCTAAAATCTAGATCATCAATATCAGATTTGGTGGCAAGTAAACATGCACTTTTCAATTTAATTTCAGAAGCAACACTAGATTGTTTATTATTATTAGGCTGCATTTGTTGCTCAAATTCTTTTGCCACAATCTGATTTTCACTCTTATTTTTCTCTTGTTTTGCTTTATTAGCTCTATTAATATCATCTTTCAAAATGGAATCAGGAGTCATAGGAAGCAAAGTAATATTTTTATCCTTATGAACAAGAGTATACTGATTGTTTCTACCATGGTGAACAGAATTTTTATCAAATTGCCATGGTCTACCAAGTAATAAGGAACATGCTTGCATAGGTACCACATCACAATCAACATAATCAGCATATGTAGAGATACTAAAATGCACACGAACAGTACGTGTTACCTTAACCTTGCCGCTGTTGTTGAACCATTGGATGTAGTAAGGATGTGGATGTGGTCTTGTGGTGAGAGATAGCTTCTCCACCATCTCCATGCTAGCCAAGTTGTTGCAACTCCCTCCATCTATGATCACGCGAACAGAACGTTCCTTCACAACTCCCTTTGTATGGAACAAATTATGCCTCTGATTTTGCTCAGCTTGTGTAACCTGCACACTCAAAACACGTTGAGCAACTAAACATTCATACCTGTCAGCATCTTCAGGAGCCATGTATTGCGTCTCATGATCAGAATCGTTTCCACCGTGTTCGTCACGTGTAATAAGAGCCAAAGTCTCCTCATCATAGTCACTAGCGGAGTCATACCCACCATCCTCACTAACAATCATCACACGTTTAGATGGGCATTCTCTCGCATAATGACCTCCACCCTTGCAACGTCGACAAATAATATCATGTGTTTGCCCTGTGGATGCCATGGATGAAGAAGAGCTCTTTGCAGGCCCAGAAGGTGTGCTCTTGGCAGATAGTGGTGATTGTGCCTGCTTTATTGTATCACGGTTGGAGGTGGCAGCCGACGGAGGCGCTTGTGTAGCAGAACGTGTGGAAGTAGATGATGCACGTGGTGTCCATGATGAAGATCGACCTGCAGAAAAGTTAGTCCGCGCCAATGCCTGTCGATCCTGCACTTCACGTTCAGCTTTACAAGCAAGATGGAATAAACGAGTGATATTAGTATAGTCCTTATACTCTAGAATCGTCTGAATCTCTCTATTTAATCCACCCATAAAACGTGCAAGCATAGCTTCATTCTCCTCAACAATACCACATCTAATCATGCCAGTTTGTAATTCCTGATAATACTCTTCTACAGAATTTTTTCCCTGTCTTAAGCGCTGCAATTTTTGAAGTAATTCACGTTGATAATATGGTGGAACCCAACGAGTACGCATAGCAGTTTTCAAAGCAGCCCAAGTAGCAGGAATGGGATATAATCTACAATGCTCAGACCACCAAACACATGCAAAACTAGTGAATGCACAAACAGCAGCAGGAACACGTCTCTCCTTGGGATATTGTAAACATGTAAATCGTTGTTCAGTTTCTAACTCCCAAGTAAGATATATATCAGGAACATATCTACCCTCAAATGGTGGAATATTCAATTTTAGTTTAGGGAGATGGTCATGATCTCGTACCTGAGGGTGAGCCCTGCCATTGCCATTATTTGCATGTGGACGACCTGGTTGTTGCTGTGCTGGTGGTGGCACGTAGTTCTGATTTTGATCAACCTCATCCTCGTAATCGCCAGCAAAATCATCCTCCTCCGCATCAGCAGCAGGAGCCACAGAAGTAGCAACAACAGCACCAACAGTTTGGCCAGGTGCAAGAGGGAGACGGCTCGCTCGGCGGAGGGCTGTTTCACGATGTGTAGGTAGTCGTCGTTGTTGTTGTTGTAGAGGTGCGTTAGGTGCAGCCGGTGGTGGTGGTGGAAGACGCGCGAGCAATTCATTAAACCTGTTATCGAGCTTTGTTTCGAACGTCTTCTCCATGCCATCTATCTTCTCCATGGCCTCTTCAAATCTGTTTAGCACATCTTGCACCTGTCCATTCATCATTTGCTGAAATTTATCATGCAACTCCTGATTCGTCATGTTCTGCCAGTCAGTCTCGTCGGCTTGTGATCCTGCCATGGTTAGCAACAATAGAAACACACAAGAATATGATCCTACAGAATACTAACAAGAGGTGGTGGTGGTGTCACAAATCCGTCAAGCAAATCTCAAATTCTTACCAGTTCTTACCCAGCAGCAGGCGGTGATCGGCAACCGTGGTAGTCAAAACTCTCAAAAGCTTGGATAGAGCGATTGCTAGGGAGAGTCAAACGCATGATGTAGATGTATGTGGAGCTGGGAAGGCTTATAGTATGGAGACAAAAAGGGTCAGCAATAATCAATTCAGAGATGCAAAGTTGAATAAACGCTCAACGACGGTACTGTGCTGGTCCTAGGCTAGACCGTGCTAGAGACGCGAGCCTAGAACACTAACAAAATCACGGCGCTGCACGTAAATAAGGGAAAAGCACACTCTCGAACTTTTTTTTTTCGCTCTTTTTTTTCGCGCTCTCTTTTTTTTTGCGCTCCTCTTTTTTTTTTGCGAAAAATCACTATAATGGCGAGTGTCTCAAAACACTTCCCTCGTCAAACTGGTAGGATGGCACGAAAATTTTTTTGTTCACTTTTTTTTCGGAAATCAGGGCAGCGACGACGAAAAAGTGCGACAAAAAATCACTATGATGGCATGTGGCTCAAAAGACTCAGAAAAGCCTAAAAATAGGATAGGGAAAAAAATTTTTTGCCCGTGAAAATTTTGGCCTAAAAACTGCCCGGGGGTCTCCAGACTCTTTTTTTTTCGAGACCTACGCAGGCAAGGACACACGAAACGGAATTTAGATTGGTCTCAAGAACAAACCTAATATGAGAAGAACTCGGATTGGTGGTGGATATATGGTTATGGTATATGGCAGCGGTGGTGGTATATGGTAGCGGTGGTGGAATATGGATACGGATTGGTGGTGGTATATGGATACGGATTCAGAGCGGTGGCGGATCAGCAATGGAGGTAGATGGGCGATGATGATGGTACGGCGGCGGCGTGACAACTTATGACTAGAACTCGAAACTCTAAAAGACTAGACTCTAAGACCAGCAACTTGACACGACGATGCAACCGCAAATTCAACAAAGCAAAAACCCTAAAAAGATTATGCAAAGGCTCAGATTGGTTCGGATATGATGAACTAACCCTAATTTTTTTGTGTGGCTTTTTCGTGGACTGTAGGTATGAAGAACAGACTCGATCTAATCTACGAAAAACTGTAAAATCTCACCGAGCAACCTGGAAATCTGATACCACTTGATAGAGGCAAAGGTGTCCCGATGTTTCGATGAGATGGTGGCTATCGTTTTCTGTGGGAGTCGACCTTGACGATCCGACTACGAACGTGCGAGACGTCGCGCCTTAGCAATCGCTAAACCAACTTCCGAGGGTTATTGACCACGCCGGAGCACGATCAACCTGACCACGAGGGTCTGTTTCCTGCAAGCAAACGAAGAACAAGCAAGAAACTGAGATTGCAATCTGGATATTGCGAATATAAGATGAAAGCTTTATTGATCAAGATGGGGTTCTGTGACGTCTTGGTCTGGTCGTTGGACACAAACGAAGTACGCGAAGTTGCAGCTATGGCGAACTTTTAATCTAAACAAAACCCCAAAGTCTAAACGACGCCCTAAGGGCTGTATATATGGAGGAAGAGGGGGGAATTTCGTGGCCCTTGAGGGTGGGGTCCGAAACCAACCCTAACTCTTGTTTCCCCACACATACGGACTCTAAAAATAGCCTATACTTAAGTATCTCGAAATTACATGGGCCTGGCCCATTAATAAGGTGACGCAGCACCTAGAATAGCCTATGAACGAATATTATGAAGTGGCATCTCGTATATTTTGTCCAAGGCTTCATGCACTCCTTATGGCGGCTTCAAAGTCCTGAAATCATCACTTGTAACTCCGTTCTTGATCCCCTTGCGCATGCCATCAACTCCATGCGTGTTCTTGCTCCAATGTTCATCCTTCTCCAAGCTAGGCCCTTCATTTGTAAGCAAAACAAATGTATCCAATTTAGGCAGCATCATAATCTCATGAACATTAGAATCATTACCAAGAAACGAAAGTACCTGGTGATTTAATTGGCGTGCGCGAGCTCTAGTAATTGGTCCAGTATATGTAACAGTAGGGGCTGTGGGTGTAACAATGGTATTGATGTCCTCATCATCCCCCTCCAGCGGGGGAAGGAAAGAAAAGGAAGGCCGCCCCAACGGGGGAGGCCGAAGGGTCCAGGAAGAGGAAGACCCCTCCGCCGGACTACCTCCCCGACGCCGAAGAGGACGAAGAGGAGTGGCCAGACGGGGCCAAGGGTCCGGCGAAATCGTAAGTTCGGATATCAGAGTAACTCATGACGCTCCTTTGTTGCACAGCTTTCCCTAATGTCGAGTATAATTATGCAGCCTGCCCCGGACCGGACTCGATGAGTCGTCGAGCGGCTCCATGAATTCATCAGACGTGAACTCAGTTCCGCCCGCTGTCTCCCCCCGGACTGCGGACGACGCCGAAGTGGCGTCGCGACGAGCTCCGGGGCCGGAGGAGGTGGTCCTGGAGGAGCCGCAAGGCGACCTCTCGGACCCCAGGCGTAAAGGGGACAAGACCCCCCAGGGGTCCAAGTCCGGCTTTGAGCCGGACACCGCACCGGAATCTACAACAGTTCCGGACCGTGGTAGGTGAACTCCTTCCAAGAGGAGTAAGCCTTCTGAGCCGGCAGCCTCCATCCAACCGGAGTTGCCGGACAATCTGCTGGAGGTGCTTTACGGTGCTTCCATTGACGAGGAGCACAGTACTATTATGAGTACGGTGATCCAGAAGGTTCAGTCCGCCAAGAGCGGACTGATTGAAGCTTGCGCTAGCCTTCTAACAGGCTTCGAGGTAAGGTAAAATATGTAAAAATATAACCGCATAGACAGTAGCCCCTGATGCTCTGTTTGGCATTCGGAAAGAAAAGCCGAATAGAGGATCTATTAAATTTCGCAGGAGTCTAACAACAAAGAGTCAATATGCGTATGCAGGCTTCGCTGCTAGCTACCGCCGCACTGACTGCGGAGGTGGGTGCCCTGAAACAGGGCCTCGAGCGGACCGAGCAAGAGCTCGGCCTTGCCAAACGGCAGCTCGAGGAGAAAGAAGGTAAGAAATACCTTACAGAAAAAGTGCCTATAGAAAGACATGATTGCAAAAAATAACAGGATTGTACTACTTATTGTAGGGGCCACGACTGAGGTGGCGACCCTCAAGCAGGCGCTGTCCGAGGCCGAAAAGAAAACGGCCGCGTAGTGCACCGAGCGAGAAAAACTTGAGGCCCAGGTCGGCGAGGTGCAGCAGGAGCTTCAGGCTCTCATGAAAAAACATGAGGGTTTGGAGCTTGAGTCCAAGACGCGAGCGTCCGAGCTTGCGGCGGCCCTTGAGACTGCCAAGTCCGCCAAGGCCGAAGCCCAAAAGGCCCTCCAAGAGTTGGAGGAGATGAAAAAGATAGCGGCGGGTAAGGCATTCTTTATGCAAAGCAGAAGTATAAAAGTAAAGTACTTGTTACTTACCCGAATCCAGAGCTCTCCAGGGGCATTCGCAGATCTTCCCCGCAGCGTATCCGACGCCGCCGCATTCTACCGAGCCGAAGAGGGCAGCTCGATGGAGAAGGTGTTCTGGTCTCAGTATGCCGAGGCCGGACACCCTGTGCCCTTGAGCGACCAGCTGTTTCAGCTGGTCGAGCTCCACAAGGCGGCCGAACAGGCCATGAAGGGCTTCATAGTTTGGCTGTGGCCCGGAGAGGCCCTGCCTGGGAGCTACTTCGGGCTGGTGCGGCGACTGGTGGAGGCATGTCCAAGGCTCGAGGTTATCAAGCGCTCTGTCTGCATCGAAGGTGCCTGTAGGGCCCTTGCCCGTGCAAAGGTGCACTGGGGTAAGCTGGATGGTGAGAAGCTTGTGAGGGACGGGCCGCCACCGGGGAAGGAGCATCGCAAGCCCGAGAACTACTATAAGGATGTTCTTGCGGGTGCCCGCCTTGTGGCGGATGAATGCACCAAGGATGTAATTTTTGAATGAACTCGCTCGTGTTTATCCTGTGCGCTGAAAACTTGTTCATATGCGCTAAGCAATGCTTATTGAATTTAAAATATTACTTTCTATGCGTCCGTTTATCAAAAATTAAGAGATGGCCAGTCGTCGGCTTCTGCCCCCATGCCACTAGTGCTGGGGTGTTCGGGATAAACCTGCGCGCTCTTTTTCCCATAGTTGGGTTCTTCGAGGGAGGCGCTCAGCACAACGAACCAGGCAATCGGACTTTAATGCTTGAACACTCTCACTTAGCCATAGAACTCTATAATTTTAAATTTCAGCGAAGCCCCTTGTTCGGAAGACCGAGTTCGGGGCGCTATCCACGCCTTGGCCGGACAAAGCCAGCTCCTTGCTCGAAGCGGCATAAGCCTTTAGGGACTCGAAAAACCTCTCGAACAACGACCGGTCTCTCGCCACATCATGACAGTCAGTTTTAGCTTTTCCACTGAGGTGCTTAGCCCAGCTCAACCGGGGCACAATCGCAGTGGTTCTCCTAGTGCTACCTTAGCCGATATAGCGGAACGTAAGGCACCAAAACATAGGAGCCGGGCAAACCCAACTATTGACCCAAATCATGATTCGAAGCCGATGCATATAGTGCTATAAGTTTGGGGTGCCGCACTTGTGAAAGTGTACGGACTTCTCACGCCATATTTATGGGTACTAAAGCCCCTGGCGTATTTTGCCGTACCACAGTGTACGGGTGCAACATGTCATAAACATATATATATGAAAAGATGATAATGCAGAAAATAGACAGAAAGCTATGCATTGTTTATAGAAAGGCTGCTATCAGAGCAGAACGATACAAGTGGTGTGATAAGCAAAAGATATTGGACTATTTAGTATGTCCTGACCAGGGGCAGGCCGCGGAATTGTATTTAAAACAGGTATACCGCTCGTAACAGAGACCACCTAGGAGTTCCATAATGCGGCATGACTTTTCTGCCTCCCTGGAGCTTGCATCGTTTGTGCGGCAGTCGAATTGCCGAACAGGTCGTCCGAAGTATGGAGTCCTGAAAGTAAGAAAAAATTAAAAAAAGAATCCGGCAGCCGCTAGTACGTTTTAAGCCATATTTTGGGCATGCCGTTATTGTGCCCCTTCCCCTGTGCCCATGGTATTTCAAGGGCGTAGTTATGTACGCGAGGTACTGGTTTCGCTATGTCGCGAGAGCTGGGGTTGGGGCCGCCTTGCTACGCTTGTTCATAGTGTGCCAGGTGGTCTTGCTATGGGTTACTCCGGGCGCGCTTGGCAGTGTCTGGCTTTTTAATGGCCGGACTGGAGAATTGCCTAAGAAGGCTACTTTGTACTTCCGCTGCGAGAGCCGCCGTGTGCTCCTCCGTACGGAGGGAGCGTTCGGTGTTTCCGTTGACCGTGATTACTCCTCAAGGGCCTGGCATCTTGAGCTTGAGATATGCGTAGTGCGGCACCGCATTGAACTTTGCGAATGCGGTTCGTCCGAGCAGGGCGTGATAGCCACTGCGAAACATGACTATATCGAAGATTAACTCTTCGCTTCGGAAATTGTCCGGGGATCCGAAGACCACGTCAAGTGTTACTGAGCCTGTACAGTTGGCTTCTACACCTGGTATAACGCCTTTAAAGGTCGTTTTTGTGGGCTTAATCCTTGAGGGATCTATGCCCATTTTCCGCACTGTATCCTGGTAAAGCAGGTTCAGGCTACTGCCGCCGTCCATGAGGACTCTTGTGAGATGAAATCCGTCGATGATTGGGTCGAGGATCAATGCGGCGAAGCCGCCATGACAGATGCTAGTGGGATGGTCCCTTCGATCAAAAGTGATTGGGCAGGAGGACCATGGGTTGAACTTTGGGGCGACTAGCTCCATCGCATATACGTCCCATAGCGCACGCTTCCGCTCCCGCTTGGGAATGTGGGTTGCGTATATCATGTTCACCGTCCGCACTTGTGGGGGAAAGCCCTTTTGTCCATTGTTGTTCGGCGGCTTGGGCTCCTCCTCGTCGTTGCTGTGCAGCCCCTTGTCTTTGTTTTCGGCTCTTAACTTGCCTGCCTGCTTGAACACCCAACAATCTCTGTTAGTGTGATTGGCTGGCCTTTCGGGGGTGCCATGTATCTGTCACAAGCGGTCGAGTATTCGGTCCAAACTGGACGGGCCCTGAGTATTCTTTTTGAATGGCTTTTTCCGCTGACCGGATTTATAGCCTTTGAATCCGGCATTGACTGCCATGTCTTCATTGCTGTCGCTGCTAACGCGGCGTTTTTGCTTATTCCGACGTGTCTTGCCACTTTTGTCCTTGGTATCTGAATTACCAGTGTTCTTTGATAAGTTGTTACTGCAAGCTAGCCAGCTGTCTTCTCCCGCGCAAAAGCGGGTCATGAGTGTCGTGAGGGCTGCCATAGATTTCGGCTTTTCCTGTCCTAGGTGCCGGGCAAGCCATTCGCCGTGGATGTTATGCTTGAAGGCTGCTAGGGCCTCTGCATCCGGACAGTCGACTATCTGGTTTTTCTTTGTTAGGGACCGTGTCCAGAATTGTCTGGCCGATTCCTCTGGCTGCTGAATTATGTGGCTTAAGTCGTCGGCATCCAGTGGTCGCACGTAAGTGCCCTGGAAGTTGTCGAGGAATGCGGCTTCCAGGTCCTCCCAAGAACCGATTGAGTTTGCTGGCAAGCTGTTAAGCCAATGCCGGGCCGGTCCTTTAAGTTTTAGCGGGAGGTATTTGATGGCGTGTAAATCATCGCCGCGTGCCATGTGGATGTGAAGGAGATAATCTTCGATCCATACCGCCGGGTCTGTTGTGCCATCGTATGATTCGATGTTTACGGGTTTGAAACCCTCTGGGATTTTATGATCCATTACTTCATTCATGAAGCATAGCGGGTGTGCGGCGCCTCTGTACTGGGCTATATCACGACACAGCTCAGAAGAGCTATGTCTGTTGTGTTCGGCCCGACCGGATTTATTGTACCCGGAGTGAAGATCATCGTCACATGCCGTAGGGCGCCTGCGTGATCCGTAGATCGATCTTGTTTGCCTTGCTTTATCCTCCAGTACGTCTCGCAGGTCTGGCGCATTTTCCCGTGCCTTAGTTAAGCGGCGTCAGGGCATGGCTTGGGTGGAGGGCCGAGAGGCCTCTCTGTCGCGGCCGCGAGGTGGCTGGTCTTCCATGTCGTGCGCTGGTGATGTAGGTGCTTCCTCCTCTGATTGGGGTGGCGGCCTGCGCTTTGGGTAACTCTTGGAAGGGCGTTCGAGTTCATACTCTTCGGCCGCAAGGACTTCAGTCCATCTGTTAGCTAGCAAATCTTGGGCAGCTCTAAGCTGTTGCTACTTTTTCTTGAGGCTGCTTGCCGTGGC
This sequence comes from Triticum monococcum, assembly GCA_034509565.1. Taxonomy (NCBI): domain Eukaryota; kingdom Viridiplantae; phylum Streptophyta; class Magnoliopsida; order Poales; family Poaceae; genus Triticum; species Triticum monococcum. Next base: position 280,483,948 of record CM067844.1, read on the forward strand.
TAAAAGCCTGCGTTTGAAACGCTCTTGCTCGGCGGGGTCTGATGGTATGACAAATTCGTCGTCATCGAGGCTTGCCTCGTCTTCGGAGGGAGGCATATAGTTATCATCCTCAACCTCTTGGTCTGCCGCTCTCTCATGAGGGCTGGCTTCTCCATCTTCCTGTGCCGAATCTTGCTGAGGTGGGTGTTCTTCGACGCTATCCGGGGTAGTATTATCTCCCGTGTCGGAATCACCGTTTTTGCTTTGGCGGGATTTAGAGCGGCGCCGCTGACGTCGACGCTTTGGCTATTTCTTGGGGGTGTCCTCCCCCACTGCTCCATTGCCATCTCCATCTTTTGGAGTATCCACCATATATATGTCATATGACGAGGTGGCCTTCCAGCGCCCTACAGGTGCTGGTTCCTGTTCGTCTCCTACATCATCGTCCATACCGTCGATGTCTTCAGAGCCGAAGTCCAGCATGTTGGTTAAATCGTCGACAGTGGCTACAAAGTGGGTGGTGGGTGTGATAGAGGCAAAGGTGTCCCGATGTTTCGATGAGATGGTGGCTATCGTTTTCTGTGGAAGTCGACCTTGACGATCCGACTACGAACGTGCGAGACGTCGTGCCTTAGCAATCGCTAAACCAACTTCCGAGGGTTATTGACCACGCCGGAGCACGATCAACCTGACCATGAGGGTCTGTTTCCTGCAAGCAAACGAAGAACAAGCAAGAAACTGAGATTGCAATCTGGATATTGCGAATATAAGATGAAAGCTTTATTGATCAAGGTGGAGTTTTGTGACATCTTGGTCTGGTCATTGGACACAAACGAAGTACGCGAAGTTGCAGCTATGGCAAACTTTTAATCTAAACAAAACCCCAAAGTCTAAACGACGCCCTAAGGGCTGTATATATGGAGGAAGAGGGGGGAATTTCGTGGCCCTTGAGGGTGGGGTCCGAAACCAACCCTAACTCTTGTTTCCCCACACATACGGACTCTAAAAATAGCCTATACTTAAGTATTTCGAAATTACATGGGCCTGGCCCATTAATAAGGTGACGCCGCACCTAGAATAGCCTATGGATGAATATTATGAAGTGGCATCTTGTATATTTCGTCCAAGGCTTCATGCACTCCTTATGGCGGGTTCAAAGTCCTGAAATCATCACTTGTAACTCCGTTCTTGATCCCCTTGTGCATGCCATCAACTCCATGCGTGTTCTTGCTCCAATGTTCATCCTTCTCCAAGCTAGGCCCTTCATTTGTAAGCAAAACAAATGTATCCAATTTAGGCAGCATCATAATCTCATGAACATTAGAATCATTACCAAGAAACGAAAGTACCTGGTAATTTAATTGGCGTGCGCGAGCTCTAGTAGTTGGTCCAGTATATGTAACAGTAGGGGCTGTGGGTGTAACAATGGTATTGATGTCCTCATCATCCTCCCCTTCTTGAAATGAAGTCATCCTCGACGGAAGCTCATCTTCCTCACCCAAATAAGGCTTCAAATCTGCAATGTTAAAAGTGGGACTACCCCGAAATCTGCAGGTAGCTCAAGTTTATATGCATTATCATTTATTTTCTCTAACACCTTAAAAGGACCATCAGCACGTGGCATTAGCTTTGATTTGTGCAGATTAGGAAATCTATCTTTACGCAAATGTAACCAAACAAGATCTCCAGGTGCAAACACAACATGTTTTCTACCCTTATCCCCAGCAAGTTTATATTTAGCATTCATACGCTCAATGTTTTCCTTAGTTAACTCATGCATTTTTAAAATCAATTCAGAACGTTCTTTAGCATCAAAATTAACCTTCTCCGAAGATGGAAGAGGCAACAAATCAATAGGCGCACGAGGTAGGAAACCATACACAATTTCAAAAGGGCACATCTTAGTAGTAGAATGCAATGAACGATTATAAGCAAATTCAATATGAGGCAAGCATTCTTCCCACATTTTCTTATTATTCTTCAAAACAGCCCTAAGCATAGTAGACAATGTTCTATTGACTACTTCAGTTTGTCCATCAATTTGGGGGTGACAAGTAGTACTAAAAAGCAGCTTAGTCCCCAACTTAGCCCATAAACATCTCCAAAAGTGGCTAAGAAATTTAGTATCATGATCTGAAACAATAGTATTTGGCACACCATGCAAGCGAATGATTTCACGAAAGAATAAATCAGCAACATTAACAGCATCATCGCTTTTATGACATGGTATAAAGTGTGCCATTTTCGAGAACCTATCCACGACAACAAATATGCTATCCCTCCCCTTCTTTGTTCGAGGTAAACCTAAAACAAAATCCATAGATATATCCTCCCAAGGAACACTAGGTACAGGCAAAGGCATATATAAACCATGAGGATTTAGTCGTGACTTAGCTCTTTGACATGTAGTGCAGCGAGCAACAAAACGCTCAACATCCCGTCTCATCTTTGGCCAAAAGAAATGTGTAGCAAGTATATCCTCCGTCTTCTTGACGCCAAAGTGTCCCATTAATCCTCCTCCATGCGCCTCCTGCAACAACAAAAGACGAACGGAGCTAGCTGGAATGCATAGCTTGTTAGCACGAAACACAAAGCCATCGTTGAGAACGAACTTGTTCCAAGTTCTCCCTTCCTTACAATTCTGCAATACATCTTTAAATTCAGCATCATGAACATATTGATCTTTGATGGTCTCCAAACCAAATATTTTAAAGTCAAGTTGTGAAAGCATAGTATAACGACGAGACAATGCATCAGCAATAACATTTTCTTTACCCTTCTTGTGTTTAATGACATAAGGGAAAGTCTCAATGAATTCAACCCATTTAGCATGTCCACGGTTCAGTTTTGCTTGACTTTTAATGTGTTTCAAAGATTCATGATCAGAATGTATAACAAATTCCTTGGGCCATAAATAGTGTTGCCATGTTTCTAAGGTCCGAAAAAGAGCATATAATTCTTTATCATAAGTAGAATAGTTCAGACTAGGCCCACTCAATTTTTCAGAAAAGTATGCAACAGGTTTGCCATCTTGTAATAACACACCTCCTAATCCAATTCCACTAGCATCACATTCAAGCTCAAAAGTCTTATTGAAATTAGGAAGTTGGAGTAAAGGAGCATGTGTCAACTTATCTTTCAATACCGTGAAGGCTTCGTCCTGTGCGGTACCCCAAACAAAAGGCACATCCTTCTTTGTAAGCTCGTTGAGAGGTGCAGCAATGGTGCTGAAATCTCTCACAAAACGCCTATAGAAACCAGCGAGGCCAAGGAAACTCCTCACTTGTGTGACCGTTTTGGGCTGCGGCCAACTCTCAATAGCTTCAATCTTGGCTTTATCAACTTCAATTCCCCGTGGAGTAACAACATAGCCAAGAAAAGATAATCGGTCGGTGCAAAAGGTGCACTTTCCAAGGTTACCAAACAAACGTGCATCACGTAGAGCAATAAAAACAGCACGTAAATGTTCCAAATGTTCCTCCAAAGATTTGCTATAAATCAATATGTCATCAAAGTAAACTACCACAAATCGTCCAATGAAAGCACGTAAAACTTCGTTCATTAACCTGATGAAAGTACTAGGTGCATTAGTTAACCCAAAAGGCATGACTAACCACTCATATAATCCAAACTTAGTTTTAAATGCCGTTTTCCATTCATCTCCCAATTTCATACGAATTTGATGGTATCCACTACGCAAATCAATTTTGGAGAATATTGTAGAGCCACTCAATTCATCAAGCATATCATCTAGCCTAGGAATAGGATGACGATAACGAATAGTAATATTATTAATGCCTCTACAATCAACGCACATACGCAACGTACCATCCTTTTTCGGCACTAAAATGATAGGAACAACACAAGGAGTAAGGGATTCGCGTATATAACCTTTGTCGAGCAGTTCTTGTACTTGACGCATAATCTCCTTCGTCTCCTCTGGATTGGTACGGTATGGTGCACGGTTGGGTAATGATGCACCGGGAATTAAGTCAATTTGATGCTCAATCCCTCGAATAGGTGGTAATCCCGGTGGCACGTCTTGTGGAAAGACGTCAGCGAACTCCTGCAAAATGTTAGTGACAGCGGGAGGCAAAGAGGAAGGCACGTCCTTGAATGAAAATAATGCCTCTTTGCACACAAAAGCATAGCAAACAGATTTGCTAAAATCTAGATCATCAATATCAGATTTGGTGGCAAGTAAACATGCACTTTTCAATTTAATTTCAGAAGTAACACTAGATTGTTTATTATTATTATTAGACTGCATTTGTTGCTCAAATTCTTTTGCCACAATCTGATTTTCACTCTTATTTTTCTCCTGTTTTGCTTTATTAGCTCTATTAATATCATCTTTCAAAATGGACTCAGGAGTCATAGGAAGCAAAGTAATATTCTTATCCTTATGAACAAGTGTATACTGATTGTTTCTACCATGGTGAACAGAATTTTTATCAAATTGCCATGGTCTATCAAGTAATAAGGAACATGCTTGCATAGGTACCACATCACAATCAACATAATCAGCATATGTAGAGATACTAAAATGCACACAAACAGTACGTGTTACCTTAACCTTGCCGCTGTTGTTGAACCATTGGATGTAGTAAGGATGTGGTCTTGTGGTGAGAGATAGCTTCTCCACCATCTGCATGCTAGCCAAGTTGTTGCAACTCCCTCCATCTATGATCACGCGAACAGAACGTTCCTTCACAACTCCCTTTGTATGGAACAAATTATGCCTCTGATTTTGCTCAGCTTGTGTAACCTGCACACTCAAAACACGTTGAGCAACTAAACATTCATACCTGTCAGCATCTTCAGGAGCCATGTATTGCGTCTCATGATCAGAATCGTCTCCACCGTGTTCGTCACGTGTAATAAGAGCCAAAGTCTCCTCATCATAGTCACTAGCGGAGTCATACCCACCATCCTCGTTAACAATCATCACACGTTTAGATGGGCATTCTCTCGCATAATGACCTCCACCCTTGCAACGTCGACAAATAATATCATGTGTTTGCCCTGTTGATGCCATGTATGAAGAAGAGCTCTTTGCAGGCCCAGAAGGTGTGCTCTTGGCAGATAGTGGTGATTGTGACTGCTTTATTGTATCACGGTTGGAGGTGGCAGCCGACGGAGGCGCCGGTGTAGTAGAACGTGTGGAAGTAGATGATGCACGTGGTGTCCATGAGGAAGGTCGACCTGCAGAAAAATTAGTCCGCGCCAATGCCTGTCGATCCTGCACTTCACGTTCAGCTTTACAAGCAAGATGGAATAAACGAGTGATATTAGTATAGTCCTTATACTCTAGAATCGTCTGAATCTCTCTATTTAATCCACCCATAAAACGTGCAAGCATAGCTTCATTCTCCTCAACAATGCCACATCTAATCATGCCAGTTTGTAATTCCTGATAATATTCTTCTACAGAATTTTTTCCCTGTCTTAAGCGCTGCAATTTTTGAAGTAATTCACGTTGATAATGTGGTGGAACCCAACGAGTACGCATAGCAGTTTTCAAAGCAGCCCAAGTAGCAGGAATAGGATATAATCTACAATGCTCGGACCACCAAACACATGCAAAACTAGTGAATGAACAAACAGCAGCAGGAACACGTCTCTCCTCGGGATATTGTAAACATGTAAATCGTTGTTCAGTTTCTAACTCCCAAGTAAGATATATATCAGGAACATATCTACCCTCAAATGGTGGAATATTCAATTTTAGTTTAGGGAGATGGTCATGATCTCGTACCTGAGGGTGAGCCCTACCATTGCCATTATTTGCATGTGGACGACCTGGTGGTTGCTGTGCTGGTGGTGGCACGTAGTTCTGATTTTGATCAACCTCATCCTCATAATCGCCAGCAAAATCATCCTCCTCCGCATCAGCAGCAGCAACCACAGAAGTATGAACAGCAGCACCAACAGTTTGGCCAGGTGCAAGAGGGAGACGGCTCGCTCGGCGGAGGGCTGTTTCACGATGTGTAGGTAGTCGTTGTTGTTGTTGTTGTTGTAGAGGTGCGTTAGATGCAGCCGGTGGTGGTGGTGGAAGAGGCGCGAGCAATTCATTAAACCTGTTATTGAGCTTTTTTTCGAACGTCTTCTCCAGGTCATCTATCTTCTCCATGGCGTCTTCAAATCTGTTTAGCACATCTTGCACCTGTCCATTCATCATTTGCTGAAATTTATCATGCAACTCCTTATTCGTTATGTTCTCCCAGTCAGTCTCGTCGGCTTGTGATCCTGCCATGGTTAGCAGCAATAGAAACACACAAGAATATGATCCTACAGACTACTAACAAGAGATGGTGGTGGCGGGTGTCACAAATCCGTCAAGCAAATCTCAAATTCTTACCAGTTCTTACCCAGCAGCAGGCGGTGATCGGCAACCGTTGTAGTCAAAACTCTCAAAAGCTTGGATAGAGCGATTGCCAGGGAGAGTCAAACGCACGACGTAGATGTATGTGGAGCTGGGAAGGCTTATAGTATGGTAGCAAAAAGGGTCAGCAATAATCAATTCAGAGATGCAAAGTTGAATAAACGCTCAACGACGGTACTGTGCTGGTCCTAGGCTAGACCGTGCTAGAGACGCGAGCCTAGAACACTAACAAAATCACGGCGCTGCACGTAAATAAGGGAAAAGCACACTCTGGAACTTTTTTTTCGCTCTTTTTTTTGCGCTCCTCTTTTTTTTGCGAAAAATCACTATAATGGCGAGTGTCTCAAAACTCTTCCCTCGTCAAACTGGTAGGATGGCACGAAATTTTTTTTTCCACTTTTTTTTCGGAAATCAGGGCAGCGACGACGAAGTGCGACAAAAAATCACTATGATGGCACGTGGCTCAAAAGACTCAGAAAAGCCTAAAAATAGGATAGGGAAAAAAAATTTTGCGCGAGAAAATTTTGGCCTAAAAACTGCCCGGGGGTCTCCAGACTCTTTTTTTTTCGAGACCTACGCAGGCAAGGAAACACGAATCGGATTTGAGATTGATCTCAAGAACAAACCTAATATGAGAAGAACTCGGATTGGTGGTGGATATATGGTTGTGGTATATGGCAGCGGTGGTGGTATATGGATACAGATTGGTGGTGGTGTATGGATACGGATTGGTGGTGGTATATGGATATGGATTCAGAGCGGTGGCGGATAAGCAAAAGTGGTAGATGGACGATGGTGCGGTGGCGGCGTGACAACTTATGACCAGAACTCGAAACTCTAAAAGACTAGACTCTAAGACCAGCAACTTGACACGACGATGCAACCGCAAATTCAACAAAGCAAAAACCCTAAAAAGATTATGCAAAGGCTCAGATTGGTTCGGATATGATGAACTAACCCTAATTTTTTTGTGGCTTTTTCGTGGACTGTAGGTATGAAGAACAGACTCGATCTAATCTACGAAAAACTGTAAAATCTCACCGAGCAACCTGGAAATCTGATACCACTTGATAGAGGCAAAGGTGTCCCGATGTTTCGATGAGATGGTGGCTATCGTTTTCTGGGGAAGTAGGCCTTGACGATCCGACTACGAACGTGCGAGACGTCGCGCCTTAGCAATCGCTAAACCAACTTCCGAGGGTTATTGACCACGCCGGAGCACGATCAACCTGACCACGAGGGTCTGTTTCCTGCAAGCAAACGAAGAACAAGCAAGAAACTGAGATTGCAATCTGGATATTGCGAATATAAGATGAAAGCTTTATTGATCAAGGTGGAGTTTTGTGACGTCTTGGTCTGGTCGTTGGACACAAATGAAGTACACGAAGTTGCAGCTATGGCGAACTTCTAATCTAAACAAAACCCCAAAGTCTAAACGACGCCCTAAGGGCTGTATATATGGAGGAAGAGGGGGGAATTTCGTGGCCCTTGAGGGTGGGGTCCGAAACCAACCCTAACTCTTGTTTCCCCACACATACGGACTCTAAAAATAGCCTATACTTAAGTATTTCTAAATTACATGGGCCTGGCCCATTAATAAGGTGACGCAGCACCTAGAATAGCCTATGGATGAATATTATGAAGTGGCATCTTGTATATTTCGTCCAAGGCTTCATGCACTCCTTATGGCGGCTTCAAAGTCCTGAAATCATCACTTGTAACTCCGTTCTTGATCCCCTTGTGCATGCCATCAACTCCATGCGTGTTCTTGCTCCAATGTTCATCCTTCTCCAAGCTAGGCCCTTCATTTGTAAGCAAAACAAATGTATCCAATTTAGGCAGCATCATAATCTCATGAACATTAGAATCATTACCAAGAAACGAAAGTACCTGGTAATTTAATTAGCATGCGCGAGCTCTAGTAATTGGTCCAGTATATGTAACAGTAGGGGTTGTGGGTGTAACAATGGTATTGATGTCCTCATCAGATGGTTCACCTCTTCTTGTCTGTATACAGGGTACTGCTGATGTTACTAAGGAAGCAGGTGTTGTCTCGCATGGTCGCACTCTCCGGGCCTATTCCAACATCCGTTGCAGGGTATTCGGGATGTATACTAGTGTACTAGCACCAACACCTTCTCCCTGGTTCAGTATTGATAGTCTTGGAGGAAACTCCCTCTCCCTTGGACAAAACTATCCAATGATGGTGAAAGGCGATCCAGCTGTTGTTGACACAACGTTACTACCATTTATGAGAAGCAACTGTATCTATACCTCGAACATTGCTATGCTTCCCTACCATCCCAATATGGGTCCTGACATAGGCCGCTTCAGCCTGGTTGATCTGTCCTGTGTTGGTCTCGAGATTGACAGTAGCTGGCCCTTCCCAAAGAATCACTTCTGGTTCAAAGCAAGCATTTCCAACGCCGACGAGTGGTTGAGCTGAAGTTCATTTCATCGCTTTGTTATTTGTTGTGTGAGGAAAACTTTACTTTACTAGAATGTTTTGTAAATGATCTATGATCCAACGTGTATCCTCGTCGTCGTTGTGGGTTGATGACTTGTTGTATGTAATCAATGGTACATTTGCATATGCGTCCATCAACTCACGCGTGCTAGTGGTGTCCATATGAACAATGCTAGTGATTTTAGTAGCAAAAATTATATAGTGCTAGTGATTTTTAGCTGCATATTTTGACAAATCGCAGTGTTACAAGGTTGACAAATGGCAATGTTACTAGATAAACAAATGTCAATCTTTCCAGTGTGACAAATGGCAACATACCCAAAATGACAGATGCAAATCTTACCCAATTGTTTCTACGTGGTTGCACACGGGTCATCCAAAACAACCTTTTGCGTTGAACGGATGCACAAATCCTGCACTGTGAGGGAAGACCATAGCTCTCACTTTGCAGAAATCCTGCTCGACACATTTTCCCTTGGCTTCCTGGGGAAGCTGTCGGTTTGCATACGGGTGTTCTAACGAAAATGTTTGCGATGAGTGTTTTATATTTAAAAACCATTGATGTTTTTTTCAAAAGAAAATCGTTTGATAAGTCTGTACATTAAGAGAGAAAAACGCAAGTCCGTTCAAACCATATCTTTCATCCAGTCACACTGCGAATTTATATTCATATGATCGAGAATTCGAGACACAGTATTAAACCGAAAAAAACTATTTCCGGCGGCGGTGGAGGCAGCGTGCCACGCAGTCCTTGTTGTCCTCCGAGATGGCGTTGTTGAAGTCTTCAAGGCAGCACAAAATGTTCTTCACTTGTAAATCAAACATCATGTCGTCGCGCTATCGACGGGCGAGGCGCGGGAGGACTGCAACTAGCGCCGCTGAGGAGGGCGCGCGCACGGGCATGGGCACGGCGGGTGCAGCCAAACGCACAGGGACCGGCGCTGCAGTGGGTGGAGGGGCGCGCACGGGCAGGGGCACGGGCGCGGCAGGTGTAGCCAAATTCCCGGGGGTCGGCACCACGGTGGGTGGAGGGGCACGCACGAGCACGGGAGCTGGCGCTGGCGTGTACACGAGCTAGCGCGGGTCCACGGAGACCTCGCTGACACCCGCGGCTTCCAGCTCTGCAATAGTGCTCGGCGACCAGCCCGTCAATGCTACAGGGACGGTCGCTGGCGCGGGTGCGGGGATGGGAGCTGGGACGGGAGCGGGGGCAGCAACCGCCGCGGCTAGCTCGTTCTGGGCCATGTCCATGAGGCCCCATTCCTCCTTATTTTCTATCTCCTCCAGCTTGGAGTCGACTTCACCAAACTTGAAGACTAGTGCCAGATGATCATTCTGTGCCATGGCGTTGGTGGAGGTCCGCGGGAGGGAGGGGAATGGGAGGCGAACAGTAAGACCGCCCGTATTAAACAGCGGCTCGGGCGCCATTAATGGAGAGGAAGGCGGGCGGCCATGGAAGTCAAAGGGCTCGCTTCCCAGTGAGACTGCGCAGCATACAGCTCTGATACGTCGCCAATGTATCTATAATTTTTGATTGTTCCATGCTATTATATTATCAATCTTGGATGTTTTATATGCATTTATATGCTATTTTATATGATTTTTGGGAACCTATTACCTAGAGCCCAGTGCCAGTTTCTGTTTTTCCTTGTTTTTGAGTTTTACAGAAAAGGAATACCAAACGGAGTCCAATTGACGTGCCAATTTTTGATGATTTTTTATGGACCAAAAGAAGCCCTCGGAGTAAAAGAGATGGGCCAATCTTGGATGTTTTATATGCTATTTTATATGATTTTTGGGAACCCTATTAACCTAGAGCCCAGTGCCAGTTTATGTTTTTCCCCTTGTTTTTGAGTTTTACAGAAAAGGAATACCAAACGAAGTCCAATTGACGTGCCAATTTTTGATGATTTTTTATGGACCAAAAGAAGCCCCCAGAGTAAAAGAGTTGGGCCAGAAGAGTCGCGCCCTACCCCCCCCCCCCCCGGCGCGCCGCCCTATCTCGTGGACGACTCGGGCACCTCCCTGACTTGTTCCCGACGCCAAAAATTCCTATAAATACTAAAACCTCCAGAAAATAACCTAGATCAGGAGTTTCGCCGCTGCAAGCCTCTGTAGCCACCGAAAACCAATCTAGACCCGTTCTGGCACCCTACCGGAGGGGGGAATCCCTCTTTGGTGGCCATCTTCATCATCTCGGCACTCTCCATGACGAGGAGGGAGTAGTTCACCCTTAGGGCTGAGGGTATGTACCAGTAGCTATGTGTTTGATCTCTCTCTCTCTCTCTTTCTCTCTCTCTCGTGTTTTTGATTCGCACGATCTTGATGTATCGCGAGCTTTGCTATGATAGTTGGATCTTATGATGTTTCTCCCCTCTACTCTCTTGTAATGGATTGAGTTTTCCCTTTGAAGTTATCTTATCGGATTGAGTCTTTAAGGATTTGAGAACACTTGATGTATGTCTTACATGTGCTTATCTGTGGTGACAATGGGATATTCACGTGATCCACTTGATGTATGTTTTGGTGATCAACTTGCGAGTTCCGTGACCTTGTGAACTTATGCATAGGGGTTGGCACACGTTTTCGTCTTGACTCTCTGGTAGAAACTTTGGGGCACTCTTTGAAGTTCTTTGTGTTGGTTGAATAGATGAATCTGAGATTGTGTGATGCATATCGTATAATCATACCCACGGATACTTGAGGTGACATTGGAGTATCTAGGTGACATTAGGCCTTTGGTTGATTTGTGTCTTAAGGTGTTATTCTAGTATGAACTCTAGTATAGATCGAGCGGAAAGAATATATTCATGTTATTTTACTACGGACTCTTGAATAGATCGACCAGAAAGAATAACTTTGAGGTGGTTTCATACCCTAAAATAATCTCTTCGTTTGTTCTCCGCTATTAGTGACTTTGGAGTGACTCTTTGTTGCATGTTGAGGGATAGTTATATGATCTAAATACGTTATTATTGTTGAGAGAACTTGCACTAGTGAAAGTATGAACCCTAGGCCTTGTTTCAACACATTGCAATACTGTTTTCGCTCACTTTTATCATTAGTTTCCTTGCTGTTTTTATATTTTCAGATGACAAAAACCTATATCTACCATCCATATTGCACTTGTATCACCATCTCTTCGCCGAACTAGTGCACCTATACAATTTACCATTGTATTGGGTGTGTTGGGGACACAAGAGACTCTTTGTTATTTGGTTGCAGGGTTATTTGAGAGAGACCATCTTCATCCTACGCCTCCCACGGATTGATAAACCTTAGGTCATCCACTTGAGGGAAATTTGCTACTGTCCTACAAACCTCTGCACTTGGAGGCCCAACAATGTCTAAAAGAAGAAGGTTGTGTAGTAGACATCAAGCTCACACGCTTCTCGGTGAGCCTATGCATTGGAGGATAGCTTGCACGCCTCTCGGTCAGCCTGCGCACCGGACTCCTCTCGCACGCCTCCCGTTCAGTCGATGTCAAGCAGCTGTCCACACGACACCTCCTTTAGCCATTAAAACGAAGAGACGTGGCGTCACATGAATGGTTAACAGAACGCACACGATTTGAATTACACAAACGTTTGAGGTATTAAAGTGGGAGCTATTTTTTCAAAATGCATTTTTGGCTGTTATTCGAGTGCGCCTTCTCTCAAAATGGACACGAAAAATACCACAACATGTCGGGTGCCGTTCCATGAAAGCATGACAAGTTTCATGAATTTCAAATGAGTTTTGGATTTACTAGAATTTTTTAAAAAAGTATCTCAATGTTTTGCCGGCAATCAACGGTGCCCTGGTGTTTGAAATTCATTCCCATATCTTGCATGGGACATAAGCATGCACCCAAGGACACATATTTGATTTTTCAACCAATTTATATGCATTAGAGCATGTGCATGTAGATCAAATTTGAATTATGCACGTAAATGCATCGAAAACTCAATTAATGCATAAAAATGTCATAACAAACCCCGAAAAATCCCAAAAATTGACACAACACTCCTCTTGTTCTATGTTGACACGAGAAATTTTTTGAAAGCAATAAGAGGCAATGGATATCGTTTCATCCCCAAAGGTGGGACCTTCCTACCAAAACCATCAGCCTTGTTGTGAGAAGCTCTGGTTTGTGAGAAGCATATCTCCAAACCGCCCCTAAATGGGACAAAAAATTACCACAACATGTTGATGCCACTCCACGATAGCAGGCCAAGTTTCATTAATTTCATACGAGCTTTGGATTTACTAGAATTTAAAAACCGGGTATCTCAATGTTTGCGGCCGAGTAACCATGGCAGGGTGTTTGACATTCATTCCCATTTCTTGCATGGGACCTAAGCATGCAACCAAGGGCACAAAATTGAATTTTCAACCAATTTATATGCATTAGAGCATGTCCATGCAGTTCAAATTTGAATTATGCACATAAATGCATTGAAAACTCAATTAATGCATAAAACTGTCCAAACGAACCCCAAAAAATCCCAAAAATTGACACAACACTCATGTTATTCTATGTTGACACGAGAAAACTTTTGAAAGCAATAAGAGGCAATGGATATCATTTCGTCCCCAAAGGTGGGACGTTCCCTACCGAAACCATCAGGCTTGTTGTGAGAAGCTTATACCCAAACTTGCCCCAAATGGGAATTTTTTTTACCACAACATGTTGATGACGCTCCATGATAGCATGCCAAGTTTCTTGAATTTCAGACGAGCTTTGGATTTACTAGAATTTAAAAACTAGGTATCTCAATGTTTGCAGCCGAGTGATCGTGGCAGGGTGTTTGACATTCATTCCCATTTCTTGCATGGGATCTAAGCATGCAACCGAGGGCACAAATTTAAATTTTCAACTAATTTATATGCATTATAGCATGTGCATGTAGTTCAAATTTGAATTATGCACATAAATGTATTGAAAACTCAATTAATGCATAAAAATGTCCAAACGAACCCCGAAAACCCCCAAAAATTGACACAACACGCCTGTTGTTCTATGTTGAGACGAGAATTTTTTTGAAAGCAATAAGAGGCAATGGATATTGTTTCGTCCCCTAAGGTGGGACGTTCCCTACCGAAACCACCACGCTTGTTGTGAGAAGCTCTCGTTTGTGAGAAGCATATCCCAATCCTACCCCAAATGGGACAAAAAATTTACCACGACATGTTGATGCTGCACCATGATAGCATGCCAAGTTTCACGAATTTCAGACGAGCTTTGGATTTACTAGAATATAAAAACCATGTATCTCAATGTTTGCGGCCGAGTGACCGTGACAGGGTGTTTGACATTCGTTCCCATTTCTTGCATGGGACCTAAGCATGCAACCAAGGGCACAAATTTGAATTTTCAACCAATTTATATGCATTAGAGCATGTGCATGTAGTTCACATTTGAATTATGCAGATAAATGCATTGAAAACTCAATTAATGCATAAAAATGTCCAAATGAACCCTGAAAAATCCTAAAAATTGACACAACACTCATGTTGTTCTATGTTGACACGAGAATTTTTTTGAAAGCAATAAGAGGCAATGGATATCGTTTCGTCCCCAAACATGGGACGTTCCCTACAGAAACCATCATCCTTGTTGTGAGAAGCTCTGGTTTGTGAGAAGCATATCCCCAAACCTGCCGCAAATAGGATGAAAAAATTACCACGACATGTTGATGCCGCTCCATGATAGCATGCCAAGTTTAATGAATTTCATACGAGCTTTGGATTTACTAGAATTTAAAAACTGGGTATCTCAATGTTTGCGGCCGAGTGACCGTGGCTGGGTGTTTGACATTCATTCCCATTTCTTGCATGGGACCTAAGCATGCAACCAAGGGCACAAATTTGAATATGCAACCAATTTATATGCATTAGAGCATGTGCAAGTAGTTCAAATTTTAGTTATGTACATAAGTACATTGACAACTCAATTAATGCATAAAAATGCCCAAACGAACCCCGAAAAATCCCAAAAATTGACACAACACTCCTGTTGTTCTATGTTGACACGAGGAATTTTTTGAAAGCAATAAGAGGCAATGGATATCGTTTCGTCCCCAAAGGTGGGACGTTCCATACCGAAGCCATCACGCTTGTTGTGAGAAGCTCTGGTTTGTGAGAAGCATATCCCCAAACTTGCCCCAAATGGGGAATTTTTTTGCCACAACATGTTGATGCCGCTCCATGATAGCATGCCAAGTTTCATGAATTTTGGACGAGCTTTGGATTTACTAGAATTTAAAAACCAGGTATCTCATTGTTTGCGGCCGAGTGACCGTGGCATGGTGTTTGACATTCATTCCCATTTCTTGCATGGGACCTAAGCATGCAACCAAGGGCACAAATTTGAATTTTCAACCAATTTATATGAATTAGAGCATGTGCATGTAGTTCAAATCTGAATTATGTACATAAATGCATTGAAAACTCAATTAATGCATAAAAAATATCCAAACGAACCCCGAAAAATCCCAAAAATTGACACAACACGCCTGTTGTTCTATGTTGACACGAGAATTTTTTTGAAAGCAACAAGAGGCAATGGAAATCGTTTCGTCCCCAAAGGTGGGACGTTCCCTACCGAAACCAATAGGCTTGTTGTGAGAAACTCTGGTTTGTGAGAATTATATCCCCAAACCTGCCCAAAATGGGACAAAAAATTTACCACAACATGCTGATGCCACTCCATGATAGCATGCCAAGTTTGTTGAATTTCAGACGAGCTTTGGATTTACTAGAATTTAAAAACCAGGTATCTCAATTTTGCGGCCGAGTGACCGTGGCAGGTGTTTGACATTCATTCCCATTTCCTGCATGGGACCTAAGCATGCAACCAAGGGCACAAATTTGAATTATCAACAAGTTTATATGCATTAGAGCAGGTGCAGGTAGTTCAAATTTAAATTATGCACATAAATGCATTGAAAACTCAATTAATGCATAAAAATGTCCAAACGAACTCCGAAAAATCCCAAAAATTGACACAACACTCCTGTTGTTCTATGTTGACATGACAAAATTTTTGAAAGCAATAAGAGGCAATGGATATCGTTTCGTCCCCAAAGGTGGCACATTCCCTACCAAAACTATCAGGCTTGTTATGAGAAGCTCTGGTTTGTGAGAAGCATATCCCCAAACCTGCCCTAAATGGGACAAAAAAATTACCATAACATGTTGATGCCGCTCCAAGATAGCATGCCAAGTTTCATGAATTTCATACGAGCTTTGGTTTTACTAGAATTTAAAACCGGGTATCTCAATGTTTGCAGCCGAGTGACCGTGGCAGGGTGTTTGACATTCATTCCCATTTCTTGCATGGGAACTAAGCATGCAACCAAGGGCACAAATTTGAATTTTCAATCAATTTCTATGCATTAGAGTATGTGCACGTAGTTCAAATTTGAATTATGCACATAAATGCATTAAAAACTCAATTAATGCATAAAATGTCCAAACGAACCCCGAAAAATCCAAAAAATTAACACAACACTCTTGTTGTTTTATGTTGACACGAGAAATTTTCTGAAAGCAATAAGAGGGAATGGATATTGTTTCGGGCTCAAAGGTGGGATGTTCCCTACCGAAACCATCAGGCTTATTGTGAGAAGCTCTGGTTTGTGAGAAGCATATCCCCAAACTTGCCCCAAATGGGAATTTTTTTACCACAACATGTTGATGCCGCTCCATGATAGCATGCCAAGTGTCATGAATTTCAGACGAGCTTTGGATTTAGTAGAATTTAAAAACCAGGTATCTCAATGTTTGTGGCTGAGTGACCGTGGCAGGGTGTTTGACATTCATTCCCATTTCTTGCATGGGACCTAAGCATTCAACAAAGGGCACAAATTTGAATTTTCAACCAATTTATATGGATTAGAGCATGTGCGTGTAGTTCAAATTTGAATTATGCACATAAGTGCATTGAAAACTCAATTAATGCATAAAAATGTCCAAACGAACCCCGAAAAATCCCAAAAATTTACACAACACGCCTGTTGTTCTATGTTCACACGACAATTTTTTTGAAGGCAATAAGAGGCAATGGATATCATTTCGTCCCCAAAGGTTGGACGTTCCCTACCGAAACCATTAGGCTTGTTGTGAGAAGCTTTGGTTTGTGAGAAGCATATCCCCAAAACTGCCCCAAATGGGACAAAAAATTTACCACGGCATATTGATGCTGCTCCATGATAGCATGCCAAGTTTCATGAATTTCAGACGAGCTTTGGATTTACTAGAATTTAAAAACCAGGTATCTCAATGTTTGCGGCCTAGTGACCGTGGCAGGGTGTTTGACATTCATTCCCATTTCTTGCATTGGACCTAAGCATGCAACCAAGATCACAAATTTGAATTTTCAACCAATTTATATGCATTAGAGCATGTGCATGTAGTTCAAATTTGAATTATGCACATAAGTGCATGAAAACTCAATTAATGCATAAAAATGTCCAAACGAACCCCGAAAGATCCCAAAAATTGACACAACACTCCTGTTGTTCTATGTTCACACGAGAGAATTTTTGAAAGCAATAAGAGCTAATGGATATCTTTTCGTCCTCAAAGGTGGGACGTTCCCTACCGAAACCATCAGGCTTGTTGTGAGAAGCTCTGGTTTGTGAGAAGCATATCCCCAAACCTGCCCCAAATGGGACAAAAATTTTACCACAGCATGTTGATGCCGCTCCATGATAGCATGCGAAGTTTCATGAATTTCAAACTGATGAGGACATCAATACCATTGTTACACCCACAGCCCCTACTGTTACATATACTGGACCAATTACTAGAGTTCGCGCACGCCAATTAAATTACCAGGTACTTTCGTTTCTTGGTAATGATTCTAATGTTCATGAGATTATGATGCTGCCTAAATTGGATACATTTGTTTTGCTTACAAATGAAGGGCCTAGCTTGGAGAAGGATGATCATTGGAGCAAGAACACACATGGAGTTGATGGCATGCGCAAGGGGATCAAGAACGGAGTTACAAGTGATGATTTCAGGACTTTGAAGCCGCCATAAGGAGTGCATGAATCCTTGGACGAAATATACGAGATGCCACTTCATAATATTCGTTCATAGGCTATTCTAGGTGCTGCGTCACCTTATTAATGGGCCAGGCCCATGTAATTTCGAGATACTTAAGTATAGGCTATTTTTAGAGTCCGTATATGCGGGGAAACAAGAGTTAGGGTTGGTTTCGGACCCCACCCTCAAGGGCCACGAAATTCCCCCCCCCCTCTTCCTCCATATATACAGCCCTTAGGGCGTCGTTTAGACTGTGGGTTTTGTTTAGATTAAAAGTTCGCCATAGCTGCAACTTCGCGTACTTCGTTTGTGTCCAACGACCAGACCAAGACGTCACAGAACCCCATCTTGATCAATAAAGCTTTCATCTTATATTCGCAATATCCAGATTGCAATCTCAGTTTCTTGCTTGTTCTTCGTTTGCTTGCAGGAAACAGACCCTCGTGGTCAGGTTGATCGTGCTCCGGCCTGGTCAATAACCCTCGGAAGTTGGTTTAGCAATTGCTAAGGCGCGACGTCTCGCACGTTCGTAGTCGGATCGTCAAGGTCGACTCCCACAGAAAACGATAGCCACCATCTCATTGAAACATCGGGACACCTTTGCCTCTATCAAGTGGTATCAGATTTCTAGGTTGCTCGGTGAGATTTTACAGTTTTTCGTAGATTAGATCGAGTCTGTTCTTCATACCTACAGTCCACGAAAAAGCCACAAAAAAATAGGGTTAGTTCATCATATCCGAACCAATCTGAGCCTTTGCATAATCTTTTTAGGGTTTTTGCTTTGTTGAATTTGCGGTTGCATCGTCGTGTCAAGTTGCTGGTCTTAGAGTCTAGTCTTTTAGAGTTTCGAGTTTTGGTCATAAGTTGTCACGCCGCCGCCGTACCATCATCATCGCCCATCTACCTCCATTGCTGATCCGCCACCGCTCTGAATCCGTATCCATATACCACCACCAATCCGTATCCATATTCAACCACCGCTACCATATACCACCACCACCAATCCGAGTTCTTCTCATATTAGGTTTGTTGTTGAGACCAATCTAAATTCCGTTTCGTGTTTCCTTGCCTGCGTAGGTCTCGGGAAAAAAAAGAGCGAAAAAAAAGTTCCAGAGTCTGGAGACCCCCGGGCAGTTTTTAGGCCAAAATTTTCACGGGCAAATTTTTTTCCCTATCCTATTTTTAGGCTTTTCTGAGTCTTTTGAGCCACGTGCCATCATAGTGATTTTTTTTCGCACTTCTTCGTCGTCGCTGCCCTGATTTCCGAAAAAAAAGTGAACAAAAAAATTTTCGTGCCATCCTACCAGTTTGACGAGGGAAGAGTTTTGAGACACTCGCCATTATAGTGATTTTTCGCAAAAAAAAAGAGGAGCGCAAAAAAAAAGAGGGCGCAAAAAAAAAGAGCGAAAAAAAAAGTTCCAGAATGTGCTTTTCCCTTATTTACGTGCAGCGCCGTGATTTTGTTAGTGTTCTAGGCTCGCGTCTCTAGCACGGTCTAGCCTAGGACCAGCACAGTACCGTCGTTGAGCGTTTATTCAACTTTGCATCTCTGAATTGATTATTGCTGACCCTTTTTGCTACCATACTATAAGCCTTCCCAGCTCCACATACATCTACATCGTGCGTTTGACTCTCCCTGGCAATCGCTCTATCCAAGCTTTTGAGAGTTTTGACTACCACGGTTGCCGATCACCGCCTGCTGCTGGGTAAGAACTGGTAAGAATATGAGATTTGCTTGACGGATTTGTGACACCACCACCACCTCTTGTTAGTATTCTGTAGGATCATATTCTTGTGTGTTTCTATTGTTGCTAACCATGGCAGGATCACAAGCCGACGAGACTGACTGGGAGAACATGACGAATCAGGAGTTGCATGATAAATTTCAGCAAATGATGAATGGACAGGTGCAAGATGTGCTAAACAGATTTGAAGAGGCCATGGAGAAGGTAGATGGCATGGAGAAGACGTTCGAAACAAAGCTCGATAACAGGTTTAATGAATTGCTCGCGCGTCTTCCACCACCACCACCGGCTGCACCTAACACACCTCTACAACAACAACAACAACAACGACTACCTACACATCGTGAAACAGCCCTCCGCCGAGCGAGCCGTCTCCCTCTTGCACCTGGCCAAACTATTGGTGCTGCTGTTGCTACTTCTGTGGCTCCTGCTGCTGATGCGGAGGAGGATGATTTTGCTGGTGATTACGAGGATGAGGTTGATCAAAATCAGAACTACGTGCCACCACCAGCACAGCAACAACCAGGTCGTCCACATGCAAATAATGGCAATGGTAGGGCTCACCCTCAGGTACGAGATCATGACCATCTCCCTAAACTAAAATTGAATATTCCACCATTTGAGGGTAGATATGTTCCTGATATATATCTTACTTGGGAGTTAGAAACTGAACAACGATTTACATGTTTACAATATCCCGAGGAGAGACGTGTTCCTGCTGCTGTTTGTGCATTCACTACTTTTGCATGTGTTTGGTGGTCTGAGCATTGTAGATTATATCCCATTCCTGCTACTTGGGCTGCTTTGAAAACTGCTATGCGTACTCGTTGGGTTCCACCATATTATCAACGTGAATTACTTCAAAAATTGCAGCGCTTAAGACAGGGAAAAAATTCTGTAGAAGAGTATTATCAGGAATTACAAACTGGCATGATTAGATGTGGTATTGTTGAGGAGAATGAAGCTATGCTTGCACGTTTTATGGGTGGATTAAATAGAGAGATTCAGACGATTCTAGAGTATAAGGACTATACTAATATCACTCGTTTATTCCATCTTGCTTGTAAAGCTGAACGTGAAGTGCAGGATCGACAGGCATTGGCGCGGACTAACTTTTCTGCAGGTCGATCTTCATCATGGACACCACGTGCATCATCTACTTCCACACGTTCTGCTACACAAGCGCCTCCGTCGGCTGCCACCTCCAACCGTGATACAATAAAGCAGGCACAATCACCACTATCTGCCAAGAGCACACCTTCTGGGCCTGCAAAGAGCTCTTCTTCATCCATGGCATCCACAGAGCAAACACATGATATTATTTGTCGACGTTGCAAGGGTGGAGGTCATTATGCGAGAGAATGCCCATCTAAACGTGTGATGATTGTTAGTGAGGATGGTGGGTATGAGTCCGCTAGTGACTATGATGAGGAGACTTTGGCTCTTATTACACGTGACGAACACGGTGGAGACGATTCTGATCATGAGACGCAATACATGGCTCCTGAAGATGCTGACAGGTATGAATGTTTAGTTGCTCAATGTGTTTTGAGTGTGCAGGTTACACAAGCTGAGCAAAATCAGAGGCATAATTTGTTCCATACAAAGGGAGTTGTGAAGGAGCGTTCTGTTCGCGTGATCATAAATGGAGGGAGTTGCAACAACTTGGCTAGCATGGAGATGGTGGAGAAGCTATCTCTCACCACAAGACCACATCCACATCCTTACTACATCCAATGGTTCAACAACAGCGGCAAGGTTAAGGTAACGCGTACTGTTCGTGTGCATTTTAGTATCTCTACATATGCTGATTATGTTGATTGTGATGTGGTACCTATGCAAGCATGTTCCTTATTACTTGGTAGACCATGGCAATTTGATAAAAATTCTGTTCACCATGGTAGAAACAATCAGTATACTCTTGTTCATAAGGATAAAAATATTACTTTGCTTCCTATGACTCCTGAT
Source organism: Triticum monococcum (assembly GCA_034509565.1). Taxonomy (NCBI): domain Eukaryota; kingdom Viridiplantae; phylum Streptophyta; class Magnoliopsida; order Poales; family Poaceae; genus Triticum; species Triticum monococcum. Next base: position 280,505,528 of record CM067844.1, read on the forward strand.
TCCATTTTGAAAGATGATATTAATAGAGCTAATAAAGCAAAACAAGAGAAAAATAAGAGTGAAAATCAGATTGTGGCAAAAGAATTTGAGCAACAAATGCAGCCTAATAATAATAAACAATCTAGTGTTGCTTCTGAAATTAAATTGAAAAGTGCATGTTTACTTGCCACCAAATCTGATATTGATGATCTAGATTTTAGCAAATCTGTTTGCTATGCTTTTGTGTGCAAAGAGGCATTATTTTCATTCGAGGACGTGCCTTCCTCTTTGCCTCCTGCTGTCACTAACATTTTGCAGGAGTTCGCTGACGTCTTTCCACAAGACGTGCCACCGGGATTACCACCTATTCGAGGGATTGAACATCAAATTGATTTAATTCCCGGTGCATCATTACCCAACCGTGCACCATACCGTACCAATCCAGAGGAGACGAAGGAGATTATGCGTCAAGTACAAGAACTGCTCGACAAAGGTTATATACGCGAATCCCTTAGTCCTTGTGCTGTTCCTATCATTTTAGTGCCGAAAAAGGATGGTACGTCGCGTATGTGCGTTGATTGTAAAGGCATTAATAACATTACTATTCGTTATCGTCATCCTATTCCTAGGCTAGATGATATCCTTGATGAATTGAGTGGCTCTACAATATTCTCCAAAATTGATTTGCGTAGTGGATACCATCAAATTCGTATGAAATTGGGAGATGAATGGAAAACAGCATTTAAAACTAAGTTTGGATTATATGAGTGGTTAGTCATGCCTTTTGGATTAACTAATGCACCTAGTACTTTCATGAGGTTAATGAACGAAGTTTTACGTGCTTTCATTGGACGATTTGTGGTAGTTTACTTTGATGACATATTGATTTATAGCAAATCTTTGGAGGAACATTTGGAACATTTACGTGCTGTTCTTATTGCTCTACGTGATGCACATTTGTTTGGTAACCTTGGAAAGTGCACCTTTTGCACCGACCGAGTATCTTTTCTTGGCTATGTTGTTACTCCACAGGGAATTGAAGTTGATAAAGCCAAGATTGAAGCTATTGAGAGTTGGCCGCAGCCCAAAAGGTCACACAAGTGCGGAGTTTCCTTGGCCTCGCTGGTTTCTATAGGCGTTTTGTGAGAGATTTCAGCACCATTGCTGCACCTCTCAACGAGCTTACAAAGAAGGATGTGCCTTTTGTTTGGGGTACCGCACAGGAAGAAGCCTTCACGGTATTGAAAGATAAGTTGACACATGCTCCTTTGCTCCAACTTCCTAATTTCAATAAGACTTTTGAGCTTGAATGTGATGCTAGTGGAATTGGATTAGGAGGTGTGTTATTACAAGATGGCAAACCTGTTGCATACTTTTCTGAAAAATTGAGTGGGCCTAGTCTGAACTATTCTACTTATGATAAAGAATTATATGCTCTTGTTCGGACCTTAGAAACATGGCAACATTATTTATGGCCCAAGGAATTTGTTATACATTCTGATCATGAATCTTTGAAACACATTAAAAGTCAAGCAAAACTGAACCGTAGACATGCTAAATGGGTTGAATTCATTGAGACTTTCCCTTATGTCATTAAACACAAGAAGGGTAAGGAAAATGTTATTGCTGATGCATTGTCTCGTCGTTATACTATGCTTTCACAACTTGACTTTAAAATATTTGGTTTGGAGACCATCAAATATCAATATGTTCATGATGCTGAATTTAAAGATGTATTGCAGAATTGTAAGGAAGGGAGAACTTGGAACAAGTTCGTTCTCAACGATGGCTTTGTGTTTCGTGCTAACAAGCTATGCATTCCAGCTAGCTCCATTCGTCTTTTGTTGTTGCAGGAGGCGCATGGAGGAGGATTAATGGGACACTTTGGCGTCAAGAAGACGGAGGATATACTTGCTACACATTTCTTTTGGCCAAAGATGAGACGGGATGTTGAGCGTTTTGTTGCTCGCTGCACTACATGTCAAAGAGCTAAGTCACGACTAAATCCTCATGGTTTATATATGCCTTTGCCTGGACCTAGTGTTCCTTGGGAGGATATATCTATGGATTTTGTTTTAGGTTTACCTCGAACAAAGAAGGGGAGGGATAGCATATTTGTTGTCGTGGATAGGTTCTCGAAAATGGCACACTTTATACCTTGTCATAAAAGCGATGATGCTGTTAATGTTGTTGATTTGTTCTTTCGTGAAATTATTCGCTTGCATGGTGTGCCAAATACTATTGTTTCAGATCGTGATACTAAATTTCTTAGCCACTTTTGGAGATGTTTATGGGCTAAGTTGGGGACTAAGCTGCTTTTTAGTACTACTTGTCACCCCCAAACTGATGGACAAACTGAAGTAGTCAATAGAACATTGTCTACTATGCTTAGGGCTGTTTTGAAGAATAACAAGAAAATGTGGGAAGAATGCTTGCCTCATATTGAATTTGCTTATAATCGTTCATTGCATTCTACTACTAAGATGTGCCCTTTTGAAATTGTGTATGGTTTCCTACCTCGTGCACCTATTGATTTGTTGCCTCTTCCATCTTCGGAGAAGGTTAATTTTGATGCTAAAGAACGTTCTGAATTGATTTTAAAAATGCATGAGTTAACTAAGGAAAACATTGAGCGTATGAATGCTAAATATAAACTTGCTGGAGATAAGGGTAAGAAACATGTTGTGTTTGCACCTGGAGATCTTGTTTGGTTACATTTGCGTAAAGATAGATTTCCTAATCTGCGCAAATCAAAGCTAATGCCACGTGCTGATGGTCCTTTTAAGGTGTTAGAGAAAATAAATGATAATGCATATAAACTTGAGCTACCTGCAGATTTTGGGGTTAGTCCCACTTTTAACATTGCAGATTTGAAGCCTTATTTGGGTGAGGAAGATGAGTTTCCGTCGAGGACGACTTCATTTCAAGAAGGGGAGGATGATGAGGACATCAATACCATTGTTACACCCACAGCCCCTACTGTTACATATACTGGACCAATTACTAGAGCTCGCGCACGCCAATTAAATTACCAGGTACTTTCGTTTCTTGGTAATGATTCTAATGTTCATGAGATTATGATGCTGCCTAAATTGGATACATTTGTTTTGCTTACAAATGAAGGGCCTAGCTTGGAGAAGGATGAACATTGGAGCAAGAACACACATGGAGTTGATGGCATGCGCAAGGGGATCAAGAACGGAGTTACAAGTGATGATTTCAGGACTTTGAAGCCGCCATAAGGAGTGCATGAAGCCTTGGACGAAATATACGAGATGCCACTTCATAATATTCGTTCATAGGCTATTCTAGGTGCTGCGTCACCTTATTAATGGGCCAGGCCCATGTAATTTCGAGATACTTAAGTATAGGCTATTTTTAGAGTCCGTATATGTGGGGAAACAAGAGTTAGGGTTGGTTTCGGACCCCACCCTCAAGGGCCACGAAATTCCCCCCTCTTCCTCCATATATACAGCCCTTAGGGCGTCGTTTAGACTGTGGGTTTTGTTTAGATTAAAAGTTCGCCATAGCTGCAACTTCGCGTACTTCGTTTGTGTCCAACGACCAGACCAAGACGTCACAGAACCCAATCTTGATCAATAAAGCTTTCATCTTATATTCGCAATATCCAGATTGCAATCTCAGTTTCTTGCTTGTTCTTCGTTTGCTTGCAGGAAACAGACCCTCGTGGTCAGGTTGATCGTGCTCCGGCGTGGTCAATAACCCTCGGAAGTTGGTTTAGCGATTGCTAAGGCGCGACGTCTCGCACGTTCGTAGTCGGATCGTCAAGGTCGACTCCCACAGAAAACGATAGCCACCATCTCATCGAAACATCGGGACACCTTTGCCTCTATCACAAACGAGCTTTGGATTTACTAGAATTTAAAAACCAGGTATCTCAATGTTTGCGGCCGAGTGGCCATGGCAGGGTGTTTGACATTCATTCCCACTTCTTGCATGGGACCTAAGCATGCAACCAAGGGCACAAATTTGAATTTTGAACCAATTTATATACATTAGAGCATGTGCATGTAGTTCAAATTTGAATTATGCACATCAATGCATTGAAAACTCAATTAATGCATAAAAATGTCCAAAGGAACCCCGAAAAATCCCAAAAATTGACACAACACTCCTGTTGTTCTATGTTGACATGACAAAATTTTCGAAAGCAGTAAGAGGCAATGGATATCGTTTCGTCCCCAAAGGTGGGACGTTCCCTACCGAAACCATCAGGCTTGTTGTGAGGAGCTCTCGTTTGTGAGAAGCATATCCCCAAACCTGCCCTAAATGGGACAAAAAAATTACCACGACATGTTGATGCCACTCCATGATAGCATGCCAAGTTTCATGAATTTCATACGAGCTTTGGATTTACTAGAATTTAAAAACTGGGTATCTCAATGTTTCCAGCCGAGTGACCGTGGCAGGGTGTTTGACCTTCATTCCCATTTCATGCATGGGACCTAAGCATGCAACCAAGGGCACATATTTGAATTTTCAATCAATTTCTATGCATTAGACCATGTGCATGCAGTTCAAATTTGAATTATGCACATAAATGCATTAAAAACTCCATTAATGCATGAAATGTCCAAACGAACCCCGAAAAATGCCAAAAATTGACACAACACTCCTGTTGTTCAATATTGACATGAGAAATTTTTTGAAAGCAATCAAAGGCAATGGATATTGTTTCGTCCCCAAAGGTGGGACGTTCCCTACCGAAACCATCAGGCTTATTGTGAGAAGCTCTGGTTTGTGAGAGGCATAACCCCAAACTTGCCTCAAATGGGATTTTTTTACGACAACATGTTGATGCCGCTCCATGATAGCATGCCAAGTTTCATGAATTTCAGACGAGCTTTGGATTTACTTGAATTTAAAAACTAGGTATCTCAATGTTTGCGGCCGAGTGACCGTGGCAGGGTGTTTGACATTCATTCCCATTTCTTGCATGGGACCTAAGCATGCAACCAAGGGCACAAATTTGAATTTTCAACCAGTTTATATGCATTAGAGCATGTGCGTGTAGTTCAAATTTGAATTATGCACATAAATGCATCGAAAACTCAATTAATGCATAAAGATGTCCAAACGAACTCCGAAAAATCCCAAAAATTTACACAACACTCCTGTTGTTCTATGTCGACATGACAAAAATTTTGAAAGCAATAAGAGGCAATGGATATCGTTTCGTCCCCAAAGGTGGTACGTTCCCTACCGAAACTATCAGGCTTGTTGTGAGAAGCTCTGGTTTGTGAGAAGCATATCCCCCAACCTGCCCTAAATGGGACAAAAAATTACCATGACATGTTGATCCCGCTCCATGATAGCATGCCAAGTTTCATGAATTTCATACGAGCTTTGGATTTACTTGAATTTAAAAACCGGGTATCTCAATGCTTGCGGCTGAGTGACCGTGGCAGGGTGTTTGGCATTCATTCCTATTTCTTGCATGGGAACTAAGCATGCAACCAAGGGCACAAATTTGAATTTTCAATCAATTTCTATGCATTAGAGCATGTGCATGTAGTTCAAATTTGAATTATGCAGATAAATGCATTAAAAACTCAATTAATGCATAAAATGTCCAAACGAACCCCGAAAAATCCCAAAAATTAACACAACACTCCAGTTGTTCTATGTTGACACGAGATTTTTTTTGAAAGCAATAAGAGGGAATTGATATTGTTTCGGGCTCAAAGGAGGGATGTTCCCTACCGAAACCATCAGGCTTATTGTGAGAAGCTCTGGTTTGTGAGAAGCATATCCCCAAACTTGCCCCAAATGGGATTTTTTTTACCACAACATGTTGATGCCGCTCCATGATAGCATGCCAAGTTTCATGAATTTCTGACGAGCTTTGGATATACTAGAATTTAAAAACCAGGTATCTCAATGTTTGTGGCCGAGTGACCGTGGCAGGGTATTTGACATTCATTCCCATTTCTTGCATGGGACCTAAGCATTCAACAAAGGGCACAAATTTGAATTTTCAACCAATTTATATGGATTAGAGCATGTGCGTGTAGTTCAAATTTTAATTATGCACATAAGTGAATTGAAAACTCAATTAATGCATAAAAATGTCCAAACGAACCCCGAAAAATCCCAAAAATTTACACAACACGCCTGTTGTTCTATGTTCACACAACAATTTTTTTGAAGGCAATAAGAGGCAATGGATATCGTTTCGTCCCCAAAGGTTGGACGTTCCCTACCGAAACCATTAGGCTTGTTGTGAGAAGGTTTGGTTTGTGAGAAGCATATCCCCAAACCTGCCCCAAATGGGACAAAAAATTTACCACGGCATATTGATGCCGCTCCATGATAGCATGCCAAGTTTCTTGAATTTCAGACGAGCTTTGGATTTATTAGAATTTAAAAACCAGGTATCTCAATGTTTGCGGCCTAGTGACCGTGGCAGGGTGTTTGACATTCATTCCCATTTCTTGCATGGGACCTAAGCATGCAACCAAGGGCACAAATTTGAATTTTCAAGCAATTTATATGCATTAGAGCATGTGCATGTAGTTCAAATTTGAATTATGCACATAAGTTGATAGAGGCCAGGGTGTCCCGATCTTTCGATGAGATGATAACTATCGATTTGGTGGAGACGACTTTGACGATCCGACTACAAACGTGCACGACGTTGCGCCTTAGCAATCGCTAAACCAATCTCCTGAGGTTACTGACGATGCTGGAAGCACGGTCAGCCTGACCACGAAGGTCTATTCCTGCAAGCAATCGAAGAACGAGCAAGAATATGATAAAGCAATCTGAATATTGCGAATATATATGAAGTATTGATAATGGTGGGGATCCGTAAGCGGTCTTGGTCTGGTCGTTGGACACAAACGAAGTACACGAAGTTGCAATGGCTAACTTTTAACTAAACAAATCCCAAGCAAAAAGCTACTAGATGGATCTACTTATATAGGAGCAAGGGGTGGCGGCCAAGGAGGTGGGAGGACGTCCCAAGGCAGCCTAAAACTAACCCTAGGTCGTACAAGGCTCATGGGCCCAAGTGGAGGTGATGCAACACCTTTAGGCTTGTAGTTTGACTCGGATTCTGCTGCAACGTCAGATTGTTTCGTCCATAACTCAACGCTCCGGACGAATTTGAAGGTGAATCCAATTGGGTTGGAAAGAGCACGACATCTAGTTTCCAACAAAAAAAGAATCACCCAATTCGGAGTCCGTAAGAAAAAGTTGTTGGCGTTTTGAGTCAGGTATGTCAGTGCAGTCCGAATCTGAATCTAGAACGTGAGAGACTTGGACTCTATCTTCTCTTGGCCCAAAAGTGACGTGAGAGGACTTTTTGAACACAACCTAAACTTCTCCTTTTCCCTTATCTTCATATGTGGATTGTACAAATGTCCCATACACCTGCAATTAGACAAAACACAAAAGTGTGTGAAGTATTTTTGTTCTGGATAACATAAATAGACTATTGAATAGTTTGCATTAGAAATCACCTCACAAATATGCATGTATGCAATATTTTTGGTCGTATCCAAGGTAGTCATGTCCTCATCATCCTCCCCTTTTTGAAAACAAAGCCGTCCTCGGCGTTGCTTAATCTGAAATGTGGCTAACAAAAGAGACAAGGTGTACACGTTGTATATGTATATGTCATCCATTTTAACTGATCTCAGTTGTGGCACATATGACACAGTTATACAAGAGCACCCTTCAAAAGTCGTGAAAAATAAAGCCAATATATTATCACAAGAAGTCAAAGGCATGAAAATATTGCAACTCAGTTTGCACATATAAGTGAAGCTCTTATTCATATCAAAAGATTGACAATGCTTATCATTAAACCATCCTAACATTGATGAATCATCACCAAGATTAGAGGTCATATCAAAATGATTAAACATTGGCACAATTATTTTCAAACGTATTTGATCCAAATATGATTTATTCCCTGATTCACATGATTCATTTGCGTCAATAGTTAATTCAATGGGTTCACTCAAAATTGTTTGATCACATGGCAAAGTCAAATCATGAACATAGTCCTCTAAAATAGCTGGTGTGATCAAAGTAGTGGGTAGCTCATTGCATGGTTCATTTAAATTGACAAAGCATTCGTCATACTCATGTGGAGGTGGAAGATCGGTACCTTTGTCATTACCTCTTATGTTTAACAAAGACGATGTAGGCACTCTAGGTGGCGACACGGCACATGGTGGAGGTGATGTAGTGCTCTCAACAATGGATGTTGTTTTCATAGGAGACGTGGTGGTGGAAGGAACAACCGTCGCAACTCTTGGGATTTGCTCCTTCCGCTTGTTTGTCTTGTGGGCAAGACGTCTTGTTATCTCCTGTTCAGCTTTGCAAGCAAGACGAAACAAACGGTCCATAGGATAACATGGTTCATGAATTAGTATATCCTGAATGTCACGGTTTAATCCTCCCCAAAATCTATCCATAAAATCTTCTTCACTTTCTTCTAAAGAGGAATGCAACAAGGTAGTTTGTAAATCATCATAATATTTCGATACGGTGTCACTACCTTGTTTTAAATGTTGCAACTTTTTCATCATGTCATGAGTATAATAAGCAGGGACAAATGTATGTCGCATGGCAAGTTTCAAATCATCCCAAGTAGTAGGTATATAATCAGGGTGTAACCGACAATATTCACTCCACCAAACTAAAGCATAACCGGTGAAAGAACCAACCGCAACCTTAACTTTTTTATGTTCATCAAAATGATGGGAAGCAAATATATTATTTATGTCAAACTCCCATTCAATATATAAAGCAGGTCTTAAACGTCCATTAAATGGTGGTATAGAAACATTAACCTGATCATGTGCATTTGGATGTTTGTGCACCTCTCGCGACGGTTGTGATATTTGCATAGGTGGTGGCACGTCTCCCACGATCGACAAAGCCCATGAACGGACTCTAGATCCTGTCATGATTAGTAGAAACAAGAACAAAATCCAAAAATAATGCTCCTATAACTACTAGGATGTGGTGGTAAAACGCTCACAGTAAAGCAAATATCAATGTCTTACAAGTTCTTACCATGCAGCAGGTGGTGATCGGCAACCAGCGGTGTCAAGTAACTCCAAAAGTTGGGTAAAGGGATTGCCAGGTGAACGTATGTATGCACGATGTAGAAATATGTGGAGCTGGGTTGGCTATATATGGTAGCAAAATATTAGCAATAATCAATTCAGAGATGCAATGTTGAATAAACGCTCAATGACGGTACTGTGCTGGTCCTAGGCTAGACCGGACTAGAGACGCGAGCCTAGAACACTAATGAGGTCACGGTGTAGCACAACTAGCATCAATGAAGGATACTAAGTAGCTCTGGAAGGCAACATATAAGTGAAGATCACAATGACAGTAAAGATAATGATGAAAAACAACTGCCAAGCAGGATATACAACAACTCTCTCTCCAACTTTCCTCTTGAAAAGATTGAGCCAATTTTTTGATCAATTTTTTCAAAGAATGCTACTAACTCAAGCTTCCCAATGCAAAAAGAATCACTCAATTCCGAATTGATATGAGGAGTCAAAGAATTCTAAAACTGGCCTGAAAAACTAGAACAAACTGTATGCGCGAACTTCGGAGGGCAAAAAGACCTATTTAGAAGCCGATTTTGATGTGTCAAATACTGAACTAGCTTCTGCAACTATTTAGATGCGTCTCGTCGCTAGCTTTCATTTGAGTACTCGCGGAGCCAAAACGGACTTCGTATGAGGAAGTTATGTCTGTTTTACTGAACAGTGCGCAAACAGATTCCAATCCGAATTCAACTACGAGATTGAGTCTAGATATATCCGAATTTTGTTTTTTTTTCTTCTCTCTTTTTTTTCTTCTCACACTTTTTTTTTCTTTTTCTTTCTTTTTTTTCTCTGACTTTTTTCTTTTTTTTAATCTCTTTTTTTTTCTCTGTCTTTTTTTTCTCTCCCTCTTTTCAAGACAAACTAGATAAGATGCAGATTGGATCAAGCGAAGATGTGAACGATCTCAACTATTATTATGACAATGAATGGTGGGTAGCACGTGGTGGAAATTGATGGATGGGTGGTGGACAGCGGAAGAGATAATGATGCAGCGGTGGCGTGACTAATGTGAACAGAACTCGAAACTCTAAACGAACTAGACACTAAGACCAGCAACTCGACACGACGATGCAACCGATAATTCAACTATGCAAGGAATGAAAAGAAAATTGCAAAGGCTCAGACTGGCTTGGACCAAGGATGAATAGATCTAACTCTTTTTTGTGGCTTTTTCTTGGAAAATAGGTAAGAAAATAAATCTAATCTAGGAAAACTGGAAATTCTCACCGAGCAACCTGAAAACTGATACCACTTGATAGAGGCCAGGGTGTCCCGATCTTTCGATGAGATGATAACTATCGATTTAGTGGAGACGACTTTGACGATCCGACTACAAACGTGCACGACGTTGCGCCTTAGCAATCGCAAAACCAATCTCCTGAGGTTACTGACGATGCTGGAAGCACGGTCAGCCTGACCACGAAGGTCTATTCCTGCAAGCAATCGAAGAACGAGTAAGAATATGATAAAGCAATCTGAATATTGCGAATATATATGAAGTATTGATAATGGTGGGGATCCGTAAGCGGTCTTGGTCTGGTCGTTGGACACAAACGAAGTACACGAAGTTGCAATGGCTAACTTTTAACTAAACAAATCCCAAGCAAAAAGCTACTAGATGGATCTACTTATATAGGAGCAAGGGGTGGCGGCCAAGGAGGTGGGAGGACATCCCAAGGCAGTCTAAAACTAACCCTAGGTCGTACAAGGCTCATGGGCCCAAGTGGAGGTGATGCAACACCTTTGGGCTTGTAGTTTGACTCGGATTCTGCTGCAACGTCAGATTGTTTCGTCCATAACTCAACGCTCCGGACGAATTTGAAGGTGAATCCAATTGGGTTGGAAAGAGCACGAAATCTAATTTCCAACAAAAAAAGAATCACCCAATTCGGAGTCCGTATGAAAAAGTTGTTGGTGTTTTGAGTCAGGTATGTCTGTGCAGTCCGAATCTGAATCCAGAACGTGAGAGACTTGGACTCTATCTTCTCTTGGCCCAAAAGTGACGTGAGAGGACTTTTTGAACACAACCTAAACTTCTCCTTTTCCCTTATCTTCATATGTGGATTGTACAAATGTCCCATACACCTGCAATTAGACAAAACACAAAAGTGTGTGAAGTATTTTTGTTCTGGATAACATAAATAGACTATTGAATAGTTTGCATTAGAAATCACCTCACAAATATGCATGTATGCAATATTTTTGGTCGTATCCAAGGTAGTCATGTCCTCATCATAAGTGCATTAAAACTCAATTAATGCATAAAAATGTCCAAACGAACCCCGAAAGATCCCAAAAATTGACACAACACTCCTGTTGTTCTTTGTTCACACGAGAGAATTTTTGAAAGCAATAAGAGCTAATGGATATCTTTTCGTCCTCAAAGGCTGGACGTTCCCTACCGAAACCATCAGGCTTGTTGTGAGAAGCTCTGGTTTGTGAGAAGCATATCCCCAAACCTGCCCCAAATGGGACAAAAAATTTACCACATCATGTTGATGCCGTCCATGCTAGCATGCGAAGTTTCATGAATTTCAAACGAGCTTTGGATTTACTAGAATTTAAAAACCTTGTATCTTAATGTTTGCGGCCGAGTGGCCATGGCAGGGTGTTTGACATTCATTCCCACTTCTTGCATGGGACCTAAGCATGCAACCAAGGGCACAAATTTGAATTTTGAACCAATTTATATACATTAGAGCATGTGCATGTAGTTCAAATTTGAATTATGCACATCAATGCATTGAAAACTCAATTAATGCATAAAAATGTCCAAACGAACCCCGAAAAATCCCAAAAATTGACACAACACTCCTGTTGTTCTATGTCGACATGACAAAATTTTCGAAAGCAGTAAGAGGCAATGGATATCTTTTCGTCCCCAAAGGTGGGACGTTCCCTACCGAAACCATCAGGCTTGTTGTGAGGAGCTCTCGTTTGTGAGAAGCATATCCCCAAACCTGCCCTAAATGGGACAAAAAAATTACCACGACATGTTGATGCCACTCCATGATAGCATGCCAAGTTTCATGAATTTCATACGAGCTTTGGATTTACTAGAATTTAAAAACCGGGTATCTCAATGTTTGCAGCTGAGTGACCGTGGCAGGGTGTTTGACCTTCATTCCCATTTCATGCATGGGACCTAAGCATGCAACCAAGGGCACAAATTTGAATTTTCAATCAATTTCTATGCATTAGACCATGTGCATGCAGTTCAAATTTGAATTATGCACATAAATGCATTAAAAACTCAATTAGTTCATGAAATGTCCAAACGAACCCCGAAAAATCCCAAATATTGACACAACACTCCCGTTGTTGAATGTTGACACGAGAAATTTTTTGAAAGCAATCAGAGGCAATGGATATTGTTTCGTCCCCAAAGGTGGGACGTTCCCTACCGAAACCATCAGGCTTATTGGGAGAAGCTCTGGTTTGTGAGAGGCATATCCCCAAACTTGCCCCAAATGGGATTTTTTTACGACAACATGTTGATGCCGCTCCATGATAGCATGCCAAGTTTCATGAATTTCAGACGAGCTTTGGATTTACTAGAATTTAAAAACTAGGTATCTCAATGTTTGCGGCCGAGTGACCGTGGCAGGGTGTTTGACATTCATTCCCATTTCTTGCATGGGACCTAAGCATGCAACCAAGGGCACACATTTGAATTTTCAACCAATTTATATGGATTAGAGCATGTGCGTGTAGTTCAAATTTGAATTATGCCATAAATGCATTGAAAACTCAATTAATGCATAAAAATGTCCAAACGAACCCTGAAAAATCCCAAAAATTTACACAACACGCCTGTTGTTCTATGTTCACACGGCAATTTTTTTGAAGGCAATAAGAGGCAATGGATATCGTTTCGTCCCCAAAGGTTGGACGTTCCCTACCGAAACCACCAGGATTGTTGTGAGAAGCTTTGGTTTGTGAGAAGCATATCCCCAAACCTGCCCCAAATGGGACAAAAAATTTACCACGACATGTTGATGCCGCTCCATGATAGCATGCCAAGCTTCATGAATTTCAGACGAGCTTTGGATTTACTAGAATCTAAAAACCAGGTATCTCAATGTTTGCGGCCGAGTGACCGTGGCAGGGTGTTTGACATTCATTCCCATTTCTTGCATGGGACCTAAGCATGCAACCAAGGGCACAAATTTGCATTTTCAACCAATTTATATGCATTAGAGCATGTGCATGTAGTTCAAATTTGAATTATGCACAGAAATGCATTGAAAACTCAATTAATGCATAAAAATGTCCAAACGAACCCCGAAAATTCCCAAAAATTGACACAACACTCCGGTTGTTCTATGTTCACACGAGATAATTTTTGAAAGCAATAAGAGGTAGTGGATATCTTTTCGTCCTCGAAGGTGGGATGTTCCCTACCGAAATCACCGGGCTTGTTGTGAGAAGCTCTGGTTTGGGAGAAGCATATCCCCAAACCTGCCCCAAATGGGACAAAAAATTTACCACGACATGTTGATGCCGCTCCATGATAGCATGCCAAGTTTCATGAATTTCAGACGAGTTTTGGATTTACTAGAATTTAAAAATGAAGTATCTCAATGTTTTCGGCCGAGTGACGGTGCCAGGGTGTTTGACATTCATTCCCATTTCTTGCATGGGACCTAAGCATGCAACCATGGACAAAGATTTTGATGAGGACATGAATACCATTGTTACACCCACAGCCCCTACTGTTACATATACTGGACCAGTTACTAGAGCTCGCGCACGCCAATTAAATTACCAGGTACTTTCGTATCTTGGTAATGATTCTAATGTTCATGAGATTATGATGCTGCCTAAATTGGATACATTTGTTTTGCTTACAAATGAAGGGCCTAGCTTGGAGAAGGATGAACATTGGAGCAAGAACACGCATGGAGTTGATGGCATGCGCAAGGGGATCAAGAACGGAGTTACAAGTGATGATTTCAGGACTTTGAAGCCGCCATAAGGAGTTTATGAAGCCTTGGACGAAATATACGAGATGCCACTTCATAATATTCGTCCATAGGTTATTTTAGGTGCTGCGTCACCTTATTAATGGGCCAGGCCCATGTAATTTCGAAATACTTAAGTATAGGCTATTTTTAGAGTCCGTATGTGTGGGGAAACAAGAGTTAGGGTTGGTTTCGGACCCCACCCTCAAGGGCCACGAAATTCCCCCCTCTTCCTCCAAATATACAGCCTTAGGGCATCGTTTAGACTTTGGGTTTTGTTTAGATTAAAAGTTCGCCATAGCTGCAACTTCTCGTACTTCGTTTGTGTCCAACGACCAGACCAAGACGTCACAGAACCCCACCTTGATCAATAAAGCTTTCATCTTATATTCGCAATATCCAGATTGCAATCTCAGTTTCTTGCTTGTTCTTCGTTTGCTTGCAGGAAACAGACCCTCGTGGTCAGGTTGATCGTGCTCCGGCGTGGTCAATAACCCTCGGAAGTTGGTTTAGCGATTGCTAAGGCGCGACGTCTCGCACATTCGTAGTCGGATCGTCAAGGTCGAGTCCCACAGAAAACGATAGCCACCATCTCATCGAAACATCGGGACACCTTTGCCTCTATCAAGTGGTATCAGATTTCCAGGTTGCTCGGTGAGATTTTACAGTTTTTCATAGATTAGATCGAGTCTGTTCTTCATACCTATAGTCCATGAAAAAGCCACAAAAAAAATTAGGGTTAGTTCATCATATCCGAACCAATCTAAGCCTTTGCATAATCTTTTTAGGGTTTTTGCTTTGTTGAATTTGCGGTTGCATCGTCGTGTCAAGTTGCTGGTTTTAGAGTCTAGTCTTTTAGAGTTTCGAGTTCTGGTCATAAGTTGTCACGCCGCCGCCGCACCATCGCCCATCTACCACTTTTGCTTATCCGCCACCGCTCTGAATCCATATCCATATACCACCACCAATCCGTATCCATATACCACCACCGCTACCATATACCACCACCGCTGCCATATACCACAACCATATATCCACCACCAATCCGAGTTCTTCTCATATTAGGTTTGTTCTTGAGATCAATCTCAATTCCGATTCGTGTTTCCTTGCCTGCATAGGTCTCGGAAAAAAAGTGATTTTTTAGGCCAAAATTTTCAGGGGTAAATTTTTTTTCCTATCCTATTTTTAGGCTTTTCTGAGTCTTTTGAGCCACGTGCCATCATAGTGATTTTTTGTCGCACTTTTTCGGCGTCGCTGCCCTGATTTCCGAAAAAGTGATTTTTTTTCGTGCCATCCTACCAGTTTGACGAGGGAAGAGTTTTGAGACACTCACCATTATAGTGATTTTTCGCAAAAAAAAAGAGGAGTGCAATAAAAAAGAGCGCAAAAAAAAGAGCGAAAAAAAATTCCAGAGTGTGCTTTTCCCTTATTTATGTGCAGCGCCGTGATTTTGTTAGTGTTCTAG
Source organism: Triticum monococcum (assembly GCA_034509565.1). NCBI lineage: Eukaryota > Viridiplantae > Streptophyta > Magnoliopsida > Poales > Poaceae > Triticum > Triticum monococcum. The sequence goes on from CM067844.1 coordinate 280,521,040, forward strand.
GCTCGCGTCTCTAGCACGGTCTAGCCTAGGACCAGCACAGTACCGTCGTTGAGCGTTTATTCAACTTTGCATCTCTAAATTGATTATTGCTGACCCTTTGTGCTACCATATTATAAGCCTTCCCAGCTCCACATACATCTATGTCGCGCGTTTGACTCTCCCTGGTAATTGCTCTATCCAAGCTTTGAGAGTTTTGACTACGACGGTTGCCGCTCACCGCCTGCTGCTGGGTAAGAACTGGTAAGAATTTGAGATTGGCTTGACGGATTTGTGACACCACCACCACCTCTTGTTAGTATTCTGTAGGATCATATTCTTGTGTGTTTCTATTGTTGCTAACCATGGCAGGATCACAAGCCGACGAGACTGACTGGGAGAACATGACGAATCAGGAGTTGCATGATAAATTTCAGCAAATGATGAATGGACAGGTGCAAGATGTGCTAAACAGATTTGAAGAGGCCATGGAGAAGATAGATGACATGGAGAAGACGTTCGAAACAAAGCTCGATAACAGGTTTAATGAATTGCTCGCGCGTCTTCCACCACCACCGGCTGCACCTAACGCACCTCTACAACAACAACAACAACGACTACCTACACATCGTGAAACAGCCCTCCGCCGAGCGAGCCGTCTCCCTCTTGCACCTGGCCAAACTGTTGGTGCTGCTGTTGCTACTTCTGTGGCTCCTGCTGCTGATGCGGAGGAGGATGATTTTGCTGGCGATTACGAGGATGAGGTTGATCAAAATCAGAACTACGTGCCACCACCAGCACAGCAACCACCAGGTCGTCCACATGCAAATAATGGCAATGGTAGGGCTCACCCTCAACGGATGGTTCGAGATGATCAATCTTGAAGTGAGAAAA